>CM066318.1:64848378-65448378 GCA_033807775.1 Saussurea involucrata | reverse complement strand
AATAATTTATAAAACTTTTTGATCATCCAAAGTTTTTATGGTTTTAAACATTGTTTTTAGGACATATTTAGAAATTTTTGTCCTGGAAAATTGTTTTTGGAAAAAGATTTTGTGCGACACATACCTTTTAGAGTGTCTAGTTTGGACGACAGAAACTCTTGTTGATCATAATCCTCCTTTGGCTCCCCCTTGAATGATCAACCTTTGTAGATTAATTTGAGGTCTCCTTCTGCTCCCCCTTGTGCTTGAATCAATAGAGATAAATAATGCACATAACATAGGTCAACCTCATCAGAGGTTCTGTGGAGATTGTCATAGGTTCTGAGCAATTCCACAGAGGCTCTGTGAAGTATAGAATCTTTGAAGGATGAGTCTTAAACAAAGTGTTTAAGAGTCATAGTGTATTTTGAAGCCTGAGTCCTTAATAGAAGTATTAAGGAGTCCATTGTTTGCTGAAGAGTGAGTCCTGATCTGTAATGGCCAGAAGTCATTTTTCTGATGAAGCTCGAGTCTTAAACTGATTTGTTTAAGAGTCCTTTTCACTAAAGTGTGAGTCCTAAACTGATGTGTTTAAGAGTCCTTTATCTACTGTAAGACAGATCAAAGAACTTTTGGTACTGTCACGTGCGAAATGTGTGTTTTAATCGCAGTGGGTTGCAAACTGTCCACAGTGGGAAGTGCAAGTGTACACTGTCCACTAAGATCGTCACAGCAAGTAATAGTTGGTAAAATACCAGAATCGAATCCACAGAGACTGGACAATCAAGACAATACGGTTCTCATGAGCTCCTTTTACAAGTTTCAACTAGAGAGGAAAATAATACTTTGGTTTGGTTTGGAAAAATAGCTACTTGAAACGATTTACTAAATGTTAAAAAGGAGGAATGTAGGTTGGATTTTCCCTAAATTTTATCTCAAATACTCGGTCCTTAGAGTGATCCTCGTATTCGTGGTGGACATTTTCGCTAGAAAAACCCGGTTACAAAATACTCTCACCGTTAGATAAAAATCCCATACTCTTAGTACTTGTTGTTTTGTCAATGGTAATCTCTAAATGGACCTTTTCAGGCCTCGATGGAATGTGTAGAGACAAATACTCTAAGTGTTTTTAATACACAAATTAGCTTGCCTACTACTCCAGTGGGCAGAGATTAGCTCACTGTGCCGACCTCACTTTCGTAAGTGTCAAAAGAATTCTTTCGAATCCCCTAGCATCATTCAAGCTCGTGTCACTGCGCTCTACTTATTTCTAAGTTAAGAACTAGACTTTAGATCTTTGCAAGTGATCGGCTTGTTCGCATCCTTGGGTAAATGTCGAGCATGAAAGACCAAAACAACAAATATTCTAAGTATAAAGATTACTCAAGCATTTTTGATAAAATCCAGGTACTTCTCCTTCCTACATCCCAAAGGATGTTTAGCCTAACATTTCCGAAGTAAAGAAAACAAAAGATGAAGAATTGCACATAATAAAACTGAAAGTGATTTGCATTAACTGCTCACAGTGGGGAATGAGAAGTCGTCCCTGCACTGTGTATTACGAACTACAACAGAAAATAAATTACTGAAATTAAATGCTAAGTTACTGCAGTAAATGAAGGCTTACAACTTAAGGAAATGCTAGATAAATTGCAAGATGGATTTATTGTAATAAATGAGACCCAACACCCCTTTTTATACTAAGGAGGAGGTGTTGGTCTTTACACAAAAAGGGTTTTCCAAGGTGTAAGGACTGCAGGGCAATGCTGAAATCAGCCCATAGGGTAATGCTTCAATCCTCCATGTATAGCTCTTATTACCCAATGGTCTTTTAGAAGTCAACTTTTGCAAGTACAAAGGGGTGTACTTGATGCTATCTTCAATGAGAACTACCTTGTACTTCTCCAGCCATTTCTCTGCCAAATGAACCTTCCTCCTCCAGAAAATTAGATTCCAACTAAAAGTTTCTTTTTCTTTTCTTTTTGTTCTGCTCGAAGAGTGGGGAACCGGAGTGGGCACTGTATACGTCACTGTAGATGAAAAATCATGAAAACACCCAAAACTTCCCCAAATAATTTATTAAAGACCATGGTTCACTCCTTTTTCTCGTTTTCGTAAATCATACCAAGAATGGGGGTTTTTAGAAGTGAAATGGCTAAAATTGACAAAATAAAGTGGAAAATAAATGGAAATAATAACTCTAAAAATAGAGTTATAACAACCTCAAACTTAAATCATTACTTGTCCCCAAGTAATAAAAAGAAAGAAATAAAATGAAACACAATGCATTTGAATCTTTGAGGGACTTACATACTTCTTGACTTGAATGAGCGTTTGATCTCCTTCCTCCGATACTTCCTTCGGTCCGGAACTTGAAAATTTCACTTTTGTGTTTGACGAAACCTTTCCCTTGTTTACCTTTTGATCAATAGGGCTTTCTTGGGTTTGAAGGGTTTATGGCTTTGAATCTTTTCCCAAGGGTTTTGACAAGAATTTCCAAACATGGACCGAAGATCTCGCTTTGAGATTTTTATTTCAAGAAGTGGGTGTTTAGTATTTTGCTATGATAAGAACGTACACTTTCAGGATTTATTTGGGTATAAGGAGTATGGCTATTTTTGTGAGGGTGGGTATTCTGATGGTCCAGAATAGGCACACCATCTTTTTCTGGGATTGAGCACTTTGATGGTCCAGAAAAGGCACACCATCAATTTTGTTAGTGCTACTCCGATTTTCTTGTGTTTTTGTATTTTTGTGTTTTCTCTTTTTTTTGTGGGAGGGGGGTACGGCTTACCCACCTCAAACTTGGACTTCACAGTGTCCTCACTGTGAGCAAACTGGAGGTCACTCTGGAAGTTCCCACCTCAAACTTAAAATCTCACAGTGTCCTCACTGTGACATTGAATTAATGAACAAAGGTGGTGGTTTGGGGTACAAAAAGGATCGTGTTTGGATGCGAAAAATGGCCTATATCATTTCATGGTATCAAGTTGAGATTCGTACTTACAAAAGGGACCTTTTTAAGTCGGAAGCCGAAAGTTGTACCTTAAGATGGAAACGAGATCAAACAAGCAATCACACAACAAATACGTTAGTACCCAAAAGTACCTACCCAGTGGTAGGATTTTCATGCATTAAAACGCCAAAAAGAAATATGTAGCAAACATTGTCAAAAGCCTAGCCATAGGCACAAAATATAAAACAAACCGAAATTTAAAATTGTTTTTTAGAGCAAAAGAGTGGAACCAAAGTTTTAACAAACCATTCAACGGGTCGGGGTGGCCTCTGGTGAACTGGCGGCGTCTTCATCAAATTCTTCCTCACTGTCATAAACTGGGAAGATATCCTTCGGAAATTCTGGGAGCTGAGCAGCTAAAACGGGGTTGGTCTCTTTCACAAACTGACCCATCACTTCATCCCGTTCTCTTGTGTACATCCAAAATTTCTGCGTGGCCCGGTTCTGATATCGCTGCTCACTTTCCAGCAACTCGATCTTGTATGTGAGCTTCTTCAAAGCTGCCAAAATCTCCGCCATCTGGTTGCTTGACGAACCTGCCTCAGTCGGACGCCTCGATGTATCCGCAGTCCGCACATCATGCTCCTCAGCGATGATCACAGTGGGCCGGACAGTCCCCACTGTGGGGATTTCTTCTTCATGTTCATGTGGAGGAGTGTTGATATGCCTTCCCATTTTGCGAATGGTCTGCACACTAATGTTGCTTGTTGAGTCGAACCACTGATCCTCCACAGCGGATGGTACACCTGCGTCTATCATTAGTAACGTGATAAGGCAAGGGAGGGGCAACACAACCTTCTTTCGGGTCCTAGCTTGATCGATGGCAGCGTGCATGACCATCCCAACATTTATCTTCATTCCTGTGAGCAGACAGTACAAGAGGGTACATTTGTGCATGGACAAGGTGGTATCGTGTGATGTTGGAGATAAAGAGGCCCGAAGAAATTGAAACCAAACAGCGGCCTCGGTGACGAGGGAGCTAGCGTTTAGACAACGTCTTCGACCATCCTTGTTCCATGGCTTTCCTTCGACAGCTATTTCTTTCAAAATACGGTCCTCATCCTCGGGGGTCATTTTCTTCAAAAGCTTTGTAAACTCACACTCATTTGGGCCACGCCTTCCTAACACTCGGTTGATTGTTCCTGGATTATAACATACTTTCTTTCCTCTAACTACCACGATGGGGTCCTTTGATTGAGAGGCTTCGGCATAAAATTCTCTGATGGTCTTTTTGCTGATTTCCTCGGTGTCGTGGTCACCGTAGACCTGGTGACCACTCTCCTCTTCTTTAAAGCTCGTAGAACAGGACTCTCCCCACTGTGGGCAGTCTTCCCCACTCTTCTCTTCTTAATACTATCCCCAAGCTTTCTGTAGTCTTCTTCATAATCAGAATGTACTTTCCTCAGCAGTTCTTGTTCCTCAGTAAAAATCTCTCCCTCCGCCTTTTTCCTTTCTTCCTCGAAGATCTTTGCTTGCTCAGCCTTCAATCTTGCTTCTTCCTTTAGCTTTTCCTCTTCTTCTTTTCTGCGCCTTTCTTCTTCTTCTCGTCGTCTTCTCTCGACCTCTTCCTTTCTCTTTCGAATGACCGACAATTGTTTCTCAAACTCCTCTGCCAATCGCCGCTCCTCTTCTTCGGCCAGCAGTGCCTCGGTTTCGAAGTGGATGATACTAGTGTCGGAGACTTGAGAGGATGCCTTGGCTTTTGGGCTTTCTTGCTGTGAAGAACCCGCATCAGGTGCGCCGGATGTTATGGGGTTATCGCCGGAGATGATGGGGTTGTCACCGGAAATAGGTGGTGGTTCATTTAGATCGCCGGTGACATTTTCCGGTGGGTTCTCTTCTGTGAGACGACGGCGCACGACTTCTCGTGTGGGTGCATCGTGCCGGATGTTCAATCTTTTGCTTCGCGCCATTTTTTTTGAGGGTTTTAGGGAGGGTTTTAGGTTTGTGGGTTTTCTTTGAGAGAGAAATGGAGAAGATGAAGAAAATTGGTGAGGTTAAATTAATCTGATTGAGGGTGATGGTTTTTTTTTTGATTTGAGAGGGAAAGGTTAATAGGAGAGAGAGAGAGGGAGATAATGATGGTTTATCTTGGGAAGGAGGGTTCTTGACAAGTGGCAGGGAGAAGTTGAAATTTGTACTAAAAAGCATGAGGCGCGTCAGCCTTGGGCCCCTCCCAAACCGTCTTTTCCTATGTCAGACCGAGAGTGAGGAACGCAGTGACCAATCCTTGCCCACTGCGAACCTTTTTGTTCCAAAAAGTGCTAAGATGCTCCTACACACATTGAAATAAACTACCGTGCAGAATTAAAAATACCAAAATTCATAAAAAGACAATAATACTGAAATAAACTATTTACAAACAGCGCTGACTTTCTCTAACCATAGTGAGGTGGAGAGTGGGGAGGGATGTGGGCACTTTCATGCAGAAAATGCTTTAGCCTTTGCCCATTGACTTTAAAGGTTTGACCCGATTGTGGGGATTTCAACTCCACTATTCCGAAAGGACTCACCTTGACAATGGTGTATGGTCCCGTCCATCTTGATTTAAGTTTACCTGGAAAGAGTTTGAGACGGGAATTGAACAATAGCAAATGTTGTCCTTCCATGAACTCCCTATGGTTGATTCGACGATCGTGCCACATCTTGGTCTTTTCCTTGTTGTTTTTTTCATTTATGTAGGAGTGGTGACAGAGTTCTTCTAACTCATTGAGGTAGGCATACTTTAAGTGGGAAGGCAATGACTTCAAATTCAAGTCAGGGGGATGTTTATATGGTAGTTTGACATGTCTCTCCTTGAAATCTAGCAGCTCAAAAGCTGCCAAAATTTCGTTACACTCATCCTCAAAAGTGTCATCATTTTTAGAGTCGGAGTGCTCACTCTTACTCCCCACTGTGGGCACTGTGCTTGTCACTGTGGGCACTGTGTCAAAACTGTGGGATCCATGAATCGAACTTAAAGCAAAACAGTCTTCGGTGTCTATATACTTAAGGGCCTTGAAGACATTGAATGTTACCTCTTGGTCATTAACTCGCATCGTGAGCTCTCCTTTGTGCACATCGATCAAAGTACGTCCGGTTGCAAGAAACGGACGTCCTAAGATGATTGGGATTTCTTTATCAGCCTCATAATCTAGAACTAGAAAATCGGCGGGGAAGATAAATTTATCCACTTGGACCAAAACGTCTTCTATTTTTCCCTTGGGATAGGCAATGGACCGGTCGGCTAGTTGTAATGTCACGGTTGTGGGTCTAGCCTCTCCAATACCTAACTTTTTAAAAATGGACAGTGGCATCAAGTTGACACTAGCTCCTAGATCACAGAGTGCTTGACCTACTACTTGTCCTCCTATTGTGCATGGAATGGTGAAACTACCCGGGTCTTTCAACTTAGGTGGAATCTTGCTAGTAAGGAGGGCACTACATTCTTCGGTCAAAGCCACAGTCTCAAATTCACCCAACTTTCTCTTTTTGTTCAAAATATCCTTTAAAAATTTAACATAGCTTGGCATTTGCTCGAGAGCTTCTACCAAGGGTATGTTAATATGAAGTTGTTTAAAAATGTCTAAGAATTTTTTAAATTGAACATCGACATTCTTAGGCTTCATTCTTTGAGGAAAAGGGATATTTCGTGGGTCAATTTGAGTTTGTTGTGGTATTGGCTTTGGAACAGTAGTCTTTGGAACAGGTCCAAAAGTGGGAAGGTCAGGGATGTCGGTCCTCACTGTGGGGACCACAGTGACCTGAGGAGTGCCCACTGTGGGAACCACAGTGGGTATTTGAGGCGAATCATCGGACTCAAAAACGATATCTTTCAGATCCTTTCCACTCCTCAGTGTTATGGACTTGACATGTTCTGGTCCTTTTCCTATCACCCTAGCTTGCTCGGTATCACTAGGTAACGTTCCTGGTGGTCTATTCTTAACTTCAACGGCTAGTTGTCCTACTTGAGTCTCTATATTTCTAATGGCTGCTTGAGTTTGATTCATAAAACCCTTGAGAATCGATTCAAGTGACTGTTGGGTCTCAGCGGGTTGAGTAGATCGTGGTTGGTATGGTTGTGGGGACTGCCCACTGTGATGTGGGGACTGCCCACTGTGATGTTGCTGAAATCCAGGGGGATTGTATGGTCTTTGCTGGATATGACTCGGCCATTGGGGTTGGAGTCCTTGATTACCAGACCAAGAGAAATTCGGATGATTTCTCCAACCTGGATTATAAGTCTGCGAATAAGGGTTGTTCCTCGGATTGGTTCCTATAACATTAACAGATTCGGGATTTGCTGGGCAAAAATCAAAAACATGCTCCTCTCCACAGAGGGAGCAATTTTCAGGGAGATGCGTTGCTGAATTGACTTGGCCTCTATTTTGATTTAAAACGATTTTGGTCAAGGCCACCAATTGCGCATTCATGGTTTTAAGTGCCTCGGAATCGATGGTGTTGGTCTTTGATATGGGTGCTCTCGGATTTGACCATTCAGTATTGTTGTTGGACACTTTTTCTAAGATTTGATATCCTTCGTTGTAGGTCATACTCGTAAATGTTCCACCAGCTGTTGCATCTAAGATGATTTTTGCTGCATTGGAAAGACCATTGTAAAAGGTCTCCAATTGAATGCAATGTGGGATGCCATGATGTGGGCACTTCCGAAGTAAATCTTTAAATCGTTCCCATGCATCCGAAACAGCCTCATCTTCTTCTTGCCTAAACAAAATTATATCATTTCGAAACCTTACATTCCTTGTTGGAGGAAAGTATTTTTGCAAAAATCTATCGGCAAGCTCTTGCCAAGTGGTTATCGAGTGAGGTGCATGTGCGTTCAGCCAAGACTTTGCCTTGTCCCTTAATGAAAAAGGGAAAAGCCTTAGTCTCAATGCCTCATCACTAACACCTTGCAACTGAAAGGAATCGGTCATTTCTAAAAACGATTTTAAGTGTGAGTGTGGATCCTCAGATGGTGATCCTCCAAATTGACCCATGGCTTGGATCATTTGAAACATCACCGGTTTGAGTTCAAAATGCGTTGCAACAATATTGGGTCTCAAAATTCCGGAGCTTAAATCACCAACTCCGGAAGTAGCATAGTCCCGTATTTTTCGATCTTTGCTATCGGCAATCGTGACTGTGGTCTCCACTACAGGTGGCGGTATTGCAGCCATGTTCACAGTGGGGATCACAGGGGGTTGTCGATTTCTGTTTCTGCGTCTTCTTCGAAAAGTTTTCTCTATTTCAAGATCGATTGGTAACAAAGGTTCGTGTTGTTGCCTTGGCATGCAACACGAAAAGCTTAGAAAAACGAGTTACTCGGGCTCGAACAAAAACTAATGTCTTGAGATTTAAAATCACGCCAATCCCCGGCAACGGCGCCAAAAACTTGTCACGTGCGAAATGTGTGTTTTAATCGCAGTGGGTTGCAAACTGTCCACAGTGGGAAGTGCAAGTGTACACTGTCCACTATGATCGTCACAGCAAGTAATAGTTGGTAAAATACCAGAATCGAATCCACAGAGACTGGACAATCAAGACAATACGGTTCTCATGAGCTCCTTTTACAAGTTTCAACTAGAGAGGAAAATAATACTTTGGTTTGGTTTGGAAAAATAGCTACTTGAAACGATTTACTAAATGTTAAAAAGGAGGAATGTAGGTTGGATTTTCCCTAAATTTTATCTCAAATACTCGGTCCTTAGAGTGATCCTCGTATTCGTGGTGGACATTTTCGCTAGAAAAGCCCGGTTACAAAATACTCTCACCGTTAGATAAAAATCCCATACTCTTAGTACTTGTTGTTTTGTCAATGATAATCTCTAAATGGACCTTTTCAGGCCTCGATGGAATGTGTAGAGACAAATACTCTAAGTGTTTTTAATACACAAATTAGCTTGCCTACTACTCCAGTGGGCAGAGATTAGCTCACTGTGCCGACCTCACTTTCGTAAGTGTCAAAAGAATTCTTTCGAATCCCCTAGCATCATTCAAGCTCGTGTCACTGCGCTCTACTTATTTCTAAGTTAAGAACTAGACTTTAGATCCTTGCAAGTGATCGGCTTGTTCGCATCCTTGGGTAAATGTCGAGCATGAAAGACCAAAACAACAAATATTATAAGTATAAAGATTACTCAAGCATTTTTTATAAAATCCAGGTACTTCTCCTTCCTACATCCCAAAGGATGTTTAGCCTAACATTTCCGAAGTAAAGAAAACAAAAGATGAAGAATTGCACATAATAAAACTGAAAGTGATTTGCATTAACTGCTCACAGTGGGGAACGAGAAGTCGTCCCTGCACTGTGTATTACGAACTACAACAGAAAATAAATTACTGAAATTAAATGCTAAGTTACTGCAGTAAATGAAGGCTTACAACTTAAGGAAATGCTAGATAAATTGCAAGATGGATTTATTGTAATAAATGAGACCCAACACTCCTTTTTATACTAAGGAGGAGGTGTTGGTCTTTACACAAAAAGGGTTTTCCAAGGTGTAAGGACTGCAGGGCAATGCTGAAATCAGCCCATAGGGTAATGCTTCAATCCTCCATGTATAGCTCTTATTACCCAATGGTCTTTTAGAAGTCAACTTTGCAAGTACAAAGGGGTGTACTTGATGCTATCTTCAATGAGAACTACCTTGTACTTCTCCAGCCATTTCTCTGCCAAATGAACCTTCCTCCTCCAGAAAATTAGATTCCAACTAAAAGTTTCTTTTTCTTTTCTTTTTGTTCTGCTCGAAGAGTGGGGAACCGGAGTGGGCACTGTATACGTCACTGCGGATGAAAAATCGTGAAAACACCCAAAACTTCCCCAAATAATTTATTAAAGACCATGTTCACTCCTTTTTTTCGTTTTCGTAAATCATACCAAGAATGGGGGTTTTTAGAAGTGAAATGGCTAAAATTGACAAAATAAAGTGGAAAATAAATGGAAATAATAACTCTAAAAATAGAGTTATCACAACCTCAAACTTAAATCATTACTTGTCCCCAAGTAATAAAAAGAAAGAAATAAAATGAAACACAATGCATTTGAATCTTTGAGGGACTTACATACTTCTTGACTTGAATGAGCGTTTGATCTCCTTCCTCCGATACTTCCTTCGGTCCGGAACTTGAAAATTTCACTTTTGTGTTTGACGAAACCTTTCCCTTGTTTACCTTTTGATCAATAGAGCTTTCTTGGGTTTGAAGGGTTTATGGCTTTGAATCTTTTCCCAAGGGTTTTGACAAGAATTTCCAAACATGGACCGAAGATCTCGCTTTGAGATTTTTATTTCAAGAAGTGGGTGTTTAGTATTTTGCTATGATAAGAACGTACACTTTCAGGCTTTATTTGGGTATAAGGAGTATGGCTATTTTTGTGAGGGTGGGTATTCTGATGGTCCAGAATAGGCACACCATCTTTTTCTGGGATTGAGCACTTTGATGGTCCAGAAAAGGCACACCATCAATTTTGTTAGTGCTACTCCGATTTTCTTTTGTTTTTGTATTTTTGTGTTTTCTCTTTTTTTTTGTGGGAGGGGGGTACGGCTTACCCACCTCAAACTTGGACTTCACAGTGTCCTCGCTGTGAGCAAACTGGAGGTCACTCTGGAAGTTCCCACCTCAAACTTAAAATCTCACAGTGTCCTCACTGTGACATTGAATTAATGAACAAAGGTGGTGGTTTGGGGTACAAAAAGGATCGTGTTTGGATGCGAAAAATGGCCTATATCATTTCATGGTATCAAGTTGAGATTCGTACTTACAAAAGGGACCTTTTTAAGTCGGAAGCCGAAAGTTGTACCTTAAGATGGAAACGAGATCAAACAAGCAATCAAACAACAAATACGTTAGTACCCAAAAGTACCTACCCAGTGGTAGGATTTTCATGCATTAAAACGCCAAAAAGAAATATGTAGCAAACATTGTCAAAAGCCTAGCCATAGGCACAAAATATATAACAAACCGAAATTTAAAATTGTTTTTTAGAGCAAAAGAGTGGAACCAAAGTTTTAACAAACCATTCAACGGGTCGGGGTGGCCTCTGGTGAACTGGCGGCGTCTTCATCAAATTCGTCCTCACTGTCATAAACTGGGCAGATATCCTTCGGAAATTCTGGGAGCTGAGCAGCTAAAACGGGGTTGGTCTCTTTCACAAACTGACCCATCACTTCATCCCGTTCTCTTGTGTACATCCAAAATTTCTGCGTGGCCCGGTTCTGATATCGCTGCTCACTTTCCAGCAACTCGATCTTGTATGTGAGCTTCTTCAAAACTGCCAAAATCTCCGCCATCTGGTTGCTTGACGAACCTGCCTCAGTCGGACGCCTCGATGTATCCGCAGTCCGCACATCATGCTCCTCAGCGATGATCACAGTGGGCCGGACAGTCCCCACTGTGGGGATTTCTTCTTCATGTTCATGTGGAGGAGTGTTGATATGCCTTCCCATTTTGCGAATGGTCTGCACACTAATGTTGCTTGTTGAGTCGAACCACTGATCCTCCACAGCGGATGGTACACCTGCGTCTATCATTAGTAACGTGATAAGGCAAGGGAGGGGCAACACAACCTTCTTTCGGGTCCTAGCTTGATCGATGGCAGCGTGCATGACCATCCCAACATTTATCTTCATTCCTGTGAGCAGACAGTACAAGAGGGTACATTTGTGCATGGACAAGGTGGTATCGTGTGATGTTGGAGATAAAGAGGCCCGAAGAAATTGAAACCAAACAGCGGCCTCGGTGACGAGGGAGCTAGCGTTTAGACAACGTCTTCGACCATCCTTGTTCCATGGCTTTCCTTCGACAGCTATTTCTTTCAAAATACGGTCCTCATCCTCGGGGGTCATTTTCTTCAAAAACTTTGTAAACTCACACTCATTTGGGCCACGCCTTCCTAACACTCGGTTGATTGTTCCTGGATTATAACATACTTTCTTTCCTCTAACTACCACGATGGGGTCCTTTGATTGAGAGGCTTCGGCATAAAATTCTCGGACCAACGAGGCATTAGCGCGTCGATTGGCCTCGGCCAAAATCGACCAGTCTTGCGCGATGATCCTATCTTTTACAAAAGAGTTGGCTTCAACAAACTCGGGGTCAAAACCCCTTTCCAACCTTAGCTTCTGGGCTGCAATGCATTCGTAGTGGGCAGCCACTTCTGAAGAAGTGAACTGCCTAGGTACACCACTGGGGGCATGAGCAGTGCCCACTGTTGAGTGATGTGGGTGTAGGGTTTGGACATGGTCATCCCCAATGTCAAGTTCAACAGAAGAAGCACTTAAAGCAGGTTCAAAATTAGTACCTTTCTCTGATGGTCTTTTTGCTGATTTCCTCGGTGTCGTGGTCACCGTAGACCTGGTGACCACTCTCCTCTTCTTTAAAGCTCGTAGAACAGGACTCTCCCCACTGTGGGCAGTCTTCCCCACTCTTCTCTTCTTAATACTATCCCCAAGCTTTCTGTAGTCTTCTTCATAATTAGAATGTACTTTCCTCAGCAGTTCTTGTTCCTCAGTAAAAATCTCTCCCTCCGCCTTTTTCCTTTCTTCCTCGAAGATCTTTGCTTGCTCACCCTTCAATCTTGCTTCTTCCTTTAGCTTTTCTTCTTCTTCTTTTCTGCGCCTTTCTTCTTCTTCTCGTCGTCTTCTCTCGACCTCTTCCTTTCTCTTTCGAATGACCGACAATTGTTTCTCAAACTCCTCTGCCAATCGCCGCTCCTCTTCTTCGGCCAGCAGTGCCTCGGTTTCGAAGTGGATGATACTAGTGTCGGAGACTTGAGAGGATGCCTTGGCTTTTGGGCTTTCTTGCTGTGAAGAACCCGCATCAGGTGCGCCGGATGTTATGGGGTTATCGCCGGAGATGATGGGGTTGTCACCGGAAATAGGTGGTGGTTCATTTAGATCGCCGGTGACATTTTCCGGTGGGTTCTCTTCTGTGAGACGACGGCGCACGGCTGCTCGTGTGGGTGCATCGTGCCGGATGTTCAATCTTTTGCTTCGCGCCAATTTTTTTGAGAGTTTTAGGGAGGGTTTTAGGTTTGTGGGTTTTCTTTGAGAGAGAAATGGAGAAGATGAAGAAAATTGGTGAAGTTAAATTAATCTGATTGAGGGTGATGGTTTTTTTTTTTGATTTGAGAGGGAAAGGTTAATAGGAGAGAGAGAGAGGGAGATAATGATGGTTTATCTTGGGAAGGAGGGTTCTTGACAAGTGGCAGGGAGAAGTTGAAATTTGTACTAAAAAGCATGAGGCGCGTCAGCCTTGGGCCCCTCCCAAACCGTCTTTTCCTATTTCAGACCGAGAGTGAGGAACGCAGTGACCAATCCTTGCCCACTGCGAACCTTTTTGTTCCAAAAAGTGCTAAGATGCTCCTACACACATTGAAATAAACTACCGTGCAGAATTAAAAATACCAAAATTCATAAAAAGACAATAATACTGAAATAAACTATTTACAAACAGCGCTGACTTTCTCTAACCATAGTGAGGTGGAGAGTGGGGAGGGATGTGGGACTTTCATGCAGAAAATGCTTTACCCTTTGCCCATTGACTTTAAAGGTTTGACCCGATTGTGGGGATTTCAACTCCACTATTCCGAAAGGACTCACCTTGACAATGGTGTATGGTCCCGTCCATCTTGATTTAAGTTTACCTGGAAAGAGTTTGAGACGGGAATTGAACAATAGCACCTGTTGTCCTTCCATGAACTCCCTATGGTTGATTCGACGATCGTGCCACATCTTGGTCTTTTCCTTGTTGTTTTTTTCATTTATGTAGGAGTGGTGACAGAGTTCTTCTAACTCATTGAGGTAGGCATACTTTAAGTGGGAAGGCAATGACTTCAAATTCAAGTCAGGGGGATGTTTATATGGTAGTTTGACATGTCTCTCCTTGAAATCTAGCAGCTCAAAAGCTGCCAAAATTTCGTTACACTCATCCTCAAAAGTGTCATCATTTTTAGAGTCGGAGTGCTCACTCTTACTCCCCACTGTGGGCACTGTGCTTGTCACTGTGGGCACTGTGTCAAAACTGTGGGATCCATGAATCGAACTTAAAGCAAAACAGTCTTCGGTGTCTATATACTTAAGGGCCTTGAAGACATTGAATGTTACCTCTTGGTCATTAACTCGCATCGTGAGCTCTCCTTTGTGCACATCGATCAAAGTACGTCCGGTTGCAAGAAACGGACGTCCTAAGATGATTGGGATTTCTTTATCAGCCTCATAATCTAGAACTAGAAAATCGGCGGGGAAGATAAATTTATCCACTTGGACCAAAACGTCTTCTATTTTTCCCTTGGGATAGGCAATGGACCGGTCGGCTAGTTGTAATGTCACGGTTGTGGGTCTAGCCTCTCCAATACCTAACTTTTTAAAAATGGACAGTGGCATCAAGTTGACACTAGCTCCTAGATCACAGAGTGCTTGACCTACTTCTTGTCCTCCTATTGTGCATGGAATGGTGAAACTACCCGGGTCTTTCAACTTAGGTGGAATCTTGCTAGTAAGGAGGGCACTACATTCTTCGGTCAAAGCCACAGTCTCAAATTCACCCAACTTTCTCTTTTTGTTCAAAATATCCTTTAAAAATTTAACATAGCTTGGCATTTGCTCGAGAGCTTCTACCAAGGGTATGTTAATATGAAGTTGTTTAAAAATGTCTAAGAATTTTTTAAATTGAACATCGACATTCTTAGGCTTCATTCTTTGAGGAAAAGGGATATTTCATGGGTCAATTTGAGTTTGATGTGGTATTGGCTTTGGAACAGTAGTCTTTGGAACAGGTCCAAAAGTGGGAAGGTCAGGGATGTCGGTCCTCACTGTGGGGACCACAGTGACCTGAGGAGTGCCCACTGTGGGAACCACAGTGGGTATTTGAGGCGAATCATCGGACTCAAAAACGATATCTTTCAGATCCTTTCCACTCCTCAGTGTTATGGACTTGACATGTTCTGGTCCTTTTCCTATCACCCTAGCTTGCTCGGTATCACTAGGTAACGTTCCTGGTGGTCTATTCTTAACTTCAACGGCTAGTTGTCCTACTTGAGTCTCTATATTTCTAATGGCTGCTTGAGTTTGATTCATAAAACCCTTGAGAATCGATTCAAGTGACTGTTGGGTCTCAGCGGGTTGAGTAGATTGTGGTTGGTATGGTTGTGGGGACTGCCCACTGTGATGTGGGGACTGCCCACTGTGATGTGGGGACTGCCCACTGTGATGTGGGGACTGCCCACTGTGATGTTGCTGAAATCCAGGGGGATTGTATGGTCTTTGCTGGATATGACTCGGCCCTTGGGGTTGGAGTCCTTGATTACCAGACCAAGAGAAATTCGGATGATTTCTCCAACCTGGATTATAAGTCTGCGAATAAGGGTTGTTCCTCGGATTGGTTCCTATAACATTAACAGATTCGGGATTTGCTGGGCAAAAATCAAAAACATGCTCCTCTCCACATAGGGAGCAATTTTCAGGGAGATGTGTTGCTGAATTGACTTGGCCTCTATTTTGATTTAAAACGATTTTGGTCAAGGCCACCAATTGCGCATTCATGGTTTTAAGTGCCTCGGAATCGATGGTGTTGGTCTTTGATATGGGTGCTCTCGGATTTGACCATTCAGTATTGTTGTTGGACACTTTTTCTAAGATTTGATATCCTTCGTTGTAGGTCATACTCGTAAATGTTCCACCAGCTGTTGCATCTAAGATGATTTTTGCTGCATTGGAAAGACCATTGTAAAAGGTCTCCAATTGAATGCAATGTGGGATGCCATGATGTGGGCACTTCCGAAGTAAATCTTTAAATCGTTCCCATGCATCCGAAACAGCCTCATCTTCTTCTTGCCTAAACAAAATTATATCATTTCGAAACCTTACATTCCTTGTTGGAGGAAAGTATTTTTGCAAAAATCTATCGGCAAGCTCTTGCCAAGTGGTTATCGAGTGAGGTGCATGTGCGTTCAGCCAAGACTTTGCCTTGTCCCTTAATGAAAAAGGGAAAAGCCTTAGTCTCAATGCCTCATCACTAACACCTTGCAACTAAAAGGAATCGGTCATTTCTAAAAACGATTTTAAGTGTGAGTGTGGATCCTCAGATGGTGATCCTCCAAATTGACCCATGGCTTGGATCATTTGAAACATCACCGGTTTGAGTTCAAAATGCGTTGCAACAATATTGGGTCTCAAAATTCCGGAGCTTAAATCACCAACTCCGGAAGTAGCATAGTCCCGTATTTTTCGATCTTTGCTATCGGCAATCGTGACTGTGGTCTCCACTACAGGTGGCGGTATTGCAGCCATGTTCACAGTGGGGATCACAGGGGGTTGTCGATTTCTGTTTCTGCGTCTTCTTCGAAAAGTTTTCTCTATTTCAAGATCGATTGGTAACAAAGGTTCGTGTTGTTGCCTTGGCATGCAACACGAAAAGCTTAGAAAAACGAGTTACTCGGGCTCGAACAAAAACTAATGTCTTGAGATTTAAAATCACGCCAATCCCCGGCAACGGCGCCAAAAACTTGTCACGTGCGAAATGTGTGTTTTAATCGCAGTGGGTTGCAAACTGTCCACAGTGGGAAGTGCAAGTGTACACTGTCCACTATGATCGTCACAGCAAGTAATAGTTGGTAAAATACCAGAATCGAATCCACAGAGACTGGACAATCAAGACAATACGGTTCTCATGAGCTCCTTTTACAAGTTTCAACTAGAGAGGAAAATAATACTTTGGTTTGGTTTGGAAAAATAGCTACTTGAAACGATTTACTAAATGTTAAAAAGGAGGAATGTAGGTTGGATTTTCCCTAAATTTTATCTCAAATACTCGGTCCTTAGAGTGATCCTCGTATTCGTGGTGGACATTTTCGCTAGAAAAGCCCGGTTACAAAATACTCTCACCGTTAGATAAAAATCCCATACTCTTAGTACTTGTTGTTTTGTCAATGATAATCTCTAAATGGACCTTTTCAGGCCTCGATGGAATGTGTAGAGACAAATACTCTAAGTGTTTTTAATACACAAATTAGCTTGCCTACTACTCCAGTGGGCAGAGATTAGCTCACTGTGCCGACCTCACTTTCGTAAGTGTCAAAAGAATTATTTCGAATCCCCTAGCATCATTCAAGCTCGTGTCACTGCGCTCTACTTATTTCTAAGTTAAGAACTAGACTTTAGATCCTTGCAAGTGATCGGCTTGTTCGCATCCTTGGGTAAATGTCGAGCATGAAAGACCAAAACAACAAATATTCTAAGTATAAAGATTACTCAAGCATTTTTGATAAAATCCAGGTACTTCTCCTTCCTACATCCCAAAGGATGTTTAGCCTAACATTTCCGAAGTAAAGAAAACAAAAGATGAAGAATTGCACATAATAAAACTGAAAGTGATTTGCATTAACTGCTCACAGTGGGGAACGAGAAGTCGTCCCTGCACTGTGTATTACGAACTACAACAGAAAATAAATTACTGAAATTAAATGCTAAGTTACTGCAGTAAATGAAGGCTTACAACTTAAGGAAATGCTAGATAAATTGCAAGATGGATTTATTGTAATAAATGAGACCCAACACCCCTTTTTATACTAAGGAGGAGGTGTTGGTCTTTACACAAAAAGGGTTTTCCAAGGTGTAAGGACTGCAGGGCAATGCTGAAATCAGCCCATAGGGTAATGCTTCAATCCTCCATGTATAGCTCTTATTACCCAATGGTCTTTTAGAAGTCAACTTTGCAAGTACAAAGGGGTGTACTTGATGCTATCTTCAATGAGAACTACCTTGTACTTCTCCAGCCATTTCTCTGCCAAATGAACCTTCCTCCTCCAGAAAATTAGATTCCAACTAAAAGTTTCTTTTTCTTTTCTTTTTGTTCTGCTCGAAGAGTGGGGAACCGGAGTGGGCACTGTATACGTCACTGCGGATGAAAAATCGTGAAAACACCCAAAACTTCCCCAAATAATTTATTAAAGACCATGGTTCACTCCTTTTTCTCGTTTTCGTAAATCATACCAAGAATGGGGGTTTTTAGAAGTGAAATGGCTAAAATTGACAAAATAAAGTGGAAAATAAATGGAAATAATAACTCTAAAAATAGAGTTATCAGGTACCCATATCCAAATGGGTCCTTTTTTGTTAGGATTTGGAGCTGTCTTTAGGTCCTCTGGTTTGCCAATCTCTGTTGGTTTGCCAGTTTTCTTTCTATGACTTTTCTCATTTTGGGTCTTTGGATTTTTCTTTTGAACTGACCCATTTTGTACACAGAAAGATTTAGAGAAAAGGTTTCTTAATTGAAACAGAAGATCAAAGCATTTATATGAATGAAAAGATGAAGGCTTTGTAGAGACAAATGGTTTTGGAGCATTTTTGTCAGGAATAGAGTTTTTGACTTTCCAAACCATTTTCATCTTTTTGTAAACAGGATTATTTGACTTTTTAGCACAAGAGTTTGCTAAGACAAGGTCTTTAAGCCTTTTAGCTAAAACATCTTTTTCTTTAAGGTTTAAATCAAATTTTCTTAGAAGATCTGATTTATACCTCTTCTCTAACATAATCTTGATTGACAAATCGGATAGTCTCTTTGTTAAATTTGACATTTCAGTTTTAAAGACCTTTCTTTCCTTCTCAAACTTGTCTTTCAAACACTTTGTTTGAAATCATTCTCTCTTCACCTTTTCAGACTCTTTTCTTTCAAAATCCTGCTCTTTCCTCTCTTTTTCAAGTAATTTTGAGATTTTGAAAGAAAGTTCCATATTCTTTGTCTCAAGAAGAGTTTTCTCTTTTCCAAACTTTTCATTTTTACTGATTGTAAGTTTTTCAAAGTTGGAAATCAGTTTAGAAAAGTTTAGATACTTAAGCTCAAGGCTTTTCTTCTCTTCTTTAAAAACAGTCTTAATTTCCTCAAACTTCTCTTTCTCCTTTTTACCAAGCTCTTCTGACTCAGATAGTTTCCTTTTCAGTTCAAGATTTTCCCAGTTTAGGAATTTACCTGATTCTTCAAGCTTGGCAATGTTGTCTGAGTCAATAAGAATATTCTTGTTTCTTTCCTCTAATTCTTTCTAAAGAGTAGGAATCATTTTCTTAAAATTTGTGCTGAGTTTGAAATAATAATGAAAATCAGCATCATCACTAAATTTTAGTCTTGACATTTTGAATGAAGTTTTTAACGAAAGAAACAGTTTCTTAGATGTTACCAGATCGAATAAATCGAAAATGGCAATAAAACAGAATCTGTTTGATGGAATGAAGAATAGGTTAAGAACAGACAGTTTCTATCAAGAATCTTGTCTAAACGAGGATCACTTGATATTGAAAACCAAGCTTTGCTCTGATACCAATTGTTGGTTCCCGTTTTGCTTTAAACAAGATTATCAGATCTATTAGTTCAGGTTTAAGGTTTGATGCGGAAGCGTATTTGAAGAACTAACAGATATGTTTGATAGATTTAGAACACAATATAAATAAACAGTGAGCAGGAAATAATATCTCAAAGTTTACTGAATATATAAATATCAAGAACAGATTTAAGAACAGTGAGTATGCAAAGCTTTAAACAGATATGACTCTAAATGTGCATAAGCTATGTGTTCTTGATGTTTGATTGAAGTGTTCTTGTTTTTCTGTTTTTGTGTGTAGTTCTGTATATTAGGAAGAACTCAACATGAGTCTTCCTTTTATACTACTCTTAGAAGACTATGAAGTAGGTCACTGTTCCTTTTACGGCATGAATAGTAAACTGGATGGTGTGAACAGTGGACTGGATGGTGTGAGCAGTTGTTTGAGCCATGCGCATTTAATGGAGCAGATGTACTTTTGGTAAATGCATTAAATGGCGCAGACGTCTATTTTGTACCTTGCCCTATTGAGTCCACTCAGAGCTTGACACGTGTTTTGACAATACTTTTCCATGCAAGTTGATGAACAGGTCTTGGAACAGTAGCAAGATATTATAAATATCTTCCTAGTCTTTTGAGGACCATAGAGGCTCTGTAATGTGTTACAGAGGTTCTGCGGTCTGGTTCCTCTGTAAAGTAGTCTTCACCGGATTCCGAGTCTTTGGTTGTTTACTTCTGCAGAGCTTCTGTCAAGGGTGGCAGAGGTTCTGAGGCTCGGTCCTCTGAGAAGTCTTCTTGGTTCCTTGTCTTCTGATGTTGTCCGCAGAGGCTCTGTTATTGGTAACAGAGGTTCTGCGGTCTTGGTCTTCTGAAAGCGTCCTTCTGTAGTTTCCTCGGTCTTTGATCACTCTTGATCAAAACTTCCTT
Organism: Saussurea involucrata; assembly: GCA_033807775.1. Taxonomy (NCBI): domain Eukaryota; kingdom Viridiplantae; phylum Streptophyta; class Magnoliopsida; order Asterales; family Asteraceae; genus Saussurea; species Saussurea involucrata. The sequence continues at coordinate 65,428,165 of CM066318.1, read as the reverse complement.
TGATTCTTCTGAGATGCCCGACAGAGCTTCTGTGGAAGTTCTTCTGTACTTGGCCATTTTTCAATACTTCTAAAATTTCAGAATATTTGGAGCTAACACTTAGGGCCAACCTGAGAGAGTTTCAGGTCTCCTACTTTTGGGTAGTTATCCTTAAGGCCGGTTTGGAAAATGGCGCTGAGGAATCTTGGGTATGGAACCCATGATGGCCGGTCAGCAGCAGAGTCTACTCTGAGCACAAGATCATCGTAGATTATCGAGGCCCAGTCAACATGAAGACCTTTCAGCAATGCATAGCCCATTGCTTGCTGAGGTTGAGCGGCTTGATCCGAGGAGCCGGTCTTTGCAGTCATGCAGCTTATCAAGTGTGCGAAGATGAAGTTCATCTCGCTGGGCATTTTGGATTTCTTGATGAGGGTCAGCTTCTTCTCAGGCTTCTTGTCCCTCCCTGTTTCCCATACATAACCCATTGCATCAAAGAATGAGTGATGGCTTCCCTATCAGCATGTTTCTTGTGGTCAGGGAGAGAAACAAAGGGTTTTTCTTTTGTAGCGATGGGAAGGCTCAGTGCTTTTCGGATAATGGCAGGGGTGATTTTTATGGTGGCAAAATCAGTGTAACAGAGGATGCAATCGATTTTCTTCGTGGGGTCTTTGGTCGATGTGAGCTAAGTGTGTCTGGCCGAATACCAGAACTGAGATAGTAGTAGTTGATGAGCAGGAGGTGTTATGGTCAGGGCTGTAGAGAGGCAATAGGTTTTGAGGAAATTCACAGCATGTAATACCCCGGGTGAGTTCGTTAGTTAAACCCTCTTTTTGCTAAATTATTTAACTCTATAATTGATGTTTAGGGTAAAATGAGATGAATTTATAAGTTTAAGGGTATAATATTTAGTAATGACAAGTGTAGGGGATGAAGTAGTAAATTTGGTTAATAATATCTGAATTAGGGTCCAGATATTTTTATTATTCAGCAATCAAGAGTGTGTAGTGTGTGTTTTGGAGACTAAAAGAAGAAAAGAAGGGTAAGGCTTCAAATTTGATCCATTGGAAGTGTTTGAGGTATGTTTTCCTTACATATTATGTGTATAATTGATAGCTGAATGTTTCTATCAGAGTAGAATAGTTAGAATTACATCTGGTAATGAATCAACGGATTTCTGGGTAGAAATAGGGCAAACCGACAGTAGTGTCCGGACACAGTAAGAAGGTGTCCGGGTAATTTTCTTGGTGGTATACGGATGGTGTTCTAAAGGTGTCCAGACGGTTTCCTTATCCGGGTAAGTTTCCTTTTTCCTATGTTTTCCGGATAGAATTGGATACCAGATAGTATCCGAATTACTTTGGTGTCCAGATGACGTTCGGATTGTATAGGTTGTCCGGAAAAGTCATGTTGTCCGGAAAAGTCATGCTGTCCGTAAAAGTGGTGTTGTCCGGATAAACTGTGGTTTCCGGATACTTTAGCTGTTTGACCAATTTTGTGATTTCGGATACTTTTGTGGTTTCCGCAAGGGCGTTGCCCCTTGACCCCATCCGCTAACCGGGTAGCGGAACCCCCGTGTTAAGTCGCCGTAGGGGAACAATTGAGGATAAGAGTTTGATAGGTTAATTAGGATTCTCAGTTGCTAAAGAGTATCATGTGTTCTATATGGTAAAGAGATATTGTATCTGATTGTTACAGATTTTTGTGAATCCTAAGTAAAGGACTGAATCTGTGGAAAAGACTTGGAAGCATTTTGTTAAGCTAACAGGTGAGTTTTTCTTCAAAATATTTTTAAACTGGAATACATATACGTGTAGATTGAAAAGGGTCATAGATAGTGTGATTAGGTGTTCATAAATGACAATATGATATATTGAGATATATATTGTATTTATATGTGCATTACACTACACGAATATATGTTAACCGAAATTATAGTCGGCGGGGTTTGTTGTAGTTGTTGTACAGCGGTGTTGTAATTGTCGTACAGCGGTGTTGTTGGCTCGCAACCAACTGATATGGCCAGGGGAAATGAGAATGAGAATGAGGATGAATTGAACACAGTGCACGAGTCTTGATTGGTATTTAATTACGTATGATATATATGTGTTTATATAAAAGATTTCATATAAATGGATTATATAATGATTGTGAAAGGACAGGGGTTTTCTCACTTAGACCGCTAGGTCTAACCCTCATTTTTGTTTTAAAATATGTATTCCAGGTCGTGGATCGAGTAAGGACAAGTAGTAATGGTAATCGATGGATAGCTTTTGGAAGAAGTGTGTTTTTGAAGATTATGGCATGTTTTACAGTCATGTCTTGTTATTAGTTGTAATGTATTTAGCAAAAGAAAAGTTTGTAATGAAATTATGTATTTTGTTTATGACTAAAGGACCGAAGTTGTAATGTGATGTATCTTAGTTAAATAACGACGTTATGAAATTTATGCTATATGAACTATGTTTGGGGATTGCGGGTCGTTACACAGCATTATTCAGATGTGTGACTTGCTTTCGAGGAGGAAACTCGAAAAGCGCATAGAGATTGTTTGTTTTTGTCCAATCGAGTTTCTCAAGCGTGAACTTGACCTGAGGAGCCTTGGTGATTTCCAGTTCCTCAGCAGCAGCAGTGTTCTCAGCAGTAGGAATATCAGTAGATGCCATTGCTGTATTATCAGTTCAACCAAAGATATAACAAATAAGAATAATCTTAATGTGGAAAGATTTTCCAATAAGATGGTTCGAATTTTGTCCATTTCATTCAGACAAAAATGTCTTAATGAAGATTAGGGTTTTCTTGTTTTTGAAAAAGAAATGCAAACCGAATAAAAAGTCTTGTTTTCCAGTTTCCTTTGAGGATTAGGATTCTGGAAAAACGTATGAAGAACAAGTTTAAGATATTTGCGATTAAACTTGAAAAACAACCATGAAAGGTTGTGTTCATAAAACCATGAAAGAAATGATTTCATTTTTGAAAAAGTTCTTTTGTTTGATCTTGTAAAAACAATGAGAAGATCATTAACAAGTTTAAAGAGACAGGTAAATAAAAGAAATATTAACCTGGTTCGTTGAAGAAGAAGAAGATGAACAGTTCTTGAAAACTTGAGAGCAAAAATGCAACAGTAGTTTTCCTGAGGAAGAAGTTGTTCGCGTAAAGGAAAAATATAAACCCAAAATGTGTTTATATAATGAGATTAGAGAGAGAGAGAAAAAAACTAGAGCGGGAAAGTATTTCATCATGACACGGACACGTGTTTGCATTTGATTGGCTGGTAAACGAAACGTGCAAACGTGTGTCAGAAAGAAGACGTGACAGGGCTTATCCGTTTCATGACGTCACGGATGTCCTTTCATATTTTAGGATGTCTCTGAGGTTTTGAAAGCTCAGGGACACTTTTGAAAACATGAAGCACTGAATAGAAATATCAGTGTTGGTTTAAGAAATTTCAAAGTATCGCTGATTAAGGAAGAGATATTCAGCGATGCAATTTGTCTTGAAATGCGATTGTCAGCGAGAGAAAAACATACCTTGATATCAGCGAATCAAGTTTATTCAGAGAGAAAATGATAGAATGGGTTATACAAGTTGGTTTTATCCTATCGCTGATCAAATGTGAACCGCTGAAGATTTTACTCTTCAAAGTTCAGCTTAACAAGCTCGCTGATGAGAAAGTTGAATCTTGTCTCATCAAGAGGTTTGGTGAACAGATCAGCTAACTGATAGTCAGTTGGGATAAAATGAAGTTCTATATCACCATTCATCACATGATCTCTGATAAAATGATACCTGATTTCGATGTGTTTTGTCTTTGAGTGTAGCACTGGATTGTTGGCTATAGCGATGGCACTTGTGTTGTCGCAATAGATTGGAATTTTCGAGAGCTGAAGGTCATAGTCTAGTAGTTGATTTCTCATCCACAAGACCTGAGAACAACAGCTTCCAGCGGCTACATACTCAGCTTCAGCAGTTGAGGTGGACACTGGGTTTTGCTTTTTACTTGTCCAACTCACCAGCTTTCCACCCAGAAGCTGACAGCCTCCTGTGGTGCTTTTCCTATCCAATTTGCAACCTGCAAAATCACTATCTGAATAGGCGATTAGATCAAACCCTGAGTCTTTGGGATACCAAAGACCTAGGTTCGCAGTACCCTTAAGGTATCGAAAAATTCTCTTTACAACGATCATATGAGTTTCCTTAGGTTCAGCTTGATATCGTGCACACAAACAGGTTGCGTACATAATATCGGGTCGGCTAGCTGTAAGATACAAAAGAGAGCCGATCATCCCACGGTACAGCGTGACATTAACAGGTATTCCATTTGAATCCTTGTCTAGTGTCAGCGGTGATGCCATAGGGGTTTTCATAGCTGAACTCTGAGTTAAATCGAATTTCTTCAGCATATCTTTAACATACTTTCCCTGATTAATGAAATTTCTTTTTTCATTTTGCTTTATCTGAAGGCCAAGGAAATATGTTAGCTCACCCATCATGCTCATTTTATACTCTTCTTTCATTCTATCAGCGAAACGAGTACAAAGGTCAGGGTTAGTAGAACCAAATATAATGTCATCAACATATATCTGAACAAGAATAATATGACCTTTTACTTTCCTGAAGAATAGAGTCTTATCGATTTTACCACGCTCAAATTGTTCAATATGGAGATAAGTAGAGAGAGTGTCATACCATGCACGAGGAACTTGCTTTAAGCCATAAAGTGCCTTATCCAGTTTATAAACATAACCTGGACGCTTAGGATCTGAGAATCCTGGAGGTCGTTCGACATAGACTTCTTCATTCAGCTTTCCATTTAGAAATGATGACTTGACATCCATCTAATATACTTTAAAGACTTTGTGTACATCGTATGCTAAGAATAGACGAATAGATTCTAGTCTTGCTACTGGAGCTAATGATTCATCGTGCCTTCCTCTTGTCTGTATCCCTGAGCAACAAGTCGAGCCTTGTTGCGGGTTACAGTTCCATGTTCGTCCAACTTCTTTCGATAGACCCATTTAGTGCCTATCACTGTCTTATCAGTTGGTCTTCGAACAAGTTTCCAAACTTTGTTTCTTTCGAATTCAGTCAGCTCTTTTTGCATGGCGCTGACCCAGTTTGGATCTTTGAGGGCATCATCTATTTTCTTTGGTTCAATCAGAGAGATAAAGTTAACAAATAAACAAATATTACCTGCACTTCATCGAGTCTGAACACCAGCGTTTGGATCACCAAGAATTTGATCAATTGGGTGATTTACAGTCCATCGCTGAGCAGGAGCATAAGTCGCTGACTCAAATTGAACTGGAGAAGCTGAAGATGAAGCTTCAGCAACTTCTGGAATATCAGCCAAGAGAGGAGTAGGTGCATATGTCGTCTCCTTTACTGATTGCTGAGAAGTAGATGGAATGTCTGAGACATTTGGTTCAGAAGCAGGTATAGTGTTTAAAGGAACTTCTGAGACCCATGATGTTTCAACTTCACTATTCTGCATGTTTGGGATGATAGTAGGACTATCATCTTCAACTGTATGAGTATGAGGAGTGGGAATATCTTCTGAATCACCAAGATGAGAAAACATCCATTGATTCTGTTCTTCAGTATCAGCAGACGGTTTAGAGTTTGCTGAACGGGATTCGTCAAACGTGACGTGAATAGTTTCTTCAACAGTTTGTCTACGTCGATTGAAGACTCTAAAGGCTTTGGAGATTGAAGAATATCCAAGAAAGATTCCATCATCAGCCTTAGGATCAAACTTTCCAAGGGCATCTCTGTTGTTCAGTATGAAACACTGACATCCAAAGATGTGAAGAAAGCTAATTGAAGGCTTTCTCCCATGAAAAAGTTCATAGGCTGTTTTATTAAATCTTTTTACTGTCAGCGACATGTTTTGCGTAAAACAAGCAGTGTTGACAGCTTCTTCCCAAAACTGAGTAGGCAAGTGAAAATCGCTGAGCATTGAACGTGAGCATTGACTCCATTTTGTTGCGGTGTTCTCACTGAAGAAAAGTTGTGAGAAATACCCTTACTCTCAAAGAAGGAATCAAGAGAACTGTTTTTGAATTCAGTCCCATGATCACTCCTTATTGAGCGAACGGTCAAGTTGTTCAGGGTTTCCATCTTCCGAACAAAGGTGATGAGTTCTTCAGGGGTGTCACTCTTAGAATGGAGAAACATAACCCATGTATAGCGAGAGAATTCATCAACTTTGACCAGTGTATATTTCTTTCCAGAGATGGATTGTTTGTTAACAGGGCCAAACAAATCCATATGGAGAAGTTGTAGAGGAGATGACACTAAGGAGACTTGCTTTGATATAAAGCTTGCTTTGGTCTGCTTCCCTTTCTCACACGTTGAACATAAAGACTCTTTGGCGTATGAGTGCTGAGGTAGACCAGTGACTAACTCTTTTGAAGAAAGAGTGTTAAGTGTCTTAAAGTTTAGATTAGAGAGCCTCTTATGCCATAGCCAGTTGACATCAGATGAGCCTTTTGAGAAGAAACAGGAGTTCTCAGTGGTTGTTGAGTCCATGTTTATTACATTGTTATCTTCTCCTTTTTGTCAGCGACAAAGCATGATTCCTTAGTAAAGATTACTTTGTTATCCTTGTCGCAAAGCTGACTGATGCTTAGAAGATTATGCTTCAGCCCTTCAACATAAGCGACTCTTCTGAAGATTGTTGTACCATTAGATAGTACACCAAACCCTCGGGTATGTCCTTTTCAATTTCCACCGAAAGTTACAGAGGGACCCTTCTCTTCTTTGTATTCAGCGAGTAGGCTTTTCTTTCCAGTCATGTGTCTAGAGCAACCGCTATCGAGATACCAGATACCCTTCTTAACCTGCATTACAAAGGAAGATTAGTTTTTCTTGGTTACCCACTTAACCTGAGTAGCAGAGGTTGAAGTGGACGGAATGTCTGAACTTTCTTCCTCATCTTCAAGTTTGGCCATAAGACAGAGATTGGCTTCATCATCTTCAGAGTCAGATGTTTCTTCCTCATCAGAATCAGCCCAATCATAGTCAGCCATCAGGCCTTTGCCTTTCTTCTTAAAGCTTTTCAGCTTCGCATACCTTTCTTTCAGCTTGGCGTATTTGTCATCTCTAGACCTGAGGTTAGAGGATTTCTTAGGAAACGCTGAGTTTCTCGAAACTTTCTTTGACCTGCACTCGTTAGCGAAATGTCCTATCTTTTCACAGTTAAAACAAGTAGCAGTAGCCTTATCAACAGGAGTTGATGATCTTGGCTTGTCAGTAATGGAAAGAGGTTTATTCTTTCTGAACATTTTCTTTTTGGCGAATCTCCTGAACTTTTTAGTGAGGAGAGCCAAAGATTCATCAAGATCTGAAGAGTCAGAATCTGATGACCTTTCAGAGTTACTCTCCAACTCAGTGATAGTGACCGAGGGTCGCTGAGTGGAAGGTTCCTCTGAGATTAAAGCAACATGGGTGCTTTTGGAATCTTTTACAAGATTCTTCTTAAGATGACTCAATTGCTCATGATTCAGCATTGTGCCATATAAGGTAGAAACATTCTAAAAACTTTGTCAGCACTTTAAAGTTAGAATATTCCTTACCAACAGGTTTCAGATCTATTATTAAACAATTAAAACATTGGTGTACTTCAGAGAGAGTTTCATTCTTACCACAAATGAAGCTTTCATACTGTCTTACCAGGTTGATCTTTCGAGAGTCCTGGACTTCAGACGTACCTTCATACTGAACACAGATTGTGTCCCACATAGCTTTTAAGGTTTTCAGGTTCATGACGGAATGGTAGACTTCGTCAGGAAGAGCCATGGAGAGTATGGATCTGGCTTTGGTGTTGATAGCCACTTTCTTCTTATCTTCATCAGTCCACATATGAATTTCCTTAGGAATCAGCCTTTCTGGAATAGCCGGTCTATTCTCAGCGACTGGAACTGCAGCATCAATTCTTACAGGAATATATGGGCCGTTTTCAAGATAATAAGGCATAGTAGGGTCTACACCTTCTAAGAAGAGAATCATCCTATTTTTCCATAGATTAAAATTATCTCTGGAGAATCTAGGGGGTTTTGCAAGAGAACCGTTGTCAATATAGTTTGTGTTTGTGTTGGTAGCCATTTTAAGATATAGCTAGGAAGAGAAATCTTAGTATAGATCAGATCTTGTTTATGAGATTAAACAAATCTGCTCTGATACCACTTGTTGGTCCCGAAAGGCTATACAAGTTTGTAGAAGGGGGGGGGGGTTGAATACAAACACACGTTTTTACTTTTCTAAATTGTTTATTGATAAATCATTAACAATTTACAGCTTGTTGCGGAACAAGATAAGGAATAAATCCTAATCTAAATAAGTTGGAACACTAAGTTTTCTTGCACTAAGAAAGAGAAGGAAATTACTAATAATAACCTATCTCAAGATAAGAAGATGAGTTGACCAGAGTTAGCAAGTGCTTCAAGAATGAAGCTGGAGTCCTTCTTATATACTGCATGCATTTAATGCATGGCAGTTTATACTTTACACGTGGCAGCAGCTCATTAGTTGTTGGGTCTAACTTTAGTAGACAACCTTAGTAGCCGCATGTTTGAACAGTGTAGTATCAGAGTGGTTGTACGATTTCAGACAATAAGGAGGTTCTTTTCTGACATATCGTACGGAGTCGTGCAAGGGTGGTTAAGACAAAAGTACTTTGTACGGAGGACTTCATGATCAGCTTTCGTTGAATCAGGGCTTTATCATTCTATATCAGTGAATGACAAAGTTCAGCGATAGCTGAAGTCTTGTACTTGATACTTCACGTTGAGTGGACAAATCTGAGTCTTCACTGATCCGCATCAGTTCATTAGGAGACTTGTCGCTGGTTCTTGAGCTTGATATTCGACATCAGCGTAGAACCTATGTTGACGTGAAACTTGTCTTCAGGGATCATAAGTAAACAAATAACTTATCAGCGATCACCATAAGGACTGAACAGGCTCAGAGCATTATGGTGAACAGTGTTCGCTGAATGTTTAATCTAAAGAACGAGAGTTCCTATCAGCGGTACTGAATTAGTCTTAGTACATCAGCGATAGTGAAACTCTAATACATATTGTTTACTTACAATTTTCACTAAGTGTTTAAGAGAGGGTCATTATCAAATCACTGAGGGTTTGGATCAACAGTTACCTCTTGGTCATTGACTCTCATAGTGAGTTCCCCTTTGTGCACATCAATCAAAGTACGTCCGGTTACAAGAAACGGACGCCCTAAGATGATTTGGATATGTTTATCGGCCTCATAATCTAGAACTAGAAAATCGGCGGGGAAGATAAATTTATCCACTTGAACCAAAACGTCTTCTATTTTTCCCTTTGGGTAGTCAATGGACCGATCGTCTAGTTGTAATGTCACGGTTATGGGTCTAGCCTCTCCAATACCTAATTTGTTGAAAATGGACAACATCATCAAGTTTATACTAGCTCCCAAATCACAGAGTGCTTGACCTACTTCATGTCCTCCTATTGTGCATGGAATGGTGAAACAACCCGGGTCTTTCAACTTAGGCGGAATCTTGCTAGTGAGGAGGGCACTACATTCCTTGGTCAAAGCCACAGTTTCAAACTCACCCAACTTTCTCTTTTTGTTCAAAATATCCTTTAAAAATTTAACATAGCTTGGCATTTCCTCAAGAGCCTCTACCAAGGGTATATTAATGTGAAGTTGTTTAAAAATGTCTAAGAATTTTTTAAACTGAACATCGACATTCTTAGTCTTCATTCTTTCAGGAAAAGGTACATTTCGTGGGTCAATTTGAGTTTGTTGTGGTGTTGGCTTTGGAACAGTAGGTTTTGGTATGGGTCCAAAAGTGGGAAGCTCAGGGACATCGGTCCTCACTGTGGGAATGACAGTGACTTGAGGAGTGGCCACTGTGGGTTTAGGGACAGTGGGTATTTGAGGCGAATCATCAGAATCAAAAATGATATCTTTCAGATCCTTTCCACTCCTCAGTGTTATGGACTTGACTTATTCTTTTCCTATCACCTTAGCATGTTCGATGTCACTAGGTAACATCCCTGGTGGCCTATTCTTAACTTCGACGGCTAGTTGTCCTATTTGAGTCTCTATGTTCCTAATGGCTGCTTGAGTTTGATTCATGAAACCTTTAAGAATTGATTCGAGTGATGGTTGAGCCTCAGCGGGTTGAGTTGATCGTGGTTGGAACTGTTGCGACGATTGCCCTTGCTGAAAGTTCTGTGGGGGATGCCCACTGTGATGTTGGTGAAATCCAGGGGGTTTTGTGGTCTTTGCTGGCCATGACTCGCCCCATGGGGTTAGATTCCTGGATTACCAGCCCAAGAGAAATTAGGGTGATTCCTCCAACCTGGATTATAGGTTTGTGAATACGGGTTGTTCCTCGGGTTGGTCCCTATAACATTAACAGACTCGGGATTTGCTGTACAATAGTCAAAAACATGTTCTTCTCCACAGAGGGAACAGTTTTCAGAGAGATGTGTTGCGGAATTGACTTGGCTTCTATTTTGATTCAAAACTAATTTAGTCAAGGCCACTAACTGCGCATTCATGGTTTTAAGTGCATCGGAGTCGATGGTGTTGGTTTTTGGTATGGGTGTTCTTGGATTCGACCACTCGGTGTTGTTGTTGGACACTTTTTCTAAGATTTGATATCCTTCATTGTAAGTTTTACTCGTGAATGTCCCACCTGCTGTTGCATGTAAGATGATTTTGGCTGCATTGGAAAGACTATTGTAAAAGGTCTCCAATTGGATGCAATGTGGGATGCCATGGTGTGGGCACTTTCGAAGTAAATCTTTAAATCGTTCCCATGCATCCGAAACAGCCTCATCTTCTTCTTGCCTGAACAAAATAATATCATTTCGAAACCTTACATTCCTTGTGGGAGGAAAGTATTTTTGTAAAAATTTGTCAGCAAGTTCTTGCCAAGTGGTTATCGAGTGAGGTGCATGTGAGTTCAGCCAGGATTTTGCCTTATCCCTTAGTGAAAAAGGGAAAAGCCTTAGCCTTAATGCTTCATCACTCACACCTTGCAATTGAAAGGAATCAGTCATTTCCAAAAAAGATTTTAAATGTGAGTGCGGATCCTCAGATGGTGATCCTCCAAACTGACCCATGGCTTGGATCATTTGGAACATCACCGGTTTGAGTTCAAAATGTGTTGCAAAAATGTTGGGTCTTAAAATCCCGGAGCTTAAATCACCAACTCCAGAAGTAGTATAGTCCCGTATTTTTTGATCGTTGCTATCAACAATCGTCACTGTGGTCTCCACTACAGGTGGTGGTATTTCTGCCATGTTCACAGTGGGGATCACAGGGGGTTGTTGATTTGTATTTCTGTTTCTACGTCTTCTTCGAAAAGTTTTCTCTATTTCAAGATCGATTGGTAACAAAGGTCCGTGTTGTTGCCTTGGCATGCAACACGAACGACTTAGAAAAATGAGTTACTCGGGCTCGAAAAAAAACTAATGTCTTGAGATTTAAAATCACGCCAGTCCCCGGCAGCGGCGCCAAAAACTTGGTACGTGCGAAATATGTGAATTAATCGCAGTGGGTTGCAAACTATCCACAGTGGGAAGTGCAAGTGTACACTGTCCACTATGATCGTCACATTAAGTAATAGTTGGTAAAATACCAGAATCGAACCCACAGGGACTGGACAATCAAGACAATACGGTTCTCATGAGCTTCCTTTTACAATTTTCTATTACAGAAGAAGCAATATTTTGGTTTGGTTTGGTGAAAAGCTACTTTAACGATTTTACTTAAGATTTAAAAGGAGGAATGTAGGTTAGATTTTCCCTAGATTTTATATTAAATACCTGATCCTAAAAATGATCCTTGTACTTTAAGTCGGTCTTTTCGCTAGAAAAGCCCGGTTACAAAATACTCACATATTTAAGCAAAAATCCCCTACTCTTAGTATTTATCGTTTTGTCAATGGTAATCTCAAAATGGACCTTTTCAGGTCTCGATGGAATGTGTAGAGACAAATACTCTAAGTGTTTTTAAATACACCAACTAGCTTGCCTACTACTCCAGTGGGTTGAGATTAGCTCACTGTGCCGACCTCACTTTCGCAAGTGTCATAAGAATTCTTTCGAATCCCCTAGCATCATCCATGCTCGTGTCACTGCGTTCTACTCATTTCTGAGTTAAGAACTAGACTTTAGATCCTTACAAGTGATCGGCTTGTTCGCATCATTGAGCAATAATCGAGAGTGAATGACCAAAACAATAAATATTCCAAATAAAAAGATTACTCAAGCATTTTCTCTAAAATCTAGGTACTTCTCTTTCCTACATCCCAAAGGATGCTTAGCCCATAATTACTGAAAGAAAGAAAGCTAAAGATGAAGAATTATACATAAGTAAACTGAAAGTGACTTGTATTAAAACCGCAGTGGGGAACGAGGGTACATCACTGCCACAAATTACGCGAAACTATAATTACACTAGGAATGGAAAATACAGAAATTTAAATAACTACTGCAGTAAATGAGAGCTAATAACTAGAACTAAACTCACACCAAATGTGGTAGATGAGATATGAATGATGAATTAAATGGAACCAAACACCCCTTTTTATACTAAGAGGAAAGGTTGGGTTTTAACAAAAGATGGGTTTAACTAGGGAATAAGGACTGAAGAATCAAGACATAAAATTCAGCTCTTTAAGTAATTCTTCAATCCACCAACTTGTAGCTCTTTTACCCATAGGACCTTCACCTTTTCACAAAGTCAACTTTTAAAGTACCATAGGTGTTATTATTTAATTCATCTTGCCATGCTTTTAGGAACACTTTGTACTTCTCAATCCCATTCTTTCTGCCACTGAACCTTCCATTCCCCAAACTTTACTTCCCAACTAAGAGTTGATTTTCTTTTGTCTTCTTCTCTGCTCGATAGTGGGATCGGGAGTGGGATTCGCAAGTCACTGCAGAAATTTCGTGAAAAAGCAACAAAATTCCACCAAATAATTTATTAAAGACTATGGTTCACTCTTTTTGCTCATTTTTATGAATGTTACCAAGAATGGGGATTTTGAGAAGTGAAATGGCTAAAAATTGACAAAATAAAATAAAAATAAAAGGAAATAATAACTCTAAAAATAGAGTTATCAGATACTCTTCAGTATCTAAAGCCTTCAGAGTCTTCAACAAGAGAAGACAAACTGTCGAAGAAACCATTCATGTCACTTTTGATGAATCCCCTATGCAAATTCTAGACCTACTGTTGATAACGAAGAATTGAATCAGTGTATGTTTTCTCATTATGGGGAACTAGAAGCAAATTTCAATTATGACCCTCAGGTCAACAAACCAACCGCTGATGATGATCCTATCATTATTCCTAGCATGCAATCAAGTGAAGTTGAATCCTCGTCTTGGGTATCAGCTGTTCCCATAAACACTTTGCTTCCTTCTGAACCCTCAACCTCTGAAAATCCATCCACTTCTAATCAACAATTAGTGATCGAACAATATCCGAACATCAACAATTATTGCTTGACATACCTGAAGCTATCGCTGCTGAAGCCTCTTCTTCAATATATCTAGAAATCCATTATGAGTTAGTGATTCGTGCTCCAGTTCAGAGATGGATAGTGAATCACCCAATCGAGCAAATGCTAGGTGATCCAAATGCAGGTATTCAGAAAAGACGAAACTCAGGTAATATTTGTCTTTTTGTTAATTTTATTTCACTGATTGAACCGAAAAGAACTGATGATGCCCTCAGAGATCCAAACTGGGTCAGTGCTATGCAAGAAGAGCTGACTGAGTTTGAAAGAAACAAAGTTTGGAATCTTGTCCCCATAACATCTGACAAAACTCTAATTAGAACCAAGTGGGTGTATCGAAATAAGTTAGATGAATTTGGAACTGTGACCCGCAAAAAAGCTCGACTAGTTGCTCAGGGATACAGACAAGAGGAAGGCATAGACTATGATGAAATCTTTGCCCAGTTATAAGACTCGGAGCAATTCGACTTTTCTTAGCCTATGCAGTTCACAAAGACTTCAAGGTTCACCAAATGGATGTTAAATCAACATTCCTCAATGGAAAGCTGAATGAAGAAGTCTATGTTGAACAACCACCGAGATTCGCTGATCCTAAGCATCCAGAATATGTCTATAAGTTGGATAAGGCTCTCTATGGTTTAAAACAAGCACCTCGTGCTTGATATGACACTTTATCCTCCTTTTTTATCGCTGAACAATTTGAACGTGGTGAAATCGATAACACTTTCTTTTTCAGAAAGGTTAAAGGTCATATTATTCTTGTTCAAATATATGTCGATGATATAATATTTGGCTCTACTAACCCATCTCTGTGTACTCGATTCGCTGAACGACTGGATAATGAATATAAGATGAGTATGATGGGTGAACTAACATACTTCCTTGGCCTTCAGATCAAACAGAGCGATAAAGGTTCATTTATCCACCAAGGTAACTACGTTAAAGATATGCTGTAGAAATTCGATCTTACTAAAAGCTAAGCTATGAAAACTTCTATGGCACCTTCGCTGACACTTAATAGGGATCCCTCTGGAAAACCTGTTAATGTCACTGCTTATAGAGGAATGACCCGCTCTCTTCTTTATCTTACAACGAGTCGTCCTGATATCATGTTTTCTACTTGTCTTTGTGCACGATATCAATCTGAACCCAAAGAATCACATCTGATTGTTGTGAAGTGAATTTTCAGATATCTGAAGGGTACACCCAACCTAGGTCTTTGGTATCCCAAAGACTTAGGGTTCGATCTAACTGCCTAATCAGATAGTGATTTTGCAAGTTGAAAACTGGATAGAAAGATCACCATAGGAGGATGTCAACTCCTGGTGGAAAGCTGGTGAGTTGGACAAGTAAAAAGAAAAACTCCGTGTCCACCTCCACAGCCGAAGCTGAGCATGTAGCTGCTGGAAGCTGTTGCGCACAGGTCTTATGGATGAGAAATCAGCTATTAGACTATGACCTTAACTATCCAAAATTCCTATCTATTGTGACAGCACTAATTCCATCGCTATAGAAAACAATTTAGTACCACATTCAAAGACTAAACACATCGAAATCATAGATAATGTGATGAATGGAGACATAGAACTTCATTTCATTCCCACTAACTACCAGTTAGCTGATCTTTTTACCAAACCTCTTGATGAGACAAGATCAACTTTCTCACCAGCGAGCTTGGAATGCTAAACCTTGAAGAATAAACTCTTCTGTGGTTACGCATTTTGTCAGCAATAAGGTTCTATCTCATACATTCATCTCCTAATCTCTAAGTAAATGTTCTCAGATACTAAGGTATGTTCTCTATCTTAAACTCCCTGAAATTCTATTCAGTGAGTTATCTTTCAAAAGAAAAACCTATCACTGGCATTTCTTTTATAAGTGATCCTTTTTGAAAAAGTAAAACTCATCACTGATATTTATCCTCAGCGATTCTTCGAAAAACAAAATCCAATCCTGATACTTTTTACTATCAGGGATGCCTTTTGAAAAATGAAAACAGGCGGTGGAAACTACCAAGCTGGAGTACGGTAGGGGCAGAGGTAATTTCCGGTGGAGCGGTGAAATGCGTAGATATCGGAATGAAATTTTCATTCTGTACATGCCAGATCATGAATTAGTAACTGCATCAGCAACTCTTCTCAAAACTCACTCAAAATGCTGCCAAGATATCAGTATCTTTGGTTTTATAGTCAGAAGTATAATAAGTCAATTTATAATCTTTAACACCAGCTTTGAATCCAACACTTGCTTTAGTCTCTGTTTGTGTTGACATAAATCCCTCCCTACAAATCATGAATTAAGAATTCTCACAAAAGAGACCCTCCTGGCCCAACCCTAGACACTCTAAGATCTCATAGACCTTACATATTGGAATTATATATCATCAATATTCTTTTTCTTTCTTTCTCTCATCCTTCCATTTATCCATACCCTTTTTTTATTTCGATTGATTTTTTTTCCTTGTGACGTCATCCAAGAGGATAAACCACGACATGCATTTTTGTCTAACACGTTCGTCTGTTACACTTCCTGTCCATTCACCTTCGTGGGATGTGTCCGTGTAATGATGAGTGTTTTTCCCGCTCATCACCCTTTCTCTCTCCTCTCTCACTCCTATATAAACAACCCTTGTTTATAATTTTTCTTTTTACGCGCACAAAGCACCCTAAAGGCAAGAACTTCCTTTGCATTCGAACAAACTAAGAACCTACGAACTCGATCCTCTAAACTTCAAGACTACAAGTTCTTTTAACTTCTTTAATCTAATGCATTTCTGGACCCAAACTTCTCTTTGATCTTGAATTTTTGCTAACAAAGATCAAAATCTTGTTTTTCTTTCTTAAAAGTCACCTTCTGTTAGCTTCAATCTTCCTAATCATAGAAGTATTTAGAAGTAGTGAAAAATAGGCTAAGTGAAGAAAGCCTCTTACAGAGGCTCTGCCGACATTACCGAGAAATCAAGGTCAAGAAGCTACAGAAGCAGCAGAGGCTTCCTACAGAAGCTCTGTCATACGCACAAAGAAGACCAAAGACTCGGAATCCGGCGAAGACTGCTCCACAGAGGACCAGACCGCAGAACCTCTGTAATTCAATTACAGAGCCTCTGTGGTCCTCTATGAAAACTTGGAAGATATTACTGGATACGTTCATCAACTTGCATGGAAAAGTACTGTCAAAACACGTGTCAAGCTCTGAGTGGACTCAATAGGGCATGGTACAAAATAGACGCCTGCGCCATTTAATGCATTTACCAATAGTACATCTGCTCCATTAAATGCGCATGGCTCAAACAACTGCTCACACCATCCAGTCCACTGTTCACACCATCCAGTTTACTATTCATGCCGTAAAAGGAACAGTGACCAACTTCATAGTCTTCTAAGAGTAGTATAAAAGGAAGTCTCATGTTGAGATCTTAAAAACGACGAATAGACAAGGAATCACTAATACTCTCAAACTTTATTGTCAAATATCTGAGTGTTATATTCTCACACACCAACAGTTCTTAATTTGTTCTTCGTGTTGTTATTATATATTGAATAACAGTAACTGTTCAAGAAATCCTTTTCATTCTTTACTGTTTTCTTTATATATGTGCGTTCTAATATCTATCAAACATATCTGTTAGTTTAATACGCTTCCGCATCAAACTCTAAACTCAACTAATAGACTGTTAATCTTGATTAAGCGTATCTGGGTTCCAACAATTGGTATCAGAGCCTTCCTTGATTTTCAATATCAAGTGATCCACTTATCAAGACTCTTGATAGATATTATTGAGATTTAAAATTGTGTCTGGAAACTGCTTAAACCCAGAAAATCTTCAAGCTCATAGAAGTAACTCTTTAGTCATACTTTCTTTCTAAAATCTTCAAATGACAAATACAAATAATTTCTTTACTACTGGTTCTCTCACTAAACCTCCTACTCTCCTTCGAGATGAGTATCCTCAGTGGAAAATAAGAATGGTCCATTTTTTCGAGGGTACTGAAAAAAATCAAGTACAATATCTGTACAATCCTCCTCCTATTCCCATGACAGTAGTACCTCGTATACCTGCTACTGCTGAATCTGCCGAAATCCCCGAACATCAAAAAACAAAGCCAAAAGGGGAATGGTCAACCGAAGATAAAGCAGAAGATGAAGTTGCTCAGAAAACCAAGAGGACATTAATTATGGCAATACCCAACGAACTCTTTCAATCCTTGGATTCATGTGAAACAGCGCATGATCTGTGGAAAGAACTGGAAAGACAGTTGGAAGGAGGTGCTAAAACACAAAAAAACCGAAGAGAATAGTACATCAATGAATATCATGCATTCAAAGCCTCTGCAACAGAATCTCTGCAAACAACATACGACAGATTCAACTCTCTAATCAACCAGTGCAGAAAATCAGGCATTGATAGAACTTCTAAAGAAAACAATGTCATGTTTTTAAAAAGTCTAAATGAAGAATGGCTCCAGCTGTCTATGTCCCTACAGACAAATCAGGATCTAGACACCTGGACTCTCTCTGATCTTTACAGAACATTAGCCGCACAAGAACCTCAGATAGCACAGGCTAAAACACTAACAATTGCACCATATGCATTGGTTAGTAAAACTAAAGAGGATGCACAGAGACCAAGAAATGATAAAGCCACAGAGGAGAAGAAGAAGGAGAAGAAGAAGATGGTGATAATTGACAGTGAAGAAGAAGAGCAAGCAGAAAAGGAAATAACTCTTGCGTCACTAGCTAAATCTTTAGCTCTATTGACAAAAGAGTTCAGAGGAAACAGAAGAGGTTCCGGAAATGAAAGATATGATAGAGACAACCAGGATGACAGAAGAGACAACAGAAGAGATGACAGGAGAGGAGAAGAATCAAGTGGCCGACAGAGGTCAAGCGATAGAAATTACAGAGGGAATGACCGACAGAGGTCAGATGACTCGGTAAGCCACACGCAGCAAGAATGCTACAAGTGCGGCAAACCTGGTCACTATGCAAATGAATGTAGATCAGAGAAAGGCGGAGACCTACAGAAGTCCAATGATCGAACAGGAAACACTCCTCAAGGGTGTTTTAACTGCGGAAAACCAGGCCATTTTGCGAATGAATGCAGAAGCAGATCAAATCGCCCACAGAGGGACTCTGCTTTCTACAAAAAGAAAGCCGAATATTATGCTCAAAAATCCTTAATGGCAAAAGGACATTCTGAGGAAAACACAGAAGACTTCCAGTCAGACTCTACTTCTGACGATGAACATACCGCCAATGCCCTCTTCTGTGGCATGGCAGAAGTCGACTCCTGCACTGACTCTGAGGTATCTACTTCAAATTCCAACTCTTGTATTACCTCTGTAGATGATAATACACTTAGAATTAACATTGAATTAATTGAACTGAAAGAGATAAATCAAAGTATTCAGAAAAGACTCACTTTCAATGAGAGAGAAGTACGGCTTCTCACTCAAGAAAAAGCAAAGATTTTTGAGGAAAAAGAGAGAATAGAAAAGAATTGGAACAAAACTCTAGATCCTTTAAAAAAACAAATTTCTGAATTAACCAATACTTTAAAAGATAAAACAAAAGAACTTTCAGTTTCAAGGAGCGAAACTACTGACATAAGAGCTCTTAAAGAATACTTTCAAAGAGAAAGAGAGGTATTATGGCAAGATTTACTCAGAAGAGAAGTTTTGCTTAAAAACTATAAAGATGCACAGAAAGTTTATGAAAAAATAAACTCACAAATAGGGAGACGAGGTATAGGGTATGATGATGTCACCCTAGGTGTTGAAGGCAAAAGAAACAAACCTCTGTCCTCGTTATTTGTGATTGGAAAAACAAACAAACCAGATTTTCCAAATCTAATCTCTGTAAGCAAACGGGCGAAAATCTCTGTGGATCCTTACTTGAAGAAACATAAGAAGATGATTAACGTGTGGTTTGAAAACACAGACTCATCATCTTCAACCTCTGTCAAAGGAGGTATCAAACCAAAGAAATATCTGAAAACACAAGATCAGATTGGTATCTTCAAGTTTGGTAAACCAGAGACCCAAACACAGGTTGCTTTTGTCTGTTTGATAAACGTTGAAAAGAAATTATCAGCAGAAGCTCCTGAGTTTAAACCCATTTTTTCAGAAGAAAACTTTAAAAATTTAATAGAAAAAGAAATTTTGGAAATATGGAAATCAAGCGTTTTAGAAAATTTCTGTACATCTTCTATAGATAAAACTCTCACTGAAGAAATCTTATTAGAAACCTCTGCAATCTATGAAAACTATTCTACAGAGGAAGAAAGCTCGTACGATACATGCTCAGAAAATCCAGCCTCTATTGAAAGAATTGACTCAACCTCTGTATACGAGGACGATTCATCCTCTGACAACTCAGAGACTGATTTCAAATCAGGGATAATTCACTGTGACACAGAGGATGTCAAATTCTCCTCTGAAGTTCCTCACAGAACTATTTCTCCAAAAGAGAAACTCACAGAGAGTCCAATCTGCCAAGATTTTCTAAAATTGAATCTACATATCAAAACCTCTGCTGAGCTTAAAATGTTACAGAAGACCTCTATTGATCCTATAAGTTCTAGATTTTCAAAACCCAAGGTTAATAAAAAAATTTCTTCTGTGACAGTGATGAAAGAAGTTCACCACAGAAGCAACCCACAGAAGGCAGGTCCTAAACAGAGCTTTTGCAAACAACATTCGAGTATTCATAGATCTTCTAGTAATAGGAAATCTAATGTAAAGAAAGAATGTAATGCCTCTGTGGCTGAGTTTAAAAAGTTCAATGAAAAGTTCAAGCAAATTACATCTCATATTCAATACTGTCATTGCTTTGATCTTATGTCTAAACTTAATAATCATTTATCAAGTCAAATCTGTTTACTCTCTACGACAATTCAAAAGTCAAATCCCACAAAGAAACAATCTGACTTTTCTGCAGAGAACAAAATGTATTTCAAGAATGCCAAGGCAAACTTGAAAAACTATAACAATATTGGACCCATATGGATATGGGTACCTAAATCTCTGTGATTGTCCTGCAGAAGAAGTATGTGCCAATCTGGTATCTAGACTCCGGATGCTCAAGGCACATGACTGGTGACAGAAGTGCACTATCCACGTACAAAGAAACACAAGATGGTGGATCTGTGACTTTTGGAGACAACAAGAAAGGACACATAAAAGGCTATGGAGTCATAAGGAAAGAAGACGTTTCTGTATACAAAGTTGCATATGTGGATGGCCTTAAGCACAACCTACTCAGTGTAAGTCAACTTTGTGATACAGGATTCAATGTGTTGTTCAAAAGAACTTTCTGCTCTCTACAAAGTGAAGAAACAAGTATGGAACTTCTGCGAGCTGAAAGAATAGGTGATCTATATCTAATGAACTTCAACTCAAAGAACAAAGACAAAGTTTGCCTTGTTGCCTGCAAAAGTGAAGAAGCCTGGTTATGGCACAACAGGTTCTGTCACTTAAATTTTCACATATTGGAAAAACTGGTCAAACTTGATCTAGTTAAAGGTTTGCCAAATGTTAAATTCAATAAGGATCATTTATGTTCTGCCTGTGAGATGGGAAAACTCAAAAGAGCTTCCCACAAAGGCAAAACAGATGTATCTTGCACTAGACCTCTTTACATGCTTCATGTCGACCTCTGCGGTCCCATTGCCATACAGAGCCTAGGTGGCAAGAAATACATACTTGTCCTAATTGATGAGTATTCGCGTTTCACATGGGTTGAATTCGTTAGAAAGAAATCAGATGTTCCAAATATATTGATAAATCTAATGAAAAGAATCCAAGTTCTTTATAATTGCAGAATACAGAAGTTAAGAAGTGACAATGGCACAGAATTTAAAAACTCTGTCATTGAAGCCTATCTTTCAACAGAAGGAATATCACAGAACTTCTCTGCACCTCGCACTCCACAACAGAACGGTGTTGTCGAAAGAAAAAATCGAACACTTGTGGAAGCCGCAAGAACTATGATGTCAGCATGCGGATTATCAATGAACTTTTGGGCAGAAGCAATTTCTACTGCGTGTTATACTCAAAATCGATCAACCATTGTGAAAAGACTCCTCAAGACGCCTTACGAATTGCTTAACAAACGGCGGCCAAACATCAAATTTTTCCATGTATTCGGATGCAAATGCTTCGTCTTAAACGACAGAGATTCAAGAGGAAAGTTTGATGTAAAAGCAGATGAAGGCAAATTCATTGGATACTCTGCCACTTCCAAAGCCTACAGAACATTCCTTACAAAATCTCACAAGATTGTGGAAAGCATCAATGTTTCTTTTGATGATTCATTCCAAATGACTTCTGAACAAATCAGTTCAGAACTCGGAATTAAAGGGAAATCCTCTGTCATCTCACGAGCAAAAGAAGACTTGGATCTTCTATTTTTAGAGATGCTCAACGAAAACATTGATCCCTCTGTTGGAACAATCAGGGTTTCTGAAGAACCATCCCCTGTCGGACAAAATCCTACAGGTTTGTCTCTAACTGGTCCTAATAATGCTTCATCTTCTTCTGTACATACTACAGATGCAATTGCCGAAGCAGAAGAAAGTGCAGAAGATGAAACATCAAGGAAAACGACCACAAAAGCTGCACAAACCACAGAAGAACCAATTACAGAGGAAATCGAGGACCAAGACTATACGTCCTCAGAGGAACAAACTCCACCACCACTCATACCAATCATTCCACAAACGGTAGAATCAACTACTAAGGCATGAAGAACAACAGAGGCTACACAAGAAGAAACACAAGAAGTCTCTAAAGAAAGTCTGAATGACATTGATGATCATCTTCCACGCACAACTCAATGGACAAAAAGCCATCCTCCAAGCCAAATAATAGGAGAACCTTCTGACGCAGTAAAAACAAGGTCTGCCACTGCTAACTTTTGTTTCTTTACAAATTTTATTAGTGTGATAGAACCAAAGAAGATTTCTGAAGCCCTAGATGACCCAAACTGGGTAGACGCCATGCAAGAAGAACTTTTGCAATTTGAGCGTAACAGAGTATGGACTCTAGTACCTCTGCCAAGAGGAAAACAGGCCATTGGGACTAAATGGTTCTACAGAAATAAGAAGGATGAAGATGGAGTGGTCATCAAAAACAAAGCAAGATTAGTAGCAAAGGGATATAGACAAGAAGAAGGCATAGACTACGATGAAACTTTTGCCCCTGTCGCACGGCTCGAAGCAATAAGAATATTCTTAGCCTTCGCAGCCCACAGAGGTTTTAAAGTCTATCAGATGGACGTAAAATCAGCTTTTCTCAACGGTGAAATCCAAGAAGAGGTCTACGTTAATCAGCCACCAGGATTTGAAAGCTCAAAGTTTCCAAGGCATGTATACTACCTTGAAAAAGCTTTATATGGACTGAAACAGGCTCCACGAGCATGGTATGAACGACTTTCTACCTTTCTTCTAGTCAATGGTTACAACAGAGGTACAACAGATACTACCTTATTCTATAAACGCAAAAGTAGTGAGATAATGCTTGTACAAATATACGTAGATGACATAATTTTTGGGTCTACTAATTCAGAAGAGTGTAAAAGATTTGAAAAACTCATGCAGAGTGAGTTTGAAATGAGTATGATGGGAGAATTAACTTTCTTCCTCGGACTCCAAGTCAAACAATCATCAGAGGGAATTTTTATAAATCAAGCTAAATATGTCTCTGACATTCTTTCCAAGTATAGCTTCTCTGATGCCTCTGCAATGAAAACTCCAATGGCCACTGGAAACAAGTTATTCTTAGATTCAGATGGCATCTCTGTAGAATGCACTCTCTACAGAGGCATGATTGGATCTCTGTTATACTTAACAGCAAGCAGACCTGACATTATGCATGCCACATGTCTCTGTGCACGCTATCAAGCTAATCCAAAGAAATCACATTATGATGCCGTAAGAAGAATCTTTAGATACCTAAAAGGGACCAAAAATCTTGGTCTCTGGTATCCACAGAACTCTGGTTTTGGTCTTAAAGCTTATACAGATTCAGACTATGGAGGATGCATGCTCGACAGAAAGAGTACCTCTGGGAGTTGTCAATTCCTAGGTGGTAAACTAGTCAGTTGGACCTCCAAGAAGCAGAATTGTGTTTCCACATCCACTGCAGAAGCTGAATACGTTGCTGCCGCTAGCTGTTGCTCTCAGGTTCTATGGATGAAGACTCAGCTAAAAGACTACGGCCACATTCTGTTCAAAATACCCATCTTCTGCGATTCCAAAAGTGCTATTGCTATCTCTGCCAACCATGTGCAACACTCAAAAACCAAGCATATCGATATAAGGTATCACTTCTTGAAACATCATGTTGAATACGGTACAATCGAAATGCATTTTGTGCCCACAGAATATCAACTCGCTGACTTATTCACCAAAGCACTAGACGAGAAAAGATTCAACTTCTTGGTGGGTAAGATAGGAATGATTAACATGGTATGAAAATCCTCAGTAAGTATAGTTTTATATTCTGTAAATAATAAGTAAATACATTGCTTAATTTATTGCTTTGATTGATTCTACTTCTGTATGTAAATTCTTAAAACCTTAAATAGTTCTTAAAATCACAGAGCTTCTGTAAGTCAACTCAGAACCTCTGACGACCCCTACAGAACCTCTGAAAAACCATGACCTATGTTCTATGCAAAACTTATCATTCTTTGATCCAAGCATAGGTCAAGGGGGAGCAAAAGGAAAATTCTTGATCTACAGAGGTGATTAGATCAAGGGGGAGCAAAAGGAAATTACTTGATCTACAGAGGTGATTAGGTCAAGGGGGAGCAAAAGGAAATTACTTGATCTACAGAAGTGATTAGATCAAGGGGGAGCAAAAGGGACCCTGAGATGATCTACAGAGGTAAATCTCTCAAAGGAAAGCCGAAAAAGAAAGTCGATAATTCTCCATCGACAGAAGAAAGACAAAACTGCCGAGAACAGAAGAACCAAAAGGTATGTCTCTCGCATGAAAGGTTTTTAGAAAACAGTTTTCTAGGACAAGAATTGTCAAATATGTCCTAAATATACTGTGAATAACATTTCAAAAATCAAAAGTTCAAAAGATTTAACAAAATTCGAAATAGGAGAAATTTAAGGTCATAGAGCTTCTGCTGAGCTCAACAGAGCTTCTGCAGGAAATATGCTCTGTGATCACAAATTAACCCTCTGTCGATCTTTTGGAATGTTATCTCGAAAACCGACAACACACACCATGACCTTCTCGAACAAAACATTTATCAAAATAGTTTTATCGGACACCAACCTTCAAAAATGTGCGAAAAACATCTCTTAACACAGATCAAAAATTGGATGATCAGAAAATTAATAGAATTCAAGTTATAAGATTTTTTCTCTCATAGAGCTTCTGCTGGCTCTCACAGAGCTTCTGCAAGTTCCATCAGAGCTACAAAACCTCTGTGAGTAAAATTTCTTGACAAAATCCTATTAATCCTCTCCAATATCTTTACAAACGTTTTCGTTCAAGAAGAATCTTCAAAGTCATGATAACAATGAGATATATGAGAAGGTTAAAACTCTAAGATTTTCAAAATCACAGAGCTTCTGTAAAACACAAAAGTTCTGCCATTTTGTTATCTGTGGTAATAACGGTTACTTTTACTGAGAGTGAAACTCATATGGCTAAGAACAACTCCACGCGCCTAGCATTAATGGGCCGCGCACGACGTCCTGTCATCTTCTGACATGGCCTACGTGTCCCATTTTCATTGAGCAAACATGGAACGTTTTTTTTGGTAAGTTGAACCCGCCGCTCAAACTCGAGTGCGGATTCCAAACTTTAATCCATTGCCATATATTTTACCCTTTCGAAGTCTACCGTTTTACCATCCTATAAAAACAAACCTTACCCTCTCATAAAACTTTTTACAAACTCTCATCTTCTTCTCCGGCGATACCCTGCAAAACACTTGCAAATGGCTTCATCTTCTCGAGCTACATCCTCTGAACTCTCTCCGGCGAACTCAACGGAAAACTCCCCTGCTCATTCAGAACATTCTGAAAACCCCAGCCTTGCAAGAGATATTGAACAACAAGATTCCGGGGACTCCGCAGACTTTGCTCCGACGACACACTTGCAAAACTTCATAGCTAAGGATCATTTCGAAGCCACTCTTCCTATCAAATCCAACAACTGCTATTTAGTCCCCTCACCCACTACTTTCGGCGAAGCCCATGCCATACTTCTGAACATCATGGAAAACCATATCCTCTTCCCTCTACTATCAAGAACCCCTAACAGAATTCCAGTCCGTTATTTGAACCAATTTTGGCAAAGTTGCCGATTTGATAAAGACGATTCTCTTATCAAAGGGTACATTTCAAGACCTGATAAATCTGAGCATCTTGAAATCAAGTTTAACAGAAAAATGTTCTCACTTGAATTCAACCTACCAACAAGGGGTCTTTTGGGATTGAAAAGTTATGCAGAGCAACCAACAGACGAAGAGCTCTGTCGATTCGTGGAAATTCTTGGGTACAACACCCAACTACGGAAGAGAAATGACTTCCGCAGAGGCCGATTACCACCTCTGTGGAACACTTTGTTCTCTATTCTTAACAGATGCCTGACAGGAAAGATAGGGAGTATTGACCAGAGCTCACATCAAATCTTGAGCATCATGTATGGGGTTTACTATGATCTTCCACTAGATTATGCGACCATAATGATGCAAGAGATCATAAACACCATCGACAGAAAGAACAACTCGAAAAGGGTCAAAGAGAACGATCCCAACTTTCTACCACCTCTGCAATTCCAAAGAATATTGGGAGTATTGTTCGAACCTCTGCTGCTAATCCAAAATTGGCCAATGGAAGGGCCAACTCCCAAACAGTTCCCGATGAACAAAAATACCCCCACTGATCATGCTGATGGCTACTTACACTGCAGACCTCTGTCAAAGAAACTTCTGCGCTACGCATCGAACATATCCCTTAAGAAAGAGTATATACGCGATCATAGAACTCCAAAACCGAGTCCTATGACACCCCCACGTTTAGGTGTCCCCCTAGGAATAATGATAGCAAAACCTCTTTCCACTCAAGCAGAAAAGGATCAAAAGTTAGCAAAACACATGGCTATTCAGCTCAGCTTCATAGCCAAACGCGCAGAAATAATGGGAAAGAAGTCTTCATCAAGAACCTCTGCATCTACTCCAAAAGCAAAGAAGAGAAAAACTGCAGAAGGCACCTCAACAAGCACTACAGAAGATCAACCTTCACCTCCCCATGCCACAGAGATTGGCTCCTCTGCTCCTCCCCTTTTCACAAAACAGAAAAAGAAGAGATCCAAATCAACAGAGGAAGGGGCACCAAAACCAAAAAGGAGGAAAACCAAAAAGAAGCATGGTAAAACACTTAAAAAGTTGTTTACCATTGCAGAAGAGGAAATCATAGAGGGAGAAACTGCAGAAGAAGAAGATGCAGAAGTATGAATGACAGAAGAAGGATATCAATCACCCTATCAATCTCCAGATAGATTTGCTCACCAAGGAGACCTGAATGATTTCCTATAGAACCCTGAAATTGCAAACACCCTTAATACAGCAGGGTGGACGGCACAACCTCTCGACCACCACACTCCAGAAGAACAAGATTTCTTCATTTCTGGCATTGACACACATCTACACGAAGATGACACAACACCCAGAAATCAACCAGCCGAAACCCCTGTGATTTTACAAAACCCTTTCATTCAAGGATTGGACGTCCACAGAAGAAGTCCAAACCAAGCTTCAGAAGAAACAGAACAAATCGAAGCTGAGTGGAATACAACTAAAGTTACAGAGGCAACGGTTGTAGAAGAAACCACAGAAACAGGGATAGAAATCTCAGAGGTAGATTCAGATGAAGAAGAGGCTATCTGGATACGAAAAGGTCTCTATCATCCTCATGTCATGAGATTATACGGATCTCATCACATGTATGACTCCTTGCGCACAGAGCAAGGAACTTCCACAGAACCAGAAGAAGAAATAAGAAAAGATGCCGAAGTTGAAGAAGGCACACAACCAAACCCAACTCCCAGTGCAACCCACATTTCTAACTCCGTAGGTCTAGCTGCAGAAGGAGTTATTGAAAAAGAGCAGCACAGCTCGATCCCAACCCAACCCATCCAGCCAGAGGTTACTCTTTCAACCTCTGTGCCCACAGAAACCGGGGAATCCATTCCTAGGGAGTCTCCTCAAAGAGACTCACCTAATGTTCGTGATCAATCGCCCCAGATCACACAAGAACACCCTACAGAGGAATTTGTTTCCTCTGACACACACTTATTAAGATCCACACTTCTTTCAGAGAGAAGTAGAGAGCACAAAGACAAAGAGACTCTAGACAAGTCTCCTAGTCAACAGAAGGATATTCCAATACCCACCTCTGGAGTGGATTTGGACAATGTTCTTCTCAGAACTTCTGTAGGGATTGAAACTCATGTTTCTTCTCAAGGATCAGAAGGAAATCCTTCCATTCTCAACATACAAACAGGAATGAAAGAAGGTATCCCAGGAACAGGGATTCACTCTGGAGACGAATGTGTTCCTCCAGAGGTTACCACCGGAACACAAGTCACAAGGGATGAGTTCCAAACCCTTGAGACCTCTGTGAACCAAACCTTGAAAGAGTTGCAAAGCTCTTTCAAATCTTTTGCAGAGACAACATCACTGGCACTACTAAACCTGAACACCAAAATGGACAACCTGTCCACAGAGGTGAAAACTGCCATCTCACAGATGAAGTCTGCTGCTACCGCATCCACCACTTTTGCCGCAACTACTTCTTCTTCGATTGAGAACTCAATCAACAAGTTCCTTGATCAATTGAACAAACAGACTTCAGTGTCAACGGGCATCACTCCTGCAGATCTACAGAAGGCCCTACAAAAAGTTCAAGAAGAAGCCATGCGAAATACCATGCTGATGCAACCCAAAGACTACATGACAAGAGCACAGCTGACAGAGCTTGGGCAGCACGTGATTAATCAAGTGACAGAAGTCATCCTTTCCTTCACCACTGCAAATGCTAACTTCGTCAAAGATTTCAGAGAAAGTGTAGGAAGGATGAGATTCAAAACAGAGGCAGAGCTAGCAACTCTTCTTGGCCTCTGTGATGATGTCTGCGCGAAACTGATCGCTGCTGGAGCCACAATGCCAAAGAAACCCGATGCTTCCTGCAGAGCAGAAGGTACATCAGACAAGGGTCAGGATGGCTCTGATGATGATGACCATCCTGGTCCATCAGATCATCCTGAGGGGGAGAAAACTACAGAGAAAACTGCAAGCAGAGGACTTACAGGTCCACCAATAGCCGCAGAACCTCTGAGTCAAGCACCTCCAGAACAAACCCAACAACAAACTCAAAGAACCACAGAGAATACACCCATCTCTGTGGATTCAACCTCTGAAGAACCCAACACTACAGAAGCAGATAAGCAAACCTCAGAGGCAACTACCACCCCTGAGGTAATTACTTTGGAAGAAACAGATGAACCAACCACAGAGAAAACACCCACCTCTGTGGAAACACCCCAAACCATACCCAGAAGAAAGTCGATTGCCACCAAACCAAAAAGAGCAACGACCTCTGCTTCTGACATTCTGAAAAGGATGCACACAACGATAAGTGATCGTATGGTGAAGAGAGAAGAAGAAAGGCACAGGTTCACTTTAGCTTTCAGAATGGCAAGAAGATTCAATGAAAACACTTCATCAACAGAAACTGAGCTCACAGAAGAAGTCACCAAACAACCTCCAACAGAGGTTACAGAGCAAGTCAAGCCAACAGAACCATCGCCACAAAAGTCCTCTAAGTCACAATCGTCAAAATCCACAGAGGCAACCTCCATCAAACCTACAGAAGTGCAAACCTCAAATCCCACAGAAGCAACAGGTTCTGCCACGACAACAAAAGATAAAGGCAAAGGGATACTGATAGAAGAGCCTAAGAAGAAGAAAACATTGTCAAAGCCAACAGAGAAACTGATGAAGAGTGCGTTTGACGCCTTTCAAACCCCAAAACCCGAAGAAGTTGACTGGGCACATGGATTGAAGCCTCTGTCAGAATTTCCTTTAACTGGTAGAGCTGCAGAAGTTGTTCAACAGATGGAGAGTCTCAGAAGACAAATTCCACGACCTGGTCCAACACATGAAGAAATGGAAGAAGTGGTATACAAATATTTACCTCTACAAACAATCCTTTCAAACAAACTATCCAACAGATCATGTGACAGATCCAAGGATCAGAGAAGAATTTGAGAACATCTTCACGAGAACAAAGCCAAGAACCAAAGCAGATGTTTTCTCAATTCACAAGATCAAAAAGGTGATCTTCT
The DNA here is from genome assembly GCA_033807775.1 of Saussurea involucrata. Classification (NCBI taxonomy): domain Eukaryota; kingdom Viridiplantae; phylum Streptophyta; class Magnoliopsida; order Asterales; family Asteraceae; genus Saussurea; species Saussurea involucrata. The sequence continues at coordinate 65,398,288 of CM066318.1, read as the reverse complement.
GCCGATTCTCCTTCACAAGAACCTATCCAAGGGTCAGGTACAATCTTTACAAAGTCAGAAGAGAGAACAATTCAGAATCTACCTTCGCTGATGCTGACTTAAGAAACATCAATCCATACGATCTACCTGACCTTCTGCAATGGACAAAGGACAACTACAACACAGAGGCAAACACCAGAGCCTATCAAGTATTGAGAAAAGCGATGAGGGAAAAGCTTCTGCTCTACAGCATGATAGATTTCCAGCTGGGAAAGGATCTCGGTCTCAAACATCTGGATCTACGACCACCAGAGGATCGCTGCCCACCAGACGCCATACCAAACTCAATCATCACAGAACCACGGTTTGGGTTAGTATTTCAAAACCCTCAAGGCGAAACTAAACTATTTGTATGCATGGACTGTCAGAAGTACGCAACAAATACTCTGAACAAGTTCAGAGCAAGCCTTGTGAAATACAGAGGTTCAAAGAAAATGGAAAAAGATGTTGCAGATACAATCATAAGGGAGATTGACGCAACAATTCGCCTAAGAGAACTCTGCATCAAATTCTACAAAGAAATCAGAGAAGTCGGCAGAGACAACAGAAGCTACAACGATTTCAAAGATGCCAAAATCTGATTCTCAGACCTCCAATCTCTGCAAACAAAGTTAAAAGTTTATCTTTCATTGTACTCAAATGTAAAATGCCTCTGGCATATTTCTAAATGAAAGAAATTTCGAGGTATTGTTTAACCTCTGTCTTATCTAACTTAGCCAAACTTAACTCAAGTTCAAATTTTTATTTTTCACTACTTAGGGGGAGATTGTTAGCTTCAATCTTCCTAATCATAGAAGTATTTAGAAGTAGTGAAAAATAGGCTAAGTGAAGAAAGCCTCTTACCGAGGCTCTGCCGACATTACCGAGAAATCAAGGTCAAGAAGCTACAGAAGCAGCAGAGGCTTCCTACAGAAGCTCTGTCATACGCACAAAGAAGACCAAAGACTCGGAATCCGGCGAAGACTGCTCCACAGAGGACCAGACCGCAGAACCTCTGTAATTCAATTACAGAGCCTCTGTGGTCCTCTATGAAGACTTGGAAGATATTACTGGATACGTTCATCAACTTGCATGGAAAAGTATTGTCAAAACACGTGTCAAGCTCTAAGTGGACTCAATAGGGCATGGTACAAAATAGACGTCTGCGCCATTTAATGCATTTACCAATAGTACATCTGCTCCATTAAATGCGCATGGCTCAAACAACTGCTCACACCATCCAGTCCACTGTTCACACCATCCAGTTTACTATTCATGCCGTAAAAGGAACAGTGACCAACTTCATAGTCTTCTAAGAGTAGTATAAAAGGAAGTCTCATGTTGAGATCTTAAAAACGACGAATAGACAAGGAATCACTAATACTCTCAAACTTTATTGTCAAATATCTGAGTGTTATATTCTCACACACCAACAGTTCTTAATCTGTTCTTCGTGTTGTTATTATATATTGAATAACAGTAACTGTTCAAGAAATCCTTTTCATTCTTTACTGTTTTCTTTATATATGTGCGTTCTAATATCTATCAAACATATCTGTTAGTTTAATACGCTTCCGCATCAAACTCTAAACTCAACTAATAGACTGTTAATCTTGATTAAGCGTATCTGGGTTCCAACACATTCTTTCATGATTTTCCAACAAAACTCTATTAAGTTTTTTTTAAAAGTTTAAAACTGTTCTTTACACGTGTTTTCCAGATTCTTTCCATAAAAAGAAACTGGTAAAACATTATTTTCTACCATTTTTCAGTATCTTTAAAACTGGAAAACCCTCCCTCATTGCAAGTTACTTTCCTTAAAAAGAAACTGGTAAAAACCCTAAATCTTATTTTTGGAAACTATTTCCATACTAAGAAATCCTTGTTCTTTTTCTTCTTTATTCTATGTTTCTCAGAATTGGCCTCCCAAGCTGCTATTCTCGTAAAATCGAAGAATGTCAAGTTTGAACTCTCTGAGGTTCAATTTGTAGGGAACAACCACCTAACCCTCCTCACATTCCCTGAGAAGAAGCCATGTATGCATTTGGTAGACGCTGTAACCATGCTAAGAAACTCCCCGTTGTTTTACGCCCTGACTGTCCCCCTACGTGCTCACAAATCCTTACTTCAGCAATTCTGGTATACTGCTGAGCGTGCTGAAGTAACCCTGAAAAAGTCGAAGAAGACAGTGACTGTAATCGCCTTCGAAGCGGAGCTCAGGTTTGGCAGCATCATTGCCAACAACATTCGCTCAGCTCTTCAACTACCCGTCGAACCATTTACTAAACCCCCACTCGACGATGAACTGATCCAATTCTTGGATCATATGGGATACGCAAGATATCTCAAGCCCAGGACTCAGATCCTGGACCAGAAGTTGATGAAGGTACTGAAGGCTAAAATGCCTTCAGAGCTCAACTACATCTTCTCTCATATTATTCAAGCTATGAGTGGGAAGACAGGTTCTCACGATCACACCAATCGTTACCAGCTTCAGATGGGATACAACCTGATCACTGGCGAAACATCAACTACGCCCGCATGATATTCGATGACCTGATGGTGAAGGTCGAGAAACCTGATCGTGAGGTCAAGGTCCCGTACGTATGCTTCATCTCAGCTCTTCTCCAATTCTTTCTCAAGGAGAGATACCCCGCTGAGGGTGACTATCAGCTCCCACGCCTTGGGAACAAATTTCTTGACGTGACAAGGGCTGACGACGAGGTAAGTCTTTCTACCCTAAAAAACTTCTTCTCCCTACATCTTCTTCTTCATCGGCAGCATTGTCAGCGGTAAACCCCCTGCAGCTTTCCACGTTGCCACAACCACATCATCAGTGAAGAGGAAACCATCTCAAGCCCCTCTTGGTCAATCTAAAAATACCAAGAGAGATTCAAAGAAGAAACCACCCCAATAACAACCGGCTACAACATCATCAGGGATCGCCTCTTCACAGGCGATCCTAGATACTTTTGTGGTACACTCCACCACACCTTCCACCTCAACAACCACTTTAGCGACCTCTTCGATCGATGAATTATCGCTGGCAACTACCCCACCACTATCAGTGCCTCAAAGCACCGAGGAGCTTGTTCGTAGCACCGCCAGTGCTACTCCTCCACGCTGCATGGCAAGCAGAAGGGAATCGCTGCCATTGGTAATCTGAAGATTTGCTTCACGTCTGAGGGGGAGCAACTGATAATGCCATTTTTGGCGTTATTTTAGCACCACTTTCCGTGATTAAATTGCTTGAATGCCAAACAAACGAAGCGCATTTCACCGTTTATTCATGAGTTTTTCAGGAATCTATGTTTCGAGAATAAACGAAGAATTCAGTGCGAAAGAAGAAAATTATAGATGAGAATGAAGTACCCGACGAGTTAATGGCAAATGGGGGAAGTACGAGTCAATTCGTGGGTCAAAACCCGAAGAGATGCGTTAAAGAAACTCAAAAAGATGCAATCGAGACTTGTCACAGTGGGCCATCAAGAAAATAAAAGGATCCTAATTTTTGCAAAACAGTGCCTACCGGTACTTAAAGTCTCGGTGCAACTCCCGACAACTTCTAGAAAACAGTGTCCATCGGTACTTCTGTCGGTACTTTAACTCCCAGTGTAAGTACCGACGACGTGCTGATACGTTTTTAAAGACTTTTTCACATAGGGCTTGAGAGATACTTCACCATAGCGACTAGAGGGAGGCAAGGGACGATTTTGGAGCAACTTGGGGCTATTTTCCATAGATTTTAACGCTGTTTAACGCTACAAAATCATCAGGGAATGCCGGATTAACGAAGATCAATTCCTTGTTCGTGGGTATTGCGATTCAACAAAAAGGGAGTTCGTTCATACATCGATTTCTTGTTCAAGAGACCATATCTACTCTACTTTTCTTCCTTTTTGCTTTGTGTTTTAACATCCCCAACATGAACTAATCTTAGATTGTTGGGGGTTGGATGAACTTTGGTTTGTAAGCATGTGAACATGAAATATTGTGATTCTTATCAGTTTTTCTAATCAATGAAGCATATGAATTTGGTTTTAATGCTTTTGTGATCATGATCACCTTGCAAATTGATTTAGTTATTATGAATTAGATTCGAGAGAACGATTCTATAACTTGACTTGAATTTGTATGCCTAGGGTGAGAAATTGGATAATGATATACCAAGTAAACCCTAGTACTTGTTTTTACAATCTTGTTCTTAATGAATTTCTTAACTCCTAGGTTGAGATCGAGAGTTGAGACCTACGTTTTCTAGAAATAACTCTGTTGTTGCTCGAGAGAGAATAACATTTAGTTACGTGATTGTGTATTCACTTGATTGGATTAGTCTGATAATTATCATAAGTGTAGTGTTCTTTGTGAAACCATGGGGATTCCAACCTTCAACTACTTTTCTCCCGAAAAATCCAAATTTGTTCTTTGCTTTTACACTAATGCTTATTTAGTTAATTTCATTTTTAATCGATTATCAACAATTCATCAAATTGGATCGTTCAGTTAATAGTGATTATAGTCATTGTGCTACTCTGTTCCTAGTTCCCTTGGTTCGATACTCGTACATCCAAGTACGTATTACTTGATTCGACCCGTACACTTGCGGTTTAGATTAGGAGGGTGTGAACCCGCCTATCAAGTGTTTGACGCCGTTGTCGGGGAACTAGTTGTAGCTGATAGCACTACCAGCTATAAGCGCTATTATATTGAACATTTTTTTCTCTTATTTTTACTTTACTCATTTTATTCAGTTTCCGGGTTACTAATTCTTTTACTTTCCTTTTCAGGTACTAATTGGTTTATGCCAAGAAGAACCCGAGGGAAAGGCACATAACCGATCGATCCAGAAATTGAAAGAACATCTCGCCTATTACGAAAAGTAGCCAAAGTCAGAAGACAACTGAGAATGGGAGGCGAAATCCCTGTCAACAACCCACCTCTGACTCCTCCGGCGAGAGTTTTGATACGGTCATTTGCCAATCCGAATGTGGCTGCCGCATGAATAGGCGTCCAACCTCCCACGACTGGAGCAAACTATTTCGAGATCAAACCGAGCACCATTGTTATGGTGCAACAACACCAGTTTGGTAGAGCACCGACAAAAGATCCTCACGGACACCTCCGTGCATTTGAAAGAATCTGCAATACTTTCAAAATCAACGGAGTAAATGAGGATGCAATCAAGTTATGGTTGTTCTGCTTTTCACTCAAGGGCAGAGCAGAAACCTGGATAGAAAATCTACCGACAGATCAGATCAGAACCTGGATAGACTTGCAAGCTGCTTTCCTTCAGAAGTTCTTTCCACCGGGTAGAACCGCCCAACTTATGGCAGACATCACGCATTTTGCTCAATAGGATCAAGAAACACTGTATGAAGCATGGGAGAGGTATAAGGACATGCTTAAAAAATGTCCTCATCATGGACTACATGGTTGGGTCGTCATCCAAACGTTCTTTAGCGGCCTTCACCCACATTTTAAGAATGATATCACGGCTGCAACAAGTGGCGCTCTCATGGATAAAACATATGAAGAAGCAGTCGAGCTGATATAAAATATGGCCGAACACAGTTATGCCACTCCAAGATCGGCGGTTAGAAGAGTAGCGAGTGTGCAAGAAACTGATGAGTTAAAGGCAATCAAACCACAGTTGGCCGCCATCACAAACCAACTAAATGGGGCCTCCATTCAACCTACACTCTTGAATGATGATGGCATTCCGGACTTGTTCCCTGCATCAAATAAACCTGAACAAGTCCAGTTCCTACAAAATCGGAACAACCATCCAAGGAATGATCCATTCTTGAATACTTACAATGAAGGTTGGAAGAGACACCCGAACTTCTCGTGGGCTCAACAACAAGGTCAACCTAAGGAAACTATGGGACAACAGCAACATCAATACGGTAATAACTCTAACTTTTCATCATCTTCCCAATCTAATAATGTTTACCGTCCTCCAGGTTATCAGCAGAGAAAGTTTGAAGAGGGATAATCTGGAGAAAAGAAGCCGGGACTGGAAGATATGATGATGAAGTTTATGACAAGAATGGATAGCACGGTTGAGGGAATAGCAAACACTACGGGGACAGTGAAGGCGGCAACCGATCAGAACACCGCCTCAATCAAGATCTTAGAGAGATAAGTGGGACAGATAGCTGAAGCCCTACAATCCCGGAATCAAGGTCAATTCCCTAGTCAGAATGAAAGGAAATCAAGAAAGGATTGCAATGCCATTCATCTGAGGAGTGGTACGGAATTGATAAAGGATTCGACTCATGAGCCAGTTATCGATAAATCTGAGAATGAGAATATAGAGACGGAAAGGATCAAGGCTGCAGATGTTGGGCTGAAAGATGGTACTTCTAGTGATATTGTTGATCAGAAAGAGCCAAAGGAGAATTATGTGACATCTCCATCAAAGTCGGTTGTCAACCCGTATGTGCCACCGCTACCTTTTCCGAATCGGTTGAAAGCACATAAGGATGAGGAACAATTTAGGAAATTTCTTGACATCCTCAAGAAATTGCACATCAGCATTCCTTTTGCAGAAGCACTTGCCCAGATGCCGACATACCTCAAGTTCATGAAAGATATCATATCCAAGAAGAGAAAGATTGAACATCATACCATAATTGCACTTACTGAGGAGTGCAGTGCAATCATTCGGAATAAGCTTCCCCCAAAGCTTCAAGATCCAGGGAGTTTTTCTATACCTATACAAATTGGAAATTTTTGTTTTGATAAAGTGTTATGTTAGGAGCTAGTATAAATTTAATGCCCTTATCAATTTTCAAGAAGTTGGGTATAAGAGACTTGAAGCCGACAACAATGACACTTCAGTTGGCCGATCGATCAGTGAAACACCCACATGGCATAGTTGAAGATGTGCTAATAACAGTCGGTAAGTTTTACTTTCCAGTTTATTTTGTGGTTCTAGATATAGATGAAGACAAAGAGATCCCGTTAATATTAGGAAGACCATTTCTGGCCACAAGCAAGGCGCTTATCGACATGGAGGGATGCGAGATGACATTAAGAGTTGGTGGTGAAAAAGAGACTTTCAAGGTGTTCGAGAGTGTAAAGGGTCGGACCGAATAAGAAACCGGTGATCACGGAAAACCAGATGTGGGAAAACCTGCTAAAAATCGTATGTGTGTGCGGTTTAATTCCGCAGATACCGAGCCAAATTGAGAGCCACACAGTCGTGCCACGACTATAAATAAGGCGCTAGGGGGGAGGCAACCCACCAGGTTTGTTTCGTTTAATTTTCATAATTTCTCGTTGCTTGTTTTTCGTTTTTGTTTTAGAATTGTTTTGTTGAGGCCTCTTGTCGAGAAGTCGGGTTGGAACAGATCCCTGAGACGAACGCATGATCCCAACCTAGGCCTTGGCCTAGGTTTGGGGTGGCCGATTTGCCAACCACTTACGGAAATGGGAAGAAGCAAAACGACCACCACCACCCCTAGATGACCGACACCGATGGCAAAAGTTCGACTACGTTAAGAGCCAAACAAGGATATCATAAGAAGAAGAGAATTGATGAAAGAAAAATGGTACTAAACGAGTGCGAGATTCAACTTCAAGGACTTCTTGAGTTCCTCGTAGATTCTACTTATCGGCCGTATGGATGACTGTACTTCACTTTTACTCTTGTCATTATATCCTAGCTGGTTTGCAATTATTTGGGCATCGTGTATGTATTATAGGTCTATTGTTGATTTATGCACCTCTCATTGCACTTAATCAAAACCAAGCTGGCACATTGGGGACAATGTGTTGGTAAGGTTTGGGGTTGTAGGCTCAGACATACTTATCTAGGCATGATACTGTTTTGGGTCAATTTTTTAAAAATCTATGTAGGACGAAGACACATGATTTTATGAAAAACACAATTTTCACGAGTTTATATTGTCTTATGAAAACGATGATATAGTCTGGATCAACGACTAGGAGATTGCATTATTAGGAGACATTAGTGGAGACCACCCGTGAGATATTGAGCCCTACCAAAGACTGATTCGATTCCGAGAGATGCGACACATAAAATCTATAGACATATATGTTATTCTTTCGTCGTGGTTATAGTTTGATCTCACTATAATTTGCATTAAGTAGCAAAGACCTCCATCAGAATATTAAGTAAAGGTTTAGTCACCTCATCGTGTGGACCTTAAGACATGATTCCAGGCATTATGTGTAATTTAATTTTTCTTTTTTTTAGCTTTCGCTCCTTTGATTAATTGTGTGCACCCAAGCCCCTTTACAGCCATACACTGAAATGAATTTTCTTTTCGAAACCCACTATTTAACCCCAGCCTAAACACTAGCCGACCCTTGTCCTAAGATGTGTCAGTCATAAGCGGTAGTGATCATGGTAAGGGATGAAATGAAGGAAGAAATAAAAAGGGGAGTGAGAGAAGAAAAGCAGATCCAATCGGATCATTGAGATGCTAATAAAGGAGGGCCAATGCTTGCCCCCATAAAAAAAAGAAGTCAGCCAATCACCCAGGCAAAGGATAAAAGCCAAAAGAGCAATATGATACCAAAGGGTGTAGTGCCAAAAGAAAAGAACAAAAAGATAGATACACCAAAAGGGTGCAGTGGTGGGAGAAGAAAAAGAAGAAGAAAGAAGAAAAGTTGGGAAAATAAGGCGGAAACGTCTAAGAACCGCACAAAGATTGACACATCTAGGCTTTTGTTCCCTTTTTACCCTTCATTTCTTAGCCATAACCCCTAGCCCCATTACAACCCAATAAAAGACCTGGATGATCTTCTGGAAAATGTGATAAAGGTAGACTACTTCTTTTACTAATATTCCTTGTCTTGCTACTTGATTCCTTCCTGAGATCAATTTCATTTGAACATTAGTGCGTCTTTCAATTTCAGTTGTCATGTAAATTATTGGGTATTATTGTACATAACTTCTAAAGACATGACAGCATGTGTGACAGCCTAGGATCCAAGTGAATTGAGAGCATCCTATGAGGTAGGTTCGAGGTAAAATCCTCTCCAAAAATGTGATCGAATAGATGTAATTCAGTATGGTGTCGTCGTTTTCTAGTTCAATTTTCAATGTTTATTTTGTGTTACTGTGTTGTGATTAAAGTATAACTGTCTTTTCCTCATGTTGCATCACTTCTTGACACAAGAATATACCCAGTTCATGATAAGTATACACGTGAGCCATCTTTGCAGAATGAGCTTGCTTTTGATCTGTTCTTTTCTCTCTTTGTCGCTAATTTGCTTGGGGACAAGCAACGTTCGGTTTGGGGTTGTTGATAACGTCATTTTTGGCGTTATTTTAGCACCACTTTCCGTGATTAAATTGCTTGAATTCCAAATAAACGAAGTGTATTTCACGGTTTATTCATGAGTTTTTCAGGAATCCATGTTTCGAGAATAAACGAGAATTTTGTGCGAAAGAAGCTAATTATAGATGAGAATGAAGTACCCGACGAGTTAATGGCAAATGGAGGAAGTACGAGTCAATTCGTGGGTCAAAACCCGAAGAGATGCGTTAAAGAAACTCAAAAAGATGCCATCAAGACTTGTCACAGTGGGCCATCAAGCAAATAAAAAGATCCTAAATTTTGCAAAACAGTGCCTACCAGTACTTGTACCGGTACTTAAAGTCTCGGTGCAACTCCCGACAGCTTCTGGAAAATAGTGTCCATCGGTACTTCTGTCGGTACTTTAACTCTCGGTGTAAGTATCGTCGACGTGCTGATACGTTTTTAAAGCCTTTTCCACCTAGGGTTTGAGAGATACTTCACCATAGCGACTAGAGGGAGGCAAGGGACGATTTTGGAGCAACTTGGGGCGATTTTCCATAGATTTTAACGTCGTTTAACGCTACGAAATCATCGGGGAACGCCGGATTAACGAAGATCAATTCCTTGTTCATGGGTATTGCGATTCAACCAAAAGAGAGTTCATTCATACATCGATTTCTTGTTCAAGAGACCATGTCTACTCTACTTTTCTTCATTTTTGCTTTGAGTTTTAACATCCCCAACATGAACTAATCTTAGATTGTTGGGGGTTGGATGAACTTTGGTTTGTAAGCATGTGAACACGAAATCTTGTGATTCTTATCAGTTTTTCTAATCAATGAAGCATATGAATTTGGTTTTAATGCTTTTGTGAGCCTGATCACCTTGCAAATTGATTTAGTTGTTATGAATTAGATTCGAGAGAACGATTCTATAACTTGACTTGAATTTGTATGCCTAGGGTGAGAAATTGGATAAAGATATACCAAGTAAACCCTAGTACTTGTTTTTACAATCTTGTTCTTAATGAACTTCTTAACTCCTAGTTGAGATCGAGAAATGAAACCTACGTTTTCTAGAAATAACTCTGTTGTTGCTCGAGAGAGAATAACAGTTACTTATGTGATTGTGCATTCACTTGATTGGATTAGTCTGATAATTATCATAAGCGGAGTGTTCTTTGTGAAACCATTGGGATTCCAACCCTCAACTACTTTTCTCCCGAAAATTCCAAATTTGTTCTTTGCTTTCACTCTAAAGTTTATTTAGTTATTTTTGTTTTTAATCGATTATCAATAATTCATCAAATCGGATCGTTCAGTTAATAGTGATTATAGTCATTGTGATACTCAGTTTCTAGTTCCCTTGGTTCGATACTCGTACTTCCAAGTACGTATTACTTGATTCGACCCATACACTTGCTGTTAAATTAGGAGGGTGTGAGCCCGCCTATCTACAACCTTCTCAGGTATGCCTTTCCATCATCCCATACTCTGCTTCTATTCACTCTCACTTAAAACCCCTCCTATACACTTAACCATTTTTTTCTATCTTTTCTTCCTCAAACCTAACTCTTTTCATTTGTATTTAGCTAGTTCTCTCCCCTACTTAAGAGACAAGCTGAACAACAAATAATCCCAACAACCACTGCTGAAGACCTTCCAATAATCCCAGTCTCAGTGATGGAGACTGATGAATAAGATGAGGAAGAAGAAACATTGATGAGTCACCCGAAAATACCATCACGACCAATCCACAGGTCTGAGGAGGAAAAACAAAAGAGACGATCAGCAATGATTCAACAGCTAGAGGACCAGCGTATCAAAATCCTCTCTCAACAAACCTCTGAGATTCTTAATCTAGAAGAACTAAAGGAATCTCTCATAGCTAAGGAATTACTTGCCGCATGCCAAAACAATGCTCAAATTGCCCTTTAGGTAGTTGTTGGTCCCGAAAGGGTTATACAAGTTTGTAGAAGGGGGGGTCGAATACAAACACACAAATTTTACTTTTCTAAATTGTTTATTGATATTTATCAAACAATTTACAACTTGTTGCGGAACAAGATTAAGGATTAAACCTAATCTAAACAAGTAATGGGAAACACTAAGTTTCTTGCACTAGAATTAAGTAAGAAAGGGGATAAGAATATTACGAATAATATCCTAACACAAAGTAGTAGAGAGAAGAACATGGCTGAGCACTTCAATTCTGAAGTAGGGTTCTTCTTATATACTGCATGCATTAAATGCATATAAGTATATCTTTACACGTGGCAGCAGCTGATTGGTTGCATGTTTTGACCTTGGTAGACAACCTAGTAGCCGCATGATGAACAGTGTACAATCAGAGTTGGTTGTACGATTATGGACAAAAGGGATGTTCGTTCGGACAGATCGTACGGAGACGTGCAAGGAGGTAAGACAAAGTAACTTGTAGAGGAAACTTCATGATCAGCATTCGGTGAACAGTACTTTATCAGCGAGTGATAAATTTCAGCGCTCGCTGAGGTTTTCTACTTGTTATTTCACGTAGAGTGGACAGGTCTTGGCTTCGTTGATATCCGCATCAGTTCATTAGTAGACTTGTCGCTGGTTCTTTGGCTTGATCTTCGACTTCAGCGTAGAACATTTGTTGACGTGAAACTTGTCTTCAGGGATCATAAGTAAACAACTAAAACTATCAGAGAACAACAACAAGACTGAACAGGCTCAGAGCTTTATTGATGAACAGTATCGCTGAATGTGTTATTTAAAGAGCATGAGTTTCCTATCAGCGGTACTGTAACATTCTTAGTACTTATCTGCGATAGTGAAACTCTAATACATATTGTCTACTTAAAGTTTTCCCTAAGTGATTCTCAGAGGGTCATTATCAAATCACTGAGGGTTTGGATCAACAATCTCCCCCTATTTGATTATGACTTAGCAACAAAAGAAAATTGCTAACTATGAAAACATAAGGATAAAAAGAACTCATAAAATATTTGTCCCTTTTACTATTTTCTGGGATCTTTTGAGTACTGATGGAGTAAAGTACATTCGCTGAAAATTTTCTTTTAACTTCGTATAAGTTACAGAGGGAAGTGGAAAAATTACAAGTACAACAAATTAAGTTACAAGTACAAAAGATATAAGATGATAAAGATAGAAGAATTACAAGGAATCCTATCAGCTGTACAGGTTCATCCTTAATGAGAAGTTCATCAAGGGTTTTTGTTGTAGGGATCATCCAGTCAGGGACTTTTTCACCAAGATCTCATCTATTCTTTGTTTCTTTGAATATCAGGGGCTTCATGAAGTACCCGAGAAGATCATCTCTGAATCCACACCAATAGATGAGATCTCTGAGCTGTTCAATAAGAGTGATGGGTAGCTCAGAGATGCGTTGAAAGCATTCTCGTCCATCATAGTCATTGAAGAATATACCGTAAGGTTCGCTTAAGACTTTTCCAGGTATAAAGCGTTCACCAGGGGGCAGGGAGATGTCAAGAGCTGAGAGATCAGGTTCAGGACCAAGAACTTCAGCGCGTGAGAAGCCAATTCCGGTTTCATTTCGGATAGGAGGACCTGTGTCTGAAGGAGTTGTCTTTTTCTTTTCAGCAGACCTTTTTCCCTTTTTAACTGGAGCGGGAGGAGGAGGAATATCCACAGCAGATGTAACCAGGTCGATCTGTTGATTTAGAATTTTCTCGACATGGTCTTTGAATTGTGAGCGTGATTGCTGAATGGCTATCCTCATCTCCAACCACTCAGAGAGACCGTATTTTTTGATTGAAGAGGCGTAGATGGTTTCCTTAGTACCATTTTCTTTGAATAAGTCGACCTCGACAACCGGAACTTTTATTGGCGTTCTTCCCCTGATGTACACTTTGTTGATTCTGGCTGCCCGATATCGATAATGCAGTCTTTCTTTGCACCATTCCAAGGTAGAGTCAGATACCTTGGTCTTTTCTTCGATGATCTTCTTGGCGTCCTTCCACAATTAACGTTGGACATCAATGCGAGTTTTCTTCAGATCAGGATCCTTCACCTATTGTTGGACAAGCTGGATGGCGTAGGCTTTATCTTGTTCTTCAGCTTTCCTTCGATCGGCGAGTTGTTTTTCAGCCTTGAGATGTTCAGCGAATTCCTTTCTTGATAGTCTGAACTTAGGAGCATTGATTTTGTATCGAGAAAGGATGATTCGCTGATCTTCAAGCTGTTTGATCATGGCTTCTCTCTTTTTCAGTTCATCTTCACTTAGCATTTGAGGAGCTAAGGAAGGTCTTTTGTTGTTAGAGAGCAGTTGTTCTTCAGGTTCATCAGTCTCAGTGAAATCCAAGACTGGGATTATTTCTTCAGCGATAGGAGCTGGATTTATTGTTGCAGTTGCAGTAGGAGGAACTTCAGATGTATCCTCAAGCAGGGGAGAGGACTAGCTGAAACATAACGATCATTTGAGTAAGATCATTTGGGAGAAGGAGATAGAGAAAGAATGAGGTTTAAGTGTATAGAGGTTTTATGGAGAGGAGAACTGAGGTTGAGAAGGGATAGAGGAGGGATGCAGTGTAAGGGAAGAAAATATATTGTACCTGACAAACTGGCTTTCTTTGGAGGATAGTCAGAATGCCTTCTGCAGCGAGGCCTTTGTTTTTGCCTTTGTCAGCTTCAGTCGCTGCAGGCTTTTTCGTTGTCCCCTCCCCTGGATTATATCTGATGATTACCCCTTTTTGAGAAGGGGCCTTCTTAGGCTGGACGAAGAAGAAGTCGTCGTCATCGTCATTATTATCAGGTGATGTTGATGGTTCGTCGTCAGCGATATCGACGTCTTCATCGTCTTCAGCTTCTTCTTCAGATTCGACCTCATCAGCATAAGGTTCGGTGACATCAACTTCAGCTTTAGTTTCCTCATCGAGTTGCTCCCGCTCACATTCAGAGGGAGGTTTCTCGGTTCCCTCAGGGTTTTCAACTCCCTGAGATTGTTCAGTATCAGCAGAAATAATACCCCCCCCCCCCCCCCCCCCTCAGAGTTCTGGGGAAGGTCTTCAAGAGTTTTCTTCTCCCCCCCAACATTATGGGGAAGATCTTCTTGATTGTTCTCCCCCTCTTCCACATGATGGATGGGGGAGGATATAGGAATAGCAGCAGCAGCAACATTATCAATAGTCTTTGGATCACTATCTTCCAGGCCAGTGATCCCCATGAAGGTTTCAATCACTACTATTATGTCTTCTAGGCCAGAAATAGTAGGACTGATCTTTTGAAGATGCTCTCGATCAGCCTGAGTAAAGTGCGATGGTGTACAAGTTGGAGCATTCAGGCGCTCGAGAATATGTTGCAGGAGAGTTTTCACAGTGCCCACATCCGTTTTCACAAAAGACACCTCTCCCTTAAGATCACCTACCACTGTCTTCAATGATGTGACTTCATTGGATAGGGTGGAGTAGTTGGAGGAGAGAGTGTTGTTGGTGGAGTTGAGATTGTTGACGGAGGTGGAGTTTTCAGCGAGAGTAGTAGCAAAATTCCCAATGCTACCTTCCACCTTCTCCAGATCAGCACTGGAGGCTTTGCCTTTGACCTCTGTAGTCAGCTTTTTAAGATCCTCTCCAGCATTTGTAACCACTGAAGAGTTTTTAGATAGTGTGGTGGTGAGAGATTCCACCTTTGTTGCTAAGTCTTTCAGGGAGTTTTTGATGTCTCCCAAATTAGGACCTGCAACAGTTAATAACTTATGAACAAAGGAAAGCTCAGAAGTTGGGGATTTTGAGAGAGAAGTGTGTAGGATGTTGTATATACCTGCGGGATGGTTGACGAATTCATCGAAGGTTTGATAACCTGAAAAAGTTTCCATGTCACCTTCCAGAGAGCCTTTTCACTGAGAAGTGCCCGCAGGTCCTGTGTTTTGATCAATCATCCGATGTAGTTCTTCAGCAGATGAGTCACTCAGATGAATGACTTTTGTTGTGGAGAAGGGAGGAATAGATGGAGTGACCAAAGAAGTAGTGGGAGGAGTGAGAGTTGAGAAGAGGGTTGGGGTGCCAGATTCAGCGTTGGATCCGCTGGGAATGACTTCTGCAGTACTTAGAGGTACTGAGGGAAGGGGGTTTAGTTCCAAGTTTATAACCTTAGCGTTTAGAGACGCTGAAGTTGGTATGGAAGGGGTGGCTTCATCAGCTGTGGCAGAGCGTACCGCTGAACTAAGAATAAGCTAAGAATAGACGAATAGCTTTGTGTACAACATAAGCTAAGAATAGACGAATAGCTTCGAGTCTTGCCACTAGGGCGAATGTTTCGTCGTAATCTATACCTTCCTCTTGTCTGTATCCCTGAGCAACAAGTCGAGACTTGTTGCGGGTTACAGTTCCATGTTCATCCAACTTATTTCGATAGACCCATTTAGTGCCTATCTGATGGTCTAGGAACGAGCTTCCAAACTTTGTTTCTTTCAAATTCTGTCAGCTCTTCTTGCATAGCGCTGAGACCTAGTTTGGATCTCTGAGGGCATCATCTGTTTTCTTTGGTTCAATCAGATAAATAAAGTTAACAAATAAACAAATGTTATCTGCACTTCGTCGAGTCTGAACACCAGCGTTTGGATCACCAAGAATTTGATCAATGGGGTTGTTGATCCAAACCCTCAGTGATTTGATAATGACCCTCTCTTTTATACTTAGTGAAAATTGTAAGTAAACAATATGTATCAGAGTTTCACTATCGCTGATAAGTACTAAGATCTTACAGTACCGCTGATAGGAACTCTCGCTCTTTGAATTAAACATTCAGCGAACATTGTTCACCATAATGCTCTGAGTCTGTTCAGTACTTATGGTGATCGCTGATAAGTTAGTTGTTTACTTATGATCCCAGAAGACAAGTTTCACGTCAACATAGGTTCTACGCTGAAGTCGAAGATCAAGCTCAAGAACCAGCGACAAGTCTCCTAATGAACTGATGCGGATCAGCGAAGACTCAGATTTGTCCACTCAACGTGAAGTATCAAGTACAAGACTTTAGCTATCGCTGAACTCTATCATTCGCTGATATAGAATGATAGATCGCTGAATCAACGAAAAGCTGATCATGAAGTCCTCCGTACAAAGTACTTTTGTCTTAACCACCCTTGCACGTCTTCGTACGATATGTCAGAAAACGAACCTCCTTATTGTCTGAAATCGTACAACCACTCTAATACTACACTGTTCAAAGATGCGGCTACTAAGGTTGTCAACAAAGGTCAATGACGTACAACCAATGAGCTAGTGCCACGTGTAAAGTGTAAACTGCCATGCATTAAATGCATGCAGTATATAAGAAGAAGAACTCACTTCATTTTGAAGTAACTTGCTAACTCTGGACAAGTCCATCCTTCTTATCTTGAGATAGGTTATTATTAGTAATTTCCTTCTCTTTCTTAGTGCAAGAAACTTAGTGTTCCAACTTGTTTAGATTTAGGTTTATCCTTAATCTTGTTTCCGCAACAAGCTGTAAATTGTTAATGATTTATCAATAAACAATTTAGAAAAGTAAAATCTTAGTGTTTGTATTCATCCCCCCCCCCTTCTACAAACTTGTATAGCCCTTCGGGACCAACAAGTGGTATCAGAGCGGATTTGTTTAATCTCATAAACAAGATCTAATCTATACTAAGATTTCTCTTCCTTGCTATTTCCTAAAATGGCTACCAACACAAACACAAATTATATTGACAATGGTTCTCTTGCTAAACCCCCTAGATTCTCCAGAGATAATTTTAATCTATGGAAAAATAGGATGACTCTCTTCTTAGAAGGTGTAGACCCTACTATGCCTTATTATCTTGAAAACGGCCCATATTTTCCTGTAAGAATTGATGTTGCAGTTCCAGCCGCTGAGAATAGACCTGCTATTCCAGAAAGGCTGGTCCCTAAGGAAGTTCATATGTAGACTGACGAAGATAAGAAGAAAGTGGCTATCGACACTAAAGCCAGATCCATACTATCCATGGCTCTTCCTGACGAAGTCTACCATTCCGTCATGAACCTGAAATCCTCAAAAGCCATGTGGGACACAATATGTGTTTAGTATGAAGGTACGTCTGAAGTCCAGGACTCTCGAAAGATCAACCTGGTAAGACAATACGAAAGTTTCATTTGTGGTAAGAATGAAACTCTCTCTGAAGTTCACCAACGTTTTAATTGCTTAATAATAGATCTGAAAACTGTTGGTAAGGAATATTCTAACTTTGAAGTGCTGACAAAGTTTCTAGAATGTTTACCTGAAAGCTGGAACCGTTATTCTATGTGTCTCAAGCTGTCAAAGGATCTAAGATCAATGACCCTTGCTACCTTATATGGCACGATGCTGAATCATGAGCAATCGAGTCATCTTAAGAAGAATCTTGTAAAAGATTCCAAAAGCACCCCTGTTGCTTTAATCTCAGAGGAACCTTCCACTCAGCGACCCTCGGTCACTATTGTTGAGTTGGAAAGTAACTCTGAAAAGTCATCATATTCTGACTCTTCAGATGATGATGAATCTTTGGCGCTCCTAACTAAAAAGTTCAGGAGATTCGCCAAAAAGAAAATGTTCAGAAAGAACAAACCGGTTTCTATTACTGATAAGCCAAGATCATCAGCTCCTGTTGATAAGGCTACTGCTACTTGTTTTAACTGCGAAAAGATTGGACATTTCGCTAACGAGTGCAGGTCTAAGAAAGTTTCGAGAAACTCAGCGTTTCCCAAGAAATCCTTTATTCCCAGGAATAAAGATGACAAATACGCTAAGCTGAAAGAAAAGTATGCGAAGCTGAAAAGCTTTAAGAAGAAAGGCAAAGGCCTGATGGCTTATAATTGGGCTGCCTCTGATGAAGAAGAATCATCATCAGACTCTGAAGATGATGAAGCCAATCTCTGTCTTATGGCAAAGATTGAAGATGAGGAAGAAAGTTCAGACATTCCCTCTACTTCAACCTCTGCTATTCAGGTATCACCTTCCTTGTTTACAAATATTGCAAATATTGATGAAGCTGATAGCCTTCGTAAAATCGATCTCTTGACTAGAAGTTTATATGAAGCCATGAATGGAAAAACTGTAGTTGAAAACCAAAACTTTGATCTCGTTGAACAGCTCAAAAACTGTCACCTTCAAATAGAAAATCTTTCTAAATGAAGAAGACTTTAAAGATCAAGTGCACTTAAATCAGCTAGTCAAAATCGAGCGCGAAGAAGCTATCGCTGCATTAAGAATTGAGAAAGCTACTGTTGATGGATGGTATAATTCATCAACAAAGATCACTGAGATAATTAAGTCTCAGATTCCCCTGAGTGATAAACGTGGTCTTGGTTACAAAGCTTATAATCTAGAACCAACCACTGATCGTTCCATGCTCTTATTTGGAACTTTCGTATCCTCAGTCGCTGATACTTCATCCTCTCAGTGTTCCTCGTCCAGACCGCCTATCCCTGAGGAAACTTCTACCTCTTCAAAAGGTAAAGAGAAAATGGTTTATCCAAAACCTACCTCTGTCTTTAAAGATAAAGGCAAAGGAATTGCTATTTACCAAAATCCTCAGAAGGGTACCTTAGTACCTAAGCTGAATGCTTCTAAAGCTTTAGTGATTCATCCCTCTGGATCAAGGAATCAGATCTCTGGATCTACTCAGCGTGGATCTATTCAGCGATCTACTCCTAGAATCAGAGTGGATGTCTCTGGTAAGAAATCCGAAGAACTGAATGTTCCTCCCATTTCAAAAGCCATCAGCTTACTTGGTGCTGGTACTTCAAATTCAAAATCTGTAGATCAGCATTCAAATGGTCCTACAACTTTTAGTTATAGGAAATGTTATCACTGTGTACTTACTGATCATATTGCTAGTAAGTGCCCCACAGCCACCAAAGCTGAAAAGATAGCTAAGGTGAAGATTTCCCCCAAGGCAAAGAAGACCACTGAGGTTAAGAAATTAACCAAAGTGAAGACTGACAAAGCTGAATCTTCAAATGCTGCAAAGATTGCTGAACATTCCATTCCAACTACTTCCACTGACAAACGTGTACACATGGTTAAGTGGGTACCCAAGAAAAACTAATCTTCCTTTGTGATGCAGTTTAAGAAGGGTATCTGGTATCTCGATAGCGGATGCTCTAGACACATGACTGGAAAGAAAAGCCTGCTCGCTGAATACAAGGAAGAGAAGGGTCCCTCTGTGACTTTTGGAGGAAATGGAAAAGGACATACCCGAGGGTTTGGTGTACTCTCTAATGGTACAACAACCTTCAGAAGAGTCGCATATGTTGAAGGGCTGAAGCATAATCTGTTAAGCATCAGTCAGCTTTGCGACAAGGATAACAAGGTAATCTTTACCAAGGAATCCTGCTTTGTCACTGGAAAATGTTTATGTAATAAACATGGACTCAACAACCACTGAGAACTCCTGTTTCTTCTCAAAAGCCTCATCTGATGTCAACTGGCTATGGCATAAGAGGCTCTCTCATCTGAATTTCAAGACACTAAACACTCTTTCTTCAAAAGAGTTAGTTACTGGTCTACCTCAGCACTCATACGCCAAAGAGTCTTTATGTTCAGCGTGTGAGAAAGGGAAATAGACCAAAGCAAGCTTTAAGTCAAAGCAAGTCTCCTCAGTGTCGTCTCCTCTACAACTTCTCCAAATGGATTTGTTTGGCCCTGTTAACAAACAATCCATCGATGGAAAGAAATATACACTGGTCATAGTTGATGAATTCTCTCGTTATACATGGGGTATGTTTCTCCGTTCCAAGAGTGACACCCCTGAAGAACTCATCACCTTTGTTCGGAAGATGGAAACCCTGAACAATTTGACCGTTCGCTCAATAAGGAGTGATCATGGGACTGAATTCAAAAACAGTTCTCTTGATTCCTTCTTTGAGAGTAAGGGTATTTCTCACAACTTTTCATCAGTGAGAACACCGCAACAAAATGGAGTCGTTGAAAGAAGAAATAGAACAATTATTGAAGTTGTACGTTCAATGCTCAGCGATTCTCACCTGCCTACTCAGTTTTGGGCAGAAGCTGTCAACACTGCTTGTTTTACGCAAAACAGGTCGCTGATAGTCAAAAGATTCAATAAAATAGCCTATGAACTTTTTCATGGGAGAAAGCCTTCAATCAGCTTTCTTCACATCTTTGGATGTCAGTGTTTCATACTAAACAACAGAGATGCCCTTGGAAAGTTTGATCCTAAGGCTGATGATGGAATCTTTGTTGGATATTCTTCAATCTCCAAAGCCTTCAGAGTCTTCAATCGAAGAAGAAAAACTGTAGAAGAAACTATTCACGTCACGTTTGACGAATCCCTTCAGCGAACTCTAAATCGTCCGCTGATACTGAAGAACTGAATCAATGGATGTTCTCTCATCTTGGTGATTCAGAAGATATTCCCACTCATACTCATACAGTTGAAGATGATAGTCCTATCATTCCAAATATGCAGAATAGTGCAGTTGAAACATCATGGGTCTCAGCTGTTCCTTTAAACACTATACCTGCTTCTGAACCCAATGTCTCAGACATTCCATCTACTTCTCAGCAATCAGTGAATATAATGACAACTGCACCCATTCCTCTCTTGGCTGATACTCCAGACGTCGCTGAAGCTTCATCTTCAGCTACTCCAGTTCAGGTTGAGTCAACGTCTCATGCTCCGGCTCAGCGATGGACTGTAAATCACCCAATTGATCAAATTCTTGGTGATCCAAACGCTGGTATTCAGACTCGACGAAGTGCAGTTAATATTTGTTTATTTGTTAACTTTATTTCTCTGACTGAACCAAAGAAAGTAGATGATGCCCTCAAGGATCCAAACTGGGTCAGCGCCATGCAAGAAGAGCTGACTGAATTCGAAAGAAACAAAGTTTGGAAAGTTGTTCGAAGACCAACTGACAAAACAGTGATAGGCACTAAATGGGTCTATCGAAACAAGTTGGACGAACATGGAACTGTAACCCGCAACAAGGCTCATCTTGTTGCTCAGGGATACAGACAAGAGGAAGGCATAAATTACGACGAAACATTTGCTCCAGTAGCAAGACTAGAATCTATTCGTCTATTCTTAGCATACGCTGTACACAAAGACTTCAAAGTATATCAGATGGATGTTAAGTCATCGTTTCAAAATGGAAAGCTGAATGAAGAAGTCTATGTGGAACAACCTCCAGGATTCTTAGATCCTAAGCGTCCAGGTTATGTTTATAAACTGGATAAGGCACTTTATGGCTTGAAGCAAGCTCCATATGCATGGTATGACACTCTATCTACTTATCTCCATATTGAACAATTTGAGCGAGGTAAAATCGACAAAACTCTATTTTTCAGGAAAGTAAAAGGTCATATCATTCTTGTTCAGATATATGTTGATGACATTATATTTGGTTGTACTAACCCTGATCTTTGTACTCGTTTCGCTGATAGAATGAAAGATGAGTATAAAATGAGCATGATGGGTGAACTAACATATTTCCTTGGTCTTCAGATAAAGCAAAATGAAAAAGGAACTTTCATTAATCAGGGAAAGTATGTTAAAGATATGCTGAAGAAATTCGACTTAACTCAAAGTTCAGCTATGAAAACCCCTATGGCACCACCGCTGACACTCGATAAGGATACTAAGGGTATTCCTGTTAATGTCACGCTGTACCGTGGGATGATCGGCTCTCTGTTGTATCTTACAGCTAGCCGTCCCGATATTATGTACGCAACCTGTTTGTGTGCACGATATCAAGCTGAACCCAAGTTATCTCATATGACCGCTGTAAAGCGAATTTTTCGATACCTTAAGGGTACTGCGAATCTAGGTCTTTGGTATCCCAAAGACTCAGGATTCGATCTAATCGCCTATTCAGATAGTGATTTTGCAGAGTGCAAATTGGATAGGAAAAGCACCACAGGAGGATGTCAGCTCCTGGGTGGAAAGTTGGTGAGTTGGACAAGCAAAAAGCAAAACTCAGTGTCCACCTCCACAGTTGAAGCTGAGTATGTAGCCGCTGGAAGCTGTTGTTCTCAGGTCTTGTGGATGAGAAATCAACTACTGGACTATGACCTTCAGCTCTCAAATATTCCAATCTATTGCGACAACACAAGTGCCATCGCTATAGCAAATAATCTAGTACTACACTCAAAGACAAAACACATCGAAATCAGGTATCACTTTATCAGAGATCATGTGATGAATGGTGATATAGAACTTCACTTTATCCCAACTGATTATCAGTTAGCTGATCTGTTCACCAAACCTCTTGATGAGACAAGATTCAACTTCCTCATCAGCGAGCTTGGAATTCTGAACTTTGAAGAGTAAAATCTTCAGTAATTCACATTTGATCAGCAATAGGATAAAATCAACTTGTATAACCCATTCTATCATCTTCTATGAATAAACTTGATTAGCTGATATCAAGGTATGTTTTTCTCTCACTGACAATCGTATGTAAATGCAAGATTTCAAAATAAATTGCATCGCTGAATATCTCTTTCTTAGTCAGCGATACTTTGAAATTTCTAAAACCAACACTGATATTTCTATTCAGTGCTTCATGTTTTCAAAAATGTCCCTGAGTTTTCAAAACCTCAGAGATATCCAAGAATATGAAAGGACAGTTGTGACGTCATTGCAACGGATAAGCTCTGGCACGTTCTTTTTTCTGACACACGTTTGCACGTTTCGTTTACCTTCCAATCAAATGCAAACACGTGTCCGTGTCATGATGAAAATCTTTTCCCACTCAAGATTTTCTCTCTCTCTCTAATCTCTCTATATAAACTCTTTCTGGGTTTATATTTTTCTTTTACGCGAACTTCTCCTCCAAGCAAGAAAAAGAATTTACTGTTGCATTTGTGCTCTCAAGTTTTTCAAGAACTTAAGAACTTCATCTTCTTCAACGAACCAAGTTAATAATTCTTTTATTTTACCTGTTTCTTCAAACTTGTTAATGATCTTCTCTTTGTTTTCAGAAGATCAAACAAAAGAACCTTTTTAAAATGAAATCATTTCTTTCATGGTTTTATGAACACAACCTTTCATGGTTGTTCTTCAAGTTTAAAACGCAAAATCTTAAACTTGTTCTTCATACGTTTTTCCAGAATCCCAATTCTCAAAAGAAACTGGAAAACAATATTTTCTTTGGGTTTGCATTTCATTTTTTAAAAATAAGAAAAACCCTAATCTTCATTAAGACATTTTTGTCTGAATGAAATGGACAAAATTCGAACCATCTTATTGGAAAATCTTTCCACATTAAGATTATTCTTATTTGTTAATCTTTGGTTGAACTTATACACAGAAAATGGCATCTTCTGACATTTCCAAGAACACCATCGCTGAGAACACTGCTGCTGATAATACTGTTGAGGAATTGGAAATCCTCAAGGCTCCTCAGGTGAAGTTTTCTCTAGACAAACTGGATTGGACCAAGACAAATAACCTCTATGCGCTTCTCGAGTTTCCTCCTCGAAAGCAAGTCACACATCTAGATGATGTTGTGAACTTCCTGAAGAATTGTTGTCTATCCACAGCCCTGACCATAACACCTCCTGCACATCAGCTACTGCTATCCCAATTCTGGTACTCTGCCAGACACTCTCAGCTACCATCAGCCAAAGACCCCTAAAAAACAATTGACTGCATCCTCTGCGATATTGAATATGGCACTATGAAGATTACACCTGCCATTATTCGCAAAGCCCTGAACCTTCCCTTGGCCACCAAAGAAAAACCCTTTGTTCTCCTCCCTGACCACAAGAAACACTCAGACAGGAAGCCATCACTGCATTCTTCGATGCAATGGGCTATGTATGGGAAACTGGGAGGGACATGAAGCCCGAGAAGAAGCAGACCCTTATCAAGAAGTCTAAAATGCCCAGCGAGATGAATTTCATCTTCGCTCATTTAATCAGCTGTATGACTGCAAAGACCGGCTCCTCTGATCAAGCCGCTCAGCCTCAGCAAGCAATGGGATATGCCTTGCTGAAAGGTCTACATATAGACTGGGCATCGATAATCTACGATGATCTGGTACTCAGAGTAGACTCCGCCGCTGACAGATCTCCATGGGTTCCTTATCCTCGATTCATCAGCGTTGTATTCCAAATATGCCTGAAGGACAACTACCCAAAAGAGGGTGACCTGAAACTCTCTCAGGTTGGCCCTAAGGTTCTCGACTTCAAGCCATTGGCAAATGAGGTACGTCTTTCTACACTTTTAACTCTTCTCAACCCTACTTCTTCTACTTCTGCAGCTCCTTCAGCGGACAAACACACCGCTGATACCCAGGCTGCAACCTCCATTCCTTCTCTTAAAAGGAAACACTCTCATACCCAACTTAGTTCCAAAAGAACTAAGAAAACCAAGGAGCAACCCCAGCAATCTATTGCTGATGACTCCTCAGGTCCTCTTGAAGTGCTGAAGGAACGTTCAGTGGTACGCTCTGCCACAGCTGAACAAGCCACCCATTCTATCCCAACCTCAGCGTCTCTAAACGTTGAGGTTACAAACTTGGAATCTACCCAACCTCCTTCAGTCTCTCAAAAGACTGACGAAGCGATTCTCAGCGAATCCAACGCTGAACTCCGCACCCAACCTCCATTCTCAACCTTCGCTTCTCCCTCTATTCAATTGGACTCTACTCCAGTTATCACTGAAGCACCTGTCATTCCTCCAGAATCTAAAGCTGACACTCAAGGAATGATGGGCGTAGGACCTGCAGAGATGACCATGCGTCCACGCACTTTAGCTGACGACATGGAACTTTTCTCAGGACACCGAGATTTTGATGAATTCACCAATCCTCCTGCAGGTATACACCAACCCCTATACACTGTAACTGAACCCCAAACTTCTGAGCTTTCCTCTGTTCACAAGTTCTTATATGTTACAGGTCCTAATTTGGGAGACATCAACGCCTCTATGAAGACTATAGAGACGAAGCTAACAGGTCTCACAACTACTCTTTCCGACAACTCTTCAACTGTAACAAACGCTGGAGAGAATCTTACAAAGCTGACAACCGTGGTCGAAAAGAATGCCTCCAAAGCTGACTTGGAGAAGGTTGATAAATCTCTCAGCAACTTTGCCAAAGTTCTCGCTGACATCTACACAGACTACCTCGCCATCAAACCTATAGTTCACACCATGTCCGGCGAGGTCACAACGCTGAAGACATCGGTTGGAAAACTCGAAGGAGAGATGTCTGCTGTAAAGACTGATGTCAGTTCAGTAAAGACTGACATGAGTTCTATGAAGACCGACGTCAATACGATGAAGAATGACGTCACTTCTATGAAGACATTGTTGCAGCAAATCCTGACCAACACGACCGCCCCTGCCCCTGCCCTTGCACCTTCATCTTTTACTCCGGCGGATCGTGTTGAACTCGTGAAGATCAATACTGGTATTTCTGGTCTAGAAAACAGATTATCAACGATTGAAATTTGTGTGGGGATCCCTGGCCAAGAAGACAGGGAACCATCAACAGCTGCTGAGTCGTCACATTCCTCCCCCACTCATCATGAAAAAGGGGGGGGAGAAGAGCGCTGAAGACCTTTTCCATGATGAATCTATCAGGGGAGAGAAGACTGAAGACCTCACCTTTACTGAAGAAGGTGAGAAGACAATTGAAGAAGCAACCACTAGACCTCAGGGAGATGAACACCCTGAGGGAACCGAGAAGCTTACCTCTGCATCTGAGGGGGAGCAACTCGAAGAAGAAGCTGAAGAATCTGAGTCTGAAGCTGAAGATGAAGAAGCCGTCGACTTGTCTGATGATGAACCATCCTCTTCTCCAAAGAATGAAGATGATGATGATGAAGATGATGATGATGATGATGACTCTTTTATCGTTAAGCCTGCTCAGAGAACTAAAGCTCTTAAAGGGATTCTGATAAATGAACCTACAGGGGAGCGGACAAAGACAAAGCCATCAGCGTCTGAAGCTGACAAGGGCAAAGGAAAAAGTGTCGCTGTAGACAATGAAAATCTGACGATCTTGCTTAAAAAGCCGGTTTGTCAGGTACACTACATCCCTCATCTCTATACACTATCAGTTCTACTCTCCACAAACCTCCATACACTTTATCCCATTCTTTATCTATCTCTGTTCTACCTAATGTTCTTACTTGTAAGATCGCCGTGTTTCAGCTAATCCTCTCCCCTGTTTGAGGATATCGTTGAAGTTCCTACAGCTGCGACTTCACCAACAATAATCCCAGCTCCCAACGCTGAAGAAATAATCTCGGTCTTAGATTTGATCTCTGAGACTGATGAACCTGAAGAATAGATGCTATCTCACAAAACAGACATTCCTTGGCTCCTCAAAAGCTAAGTGAAGAGGATCAGAGAAGAAAAGATGAGATGATAAAGAAGTTAGAAGATCAGCGAATCATTCTGAGGCGTGATCAACTTCCTTCCATTCCTACAAAGTTTAAACTTTCAAAAAGGGAATACAAGGATCACCTCAGAGTTGAACGCCTAATCGCTGAAAGAAGGGAAACTGAAGAAAAAGACAGAGAACTCGCCATCCAGCTTGTCCAAAAATCAGTGAAAGACCCCAAGCTGAAAAGAGCTCCCATTGATGTCCAACGTCAGCTATGGGATGATGCTCAAAGGATCGTTGAAGAAAAGACTAAGGTCTCTGATATGACTTTGGAATGGTGTATAGAAATGCTGAACTATCGATCTCGACCATCCAAAATCATCAAAGTAAACATTAGAGGAAGACTGTACGCAGACGTTCCTGTTGTTGAAGTTGATGTCTACAGAGAAGACAAAACCAAGAAAACCTTCTATGCTGCTTCCTTAGACAAGTTTGGTCTCTCTGAATGGTTGGAAGTAAAATTAGCCATTCAGGGATCGCGCTCAAAGTTCAAGAGCCATGTCAAGAAGATCTTAAACACTCAGATCGACCTGGTTTCTTCTGCTGTGGATATTCCTCCTTCTACTCTTCTTCCTCCTCAACAAAGAAGAGTCTCTGCAAAGGAAAAGAAAGTCTCAGACTCAGATCCTCCTATACGGAATGAAACAGGTATTGGTTTCTCTCGTGCTGAAGTTCTTGGCCCTGATGCTGATCTCTCAGCGCTTGACACCTCCCTACCACCTGGAGAAACTTTCATTCCTGGCACAGTTGTAAGTGATCCTTATGGTAAATTCTTTCTAGACTACGAAGGAAACCATCACTTTCAACGCATCTCTGAGCTTCCAATCACTCCCATCGAACAACTCAGAGATCTCATATACTGGTGTGAAGTAAGACGCGACATCAAAGCTAGACACCTGAAGCCCTTGATTTTTGAAGAAGCTCTGAACAAAAAGAATCAAGGAGTAGATGTCCCTGACTGGATGATTCCCACATCAAAGACCCTTGATGAACTTCTCATTAAGGAAGAACCATTTGACGGATAGGATCGCCTTGTAATTCTTTCTATCCTTATCTGTCTACATCTTTTGTACTTGTAATTTTATTTGCTGTACTTGTAATTTTTCCACTTCCCTATGTAATCTTTACGAAGTTTAAAGAAAAATTTCAGCGAATGTACTTTACTTCATCAGTACAGAAAAGATCCCAGAAAACAGTAAAAGGGACAAATATTTTATGAGTTCTTTTTATCCTTATGTTTTCATTAAATAGCAATTTTCTTTGTTGCTATGTCATAATCAAATAGGGGGAGATTGTTGATCCAAACCCTCAGTGATTTGATAATGACCCTCTCTTTTATACTTAGTGAAAATTGTAAGTAAACAATATGTATCAGAGTTTCACTATCGCTGATAAGTACTAAGATCTTACAGTACCGCCGATAGGAACTCTCGCTATTTGAATTAAACATTCAGCGAACACTGTTCACCATAATGCTCTGAGTCTGTTCAGTACTTATGGTAATCGCTGATAAGTTAGTTGTTTACTTATGATCCCTGAAGACAAGTTTCACGTCAACATAGGTTCTACGCTGAAGTCGAAGATCAAGCTCAAGAACCAGCGACAAGTCTCCTAATGAACTGATGCGGATCAGCGAAGACTCAGATTTGTCCACTCAACGTGAAGTATCAAGTACAAGACTTTAGCTATCGCTGAACTCTATCATTCGCTGATATAGAATGATAGATCGCTGAATCAACGAAAAGCTGATCATGAAGTCCTCCGTACAAAGTACTTTTGTCTTAACCACCCTTGCACGTCTCCGTACGATATGTCAGAAAAAGAACCTCCTTATTGTCTGAAATCGTACAACCACTCTGATACTACACTGTCAATGATGCGGCTACTAAGGTTGTCAACAAAGGTCAATGACGTACAACCAATGAGCTGCTGCCACGTGTAAAGTGTAAACTGCCATGCATTAAATGCATGCAGTATATAAGAAGAAGAACTCACTTCATTTTGAAGTAACTTGCTAACTCTGTACAAGTTCATCCTTCTAATCTTGAGATAGGTTATTATTAGTAATTTCCTTCTCTTTCTTAGTGCAAGAAACTTAGTGTTCCAACTTGTTTAGATTTAGGTTTATCCTTAATCTTATTTCCGCAACAAGCTGTAAATTGTTAATGATTTATCAATAAACAATTTAGAAAAGTAAAATCTTAGTGTTTGTATTCATCCCCTCCCCCTTCTACAAACTTGTATAGCCCTTCGGGACCAACAGGGGTGATTGATAGTCCATCGCTGAGCCGGAGCGTAAGTCGCTGACTCAACCTGAACTTCTGGAGGAGCTGAAGATGAGGCTTAAGTAACTTCTGGTATTTCAGCCAAGAGAGGAAGAGGTTCAGATGTCATTTCATTCATTGATTGCTGAGAAGTAGATGGTATGTCTGAGATAGAAGATTTAGAGGCAGGCATAGTGTTAATAGGAACAGCTGAGACCCATGATGTTTCAGCTTCACTAGTCTGCATGCATGGGATGATAGTAGGATCATCATCTTCAGCGGGAAGAGTATGAGATGGAGGACTGGGAACATCTTCTGAATCACCAAGATGAGAAAACATCCATTGATTCAGTTCTTCAGTATCAGCAGAAGGTCTAGAGTTCGCTGAACGAGATTCGTCAAAAGTGGCGTGAATTGTTTCTTCTACAGTTTGTCTTCGTCGATTGAAGACTCTGAAGGCTTTGGAAATTGAAGAATATCCAAGAAAGATTCCATCATCAGTCTTAGGATCAAACTTCCAAGGGTATCTTTGTTGTTCAGTATGAAACACTGACATCCAAAGATGTGAAGAAAGGTAATTGAAGGCTTTCTCCCATGGAAAAGTTCATAGGCTGTCTTCTTGAATCTTTTGACAATCAGCGACCTGTTTTGCGTAAAACAAGCAGTGTTGACAGCTTCTGCCCAAAACTAAGTAGGTAGATGAGAATCGCTGAGCATTGAACGTGCAGCTTCGATGATAGTTCGATTTCTTCTTTCAGCGACTCCATTTTGTTGCGGTGTTCTCACTGAGGAAAAGTTGTGAGAAATACCCTTACTTTCAAAGAAGGACTCAAGGGAACTGTTTTTGAATTCGGTCCCATGATCACTCCTTATTGAGCGAACGATCATGTTGTTCAGGACTTCCATTTTCCTGACAAAGGTGATGAGTTCTTCAAGGGTGTCACTCTTAGAACGGAGAAACATGACCCAGGTATAGCGAGAGAATTCATCAACTATGACCAATGTATATTTCTTTCCAGCGATGGATTGTTTGTTAACAGGGCCAAACAAATCCATATGGAGAAGTTGTAGAGGAGATGACACTGAGGAAACTTGCTTAGATTTGAAGCTTGCTTTGGTTTGTTTCCCTTTCTCACACGCTAAACATAGGGACTCCTTAGCGTATGATTGTTGAGGTAGACCAGTGACCAACTCCTTTGAATAAAGAGTATTTAGTGTCTTAAAGTTGAGATGGGAGAGCCTTTTATGCCATAACCAGTTGACATCAGATGAGGCTTTCGAGAAGAAATAGGAGATCTCAGTGGTTGTAGAGTCCATGTTTATAACATAAACATTTTCCATACGGTATCCGCTGAGAGCTATCTTCTCCTTTTTGTCAGTGACAAAGTAGGATTCCTTAGTGAAAATCACTTTGTTATCCTTGTCACGCAGCTGACTGATGCTAAGAAGATTATGCTTCAGTCCTTCAACATATGCGACTCTTCTGAAGGTTGTTGTACCATTAGAGAGTACACCAAACCCTCGGGTATGGCATCTTCCATTTCCACCGAAGGTCACTGAGGGACCCTTCTCTTCCTTGTATTCAGTGAGCAGGCTTGTCTTTCCAGTCATGTGTCTAGAGCAACCGCTATCGAGATACCAGATACCCTTCTTAACCTGCATAACAAAGGAAGATTAGTTTGACTTGGGCACCCATTTCACCATGGGCCCACACTTGTCAGTGGTAGTAGAGGAAGTGGAAGGTTCAACAATCTTCGCAGCATTTGAAGATTCAGCTTCAGAATTATTCTTCACTTTGGTTAATTTCTTAACCTCAGTGGTCTTCTTTGCCTTGGGGGCAGTAATCTTCACCTTAGCTAACTTTTCAGCTTTGGTGGCTGTGGGGCACTTACTAGCAATATGATTGGTAAGTCCACAGTGTTAACATTTCCTATAACTAAAAGTAGCTTTAAGACTATTTGCATGCTGAGCCGTTAATTTCAAATGAGCAAGGCCAGCACCAAGTATACCTTTGGCATTGGAAATAGGAGGAACAATCAGTTCTTCAGATTTCTTACCAATAATGTCCACTCTGATTCTAGGACTAGATCGCTGAATGAATCCAGGGATTTTGTTCTTAGAAGTAGAGGTATATGTCACTGAAGCTTTAGAAGCATTCAGCTTAGGTACAAAGGTACCCTTCTGAGGTTTTTGGTTGAAAACGTTTTCTTTACCCTTACCTGTAGAAATTAAGGTAGGTTTTTCCTCAGGGATGGGAGTTTTTGAAGAAGAGCACTGAGATGAGGAAGTGTCAGGGATAGAGGACATGAACATTCCAAACTTAAGCATGGAATGATCAGTGGTAGGTTCTAGAGTATCAGCTTTGTAACAAAGACCACGTTTGTCACTCAAGGGAATCTGAGACTTGATTATCTCAGTGATCGTTGTTGAGGATTTACACCATCCTTCAACAGTAGCCTTTTCAGCTTTTAATGCAGCGGTAGCTTCTTCACGTTCGATTTTGACTAGCTGATTTATATGAACCTGATCTTTTAAATCTTCTTCAATTTTAGAAAGCTTTTCTATTTGAAGGTGACAGTTTTTAAGTTGTTCAGCGAGATCAAGGTTTTGATTTTCAGCTACAGCTTTGCCATTCATGGCATCATATAAGTTCATAGTCAAGAGATCGATTTTCCGTAGACTATCAGCTTCATCAATATCTGAAATATTAGTAAAGAAGGAAGTTGAAACCTTAGAGGTAGAAGTTGAAGTAGAGGGAATGTCATAATTTTCTTCCTCTTCTTCAATTTTTGCCATGAGGTAGAGATTGGCCTCATCATCATCTTCAGAATCAAATGATTCTTCAGTGTCAGAGGCAGCCCAGTCGAAGTCAGCGACCAAGCCTTTGCCTTTCTTCTTAAAGCTTTTCAGCTTTGAATACTTTTCTTTCAGCTTTTTATATTTGTCATCTCTAGCCCTGGGGTTAGAGGTTTTCTTGGGGAAAGCTGAGGGTTTATAGACTTTCTTTGACCTGCATTCACTAGAAAAGTATCCTACTTTTTCACAATTAAAGCATGTAGTAGTAGCCTTATCAACAGGGGTTGATGATCTAGTCTTGTCAGTGAGTGCAAGAGTTTTATTCCTTCTGAAGTTACTCTTTCTAGCGAATCTCCTGAACTTATTAGCCAGGAGTGCCAGAGATTCATCAAGATCTGAAGAATCAGCATCTGATGAGCATTAAGAGTTAGTTTCCAACTCAGTGACAGTGATAGTAGATCTTTGAGTGGAAGGTGACTCTGAGAGTAAAGCAACAGGTGTGCTCTTGGAATCTTTTACAAGATTCTTCTTAAGATGACACGACTGCTCATGATTGAGCATGGTGCCATATAAGGTAGAGAGAGTCATAGATTTTAGATCCTTTGATAGCTTGAGACACGTTGAATAACTGTCCCAACTTTCAGGTAAACATTCTAAGAACTTTGTCAGTATTTCAAAGTTAGAATATTCCTTACCAACGGTTTTCAGATCTATAATTAAATTGTTAAACCGCTGATGTACTTCAGAGAGAGTTTCATTCTTACCACAAATGAAGCTTTCATATTGTCTTACCAGGTTGATCTTTCTTGAGTCCTGGACTTCAGACGTACCTTCATATTGAACACAGATTGTGTCCCACATGGCTTTGGAGGTTTTCAGGTTCATGACGGAATGGTAGACTTCGTCAGGAAGAGCCATACAGAGGATAGATCTGGCTTTAGTGTCGATAGCCACTTTCTTCTTATCTTCATCAGACCAATTGTGAGGTTCCTTAGGAATGATTCTTTCAGGAATGGCAGCTCTAGTAGCAGTGCCTGGAACTTCAGGATCAATCCTAACAGGAATATATGGGCCATTTTTGATGTAATAAGGCATAGTAGGGTCTACACCTTCTAAGAAGAGTATCATCCTATTTTTCCATAGATTAAAGTTATCTCTGGAAAATCTAGGGGGTTTTGCAAAAGAACCATTGTCAATATAGTTTATGTTTGTGTTGGTAGCTATTTTGAGAAATAGCAAGGAAGAGAAAAGATTAGTATAAGCAAGATCTTGTTTATGAGTTTAAACAATCTGCTCTGATACCACTTATTGGTCCCGAAAGGGTTATACAAGTTTGTAGAAGGGGGGGTTGAATACAAACACACAAATTTTACTTTTCTAAATTGTTTATTGATATTTATCAAACAATTTACAACTTGTTGCGGAACAAGATTAAGGATTAAACCTAATCTAAACAAGTAATGAGAAACACTAAGTTTCTTGCACTAGAATTAAGTAAGAAAGGGGATAAGAATATTACGAATAATATCCTAACACAAAGTAGTAGAGAGAAGAACATGGCTGAGCACTTCAATTCTGAAGTAGGGTTCTTCTTATATACTGCATGCATTAAATGCATATAAGTATATCTTTACACGTGGCAGCAGCTGATTGGTTGCATGTTTTGACCTTGGTAGACAACCTAGTAGCCGCATGATGAACAGTGTACAATCAGAGTTGGTTGTACGATTATGGACAAAAGGGATGTTCGTTCGGACAGATCGTACGGAGACGTGCAAGGAGGTAAGACAAAGTAACTTGTAGAGGAAACTTCATGATCAGCATTCGGTGAACAGTACTTTATCAGCGAGTGATAAATTTCAGCGCTCGCTGAGGTTTTCTACTTGTTATTTCACGTAGAGTGGACAGGTCTTGGCTTCGTTGATATCCGCATCAGTTCATTAGTAGACTTGTCGCTGGTTCTTTGGCTTGATCTTCGACTTCAGCGTAGAACATTTGTTGACGTGAAACTTGTCTTCAGGGATCATAAGTAAACAACTAAAACTATCAGAGAACAACAACAAGACTGAACAGGCTCAGAGCTTTATTGATGAACAGTATCGCTGAATGTGTTATTTAAAGAGCATGAGTTTCC
Organism: Saussurea involucrata; assembly: GCA_033807775.1. Lineage (NCBI taxonomy): Eukaryota > Viridiplantae > Streptophyta > Magnoliopsida > Asterales > Asteraceae > Saussurea > Saussurea involucrata. Next base: position 65,364,442 of record CM066318.1, on the reverse strand, counting down.
TATCAGCGGTACTGTAACATTCTTAGTACTTATCAGCGATAGTGAAACTCTAATACATACTGTCTACTTACAATTTTCACTAAGTGATTCTCAGAGAGTCATTATCAAATCACTGAGGGTTTGGATCAACAGTAGTGCCGGCCTTAGTTTCTGATAAGAAGCTGAAGAAACATCCCATCAGAGTTCAGGAGCAATTGTTGAAGGATGTTGAGCAGTCGTCAGTGATTCCATGTTAGAATGATGCAGAGAAAAGGTTGATCACAGATACCACCCAAGCCGAATCATCGCTGTGAACCTAAAGGGAAAGAGTGTAAAGAAGACATTGCTGGTGGAAGTCACCATATTCAGGGAGAATGGCTCGTCACAAACTTTCTACATGTCAAAGTTGGAGCTCTTCGGTCTTGATGAATGGCTAGAAGTCAGGAGTGCCATCCAAAAGTCTAAGTCCAAGTTCAAATCCCATGTGGAGAAGTTCTTAAACTTACTCATCAACAAAGTCACATCCAGAATAGATTTGCCTCCTCCTCCAGCTCTTCTTCAGAATCAAAGACCTGCACCATCTAGAGAAAGCAAGCTTCAACCTTTGGTGGGCCTGTCATTCGAAATGAAACATGTATCGACTTCTCAAGAGTGGTAGTGCTCGGACCCTCACTTGATCTTTCAACACTCGACTTATCACTGCCACCAGGAGGACCTTTCAAACCTGGCCAATTGATAAGTGACCCTTATGGTATCATCTTCCCTGACTCGATGTTATAATGTGCTTTCAACGTTTTTCAGAGGTACCTATCTGCCCAGTCGAACAACTAAGAGATCTAGTCCACTGGTGCAATCAATCAAGACCAGGCCTCTTCCTTAAAACTCACGTGCTCAGCAAAGCAAAACTCAGAAGACAACAAGGAGAGAAGGTACCAGACTGGATGATCCCTAAAATTGACTCTTTCGACGAAATGCTCTTCAAGGACGAACCTCTATAGGTGATAGATTCCTCACTTGTAATCTTTTGTAATTTATCAGTAGTTCTTTTAGTACTTGTAATTTTTTCACTTGTACTTGTAACTTTCAATTTCCCTTGTAATCATTTTACGAAATTAATGAAAGTTTCAGTGAAAGTACTTTACTCCATCAGTACTAGAAAAGATCCCTGAAAACAATAAAACAGACACGCATCTATGAGTCCTTTTTATCCTTATGTTTTTATTCTTAGAAATTTTCTTATGTTGCTTTGTCATCATCAAATAGGGGGAAATTGTTGATCCAAGCTCTCTAAGTGATTTGATAATGAACCTAAGAATTACTTAGTGAAAATTGCATTTGACTTGTATGTATAGTGTTTCACCATCAGCGATAATCACACTGAGTCTATTCAGTATTGCTGATGATATCTAATGTATTAATGTTTTGCCATCATCGATAAGCATACCAAGCCTGTTCATTATCGCTGATAGTATCCTTTGTAACAAGTTAAATGTAATCCCGGAAGACAAGTTTCGCGACAAAGAGTTCATCGGTGACATCGAAGACGAAGCTGAATGAACAAGTGACAAGTCTACTAATGATCTGATGTGGACATCAGTGAAACCAAGACAAGTCCACACACGCGACATTTCAAGAAGCAGACTTATCATCATCAGTCCATTGGGAGAACTCTTTGACGATTTGTCTTTCAGAATTGACTGGAGTAGTAGTAGTGGCAGCAACGACAGGAGAAAAAACGAATGGAACATAGGGTCCAGTTTCCACGTAGTAAGGCATAGTGGGATCTACACCTTCTAGGAAAAGCATCATTCGATTCTTCCAGAGATTAAAGTTGTCTCTGCTAAATCGAGGAGGTTTTGCAAGAGAACCATTGTCGGTATAGTTTGTGTTTGTGTTTTGTGCCATTTGAAGAATATCAAGGAATAGATTAGTATAAGCAAGATCTTGTTTATGAGATTAAATAATTTGCTCTGAGACCACTTGTTGGTCTCGAAGGGGTTATACAAGTATAAAGGTTTGTAAAAGGGGGGGGGGGGGGGAATACAAACATAAGATTTATAGTTTTCTAAATTGTTTATTGATAAATCAAACACAATTTACAGTTTGTTGCGAAATAAGATTAAGTAGAACCTAATCTAAACAAACTTAAAGAATCACTAAGTATTCTTTGCACAAGAAATCAGAGAGAAAAGAAGATATAGAAAAATAAGAATATTTTTCTATGCACTAAGTAATTCAGGGAAGACCTCCTACGAACTGAAGGGGCATTCCTCTTATTTATACCCCATGCATTAAATGCATGGCAAGAAGACTTTAGACGTGTCATCATATAGTTGGGCGCATGCTTCTGACTTTTAGCACAACATGCTTTGGGTCGTATGGTGAACAGTGTAGTGGCAGAGTGGTTGTACGATCATGGACAAAAGCATGTCTCGTCCGACAAATCGTTCGATGTGTGCAAGGAGATAAGACAAACATTTCTTGAAGTAGTAGCTTCATGATCAGTGATAGCTGAGTAGGTCTTCCATCAGGGAAGAGCTGATGTTAGTCAGCTATCGCTGAAGTCTTCTTCTTGAAATGTCGCGTGTGTGGACTTGTCTTGGTTTCACTGATGTCCGCATCAGATCATTAGTAAACTTGTCACTTGTTTATTCAGCTTCGTCTTCGATGTCAGCGATGAACTCTTCGTCTCGAAACTTGTCTTCAGGGATTACATTTAACTTGTTACAGATAATACTATCAGCGATACTGAACAGGCTCAGTATGCTTATTGCTGATGGCAAAGCATTAATACGTAGAATATGATCAGCGATACTGAACAGACTCAGTGTGATTATCGATGATGGTAAAACACTAATACATACAAGTCAAATGCAATTTTCACAAAGTAATTCTAAGGGTCATTATCAAATCACTGAGATAGTTTGGATCAACAATGTTGATAACATAGACATTTTCCATGTAAGTACCAGTGAGAGAAAGTTTTCCACTTTTATCACTGAATGTGCAAGATCTTTTAGAGAAGTTTATTGAAAAATCTTTGTCACATAGTTGACTGATGCTGAGAAGATTGTGCTTCAGTCCTTCTACGTAAACAACTCTTCGGAATGTGGTTACACCATTTGCGAGTACGCCGAATCCCCGGTATAGACTTTTCCATTTCCACCAAAGGTCACTGAAGGACCTTTATCTTCCTTGTATTAAGTTAGCAGGGACTTGTTACCAGTCATGTGTCTAGAGCATCCGCTATCGAGATACCAGATACCCTTCAGGTCATGTATTCATAAGGAAGATTAATTTGAACTGTCCAGTGATGTTAGTGGAGATGGAAGGTTCAACGTTATTCACATCATCTGATAACTCAGCGATAAGTACTTTACCCAGTCATGATTTTCAACGATAAGTCCTCTACCTATTCACTTATAGTCCTTTAGTTCTTGATATTTCTCTTTCAGCTTTTGGTACTTGTCATCTTTAGATCTTGTTGATGTAAAAGGTTTCACAGCTTTTTTGGACCTGCACTCATTGGCAAATTGTCCTTTCCGTTCACAGTTAAAGCAAGTCGCAGAAGCTTTGTCAACTTAGGTTGATTTGGGCTTGTCAACGATGGCAAGAGGCTTGTATTTTCTGAAATTGTTATTTCGTGCAATTTTCCTAAAGGAGTTTGTCAAGAGTGTCAGTGACTCATCAAACTCTAAAAGATCAGCGTCTGATAAGTCCTCAGAGTTAGAAGGATCTAATTCAGTGATTGTGAGAGTAGAGGAGCACTGTTGGGGTAATGGTTTTTTAGTTGATGTATAATTGTTATTCTTTTGTTAATTGCGAGTTAGAGTTTATTAATTGATTGCTAATTGTTAATATTTTTTTGTTAATTGTTGGAGAAAAAGTTTATTATTAATTGATGCATATTGTAAATATTCTTTGTTAATTGTTAGGGTTAGAGTTTATTATTAACTGATACATAATTGTTACTTTTTTTGTTCATTGTTAGGGTTATGATCTATTTAGTTGATGCCTAATTATTATATATTTGTTAAATGTTTTATTATTTCACTATAAAAATGATTTTTTGAAATACCAATATCCGGAATCGATAGCAGTGTTTATGATTCTTTTTAAATATCCATCAACTAACGCTACTCATTTGATGTCTTAAAATTTTAATTTGAATGATCTTCATTGGGATCCATCTAAAAGGATCGCAAAAGTTATGACGATAAACAAAAACTTAAATTATTTATTCAACTACATATCTAATTGACCATGACAATAATTTTAACCCCCGTCACCTAAAGTCCTCGATCCATCATTATGGTTTATATGAATGTCATGATTTGTAGAACCTCTTCTAAATATAAAATTATCATGGTTAAAATTATGGATAGTAAAAATGCCAAGGCTATTGAAATCTTTCAACTTATTGATGCCTGCCATTAAAAAACAATTAATTTTCTGCTTGACCATCCCCAAGAATATAGGGATGATGAATGTATAGAGATCTCATCTTTTTTATATTTTCATTTAACCCCCTTAACTTTAAAAAATCTCTAATTTCTTCACACTTTTAGAAAATTGCCAAAGACTTGGTGGCATCAAAAGAGACAAGAAGGAGAGAGGTAGCCATGTGATTTTACCTCTATTGCCACAACTTTAAAACACCACTAAAAAAGTCACTCATGTAGTTGGCATTAATAATATATTAATAATTAGCAACTTCACCCCTCATACTTTTTTATATGACTTTATGGTCGTAAACAATGATACTTCTTGAATACCTAAACTTATCGATATTTACTATTCAGTCCTGTTGTTTTATATGAGTGGCGTGATTGCCGGAGATCTTTAATTAGTTTTGCCAGGTTTGTAGCTACATTTCATGCCATTTTCAATCATTATATTTGTTTCTTTCTTTTTGTGTTCTTTTGTTGTTTTTAAATTGAATTGTTTTGATATTATAGTTTTTTTTTTTTTGAACAGCAACAGTTTTATTAACTAGCAAGATGCTAGGAAAACGGGATTACAAAGCACATATGGGTTTTGCAACTAACTCATCCAATTAACTTTGAACTTGCTAATCAATCAGGTTGTAGCGCAGTGGTTGATCGCCCTGGGTGATGTGGTGGAATATCCCATCTACCCAGGGTTCGATTCCAGGCGTCCTCAATATTGATAAGACATCTTTAAGTTTCAAAATTGTCAGGGATTAGTCCGGGCTGTGTCTAGGATACCCTTCCAAAAACTTTGAACTTGCTACTCCTATTGGTGATCCAAAAGAAGGAATAAGTAACAATATTATCCCATAACATCGCCTTTTTCGGCTTAGAGTTTCTAAATAAGGTCCCGTTCTGGTGGGACCAAATCAACCAAAGCGCCGTTAAGATAACCGCCTCAAGACAAAACGAACCCCCTTTCTGTAGCCTCAAAGCATCCAACCATATGTTCAAATCCGAGAGTGTACTTAAATGCGGAATGTCTAAGCCCCACCATTTACCAATATTTTCCCAATTGTTCTTGGCAAACTCGCACCCAAAAAACAGGTGGCCCACTGATTCGACATGCGACTCACATTTATTTTATTTAACGATATTTAAATGTTATATTCCTGTTAATTATGTGCATTTGTGCGACTCGACATTTTTTTACCTTTCTTATTGTATTGTTTGGTTGGTTGAATCTAATGAATACTAAGTTTTAATATAAAAGAGAAGCACAATCGATCAACTAGGCATTAAATAAACCAAAAAATAAAGAACCATAGGATCCGATACGTAGTCGTGATAAATAAGGAAAGAAGGTTTGATCCTAATATTTATAATCACTACATTGATTCTAGACCATATGAAGAACAAACCCTTTAACAAAATTATGATAAATGGTTTGATGTAATGAAATTTTAGTCTGCATGTCACTTTTTACTTAAACGAATCAAATCAACAATTGTCACGAACAAGCGTCCAATTTTACTCCAACTTTAATTCCTTTTTACCACATCAAACACCAGTTTTTTTGGTAACGGTGAGTTTTTGGGCAGCTTACATGCACCAACAAATTCACGAGCGATCACGAATTACCAAAAGTCATCGCAGGTATTCTCCTCTGTGGCCACAAGGTTTTAGCAATGCATGAATTTGAACCTTAGATAGATGAGATTTTTCGCTATATCGCCCAAAAATATTATTAGTGCACCATAACTCAAGGGATTAGTTTTATAGTAATCATACATGGAATTTGGGAACCCTGCATTTCTTGAGGGGATTGATTTGCCACACTTTTTCGTTACACAGTTCAGATGTGATAATTGATATATCTATGATCATAGAAAATTAAATTATTAAATTGATCATACAATTTAAAGAGGGATGCAATGTTATTTATTTATTTATTTATTATTATCATACCAAACAGGGACGGACCCAGAAAACTTTTCATACGATGTCACCATATAATATAGACAAAAAATAATTATAAAAAGCACGATTTTTATCGACGTATTTTCATCTTTTTATCAACGTTCAACATTGTCTAATGCGTTTTTAGCCTAATTCTACCGTTTCGAGGAATTTTTAAATCTTTTTGCTTGATTTCCAGAGATTTTTAAGTTTCTTTATCGATTTCGAGAAATTTTGTCGGTTTTTTTTATTGATTTCAAGATTTTTTTTAGTATTTTGGTTGATTTCAAGATTTTTTTTTGATTTTTTTGTTGATTACGAGGTACGGTTGCACCTTCTTGAAGTTTCCAAAATAATACTGTAACAACCTGAATTTCAAGTTTGAGATATGAAAGTTTAGTGTCCTTTATGCAAGAAATGAAAGTTAAGTTGAGGGACTTCTTTGCAATTAGTGAAAGATATTTATAGACTCAAACTTCTAGGGCAGCCCCCATTTGCACAAATCAGTGAAATTATCTTGTGTGGGTGTTGGTGGCGTGAAACAAGAAAGAGAGAAGGAAGAAGGAAAGAAGGGCTTGAGAAGAAATTCAAGAGGAAAAGAGAAATCAAGGAAGATATTGCAAGGTAATACATCCTAATTAATTCTCCTGATTAGTGTAATGCTTCTCCTTCTTATTGTACCGAATTCTTAATACTGATTTGGAAGATTGCTTGAGTTTTCACCATATTTCCTTCAAAATGTGTTTTATGGGTTTTGGTCTTAATAAATCGATTTAAGGGGTTATAGATGGATTAACTGAGCGATTGGGGATTGTGGATGAACCCTTATGGTTGTCTAATCAAACTAATGGCTTAAATCGGAGTTTAAAGAGGTTTTAGAATTTCTAAGTTCGAACAACAGCGTTTTCCGGACAACAGTGTTTGGTGGTGTCCGGATATGTTGCATGTGTCCGGGTAAGTGTCTCGTGAAGGTGTCCGAGTAGTTTTTCCCGGATAAGTGGTGTGTCCGGATAAGCGTAGTGTCCGGATAAGTGGTGTGTCCGGATAAGCGTAGTGTCCGGATAAGTGCTGTGTCCGGATAAGTGCTGTGTCCGGGAAGGGGTATCCGGACAGTAGGGCTGAGATATTTTATCTGATTCGAATTCAATGCCCTTAGGTGTTCGGTTGGATTAGCTTGGTGATTTCAAGAAGTGCGTTCAGCGTCATCAAGGTGAGTTCCCTAAACCTATTTACGACGCAATGTGTTAATTGTTCTTTTAACTGATAATGGTTCACTTTGAGCACGAAATGTTTACCAAATTGATATGCATGTTTTTACATGAAAGTTCATACTTTATTCAAAGAATATTTAGCATGATGAAATGATTATATGGTTTACGAGATTCCAAGTTGTATGAAGTATGACATGTGATGTATGCTATGTGGAGTCGGTCTGCACCGTGGGATCGGTATGCTCTGGGATCCGATGATCCCTTGGACATGGGTGATGAGCCGATAGGTTGGAATCTGTTTCCCTCCTATTCGGGTAGAGGGGAGTCTGCTTGGGCCCCGATCGCGGCGAGAGGGGAGTCTGCTTGGGCCCCGATCGTGGTTAGTTTATGCGGTCCTCATCACGGTGCAGTACCATGTTTGATGTTATGTGAAGTTTGATGATGAATTTTATAAACGATTTTCCCAATGTTTATATATGTTGTTTTCAGAGGGAATTCACTAGACTTTTTGGTCTAACCCTCGCTTTTCAAAACTAAACCATTTTCAGGTAAGCAAGTAGTAAGAGGCTCAAGTAAGTGAGCAAGAGCATGATTAAGTACAGATGCAGCTAGAGACTGTGCCGATGCCACTTGTAGTAGTAGTTGTTCTCAGTTGTGTATAGGTTGTTTCCGCCAACCTTAGTTTGGGAATGATGTAACTGAATTTTGGGACCCAGTTTTATTACAAGAGTATGATTTAATGTTTTGGTTGTCTTGTTATGTCTTTGGGTTGTTACAAATACGGTAGCACATTTTAAAACAATACGGTTGCACTTTTCACGAATCTAACATTTTTACCCTTCGTCGGACGAATAATAACCACCCTTCTGGGTCCGCCCATGATACCAGACTCCTTATTTGTTAAAGTTTATATTTTCCGGTTTGAATACATCATTTTTTTTATGTGCAAAGAAATTGATGATAGTATTCGGTTAATTTTAGTAAAGAAATAAATGATTCTTTTTCCAATTAAATATATTGATATTGATATTGAAAAGGGAATATAATTAAAATATCTATTTATTGACTTTAACTTGTCAAAATACTCATTTTTCCAATTTTGCAAAAGTACCCATTTTTCCCGCTATAGGATCCGCGATCGCGGGATAGGGTATTTTTTGAAAATTTTGATCCTGCTATGGCATGATGAGTCCCGCGGCACACCCAAAATTTGTGATTTATAATTCAATTTTACATTTTCAACCCCTATACTTATTTACTTACTTTACTTTATACCTTTTAATTTCCTAATTTTAATTTTACACCTTCATCATATTAACACATATAATCGTATTATTAACTAAATACGTTTTAATTTTAACAAGTTACACCATTGTAGTCGTCTCTTCGATACCTTCGAAATGAGCCCAATATTGAATATTTTTGGATTTATTTATTTTAGTATATATCATATTTACTACATAAAAATATTTTTAATATTTACAATTCATACCCTTATATTTAATTATTTAATTTATGATACATCTCTTATTTTTTTAATTTTGTTTTTTACACTCCTATCGCATTAACATAATAATCATATATTAACTAATTGATTAAATCGTTTTAAATTATTTGGATTATATATATATATATATATATACATATAATAAATAAGTAACTAGCATGTCACGTGTCGTCTTCTGGTGAGCCGACTTCAGTTTTTCTCGCCTAAACATGTATATGGACGCAGTTTACATTATAAGTTCAATTAGCACACCGACATTCACTCCTCCTTAAATCTCTCCTTAATTCATTTTTTTTAATTTATACGTTACATTTACTACTCTTATAATTAGGTATGTAGTTTACTTTTAATCTCTTACTTTTTTATTTTTCGTTTTAAACTCTTATCATATAAACATAAATAATGTATATGAACCAAAATGCATTAAAAAACATTTCTATTTTTTACAAATTATACCATTGTAATTGCTTCGTCAATGCCTTCGAAATGAGCCCAATATTTAATATTTTTGGATTTAATTATACTATTAAATATCATAAATATATACGAATTAATTTGTCGTGATTAGTATGAGATTTGTTGAAATTAGTATGAGATTTGATACAAAAAATCATTAAATTGTTATGATTTTCTTTTTGCAATTTCATATCAATTTTTACTTCAAAGTTGAATTCCTTCGACGAATTACAATTCTATCAAATTCTATTCTGTCAACGAAACACCCTTAAAATTACCATAAGAGATTTAATTACTTGGAAAAAAAGATATCACTTATCAACTGACTTTTGGATTATGAGTTCGAACCTTTTTAAAAAATATGAGTTCCAATTGATGTATGTTTTGCCATGACCATAAATAAAAACCACGGACAGTCATTATCGAAGGTTGGTTTGTTTCTGAGACAACCAGTCTTCACCCATGGTCAGTTGTATGTTGTTTTATCTAGAGTAAAAAGTACGCAAAGTTTAAAAATATTAATTATAAATGATGAAGGTATAATTAGCAATAGAATAAAGAATGTTGTATATAAAGAAGTATTTGGTAATTTATGATACGTGGTTCTTATTTTATTAATATTAACTATGTACTTTTCCATTATTTCATTTACGTTCTATTATAAATTTTGTTTTATAAATTCTTAATATTTATTCATATTTTTATTTATTTATTGCAAAACATCTTTTGTGAAAACTGTCTGCAAAAATAAAACAACTCTGAATGAAAAAATGCTTGGAAAAGTAGCATCGTAGATAAGTTTTCTGACATGATTTACTTTTTTTAAATTACCCCATGTAATACACGGTTTGAACCTAGTATATATATATATATATATAATATATATATATATATATATATATATATATATATATATCGAACTCCTTAACATATTTTAACGTAATTATGTATGTTAATGTGATATGTTAAAACGTATTTTTTAAAACGATTTTTTAAAACGTATATATATTTATCGAACTCCTTAACATATTTTAACGTAATTATGTATGTTAATGTGATATGTTAAAACGTATTTTTTAAAACGAATAATTTAAAACGATTTAATCAATTAGTTAACCTATGATTATTATGTTAATGCGATAGGAGTGTAAAACGAAAATTGAAAAAGTAAGAAATGTACCATAAATTAAATAATTACCTATAAGGGTATGAATTGTAAATATTAAAAATATTTTTATGTAGTATATATGATATATAATAAAATAAATAAATCCAAAAATATTCAATATTGGGCTCATTTCGAATGTATCGAAGAGACGAGTATAATGGTGTAACTTGTTAAAATTAAAACGTATTTTAGTTTTTTTTGAAGGAAAATGATTGCGTCACGAAACGTGCAACGGCCTAACCGTCACCCAAACGGAACAATCCTATCATTAAAGTAAGGAACGTTACATAACATGTTAGTCCCAGATGGCTAACCAAGTATTGTAGAAGGGGGGGGGGGGGGGGGGGGGGTTGAATACAATACTCAAAATTTTCACAATTTTAATTCTTTATATTGAAAATCTTTCAACAAGAATTACACATAGAAAACTTAAGACTGTTGCGGAAAAGAACAGATAAACTATTCTAACAATCTTACACAAAGTATACTAACAAAATAACTAAGAACACTTAGAACAAAGCTATAAAGTTTTTCAAGAAAACTGGAAATTCTTGCACTTAGAGAAATCTTCCAGTTTGCGTAGAATATCAAGAGCACACGGTAATCTTCAAAGTCTCTCCAGATGTTCGTCTTTTCTGCATGGAGAGGTCTTCCTTTTATAGTGACAATGAGTGTGCAAGCATTGAATGCTTGAGACACTTGTCATCTTCACACTTGCTGAGGATGTTGACTTCTGGAGAGTTGTGAAGTCCTTGTCACCTTTTACAAGGAACAGTCAGAAGAGCCCATGCATGAGAAAAGAACTTTATATGGAAATGGATAATAAGACAAAATGTCACTTTATCCATGTAGAAAATATCTTCTCAATTTGTCTTCTAAAGATTGCACCACCGAAGGAAACTTGGGATATGTGACACATCTTTGGAGAAAGCATCTTTGAAGCTTCTTTGAGGTTCCACCGAAATGTCACTTTGGGATATGTGACACATCTTTGAAGAAAGCATCTTTGAGACTTCTTTGAGATCCCACCGATGATAGCCTTGGGATATGTGACACATCTTTGAGATATGTGACATCATCTTTGGGATATGTGACATCATCTTTGGAGAAAGTATCTTTGAGACTTCTTTGAGATCCCACCGAAATTGGACTTCCATTGGTGGGATTCTTTGGCTGAAACAAAGAGAGATTTCGGTGGAGATATGTCCACCGATGTGTGAGAACACCATCGGTGGACAATGACTTGTATGTGTTGAGAAAAGATCTTTCACTTCCACAATGAGAGAATCTTTAATCTTGACTTTGGTTGATCTTTGACTTCACCAAACATTTGCTATCTTGTACAAGTCATTACAAAGAACCATGCGTCCAAAATTTCTCTAAGTATAAAATGTTTTTCAAAGTATAAAAGGAGATCATGAGGTCATCTTCAAATCTTGATGACCCAACAATCTCCCCCTATTTGATGATGACATCCATACTTAGAAAAACACGAGTAAGACAATGAATAATGAATGTTGACCCTTCTTTACTCTTTTGGGTTCTTTTTCACACAGTCCATTTTTTTTATTTTTTTATTTTTTTATTTTTTTTGTGTGTGTATGTATATATGATATTTACATATGAGAAAAATAAAAAGGTATAGCTGTACAAATAATTGAAAGGAAAATGAAAGAAGTATAAACAATATGAACATAATGAATATTACTTGCATCTTTGGAGGGGCGAGTTGAAACTTGTGTCTGGCTTGAGGATTCTTCATTTTGATCAACATCCTTAGGATGCTTCTACGCATCTGTTGCATCTTGGCATCTTCAGCCTTTCCTGTTTAGCATTATCAACCTGTCTTTTATTTGCTCCCCCTCAGTTAGATCAGTCGGTCTTTGTGTTACTCCCCCTCAATTAGATCCGCCCGGACTGATATGCTCCCGCTTGACCGGTCCGTCGATTTCCTCATTTTTTTTAAGTTGGTCGCTGGATATGAGTACTGAGGGTTGATGTTGCTCCCCCTCAGATGAATTCTCCCCCTCAGCGGTCGACGTAGAAAAAACACCAAGAGAAAATGAAAATCGGCCATAACCAAGACTTTGCTTTCCCACCGAAAATTAAGGAGAATCAACGAAAAGTGGCTATTTTCGGTAGGAAAATCTGCAGTTTTTTTTTTTGCTTTCCCACCGAAAATTAAGGAGATTCCACCGAAAATTGGCTATTTTCGGTAGGAAAAGCTGCAGGTTTTTTTTTCCCACCGAAAATTAAGGAGATACCACCGAAAATTGGCTATTTTCGGTAGGATTTTCGGTAGGAAAAGCTGCAGTTTTTTTTTTTTTTTTTTTTGAGAAAAAAAACATTCCCACCGAAAATTTGCAAGAGTTAGACAAAAATTCGGTGGAATTCTTTGAAGAGGTTGAAGAAAATCTTCTAAGACATCTTCAGCAGAGTGTGGAGAAAGTCTTCTAAGGCTTTATGGAGAAAATCTTCAAAGAGAAGAAAAGATTGGAATTTCATCTTCCAATTTTTGATGACAAAAAAAGATTGAGTTTGAGGATTTGGGGTGACATCAGAAGAAGAGTTTGTAGTGGGTGGATTTTATGAAAGGAGAGATGGGTTGCAAACCAAGAGTGAAAAATGATGGAAGAAGGGATGGGATGAGGAGACGACACATAGAAAGTTGGTTCTGGTGAGAGGTAGATTGGTGAGATGAGATCATGGTGATGACATCATTAAAAGGAAAGGTGTCTACCATGCATGGGGGTGACATCATTTAGAGGGATTCTTTCCTATCTAGATACACAGGAAAGGAGATTTGTGAGAGAAGAATAGTGTCCACCAATGAGAATTCGGTGGAAACTTAGGACACATAGTTATTGATTATTGCACATGCCAAGATGACTTATTATGTTGCATGATAATCTTGAAGATTTCTTCAAATTTCTCACTTTGATATTCTTGCACATAGATCCATCTGTCCATCTCAAAATCTGCAATCACAAAGAATTTTTTTCTAGGTACCCATTTTATGGTGGGTCCTTTTGGGTTAGAAGGAAAAGAATTGGAGTCACTTAGATCAATTCTTTCTTTCAGACAGTCTTTGGCAAAATGAGAAACATCACCACAGATATCATTTTCTATAAAGAAAGATCTTTTTAGAATTGTGATATTTTTCCTTATTTTTCCTTTTAAAAAAATGTCCTCAAAGAATTTGATGAGGAATCAAAGATTTGGGGTGCAGCACCTAAAATTCGTTTTTCAAATTTTGGGAGGACCAAAATCTTTTCCCTTGAATTGGACATTTTGAGACACACAGATCTGGGAAGAAAATCGGTAGAGGAAGTCACACAGGTAGTTTTTAGAAAGATTTGAAGAATTTATTTTCAAGAAAGAATCAGCACCCAGAGACTAGCCTTTAAAAAATATTCCATATTTTAAGTCTTTAGATGTGTCGGCAGAATTCATGGACACATATCCAAAAGAATTTTAAATAGGAGGATTCATAAAAGATAGATGAAACACATAGTATGTACCTGTGAAAAGTAGGAAAAGAACTTAGCTGATACAAGAGCAGTTGAGGAGTCATTCGCTTTCAGATGTGGGTTCATCTGCCAAATCTTGAGTTTTAGCAGGCAGACCCTTTGCTTTTCTGACAAGTTTTTCATTTCTTTCCTTTTCTCTCTTGTATTTCTCCTTGTATCTTTCAGCCCTGTCAGAATCTGCAGAAGAGAGAGATTGGTTGAACTTTTGGGAATCATATTTGGATCTTCCCGATTTTGAGGAAAATTGGTCTGAGGAAGAGGTTCTGGTTCTATCAACATGTTTACTTCTACACTTAGAAGCAAAATGACCCTTTTTACCACAGTTAAAGCATTCCTCATTAGATTTGTCCAAAGAAGAGTGTTTGGAGAGAGACTTAGATTTTCTAGAAGGGTGGTAGGATTTGGATTTAGAATACCCATCCAACATGGCCATTTCATCAGATAATTTATCAATTGAAGTTTCCTCACATTCATCCTCAGCATCACTAAGATATGCCTCCGAATGATCATTGGGATCTTCTTGACTATCATGATCAAAGTCAGATGGGTAGGTGATTCTTGGAATACACTTAGTCCTTTTGGAAGAGTCACTTAGGAGAGCTAGAGAAGAGTTCTTTATAAACCTATGCAGTTTCGTCTGCTCATAGTTGAAAAGAGTTCCATAAAGAACAGTAAGAGGCATATGATCAAGATCCTTGGTTGTCTTTATACAAGTACAGATATTTTCCCAAAAATCAGGAAGACAATCCATAAATTTGCACAAGACTTCCTCATTGTCATACACTCTACCTAACAGCTTTAAGTCATTAAGAAGACTGTTAAAGCGATTATAATAGTTGGAGAGAGATTCTCCTTTCTCATAAGAAAAGAGTTCAAATTTTCTAACAAGAGCAATCTTTCTGCTCTTTTTAACTTCATTTGTACCTTCGTACAAAACACACAGAGTGGACCACATCTCTTTAGCAGTAGAGAAATTTACCAGAGAGTGGTACACTTCATCAGGAAGAGAGAGAGCAATGATAGTTCTAACTTTAGAATCAAGAGATACAAGCCGTTTTTCCTCATCAGAGAATTTCTTAGGATTTTTATGAATGTAACGACCAGTAGCAGCAGGTTTTTCTTCATCAGACGAATCATCAGAATCATCTTTGCCAACAACTTCCTTACCAGATTTTTTACTTTCATAGCGAGACCAGACTCTAGGAACAAAGGGTCCCTCACTTAGAATGGTTGGATATCTACTATCCATTCCTTCCATGAAAAGCATCATCCGGCTTTTCCACAAAGAAAAGTTGTTAGGATTAAACTTGGGAGGTTTTGAAATGGAACCATTTTCAGCAAAATTGTTTTGACCAGTGTTTTCAACAGTTAGGGATGAAGATGAGGCAGCCATTGCGGATCAAGTTTATGAATTAAACTTTCCGCTCTGATACCACTTGTTAGTCCCAGATGTCTAACCAAGTATTGTAGAAGGGGGGGGGGTTGAATACAATACTCAAAATTTTCACAATTTTAATTCTTTATATTGAAAATCTTTCAACAAGAATTACACATAGAAAACTTAAGACTGTTGCGGAAAAGAACAGATAAACTATTCTAACAATCTTACACAAAGTATACTAACAAAATAACTAAGAACACTTAGAACAAAGCTATAAAGTTTTTCAAGCAAACTGGAAATTCTTGCACTTAGAGAAATCTTCCAGTTTGCGTAGAATATCAAGAGCACACGGTAATCTTCAAAGTCTCTCCAGATGTTCGTCTTTTCTGCATGGAGAGGTCTTCCTTTTATAGTGACAAGGAGTGTGCAAGCATTGAATGCTTGGGACACTTGTCATCTTCACACTTGCTGAGGATGTTGACTTCTGGAGAGTTGTGAAGTCCTTGTCACCTTTTACAAGGAACAGTCAGAAGAGCCCATGCATGAGAAAAGAACTTTATATGGAAATGGATAATAAGACAAAATGTCACTTTATCCATGTAGAAAATATCTTCTCAATTTGTCTTCTAAAGATTGCACCACCGAAGGAAACTTGGGATATGTGACACATCTTTGGAGAAAGCATCTTTGAAGCTTCTTTGAGGTTCCACCGAAATGTCACTTTGGGATATGTGACACATCTTTGAAGAAAGCATCTTTGAGACTTCTTTGAGATCCCACCGATGATAGCCTTGGGATATATGACACAACTTTGAGATATGTGACATCATCTTTGGGATATGTGACATCATCTTTGGAGAAAGTATCTTTGAGACTTCTTTGAGATCCCACCGAAATTGGACTTCCATTGGTGGGATTCTTTGGTCGAAACAAAGAGAGATTTCGGTGGAGATATGTCCACCGATGTGTGAGAACACCATCGGTGGACAATGACTTGTATGTGTTGAGAAAAGATCTTTCACTTCCACAATGAGAGAATCTTTAATCTTGACTTTGGTTGATCTTTGACTTCACCAAACATTTTCTATCTTGTACAAGTCATTACAAAGAACCATGCGTCCAAAATTTCTCTAAGTATAAAATGTTTTTCAAAGTATAAAAGGAGATCATGAGGTCATCTTCAAATCTTGATGACCCAACATAACAAAGTAATACACCAGAAATGAAAGGACTTAAATACAACATAAAGTTAAAGACAAGATAAAAACGAAAGTGACTCAAATAAGCCGCTTCGTAAGCTCGTCTTTCCACCGCAAGGACAAGTCCCCAACAGTTCCAACTGAAGGCAATCAAAAAATTGATTCCTTGACTTTCTTGCATAAGCTTAGCCGGAAGGTAAGAGAAAAAGTGGGAAGGTGCCACTTTGATGTTTTTCTCCTTGATGAAAGTGGGTATGATCCACTATACTTGGTTGTGTTTTCCTAAATGTTGCTTATGCCTGGAAACAAAGACTAAAATAAGCCACAAGGGGTTTAGAGCCACACAGGGATTTAGAGCCACAAAGGGAATTTGAGCCACTAAGGGAGCGAAGCACCAGCGACGGCGAAGCAGCGGCGGCAAAGCAGCGGCGACGGCCGTCGGAGCAGCAGCGGCACTCTCTCTCTTTCTCTGTCACTCACTAGGGCCTGATGGTGGTGGAGGTGGCGAGATGGTGGTGGTGAGATGGTGGTGGTGGTGGCGGCGGCTAGGTTAAGAGAAAAGAGAGAGAGAGCATCCGATGGAGAAGATGAGAGCGTTTGTCTACAAGAGAGAGAAAGCAGCTTTCTTTTTACTCTAAGTTTTATTAATTCAATTTTACACGATTGAAATAATTTACTATAACGTATTTTAGTTAATAATACGATTATATGTGTTAATATAATGAGGTGTAAAATTAAAATTAGGAAAATAAAAGTTTTAAAGTAAAGTAGGTAAATAAGTATAGGGGTTGAAAATGTAAAATTGAATTATAAATCACAAATTTTCGGTGTGCCGCGGGACTCATCCTGCCATAGCGGGATCAAAATTTTCAAAAGGTACACTATCCCGCGATCGCAGACCTTATAGCGGGAAAATGGGTATTTTTGCAAAATTGAAAAAAATGGATATTTTGGTAAGTTAAAGTCAAGAAAAAAGTATTTTAATTAAATTCCCTATTAAAAAATATGTGTTAAGAAATATCAACATGACTCGTAAAAGTCTTCTATAGGCATTATAAATTTTTGCCATAATCGAGTTGCTAAACTTGTGAGGTACATGTACATATTAATTGTAAAAATTTTTGTATACAAAAATGATTTTAGTTTATTATTTTTTATTGTTTCAAGAAATACATTTGTATACAACATACAACCTTTTGTGTCTGAATTAATAAGACAACCGCTGATGGAAATTATTTGATAAGAAAACTCAAGAATCGAATCTGTTTTGTGAGATTTTAATGTTTGTTTATTGATATGTAAAGATTTGTTAATTTATCAGATTAAAAACAATTAAACTTTTGTAATATTTTGAGTAAATTCTATTTATTTAAAAAGGTCCAATATGTAATATTTTAGGCGGTGTTTTATTCGTGAAATATTTTTGGATGAAATGAAATATGTTAAAAAAATTTGACTTTAAATAAATTGAAATGAAAAATGTTGTTAGGTTTAATTACCTGTTTGATTGATAGAAATCAAAATGGAATCTGTTAGGGAATGAAATATTGTAGCTTTGGATTTGGAATGAAATATTGGTAAATGACCAAAATAACTTTTTTGAATATTTTATGTTTTTATAAAGCTAAAAATACTTTAATAAAAAATATTCATTTGATGTGTAAAACTATGGGTGAACATGATACGGTACCATGTCTTTTTTCCATATACCATATATCAACCAATTACAGTTGAAACGCAAAATTTTATATCATATACCAACCAATTATACTTGTTACCAACTAAATTGGTACCAACTTTTTTCGGTTGGTACATGTTGGTACGGTTTTGTACCACCATCTCAAAATTATGAAGTAAGAATTAATAAAATTGACATCTTTACTAACTACATCTAGATACATAAACATGTCGAGCTTAATAGCATGTTGATATGCTTTGTACCGTTTACCCCTACTTATACAAATATTCAAATAATTTTCATATAACACAAACATTCACTAATAATCTAACAAAAGCGACAATTGAGGAGTGAGAATGAACCATGGAGAGTGAAGGTGTAGGCGAGTTATTAAATTTGTTAAGGATAAGCGAATGAATTCAATCAAGTTTTATATATCAATTCGTGTTACAATTTAACAAAATGTAAAACAAGATAATTTAAAATTTTATAAATCAAAACATGTTGTATTATTGATTAAACTTTAATTAATAAATAAGTCGGTACGGTACGGTATTACCGTGGTACACGATCTCTAATACCACGTACCAACCAAGTTTAGATAGTTGGTACAGTATACCAACCAATTAGGTTGGTACCAACTAAATTGGCACCAATTAAATTGGTATAGTCGATACGGGAATTGGATGGTTTGTTTTGGTACAAAATTGACACCCTATGTAAAACAATATAAAAGACACAACTCAAATATAACCTTAAACCAAACGATGTTACTAAACCGATATATTAGAATTGTTTCAAAATAGTTAATTATTTGTCATGTAAAATAGATACATAATAGATATAAGGGAAATTAATTAAAATACCCTAAGTTTGACCAACTGTTACCAAAGTACCCCAAAAAATTATTTTCTTACCGAAATGCCCTCTTTTTCCGCGATAGGATCCCGCGATCGCGGTCAGGGACCAATTGTGAAAATTTTTGCAAGAAATATTTACACTTTCAGTCCCTGGCCCCCGCGATCGGGGCCCGCGATGGCTTAAACGCGGCCCGCGATGGACCGCTATGGGGACTGAAAGTGTAAATAATCTTGCAAAATTTTACACTTTCAGTCCCTGCCCACGATCGCGGGATTTTATCGCGGAAAAAGAGGGCATTTCGGTAAGAAAATAATTTTTTGGGGTACTTTGGTAACAGTTGGTTTGACTTAGGGTATTTTAATTAATTTCCTTAGATATAATTCAATGTTTTATTATATTAATAAAAAAATTAACTATTCACTGAATAAATATCAAGAGAAATTTCTTTAAACTATATTTCGAAAAGAAAGTATTAGATTAAATTAAATAAAATATTTTATCAGTTGAACAAAAGTATATTTCAAAAAAATAAAAAATAAAAAATATTCCAAGAAATAAATTAGAAGTACGAGTATCGAACCAAGAAAACTATGAACTGAATATCACAATTAATATATTCACTATTAACTGAACGGTCCAAAATGTTAATTGTTGGAAACTAAGATAATTAACTACTAGTAAATAAATCAAGAGCGGAACAATAAACGACTTAAAAACTTTCTATGGAGAAAAATAGTTGAGGGTTAGAATTTCTATGGTTTTCACGTATGAATACTTTACTTAAAACAATTATCAATCATTCCTTTTGAAAGAATACTCAATCATCTAAAATCACCGTTGCTTTTTTTTGTTTTTTGTTTTTTTGGAAGGGTATCCGAGGACATTGCCCCGACTAATCCCGGCAAGGTGAGGCAATTGCCCCAGCTGCTAAAGCGTGCAGCCCTGAGTTAATCTCCAGTGGCCACAAGTTGGAAGCGCCTGGATTCGAACTTGGGGTAGATGGGTTACTAGCCACATCCCCCACAAGCCTTAACCAGTACGCCACAAGCCTTGTGGTTAAAATCACCGTTGTTCTTTCTCAAGTAACAACGAACTTTATTTGGAAACTACAAATTTTATCTCTCGATCTCAACTTATGAAATCAAAACACATTAAAATCAAGATTTTGACGGCACTAAAGTTTACTTGGTATATCTCTATCCAATTTCTCACCATAGACATGTAATTCTAGTTCTAGTTAACAATTAACTCTCTCGGACTTAATTGATAACAAACAAACCAGATGAGAGTTGATCAGACTCACAAATGCATTAAAACCCAAATCACACGCTTCAATAACTAGGAAAAACTAATAAAAATCTCGAGTTAAATGTTCATATGCTTAAACCAAAATCAAACCAACCTCCAACATCTAAGGATTAGTTCATGTTGGAGGTATTAACAAACAAAGCAATAGATGAATTAAAAAATCTAAGAAGAAGTTCTCTAGAAAAATCAAGGATTGTAAAAACTCCTTTTGATGTGTAATACCCATGAAGATGGGTAAGAAATCGGTGTAGAACCCGCTTCCCAATCGTCTCCTTGCTTCAAATCGATGTTTCTTGCTGATAACAATCGCTCCCCAAAGTCGCTTGGTCACTATTTCCTTCCAAAATTGAATAATAAATGAAAACCCTAGAAAAACATGCTTTAAAAATGTGCAACACCTTCAAGTTAGTTATGAAGTTAGTTGCAGTTAAGTAACCTAAATTCAAACTAGCTCTGATTTCAGCTCTCAGGTGAGTTGGTCAACTGGCTTCAGCTTCAGCAACTACCATCAAAGTCACCTCCGACACTGTTTTGGGCACACCACTTTTACTTCAACTTTTCCCCCAATTTCTCAACAGAACACTTTTCAAACTTGGATATTGAGGATTCTCATGATCGATCTTTTTCTCGGAGAAACTTACTTCTTGCACCCTTTCTTGACTTTATCATGGCATAACATAAATCCTGAAACACTTGATTCAAACTATCAAAAACTCACTTTATTCACTTGGAAATAAGCAAGATTATTTAAAAAGTGATATGAAAGTAACACCAAAATTTTGTGTTATCAACAACCCTAAACCAAGCGTTGCTGTCCCCTAGCAAAGTAGCGTCAATAAAAATAAATTAGCTTAAAAACGAGCTGCAATTGTAAAAGGACCAACGAGTGTGCTTATCGGATAATACTGTTGTTTGTCAAGAAACTACGAAATATAGGGGAGAGACATCCTTCACCAAAGGTAACAGAGTCATACACATTGAAAGTCGATCTAAAAACAGTGACACCATACCTAATTGTAACCAGGTCATCA
Organism: Saussurea involucrata; assembly: GCA_033807775.1. Classification (NCBI taxonomy): domain Eukaryota; kingdom Viridiplantae; phylum Streptophyta; class Magnoliopsida; order Asterales; family Asteraceae; genus Saussurea; species Saussurea involucrata. The sequence goes on along the minus strand of CM066318.1, from coordinate 65,342,744 downwards.
CACCTTTGTGGAGGATTTTTCCTCGACCCTACCTTGCGGAATACTTGATAGGCGGGTTTACACCCCCTAAATCTAACTGCAAGTGTACGGTGTCGAAATCAAGTAAAAGTACAAAAGTACGAGTATCGAACACAGGGAAATAGGAACTGAGTATCACAATGACTATAAAATCTATTAACTGAACGGTCGAAATTTTGAGTTGTTGGTATTAAATTAATTGCAAGCAAAATAAATTAAGACGAGACAGTAAACAACTTCAGGAAACTTTGGATGGAGAAAACAGTTGAGGGATGGAAATCCTAAGGTTTTCACGTACAACCACTTGACTTAAAATAACTACCAGTTATTCCCTTTAATGAATACCCAATCTCTAAAATCACCGTTGTTCTTTCTCAAGCAGCAACGAGTTTTATCTTGAAAACACAAGTTTTATCTCTCGATCTCAACCTATATGATTAAAAACACATTAAACTCCAGATTTTAATAGGACTAAGGCTTACTTGGTATATCTCTATCCAATTTCTCACCTTAGGCATGCAAATTCTAGTTCTAGTTAACAATTAAGTCTCTCGAACTTAACTGAGAACAAACAAAACAATTGGAAGTTGGCCAAACTCACAAAAGCGTTAAAATCCAAATCACATGCTTCATTAAACTAGGAAAAGCTGATAAAAGTCTCAAGTCACATGTTCATACGCTTTAAACCAAATTCATTCCAACCCCCAACATCTAAAGATTAGTTCATGTTGGTGGTGGACTCAAACATAAGAAAAGGGGATGAAAAAGCGTGTGCAAACATGGTGATTGTGAACGTAAAGAAAATACTGTTGACTCCCTTATCTCGGCTCTAATCCGCTTCGCGTGGTGAACGTATCCTCAATCGATCCTCTATCGTGGCTCCAAAGTACGTGAAAATACTCTGAAAATCACCCCCAAGCTGCCTCCCATCGCGCGTATCGAGATGTAATGACCTAATTCCGGAAAACACAACTTATAGCAAACAAACAGAGGGTTGCGCGGTTTGTCCCGCGGCTTCAAGCCGCATGGAAAGCTGCGCGCTTTATTGAGACTTCCGGGTCAGGTTGGTTCGCGGATCTAGGTGCGGGTCTTGGGCTTTCGTTGGGCTTCGTTTTGGCTCTCTTTTGGACTCTTTTCTGCTTCTTTTCTCGATGATTGCTGCCTTTTAGATTACATGTACATTTCACTCGATAACCCATAAAATTATGTCTCTTTGCTCCAACACAAGCCAATCTCATTGGTTTGTGGACCGAAAATAACGCCAAAAAGTGGCGTTATCAACAACCCCAAACCGAGCGTTGCTTGTCCTCAAGCAAATTAGCGATAAGATAGAATAAAAGCACATATCAGTGAAATAATAACTGCACAACTCCCAATCGGTACCACGTAATGCACTGGTGATTTCCCATACCCGTGAATGCCTAACTCACTCTCGCCTCATCCTTATTCTGTTTGATCTAAGGCCTTCTATTGTGAGTTGAACTCGTGACTGCTCCGATTACATTAAGGTCGTACTAGGTCCAAACATACTAGGGAAAACATTTCGCCTCGACCCTACTTCATGGGATACTCTCATTTCATTCGAACCTAGGCTGTCGCACATGTTGTCATGTATAAGGAAGTTATGAACAAGAATACTCAATAATTACATGACAACTCTAATGAAAGACGCACAAATGTCCAAAAAGTTGATCTCAGAAAGGAATCAAGTAGCAAGACAGGGACATTGGTAAATGTGGTCGTATACCCTAATCATATTTTCCAGAAGATCATCCAGGTCTTTACAAGGGTTGTAACGGGGATAGGGTTATAGCTAAGAAACGAAGGGTAAATGGAACAAAAGTCCTCGGTGTGTCAATCATTAGCAATTCTGAACTTCCTTGCTTCACAATCTATCACTTGGCCCTCTTTGTCACTACTGGAGTCGCTTTGACTCTCTTATTTAGCTGCTGTAAAGCTATCTACTAACTGCATTTTTTTTGTGGGGCATCATTGGCCCTCTTTTCTAACTTTTGGGTTAAAATGACCCAATCTATTCTCATGACTGGCCTGTACTTTTTCTTTTCTGCTCTATCCTTCGCTGTTCATCACTGCCTCTGATTGACACACTTTCGGATATGGGTTGGCTAAGGTTTTTGGCTTGGGTTTAATGGTGGGTTTGAAAAGAATAGGGTGAGTGTTTGGCTGCAAAATGGGTTATGGATACACACAAAAGGGTCAAAAGGGACGATAGATAAAAATGGGTTAAAATTGCACACAATGCCTGGAATCATCTCTTAAGGTCCACACGATATGGTCTACTACACCCTTACTCAATATCCCGATGGTTGTCTTTGCTACTCAATGCAATAATATAGCGAGATCACTCTATAATCACGACAAGGAATTCGAAAAAGTATATATGAATTTCGTGTTTAAATCCCTCGAAATGAAGTACGTCTTTTAGGCTCAAATCTCGCTATCGGGTGGTCTCCACTAATGTCCCTAGTCATGTCTTTTCCCGGTCCTTCCCTAATGGTCACGTCACTATCACAAGATTCTCCCCACAATGGTCGGTCTCAATCATCCAAAACAAGAAATATTAGCTACACTGATCTAAACATTCAGGAGTGCGGGGAATCTACATGCATAAACGTGGGCCCGGTTGGGCAACCCCAAACCTTATCCACACATTGTCCCCATTGTGTAAGTATCGGTCTGTAACAACCCGGTTTCCCAAACATGTTTCAAATAACATATATTGCATCACATCGTTACATTCATAAAAAGAAATTACCAAACAAATCACGTACGGTCCCAGCAGTCTCGAAACGACACAACATAACACCTATTCCGTTCCTAATCCTTCTCAGTTATTAACCCCGCCTTACACATTAATTCTTCCCTTTGCTAACGAACGATCCTCAACCTGGAATACATATTTTTAAAACAGAAATGATGAGGGTTAGACCTAATGGTCTAGTGAGAAAATCCCTGTCAGTTGAAACTTGCCAAGAATCCAATTAAATAAAACCTTTTTAATACAAACACACATATATTACACGTAATTAAATACCAACCAAGACTTGCGTTTCGTATCCACTCATTCCCCCTTATTCCTCCACAATTGGCCAAACTAGTGGTTGCGAGCCAACTAGTCAATTCACTCTGTTGTACAACATCTACAGTAAATACGCATGTCCGCTTACTGGAACCCGGCAACACACCGGTCCGCACCTCGGATCCCGGCCCCGTATTCTCGCAGAATACTCATATAATTACAGTATACCATCATGTATATAAACATTTCAATAAAAACACATAATCACATTATGTATCACATTCTCAATCCATACATATCCATTTCATATAGATATAAATCACATATATATGTATTCCAGTTGAAAAACGTTTTTAAATAAAACTCACCTGAATGCTTTTCCAATAGTTCTCCAAAAATCTCTTCAACAAGTCCCACTTTTATCTTTGAATTTTACTATCTGAAATAGTTAATTAACAAGAATACACCTCATTAATAAATCTGTAATTTAACACTTTTCGCAACCCACAGCTTGCGAATTCCTCACTTTTCGCAACCCACTGTTGCGAAAACCAAAGAACTCGCAACCCACTGTTGCGAAAACCTCAGAACTCGCAACCCACTGTTGCGAAAACCTCACTTCTCGCAACCTACTGTTGCGAAAGCCTCACTTCTCGCAACCTACTGTTGCGAAAACCCCACTTCTCGCAACCCACTATTGCGAAAACCTGAAAAATTACTGTTCACCGTCTTTTTTAATAAGCTCAGCAAAAACGACTTTCAGTCCAATATTTACCCAGAAATCGTACTTTTAATCTTAGATTTCCCAAAACATCCATTTTTAACAAAACCCACCTAAAAACTTAACTAGCAAACTCAAGAACACTTTTAAGAAATTAAAACACATACAAGGATGGATTTGTTACCTTGCTTACTTCAGTTTGGTCCTTTAAATCACAGCAGCAAAACTCTGGATTTCCTTCTTCTTCTTTCCCTTAATTTCTCTCTCGATTTCCTTCTCTCTCTCTCTAAACTGAACACACTACACACACTAACACTTAGGATATTTTCTCTTAATTGAAATATGGACACCTATCCTTACTAAAATAGGAAGTCGGTTTTGGCTAAAGAGGTTTGGATAAAAGACCAAACAAACCTTAAACTTATCTCACTTGGCAATAAATACCCCTAAACTTTCAAATAAAAATTAAAACTTACCCCTTAACTTCTTACTCCATAAAACACTAACATAAAACTTATAAAATTTTCAAATTTAAATTAGATAAAATACCTAGTTATTACAACATCTCCCCCTTAAAAGAATTCCGTCCCGGAATTCACTCAAGCAACGAACTAGGGTAACTACTGTTGAAAAGATATCAAATTCTATGAACATATCAAAGTGTTTACGGAACCCTCAAAGGACTTTTTACTAGACCCACCGCTTTACTGCTTCTAGTTTACCATTTGTTCCCACTTCAATATTTCAACCCAAAACATCAGGAGTTTTAATTTCTCAAAAGAAATCCGCCCCTCTAAAACAACGATACACACTCGATAATCAAATCCTACGAAGGTTCAAATTAACTCGAAAATTCACTTATCTCTTAGAAAGAAATAACTTATACTCATATGAATCTAATCCAAATAACAGAACATTATATGCTTACTCGGAACATTTACCACGCTAATACTATTTTTAATCTCACTGGCCTTTTACTACAAACGTCGTGTTCTACACTTTTACAATACTAACTCTAAAACGTAAACATATACTTTCAATATAAAATTTGCTTAGTAAATACTACCTATTCTTATACTCTTTCATGGAATAGAATATACGCAACACGAATCACTTTATATCACGGAAAAATTTCTTAATTTTATCAAACCCGTAAACTTTATCCTACCATGTCCATTTCTTAATTACTCTGTCGATATGGAGTCATCGACATTCTTCTTTGGCTTTTCCTTGACAGTTTGATCTCTTTAGATCATTTCAGGGTCCCCTTTTGCTCCCCCTTGATCTAATCACCTCTGTAGATCAAGTAATTTCCTTTTGCTCCCCCTTGATCTAATCACCTCTGTAGATCAAGAATTTTCCTTTTGCTCCCCCTTGACCTATGCTTGGATCAAAGAATGATAAGTTTTGCATAGAACATAGGTCATGTTTTCCAGAGGTTCTGTAGGGGTCGTCAGAGGTTCTGAGTTGACTTACAGAAGCTCTGTGATTTTAAGAACTATTTGAGATTGAGAACTTACAAACAGAAACAAATTAACTTAAAGCAAAAATAAAGGAAATTTGTACATATTTATAGAAGATAAAGCTATACTTACAGAGGATCGTCACACCATGTTTATCATTCCTAACTTTCCCACCAAGAAATTGAACCTTTTCTCGTCTAGTGCTTTGGTGAATAAGTCAGCGAGTTGATATTCTATTGGCACGAAATGCATTTCAATTGTACCGTATTCAACATGATGTTTCAAGAAATGGTACCTTATATCGATATGCTTGGTTTTTGAGTGTTGCACAGGGTTGGCAGAGATAGCAATGGCACTTTTGGAATCACAGAAGATGGGTATTTTGAATAGGATGTGGCCGTAGTCTTTTAGCTGAGTCTTCATCCATAGAACCTGAGAACAACAGCTAGCAGCAACAACGTATTCAGCTTCTGCCGTGGATGTGGAGACACAATTCTGCTTCTTGGAGGTCCAACTGACTAGTTTACCACCTAGGAATTGGCAACTCCCAGAGGTACTCTTTCTGTCGAGCATGCATCCTCCATAGTCTGAATCTGTATAAGCTTTAAGACTAAAACCAGAGTTCTGTGGATACCAGAGACCTAGATTTTTGGTCCCCTTTAGGTATCTAAAGATTCTCTTCACCGCATCATAATGTGATTTCTTAGGATTAGCTTGATAACGTGCACAAAGACACGTGGCATGCATAATGTCAGGTCTGCTTGCAGTTAAGTATAACAGAGATCCAATCATGCCTCTGTAAAGAGTGCATTCTACAGAGATGCCATCTGGATCTAAGAATAACTTATTTCCAGTGGCCATTGGAGTTTTCATTGCAGAGGTATCAGAGAGGCTATACTTGGAAAGAATGTCAGAGACATATTTGGCCTGATTTATAAAAATTCTCTCTGAAGTTTGTTTGACTTGAAGTCCAAGAAAGAATGTTAATTCTCCCATCATACTCATTTCAAATTCACTCTGCATGAGTTTTTCAAAACTTTTACACTCTTCTGAATTAGTAGACCCGAAAATTATGTCATCCACATAGATTTGTACAAGCATTATCTCACCCTTTTTATGTTTATAGAATAAGGTAGTATCTGTTGTACCTCTGTTGTAGCCATTGACTAGAAGGAAGGTAGAAAGTCGTTCGTACCATGCTCTTGGAGCCTGTTTCAGTCCGTATAGAGCCTTTTCAAGGTAGTATACATGCCTTGGAAACTTTGAGCTTTCAAAACCTGGTGGCTGATTTACGTAAACCTCTTCTTGGATTTCACCGTTTAGAAAAGCTGATTTTACGTCCATCTGATAGACTTTAAAACCTCTGTGGGCTGCGAAGGCTAAGAATATTCTTATTGCTTCGAGCCGTGCAACAGGGGCAAAAGTCTCATCGTAGTCTATGCCTTCTTCTTGTCTATATCCTTTTGCTACTAATCTTGCTTTGTTTCTGATGACCACTCCATCTTCATCCTTCTTGTTTCTGTAGACCCATTTAGTCCCAATGGCCTGTTTCCCTCTTGGCAGAGGTACTAAAGTCCAGACTCTGTTACGCTCAAATTGTAGAAGTTCTTCTTGCATGGCGTCTACCCAGTTTGGGTCATCTAGGGCTTCAGAAATCTTCTTTGGTTCTATCACACTAATAAAATTTGTAAAGAAACAAAAATTAGCAGTGGCAGACCTTGTTTTTACTGAGTCAGAAGGTTCTCCAATTATTTGGCTTGGAGGATGGCTTTTTGTCCACTGAGTTGTGCGTGGAAGATGATCATCAATGTCATCAAAACTTTCTTCAGAGGCTTCTGGTGTTTCTTCTTCTCGTGTAGCCTCTGTCGTTTTTCGTGCCTTGGTAGTTGATCCTACCGTTTGCTGAATGATTGGTATGAGTGGTGGTGGAGTTTGTTCCTCTGAGGACGTATAGTCTTGGTCCTCGATATCCTCTGTAATTGGTTCTTCTGTGGATTGTGGAGTTTGATTTTCAGCAACTTCTTTGGTCGTTTTTCTTGATGTTTCATCTTCTGCATGTTCTTCTTCGGCAATTGCATCTGTAGTATTTATAGAAGAAGATGAAGCATTATTTGGACCTGCTAGAGTTATACCTGTAGGATTTTGTCCGACAGAGGATGGTTCTTCAGAAATTCTGATGGTTCCAACAGAAGGATCAATGTCATTGTTGAACATCTCTAAAAATAGAAGATCCAAATCTTCTTTTGTTTTTGAGATGTCAGAGGATTTCCCTTTAATTCCGAGTTCTGAACTGATTTGTTCAGAAGTCATTTGGAATGAATCATCAAAAGAAACATTGATGCTTTCTACAATCTTGTGAGACTTTGTAAGGAATGTTCTGTAGACTTTGGAAGTGGCAGAGTATCCAATGAATTTGCCTTCATCAGCTTTTACATCAAACTTTCCTCTTGAATCTCTGTCGTTTAAGACAAAGCATTTGCATCCGAATACATGGAAAAATTTGATGTTTGGCCGCCTTTTGTTAAGCAATTCGTAAGGCGTCTTGAGGTGTCTTTTCACAACGGTTGAACGATTCTGAGTATAACACGCAGTAGAAATTGCTTCTGCCCAAAAGTTCATTGATAATCCGCATGCTGACAGCATAGTTCTTGCGGCTTCCACAAGTGTTCGATTCTTTCTTTCGACAACACCGTTCTGTTGTGGAGTGCGAGCTGCAGAGAAGTTCTGTGATATTCCTTCTGTAGAAAGATAGGCTTCAATGACACAGTTTTTAAATTCTGTGCCGTTGTCACTTCTTAACTTCTGTATTCTGCAGTCATAAAGAACTTGGATTCTTTTCATTAGATTTATCAATACATTTGGAACATCTGATTTCTTTCTAACAAATTCAACCCATGTGAAACGTGAATACTCATCAATTAGGACAAGTATGTATTTCTTGCCACCTAGGCTCTGTATAGCAATGGGACCGCAGAGGTCGACATGAAGCATGTACAGAGGCCTAGTGCAAGACACGTCTGTTTTGCCTTTGTGGGAAGCCCTTCTGTGTTTTCCCATTTCACAGGCCGAACACAAGTGATCCTTATTGAATTTAACATTTGGCAAACCTTTAACTAGATCGAGTTTTACTAGTTTATCCAAGGTGTGAAAGTTTAAGTGACAGAACCTGTTGTGCCATAACCACGCTTCTTCACTTTTGCAGGCTACTAGGCAAACTTTATCCTTGGATTTTGAAGTAAAATTCATTAGATATGGATCACCTCTTCTTTCAGCTCGCAAAAGTTCCATTCCTGTGTTTTCACTTTGTAGAGAGCAGAAAGTTCTTTTAAATAACACATCGAATCCTGTATCACAAAGTTGACTTACACTGAGTAAGTTGTGTTTGAGGCCATCCACATATGCAACTTTGTATACAGAGACATTTTCTTTTTTGTATGACTCCATAGCCTTTGATATGTCCCTTCTTGTTGTCTCCAAAAGTTACACATCCACCATCGTGTGTTTCTTTGTACGTGGATAGTAATCTTCTGTCGCCAGTCATGTGCCTTGAGCATCTAGAGTCAAGATACCAGATTGGCACATGTAGCTTCTATAAGACAATCACAGAGATTTAGGTACCCATATCCATATGGGTCCAATACTGTTAAGAAGTTTTCAAGTTTTCCTTGGCATTCTTGAAATACATTTTATCCTTTTTAGAAGAATCAGATTGTTTCTCTTTTGGTTTTGACTTTTGAGTTTGAAAGTTGATGGAGAGTAAGCAATCTGGACTTGAGAAGTGTTTATTTAATTTGAACATAAGATCAAAACAATGACAGTATTGAATATGAGATGTGATTTGTTTGAACTTTTCATTGAATTCATTGAACTGAGCCACAGAGGCATTACATTCTTTCTTTACATTAGATTTCCTATTACAAGAAGATCTATGAATACTAGAATGTTGTTTGCAAAAGTCTTGTTTAGTTCCTGCCTTCTGTGACTCTCTTCTGTGGTGAACATCTTTCTTCACTGTCACAGAGGAAAAATATTTGTTAGTTTCAGGCCATTTTCCCTTTTGTTGCCAAGTGGGATTCTCTTTAACTTTCCTTGAAGGTTTTGAAAATTTTGAGCTTTTAGGAGTTATAGAGACCTTTTTCAGATTTTCAAGCTCTGTAGAGGTTTTAACTTGAATATACATTTTGAGAAAATCTGGACAGATAGGGATCTCTGTGATTTTCTCTTTTGGAGAGATGGTTCTGTTAAGAACCTCAGAGGAGAATTTAACATCCTCTGTGTCACAGTGAATTATCCCTGATTTGAAATCAGTCTCTGAGTCGTCAGAGGATGAATCGTCCTCGTATGCAGAGGTTGAGTCATCTCTTTCGACAGAGGCTGGATTTTCTGAGCATGTATCGTACGAGCTTTCTTCCTCTGTAGAGATACTTTCATAGATGGTAGAGGTTTCTGATGAGATCTCTTCAGCGAGTTTTTGATTTATAGAAGATGTACAGAGACTTTCTAAAACATTTGATTTTAAAACTTCCAAAATTTCTTTTTCAATAGATTCTTCAAGTTTTTCTTCTGAAAAGATGGGTTTAAACTCAGGAGCTTCTGCTGATAATTTCTTTTCGACATTTATCATGCAAACAAAAGCAACCTGTGTTTGAGTCTCTGGTTTACCAAACTTAAAGATACCAATCTGATCTTGTGTTTTCAGATATTTCTTTGGTTTGATTCCTCTATTGACAGAGGTTGAAGATGATGAATCTGTGTTTTCATACCACACATTGATCATCTTTGTATGTTTCCTCAAGTGAGGTTCTGCAGAGATTTTAACCCTTTTACTTACAGAGAGTAAGTTTGGAAAGTTTGGTTTATTAGTTTTTCCCAAAACAAATAGAGAAGACAGAGGTTTTAGTCGTTTATTTTCAACTCCTAAGGTAATATCACTGTACCCTATACCTCGTCTTGCTATTTGAGAGTTTACCTTTTCATACACCTTCTGTGCATCTTTATAGTTTTTAAGTAAAACTTCTCTTCTTAAAAGATCTTGCCAAAGTACCTCTCTTTCTTTTTGAAAGTATTCTTTGAGAGCTCTTATGTCTGTTGTTTAACTTTTTGAAACTGAAAGTTCTTTTGTTTTGATTTTTAAAGCATAGGTTAGATCAGAAATTTGCCTTTTTAAAGGATCTATATTTTTGCTCCAATATTTTTCGACTTTTTCTTTTTCTTCAAAGATTTTGGCTTTTTCTTGAGTGAGAAGCCTTACTTCTCTCTCATTAAAGGTCAGTCTTTTCTGAATGCTTTCATTTACTTCTTTCAGTTCAATGTTAAGTTTAAATAAATCACCATCTACAGAATCAGTACTTGAGATAGAGTTTGAAGTGGATACCTCATTGTCAGTGCCAGAATTGACTTCTGCCATACCACAGAACAAGGCATTTGTAGGGAATTCACCGTCAGAGGTGGAGTCTGATTCAAAGTCCTCTTTGTTTGCCTCTGAATGCCCTTTGTTCGCCATTAGAGATTTTTGTGCGTAATACTCGGCCTTCTTTTTGTAAAAAGCTGAGTCCTTCTGTGGGCGATTTGGTCTACTTCTGCATTCTTTTGCGAAATGACCTGGCTTGCCGCAGTTGAAACAACCTTGGGAGGTGTTTCCAGTTCGGTCGTCAGACTTCAGTAGGTCTCCACCTTTCTCTGTTCGGCATTCGTTTGCGTAATGACCGGGTTTACCACATTTGTAGCATTCTTGTGTGTGGCCTACCTTGTCATCTGATCTCTGTCGATCATTTCCTCGGTAGCTTCTGTCGCTCGACCTCTGTTGGTCATCATTTTTGTAGTCTGACCTCTGTCGGTCACTTGATTCTTCTCTTTTTCCATCATCTCTTTTACCAGAATTCCTTTGGTTATTTCTAAACTCTCTTGTCAATAGAGCCATTGATTTAGCTAATGACGCAAGAGTTATCTCTTCCTCTATCAGCTCGTCTTCTTCGCTATCAACCATTACCATCTTCTTTTTCTCCTTCTTTTTCTCCTCTGTAGATCTCTCATTTCTTGGTCTGTCTGCAGCCTCTGTAGATTTACTAACCAATGCGTATGGCACAATGGTTAGTGTTTTAGCTTGAGCTATTTGAGGCTCTTGTGCAGCAAGTGTTCCATAGAGATCAGAGAGTGTCCAGGAGTCTAGATCTTGATTTGTTTGTAAGGACATAGACAACTGAAGCCACTCATCGTTCAGGCTCTTTAGAAACATGACGTTATTTTCTTCCGTGGTTCTGTGAATACCAGAATTTTTGCATTTGTTTATGAGAGAGTTGAACCGGTCGTATGTTGTTTGCAGAGATTCTGTTGCAGAGGCTCTGAAAGCATGATATTCATTTATGTATTGTGCCCTTCGGTTCTTCTGAGTTTTAGCACCCCCTTCCAACTGTCTTTCTAATTCTTTCCAGAGATCGTGCGCTGTTTCGCATGCATCTAAGGATTGAAAAAGTTCGTTGGGGATTGCCATGATCAATATTCTTTTTGTTTTCTGTGCAACTTCATCTTCTGCTTTATCTTCATTTGACCATTCTTCTTTTGGTTTAGGTTTTTGATGTTCAGGGATTTCAGGAGATTCAGCAGTAGCTGGTACACGTGGCATAGTTATCATAGGAACCGGAGGAATATTATATAGATATTGTTTGAGAGTTTTTTCAGTACCCTCAAAAAAATGAACCATTCTTATTTTCCATTGAGGATACTCATCTCTTAGAAGAGTAGGAGGTTTGGTTAATGAGCCAACAGTAAAAAAGTTATTTGTATTTGTCATTTTGAGGAAAGAATAATCTGATGGAGGATTTATGAGTATGAATATCTGGGAGTTTTTCTGAGTACAACTAATATCCAGAAATATGATGATGAAGAGAAATGAAATCTATCAACAATGTTGTCAAACGAGGATCACTTGATATTGAAAATCAAGCTTCGCTCTGATACCAATTGTTGGTTCCCGTTTTGCTTAAACAAGATTATCAGATCTATTAGTTCAAGTTTAATGTTTGATGCAGAAGCGTTTTTGAAGAACTAACAGATATGTTTGATAGATTTAGAACGGAATATAAATAAACAGTGAACATAATATAATTACTTCAAGGTTTACTGAATATATATATATATCAAGAACAGATTTAGAACAAAGAGTAAGAAAAGCTTTAAAACAGATATGACTTTTAAGATGAATAAGCTTTTGTGTTCTTGATGTTCGATTGAAGTGTTGTAAGGAAGAACTCAACATGAGTCTTCCTTATATACTACTCAAAAGGGGACCATAAAGCATATGCTACTATTAAGACGGTACTGATGAATAGTTGAACGGATGTCGTGAACAGTTGCAAGAATGGCATGAACAGTAAGACGTGTTGTATTGCATTTAATGCAGCATACGTCTAATATGTACTAAGCCCTACTGAGTCCAATCAGAGTTTGACACGTCGACGTTGGACAGGGCATGCTACCATGCAAGTTGATGAACGGGTCCTGTAACAGTAGCAAGATATTATAAATATCTTCAAGTCTTTCAGTGAGGACCACAGAGGCTCTGTAATGAGTTACAGAGGTTCTGTGGTCTGGTCCTCTGTGGAGCAGTCTTCACCGGATTCCGAGATATTGGTCTTCTTTGTGCGTATGACAGAGCTTCTGTAGCGCGCCTCTTTAGCTTCTGTAGATTCTTGATCTTGAGCCCTCAGTAAGTCCGGCAGAGCCTCTGTAAGAGGCTTTCTTCACTTAGCCTATTTTTCACTACTTCTAAATACTTCTATGATTAGGAAGATTGAAGCTAACAATTAGCTTCTCGTCTCCAACCCTCAAGGTCATCTCGCTTTCTTCCATGTCAATCAGTGCTTTGCCCGTGGCCAGGAATGGCCTCCCCAATATTAGCGGAACCTCTATATCTTCATCAATATCCAACACCAAAAAGTCCACCGGAAAGTAGAACTTGTCAACTTTAATCAGCACGTCTTCTATCACTCCATAAGGATATCTGATCGATCTATCAGCGAGTTGGAGGGTAACATTCGTTGGCTGCACTTCCCCAAGTCCGAGTTTCCTGAAAACAGATAGAGGCATTAAATTAATACTTTCTCCCAAATCACATAATACCCTATCAAAACAACGATTCCCAATTTGTATAGGTATATTAAAACTCCCTGGATCTTGAAGCTTCGGGGGAAGTTTGTTCTGAATGATCACACTGCACTCTTCAGTAAGTGCAATGGTAGACTGGTGTTCAATTGCCCTCTTCTTGGATAAGATGTCCTTCATGAACTTAAGATATGTTGGCCTTTGGGCAAGTGCTTCAGCGAAGGGGATGTTGATGTGTAGCTTCTTGAAGATGTCAAGGAATTTCTTGAACTGTTCCTCGTCTTTATCTCGACTCGGAAATGGTAGCGGTGGCACATACGGGTTGACTACCGGCTTTGACGGAGGTGTCACCTCTTTTTCCTTCGGTTTTTCCTTGATCATCTCCTTACCAATTCTCAGATAAATGGCATTGCATTCTTCTCTTGGCTTCCTTTCAGTCTGACTCGGGAATGTCCCGGGAGCTCGAGTCTGTAGGGCTTCAGAAATTTTCCCCACTGGCCTCTCAAGGAGTTTGATGGAGGCGGTGTTCTGATCGGTTGCTGCTTTCACTGTACTCACTGTGCTTGCTAATTCTCCATTTGTGCTGTCCATCTTTGTCATAAACTTCGTCATCATATCTTCCAGCCCCGGTTTCTTCTCCATGGATGGTCCTTCGTCGAATTTCCTTTTATTGAAACCTGGAGGACGGTAAACATTGTTAGATTGAGAAGCATTAGAATGGTTAGAAGAATTACCGTATTGTTGCTGCCCTTGAGGTTGACTCCATGAAAAATTAGGGTGTTTATTCTACCCCTCATTGTAGGTATTCGAGAAAGGGTCGTTCCTCGGCTGGTTGTTCCGGTTTTGCAAAAATTGAACCTGTTCAGGTTATTGAGCAGTGGGGAACACTTCTGGACTACCTCCCTTCAAGTGGTTTGTGATAGCGGCTAGCTGAGCTTTTATCACCTTCAACTCATCCGAGTCTTGAACACTAACTACCCGTCTAATAGAAGATCGTGGAGTGGCATAGCTATGTTCGGCTAAGTTCTCGATCAAATCGACTGCTTCCTCATATGTCTTCTTGATAACGCCACTTTTTGACGTTATTTTCGGTCCTGAAACCAATGAGATTGGCTTGTACTTAAGCAAAGAAGCGGAATTTTATGGTTTATCTAGTGGAATGTACAGGTATTTTAAAAGGCAGTAATCATCGAGAAAAGAAGCTGAAAAGAGCCCAAAAAGAGCCAAAACGAAGCCCAACGGAAGCCCGAGATCCAAGCCCAAGACCCGCTCCCGAACCAAGACCCGGACCAGGACCCGAACCTGATCCAGACCATCTTAGAAAACCGGGCGACTTGTGCCGCGACTTGCAAGTCGCAGGACAAGTCGCGTAACCCACTGTTCCAGCTTTTAAGTTTGGCGTTTTTCCGGATTTTAGGTCATTCTTCACACAGCTCACACACGACGAACGGCAGCGCCTTGGGGGCGATTTTCAGAGGTTTTTCAGAGCTTTTGGAGCCACGATAGAGGATCGATTGGAGGCACATTCACCACGGAAACTAGATTCGAGCACGAGAGAAGGGAGTCCGCCATTACACTTGTCACGTTCATTATCATTATGTTTGCACACGTTTTTCCATCCTTTTCTTTGTGTTTGAATCCACCACCAACATGAACTAATCTTTAGATGTTGGGGGCTGGAATGAATTTGGTTTAAGCATGTGAACATATGACTTGAGACTTTTATCAGTTTTCCTATTTTAATGAAGCATGTAATTTGGTTTTTAATGCTTTTGTGAGTTTAGCTAGCTTCCAATTGCTTTGTTGTTTTCAATTAAGTTCGAGAGAATTAAATGTTAACTAGAACTAGAAATTGCATGCCTAGGGTGAGAAAGGGGATAGAGATATACCGAGTAAGCCTTAGTCCCATTACAATCTTGAGCTTAATGTGTTTTGAATTACATAGGTTGAGATCGAGAGATAAAACTTGTGTTTTCAAGATAAAAACCGTGGTTGCTTGGGAAAGAACCATGCTTTTAAACTAAAACCCGCTGTTGCTTGAGAAAGAACAACGGTGATCTAAAGATTGGGTATTCATTAAAGAGAACGACTGGTAGTTGTTTTGAGTCAGATGTTTATATGTGAGAACCATTGGATTTCCAACCCTCAACTGTTTTCTCTATCAAAGTTTCCTAAGTTGTTTACTGTCCCGTTTGTGATCTGTTTTCTTGCAATTAATTAGTTATAAACCACAACTCAAAATATCAATCGTTCAGTTAATAGCAATTGTAGTAATTGTGATACTTAGTTCCTAGTTCCCTGTGTTCGATACTCGTACTTTCTAGTACTATTACTTGAATTCGACCCATACACTTGCGGTAAGATTTAGGGGGGGACCCGCCTATCACTTATTCCTGAGAGCTCCACCCGCTGCAGCAGTGATGTCATTCTTGAACTGCGGGTGAAGGCCTCCAAAGAATGTTTGGATAATCACCCAGCCGTGTAACCCATGATGCAGACACTTTTTCAACATGTCTTTATATCGCTCCCATGCCTCGTATATAGTCTCTTGGTCCCATTGAGCGAAGTGGGTAATATCGGCCATCAGTTGAGCGGTTCTTCCCGGTGGAAAGATATTCTGGAGGAATGCAGCTTTCAGGTCTGCCCATGTAGTGATCTGATCCGATGGTAGGCCCTCTATCCAGATTTCAGCTCTACCCTTGAGTGAGAAGCTGAACAGTCTTAGCTTGATGGCATCCTCGTTCACCCCCATTGATCTTGAACGTGTTGCAAATCCTCTCAAATGCACGGAGATGTGCATGAGGATCTTCTGTCGGTGCTCCTCCATACTGATTTTGTTGTACCATCACGATGGTACTCGGTTTGATCTCGAAATAATTTGCCGCAGTGGTGGGCGCTTGGAGGCCTATTCGTGCGGCTGCCACGTTCGGATCGGCGAATGACTTCATAGGACGTCTCTCAGGAGGAGCTTCGTCGCCCATCTTCAGATGTCTCTTAGCTTTTGATTATTTTCTTAACTGATGGGCGGTTCTTTCGATTTTCAGATCGAGTGGTCCGATTCCTTTCCCTCGGGTTTTCCTTGGCATAAACCAATTAGTACCTGAAATGGAAGGTAAACAAAATTAGCAATCCAAAAACTGAAAGTGATAAAACGAAAAATAAAATAAAAGAAAAATGTTCAATGTAATAGCGCTTATAGCTGGTAGTGCTATCAGTTGCAACTAGTTCCCCGACAACGGCGCCAAAAACTTGATAGGCGGGTTTACACCCCCCTAAATCTAACCGCAAGTGTAAGGTGTCGAAATCAAGTAATAGTACAAAAGTACGAGTATCGAACACAGGGAACTAGGAACTGAGTATCATAATGACTATAAAATCTATTAACTGAACGGTCGAAATTTTGAGTTGTTGGTATTAAATTAATTGCAAGTAAAATAAATCAAGACTAGACAGTAAACAACTTCAGGAAACTTTGGATGGAGAAAACAGTTGAGGGATGGAAATCCTAAGGTTTTCACGTACAACCACTTGACTTAAAATAATTACCAGTTATTCCCTTTAATGAATACCCAATCTCTAAAATCACCGTTGTTCTTTCTCAAGCAGCAACGGGTTTTATCTTGAAAACACAAGTTTTATCTCTCGATCTCAACCTATATGATTCAAAACACATTAAACTCCAGATTTTAATAGGACTAAGGCTTACTTGGTATATCTCTATCCAATTTCTCACCTTAGGCATGCAAATTCTAGTTCTAGTTAACAATTAATTCTCTCGAACTTAACTGAGAACAAACAAAACAATTGGAAGTTGGCCAAACTCACAAAAGCGTTAAAATCCAAATCACATGCTTCATTAAACTAGGAAAAACTGATAAAAGTCTCAAGTCACATGTTCATACGCTTTAAACCAAATTCATTCCAACCCCCAGCATCTAAAGATTAGTTCATGTTGGTGGTGGACTCAAACATATGAAAAAGGGGATGAAAAAGCGTGTGCAAACATGGTGATTGTGAACGTAAAGAAAATACTGTTGACTCCCTTATCTCGGCTCTAATCCGCTTCGCGTGGTGAACGTATCCTCAATCGATCCTCTATCGTGGCTCCAAAGTACGTGAAAATACTCTGAAAATCGCCCCCAACCTGCCTCCCGTCGCGCGTATCGAGATGTAATGACCTAATTCCGGAAAACACAACTTATAGCAAACAAACAGAGGGTTGCGCGGTTTGTCCCGCGGCTTCAAGCCGCGTGGAAAGCCGCGCGCTTTATTGAGACTTCCGGGTCAGGTTGGTTCGCGGATCTGGGTGCGGGTCTTGGGCTTCCGTTGGGCTTCGTTTTGGCTCTCTTTTGGACTCTTTTCTGCTTCTTTTCTCGATGATTGCTGCCTTTTAGATTACCTGTACATTTCACTCGATAACCCATAAAATTCCGCCTCTTTGCTCCAACACAAGCCAATCTCATTGGTTTGTGGACCGAAAATAACGCCAAAAAGTGGCGTTATCAATACTCCCTTTACACTCGAACCTAGGCTATCACACATGTTGTTCATGCATTTGGAGTTTATGTACAACAATTCATGAGATAATAGCATGAGCAACTAATCATGAAAGACGCATAAATGTACAATAAAGTGATCTCAGAAGGAATCAAATAACAAGACTAGGACTATTAGTTCAAGTCTGTCCATTTTCATATATTTTCCAAAAGATCATCCAGGTTCTTTGTAAGGGTTGTAATGGGGCTAGGCTTGTGGCTAAGAAACGAAGGTATATCGGATCAAATCCTTAATGTGTCAGTATATGAACAACCAGATTCCTGATAACGCCAATTTTGGCGTTATTTTCGGTCTACAAACCACGGAGAGTGGCTTGTTTTGAAGTAAAGCAGTGTTGCTTTCACGTATTTTCCAGTGAATTAGCAAATTTGTCACCAGTCAGATTGTTTAGGATCACAGGTCTTACCTTCCTAACTTCCGCAATAATCTGTAATTCTTGTTTTTATACAAATATATGGAAGAATTAAAAGTGAAAATATGTTGTATTTGTACAAACACTTCTTGTATTAGTCATCCCTTCCAGAACCAATAATGTGATTAACCATGAACAATCAATTTTTTTTGGAAACGACAATCTTATAAAAAGGATAGCCAAAAGCTATCAACAAGGGGAAACATTACATGGGTGATGATGGGACCAAGACAAGAAGAGGGAGATGTACTTCACTCGGCGAAGTTTTTTCGACTCCCCTTACACCTAAAGATCACCCATCTAAAAGAGTTGTCAACGATAAAATCAAACAAGACGCTAAGACTAGGCACAGACATATCGAAAATAAATTTGTTGCGAAAACGCCATATAGAAAAACAAGTGATAATGAGAATTGCCTCAACGCCCGTTCTAAAAGCCTTAGAAACCTGAGAACAATCAAGAGCTTCCAAGGCCGGTCCCACCGAGTTGAAGGAGGATAACGGAAAATTTCACCATCTTTGAATCCTTTCCTAAACTCTTTTCTAAACTAATAAATTATAATATAAAGTACGTAAATAACCTTTTCTTTACCACAATGAGTAAAAAAAGAGTTAAAACTTGAAAATATATATGTTATTAACTGTAATAAAAGTTTTACTTTGTTTTTTTTAACTATACATCTTCAAATCAGTTTTCAGAGAAATCGATTGATCCCATAAAGTTATGGAGATTATAACCAGTCAAAATCATCAATGATTTTAAGAAGAATCGAATTACCGATCTATGGGGAAATTACAATACTATACATCAACTAGGAACGTGTCACAATATAAAAATATTTGTATCTATTTTTTAATTAAGCAAATCTTTTTTATGGGCATCCAATACATATATATATTGTACATCCATCATCAAAAAGTCAATAGGTCAAGCCTTAATTGGAGTTATTTTGATCGAAATGGTTAGAGCCAGGAAGGCAGGAATTAATGAGGATGGGTCCATATCTGATTGGAAATGGACATAAACGGCAGGTGGCTGCAGTCCATCTATCAACAAACAAAACCACATTCCATGCGTGATTGGTATAATTGTTTGTGGAATTCTATTCCAATAACTATATATTTAATAATAATAACACCATCCCTTGATTCTATATATCTTTCATGGACTCTATCTTATCCATCTGTACATGTATCCATTTATAACAACACTTGGGACCATTGGAGGGGCATAATTGTAACTTCAACTCACTTTTCTTCATAATCTATGAAATCTCTCGATCATTTGATACGCCATATATGCTTGTCCACCGACACCAGTACGCGGTGTAGATACACCCTAACGTTATGTTTCAGACATGGAATACTTAATTAGATTGCTTCGTCACTGGTGATGTAAATACGCAACACAAAGCGGTGCGAACCCAAACAACATGCATTTAACTCGTTGAAGTTAGTCTTCAATGTGGGAATTTGTCCCACGTAGGATAGAGAATGAAATATTGACTACTTTATAAATCTTAGTATGTTTGTTTAGATAAATAAGTCCCATATGCTGCTTGGTCAGAATCCCCTTTTTTCGGATAACGATTTTTATTTTTGCTTATTCCGTTTTATAGTTGTTATGTACGTAGATAATATCAAAATACAATTGTTTAACGGTATAAACTGTCAATCCAAGGTTATAAATATTTAATTAGATCATTCATTCAATAGATTTTCTTCTTTTTCTCATTTCCTTCTTGCTAAAAATGGTTCATGAGAATGAGAATTGTTGTGTGCTTATTCTAGATTCAGGATCCTCGAGGTGTATTAGCCCAAAATCCATAGAAGATCTTATTTGGAGATAATAATGTAATAACCGTGTTCCTTTTATAAAGAGATGAAGTGTTGTGGAAAATTTTCCGTAAACACAAACTAAAGGGGTTAGTTTGTAAATAGCCAAAAGATGGGTTAAAAACCCTAAAACCCTTACTTATCCTATTAGTGCTATGGTAGAGGCCAAGGAGAACGAAGAGAAATGTTGTGAGCGTTTTGGGAGAGCGATTTGGAAGTGCATCAAGAGGAATTGTTTATTTGATCAAGGATCCTGCATCAAACTTCATTAAGGTAAACCCCATAACTCCATCTCTGTTTATTTTTGGTGAAACCATGTTTTGTTGGATTATAGAGAGAAAGGATTAATCAATGGTTAAGGAAAGGGAGGATTGGTTTATTGATGTTTGCTTGATGTTATGAAAGAGTTTAGCAGTTAACCTTATTGATTTTGAAGGCTTGAAATCGTTTGGGTTTGGGATTAAACTTTATTGGGGTATTTCTAATCGGACAGTGCGAATGTCTGAAAATCGCCAGTGTCCGAGTAACTGATACCCGGATATGCCGAAACCCGGAAGAAGGGTTTTCCCTATCGTGTTGAAGTCCGGATGTAACATTATCCGGATGTGCTTCTTATCTGAGTGTGTTGATGTTCGGGATTGCTTGGAACCCGGATGGGGTTCATCTGGAAAGGAGCAAGTATCCGGAAGTGAGTCGGTATGTAAAACCCGGGAGTGAGTGTCCGAATAGGAAGAACCCGGATATTGGTATCCGGATTGGTTAAATCTGGACGAAGTAAAACCCGGGTGAGGGTGAATTCCTTTTTATGTAGAGCCTGGATGCGGGTATTCGGTAGTGTTCAGATCCGGATGGAGTATCCGGTAAGATCAGATCCGGACAAGTGTCTATCCGGGAGATGTTTTCCGGACTTTGTCGTTTCATTTGTGGGTATCCGTTATCTTATCGAGCTAAGCTCGAGGCGTATTAGAATGCCTCTTAAGGGATTTGAGAGTAAGTCTCAAGGGTTGATCGAGTGACTCATCACTCTCGTTTATTTTATTTAAATCGTAGGTATTCGATTTAAGGATCATAAGCGTAAGTGAGAAGGATTAAGTGAGGACAGCAGGTGAGTCTTTCTAATTGAAAATGTGATTTTTAACGCATGAGATGTTTATGAAACTGCATGTTTTACCTTTATATGAAACTGCACGTTTTGCTATATTTGAGAAAGTTGAATTGTTATGTATGCATACATTTGGAAGTAGACATATTATGGCTAAGTCGGGGGGGTGTGTCCCTCCAGTGCTTATACTAGGGGGGGTGTCCCGTTTATGCCATGGGAGGTATGTCCCAGTTAAGGCAGTGTGAGACAGACACGTTGTCACAGGTGTGCGTGACTTCAGTGTGGCATTTGCATGTGTAGTTCTTGCTTTTGGATGTTTATCATTGTAAAGTATTATTTGTTTTTAAATGTTTATAAACTGCTTTAAACATTGTTGTGGCATGGATGCTTGGTTCTAGGGGGATTCACTAGACCTCATGGTCTAACCCTCGCTTTTCAAAAACTAAACCATTTTCAGGTAAGCGCTTAGTAGGGAGCTCTGGTAAGGGCAAAGAGAATATGTGAGCGTGGAGCTCGGGATAGAAGAGAGATGTTATGCTTAGCTTACCAAAATTAGTACATGACTTATCTCAGCTGTGAAATAGGTTGTTTCCGCAAACCTTGTATGTACTCGTGTTTCCGCGAGTTTTGGGGTCAGTTGGCGAGAAATTTTGAGTGTTGTTGTTTACGCTTTATTTTTTTTGAGTTGGGTTGTTACAGTTGGTATCAGAGCTATAGTTTAAGGAATTTAGGTGGACGAATGGGCCTAAAATTAAACTGTGGAGTAGAAGGGGATAAAGTTGAGACATAGGATGCCTTTAAAAAAGATCACTCTAAGTGCGCTAATGACAGGGTAGTGACGACCGTCATGTAAGGTAAATTTGAAATTACATCTGGCCAATGTAATTGCGAACTTACAGGTGCATGAGTGTGCTCAATTGCTATTGATGAGACGATCGATGGGTGTGGTAGTATGTAGTGAGTTCTAACCTTGCAGGGATAACAAAGAATGGAAGTGTCGTGAGAGATCGTTTATGATGTAATGTTTATATCTTCTAGAAGAGGTGTTGTTCGGAATGTTATTGAGCCGATTAGAGGTAGAACTTCTTGGGTTCGAAATGGATAAATGATTGATTAAGGATAAACTCCTAGTTTCAGGTGAGTCCCATTCTTTGAATTAATGTGTCGATTAATTGGGGTCTTGAGAGCTTCGACTCAAGAATCGAGTTTTAGAAATGAGTCTTTTTGACTCTTTGGTCAATGGAAGGGTGGCAAGGGTGGTTGAGAATTGATGGCAATGTTGTTTGGCAATGTGGAGTAAGGGTAGGATGAATATGGGGCTATTGGTGGTTAGCCTATTTGGGTCCAAGTGAAGCCGCATGATTTGCAAATCATCAGTCAAGGTGGTAACTGTGTAGTTTGGACATACAAGTATGTTGGGAAGCATCGATGCCAAAGGTCGTGCAAATGTGAGAAATCTGACTATTGGGTCGAAAGTATGGCGTCAGTGATAAGTGGTTGTGAATGCAAATGGGTGACCTTCCTAGAGTGAATAACCTTCAGTGTAAATTGAGTTTCATGCATGGTGTTTCTTTTAAACGAGTTACAAGATTTCTTCATGATGAAAGTTTATGTATGTCTTGTGAGTTCCTTATTTTGAAACTGAGTTGGCGCGTGCAAGCATGCGTTTGAATGAAAAGACAAGCTTATTTACGTTGCATGATAAAATTTTGAACGTAACGAATTGCGAATTATTTCACCTCTTTCATGTTGAGAAAATCTTCGTTGTAAAAAAAATTCATGAAAATGTTTGGCTACAGAGTTTTATAACCAAAACCACCGAGGACAAGTTGTATCACACAAATAGGTGTGGGAGCTGCCTGACTCGCTTCGTGTAAGTGTTTTGTTCAGAATATTTTTATAATCGTATGAGGAAAAGGTTTATTGAAGATACCTTCATTTGTACCAACGTTCATTTGAGTGGTCAAGTTTGAGTTTTACCGAAAAGTTACGTGTGAACGATCCTCGAGATCGTTGTGCATGGCTTTATAGTTATGTTGGTGTTGGGTCGTGTGTACTCAAGTTGTTTCCAAGTATTGTACTTATTGAATTTCTCAAATATGTGAAGTGATTTAAAATATCATATAGTCATGCATGAAGGCTATGAACTCACTAGGTCGTAGAGGATTTTGCATTTAAAGATAAGTAGGGGTTTCAAGAGTGGATATGTGTCGGTCGAGCCGTTGAAGGTTGATTCGTGACCTTGGTATTCTCATTAGGGAAGAGAGCTGAAAAGCGGAAATGTCAGGATGGACTTTAGCATTGTTCGTATTATGATAGCTCGTACTTTTGCTCGGTAACTTGAGATGTGGTTGTCGGTTGGTGGTTGCGCCCGAGGGTAAATTTGAAGTCGGCAAGATACTTCTAATAGTATCTTGTTGCATGTAGCATTGTGATGCAGTGATGAATATTATCGGCGTCTAGCCGGGTCTTGAGGTGGCCTTAAAATTAGACCACGTAGCAAGTAAGTCTTATGGCTTCAGCATGAGAGGACTATAAGGCACAGAGTTAGTTTTGATGCGTTGAAGAAGTAGATTATGTTGGAAATTCTTATTTGTTGGAGACATTGTTGAAGCACTACCATGTCGACTGTTGATGTTGAAGTCAACGGCCGTTTGTTGAAATCATTGTCGGGAGGCTGGAATTGGAAAAGTAACTCCAATGTGGTTATGTTGTTGGATTTTGCAAGGGTGCGAGAGGTCATTCGGGAGAAGAGTGTGTACTTAACGGGATGTTGGACCACCTTGTGTGGGCGTTTTGATGATGGAAGAATGTTAGTTGGAGGGGTGATTTTCTACGAAGTTTTGATGATTCGTATAGGAATGAAGTACATTGCACAACTGAAGTGGGTGTGCATTGATTATATTGGTCCGTAAGGGAATGCGCCTTATCATTTTGGACTGGTTTCATGGAGATCGCAATGAACCGACAAGGAACGAAGACTTGTTTGAGTAAATTGGATGATCGTGATTTCGTGGTTCATCTAGAATCGGGAGAGACAAAGTCGTGAGATGACCTTAGTTCAATTATATGTCGACGGGTATGAAAGCAAGAGTTATTATGTGTACAAATGATCGTGAGATCCTTGTCTGTGGTATTAAGTTGTTAATAGATGATAAGCTTGGATGGAAGTCCATGTTCGGAGATTTCTGATTAGCTATACAAAGTGTTATGTATGTTGTTGAGACGTATGGATTTTTAAGTTGGTGTCATGGTATTGCTAATTTCAGAATGAAAGGGGTGGAGCGATTAATGGCGTTTACTTAAAAGAGTAACCATGTGCTTTTTGGGTTTTGTGAGTTTAGTTTTGTATCATTGAAATATTGATGAATATGTTGGATCGGTTAGTTACGACGTGTTGTAATAGATACGAAATCTTTGGGAATGTTGAATTATTCCTCGTATGTCAAGAAACTCTCATGAGTAGGCTAAACCCCGTTAAGGAAGAAGTGTGTGGTGGTTTCGTGTACTGGGTGTCATTTCGGGATGACTTGGTTGAAGACCTCAAGTTAGAACTTGGTGAAACCGTTTGGTTATTTATAGTAATGAAAATGTGCTATCGACGCATGTAGAGTGGTCGGAAAAAGGGGTAAGTAATGTTTGATGGGCAGTGCCCCATGCTAAAGTGAAAAGGTGAAGTTAATATGTAAAAATATGTGGGTAAGCTAGAAATAGGGAGTTTGGCAAGTGACACCGAAAACGTAGAGTAGTGTGTACAGATTGTCCTTGGTGGGTACATGAACTCCAAGTGAGAGTATGAGGAAGGCGATTTGTGTATGTTATGGCTCAAGGGTGGTGGAAAACTAACTGGTGCGGCTGGTCGAAAGCGTGCACCTTCTAGAGACTCGTTCGTTGGAAGCATGTTTTATGTTTCGAGCAGGAAGTGGAAAAAGGTAGTTGAATGTAGTGCTCAGAATGAAGGACCATTGGATTAGACTTGGTGTTATGGTGAGAAATGTTTCAAGTGAACTTGTCATTCAGTATTAAGCTAATGGGAATAGTTTTGTGTGAGCATGGTCACTTCTCCTTGTTGTGCGAGTGTAACTTGAAGTTATTTCATATATGGTTGGACGCTTGGAGGATGCAATGAGAATTTGAATGTGTTTTCAGGATTGGTTCGGTTTGGACAGGTGGACACTTCGAATGATGGATTGTGGAGGTTTCCTGTAATTAGCTATGAATAAGTGCGAGGTGATGATGTGGTGGGAGCGTATGAATTGGTTAACACTGATGGGTTGTAGTCAATATTGACTCGGGAAGGAAGTACTACATGCATAGACGTATGTCGTGTTGGGGGAAGTGATTTTGCAATTGCATTCGGATGAAGAAACTCACAATGGTAAGATTATTGGGGTATTCAAGATTGACCATGCGCTAGTTGGTAAATTGGGTGGTTATAATTTTGGTAAAGGATTCGTGTTATTGCGGCGTGGAATGAGCAAGGTTCCTTCTTTTAAGGAAGTGAGGTTGTATGAGAAATACCTTGATTAGACGCGAGTCCAGGTGTGTGGACAAAGCGGTCAATATCTTATATGGTTGGCCTGGGATGTTACAATTGGTATAGTTGATCAGAGAGGTTGTAAGTATATGGTACGAGATTTTCCAACATAGCAAAGTTGTGGCTCACCGAGTGGTGGTTTCGAAGGTTTGGGTATAGCTACGTTTTCAACCAGAATGGTTTGGGCAGATGAGTGAAGCCAAGTTGATTGGATTAAAAAGCATAAGTCTTCTGAGCCTCGAGTTTGAGAAAGGGACAGTTTGATGCAGAAGACGTTCCCATAGAATGGGGTGGTGCGTTCGAGAGAAAAGTGGAGTTTGGACACGTTTTTGGATCCGTTGAAATTATGGATAAAGTTGGAGAGATAGTGTATGATTTGGTTGTTCTAGATGAGATTAGGGAGAATTTATTACATGTTTCACGCTTTTATTAGAGAGAACAGTTGTTGGAAGTTGGTATGACAATACCTTTACGAAAAAGACAAGCGATTAAGAAGTTAACTTTTATCAAGGAGTTGAATTTTGTGAAGGTTCAACGGAGGTATCATAAGGAACAAGAGGCAACTTAGGATAATGAGGCATACATGAGGTCTAAATATCCGAGCTTGTTCGATGATGGAACTCCGAGGACAGAATTCTTTTGGGGGGAGATATTGTAATAACCATATTCCTTCTGTGAAGAGACATGAAGTGTTGTGGAAAACTTTCCGTAAACTCAAACTAAAGGGGTTAGTTTGTAAATAGCCAATAGATGGGTTAAAAACCCTAAAACCCTTACTTATCCTATCAGTGCTATTGTGAGGCCAATGGAGAATGCAAAGAAATGTTGTGAGCGTTTTGGAAGTGCATCAAGACGAATTGCAGATTTGATCAAGGATTCTGCATCAAACTTCATTAAGGTAAACCCCATAACTCCATCTCTGTTTATTTTTGGTGAAACCATGTTTTGTTGGATTATAGAGAGAAAGGATTAATCAATGGTTAAGGAAAGGGAGGATTGGGTTATTGATGTTTGCTTGATGTTATGAAAGAGTTTAGCAGTTAACCTTATTGATTTTGAAGGCTTAAAATCGTTTGGGTTTGGGATTAAACTTGAGATTAGGGTATTTCTAATCGGACATTGCGATTGTCCGAAAATCGCCAGTGTCCGGGTAACTGATACCTAGATATGCCGAACCCCATCCGGGTTTTCCTATCGTGGTCGAAGTCTGGATGTGTCATTATCCGGATGTGTTTCTTATCTGAGTGTATTGATGTTCGGGATTGTTTGGAACCCGGATGGGGTTCATCCGGAAAGGAGCAAGTATCCGGAAGTGAGTCGGTATGTAAAACCCGAGAGTGAGTATCCGAATAGGAAGAACCCGGATATTGGTATCCGAATTGGCTAAATCCGGAAGAAGCAAAACCCGGGTGAGGGTGAATTCCCGGTTATGTTGTAATTATTATTTATTAGCTTTTTGTGACTTTTTTTTCTTCCAATTATGACCCCATTAATAGTAATTATTATTTATTAGCTATTATTATAAATAAATACTAATTATTAAAATTTAATTATTATTAATTAATGTTAACTGAAAAAATTATTAAATTAAAGTTTAATTATACATTGATATTAGTTTTTAGTTATTTAAAATTGTTGTTAATCATATAAATTGTTTTTATATTTTTTAGCTTAATTAATCAATATATTTTAATTATTATTTTATTATTTTTTATTCTATATAACGGTTATTAAAAATCATAAGTTAATATATATTTTTTCTAAAATTTGTTTTAACAAATTTAAAATTTATAGTATATATAAAAATAAACTTTAAATTCTTTTAATTGTCATATTATATTATTTAATTTTTGTTTACTACCTTCTTGGTATTAGGTAACATATTATATTGCAATGAATTTATTTTAATTATATTATTAAATATTGTAATTGATAAATTTATCAAGATGTATTTTTTGGTCATTTTACATGCTTATCAGCTACCAGCTAGCGCCTAAAAGGGATAAAGTTAATGCACAATCCATTATAATGAGTCCACGTGTAAATTTCACTAACAAACTTTAGGCGGGAAAGGTTCGGCTTGGGAGCATCACACTTAGAGAGAATCAACCTTTTTGTTGAGTCTAGAGGCAGTTCCAGAGGTGGTTGGGGTTTCTGCCTTACCTGATGATCTACTGATTAAGGTATCCGGTTTGTCTGCAAGGGGTATCTCTGGATCTCAACACTTTTCATCTTTTACAATACGTTTACAAATTAAATTTAGGGCTAACATTCTTCTTCAAGTGAGAATGCCTTGGAAATCGTTGCAACAAAGTTGTTATCTTTTGTGTTGTTACCATCATTTCCTTTCCTCTAGTTTATAAGACGACAGTCACATTTGTAATGTCCCTATTTATTGCAATTGTAACAAATCACATACGCCATACTTCTATTTTTCTTATTGTCTCTATCGTGGTGTTTTTTTACCACCGGTCTTGGATGTCTCTCCTTCTCTTCCACCACATGAATTTTGAAAGCATCTTCAGTGGGTCTATTTTCCAACTGATATTGTTTTTCAACAAGAAGATGCTTTCCAAGTTCCGATGTTTAAAGTTTTTCTTAACATATTTCCAAGAGGGAGGGAGTTTATCGACGATTTATGGTACATGGATCGATTCTGTTGATCCAAACCCTCAGTGATTTGATAATGACCCTCTCTTATATACTTAGTGAAAATTGTAAGTAAACAATATGTATCAGAGTTTCACTATCGTTGATAAGTACTAAGATCTTACAGTACCGCTGATAGGAACTCTCGCTCTTTAAATTAAACATTCAGCGAACACTGTTCACCATTAATGCTCTGAGTCTGTTCAGTCATTATGATGATCGCTGATAAGTTAGTTGTTTACTTATGATCCCTGAAGACAAGTTTCACGTCAACAAAGGTTCTACGCTGAAGTCGAATATCAAGCTCAAGAACCAGCGACAAGTCTCCTAATGAACTGATGCGGATCAGCGAAGACTCAGATTTGTCCACTCAACGTGAAGTATCAAGTACAAGACTTCAGCTATCGCTGAACTTTATCATTCGCTGAATAGATGATGATAATGCTCTGAATCAACGAAAGCTGATCATGAAGTCCTCCGTAGAAAGTACTTTTGTCTTAACCATCCTTGCACGACTCCATACGAAATGTCAGAAAAGAACCTCCGACTGTCTGAAATCGTACAACCACTCTGATACTACACTGTTCATCCATGCGGCTACTAAGGTTGTCAACAAAGGTCAATGACATGCAACCAACCAGCTGATGACACGTGTAAAGTGTATACTGACTTGCATTAAATGCATGCAGTATATAAAGAGATGAACCCACTTCATTTGAAGTAACTTGCTAACTCTGGATAAGTTCAATCTCTTATCTCAAGATAGGTTATTATTAGTAATTTCCTTATCTCTCTTAGTGCAAGAAACCTTAGTGTTCCAACTTGTTTAGATTTAGGTTTATCCTTAATCTTGTTTCCGCAACAAGCTGTAAATTGTTAATGATTTATCAATAAACAATTTAGAAAAGTAAAATCTGTGTGTTTGTATTCAACCCCCCCCCCCTTCTACAAACTTGTATAGGCCTTCGGGACCAACAAGTGGTATCAGAGCGGATTTTTTTAAACTCATAAACAAGATCTAATCTAAGATATTTCTCTTCCTTGCTATTATCTGAAAATGGCCACCAACACAAACACAAACTATATAGACAATGGTTCTCTTGCTAAACCCCCTAGATTTTCCAGAGATAACTTCAACTTATGGAAAATAGGATGACACTCTTCCTAGAAGGTGTAGACCCTACTATGCCTTACTATCTCGAGAATGGTCCATTCATCCCTGTAAGAATTGATGCTGCAGTTCCAGCCGCTGAGAATAGACCTGCTATTCCAGAAAGGCTGGTCCCTAAGGAAATCTTTCAATGGAACGACGAAGAATAGAAGAAAGTGGCTATAGATACAAAAGCCAGATCCATACTATCCATGGCTCTTCCTGACGAAGTCTACCATTCCGTCATGAATCTGAAAACATCAAAAGCCATGTGGGACACAATATGTGTTCAGTATGAAGGAACGTCTGAAGTCCAGGACTCAAGAAAGATCAACCTGGTAAGACAATACGAAAGCTTCATTTCTGGTAAGAATGAATCTCTCTCTGAAGTTCACCAACGTTTTAATTGTTTAATTATAGATCTGAAAACTGTTGGTAAGGAATATTCTAACTTTGAAGTTCTGACAAAGTTTCTAGAATGTTTACCTGAAAGCTGGGACAATTATTCTATGTGTCTCAAGCTGTCAAAGGATCTAAAATCAATGACCCTTTCAACCTTATATGGCACGTTGCTGAATCATGAGCAATCAAGCCATCTTAAGAAGAATCTTGTAAAAGATTCCAAAAGCACCCTTGTTGCTTTAATCTCAGAGGAACCTTCTACTCAGCGACCCTCGGTCACTATTACTGAGTTAGAAAGTAACTCTGAAAGGTCATCAGATTCTGATTCTTCAGATGATGATGAATCTTTGGCTCTCCTAACTAAAAAGTTCAGGAGATTTGCCAAAAAGAAAATGTTTAGAAAGAACAAACCTCTTTCCATAACTGACAAGCCTAGATCGTCAGCTTTTGTTGATAAGGCAACTGCTACTTGTTTTAACTGCGAAAAGACAGGACATTTCGCTAACGAGTGCAGGTCTAAGAAAGTTTCTAGACCCTCAGATTTTACAAAGAAATCCTTTGTTCCAAGGAATAAAGATGACAAATATTCAAAGCTGAAAGAAAAATATGCTAAGCTGAAAAGCTTTAAGAAGAAGAGTAAAGGCCTGATGGCTAACTATGATTGGGCTGCTTCTGATGAAGAAGCATCATCATCTGACTCTGAAGATGATGAAGCAAATCTATGTCTTATGGCCAAGATTGAAGAAGAGGAAGAAAGTTCAGACATTCCCTCCACTTCAACCTCTGCTATTCAGGTATCACCTTCCTTCTTTACCAATATTGCAAATATTGATGAAGCTGATAGTCTCCGTAAGATCGATCTCTTGACTAGAAGTTTATACGAAGCCATGAACGGCAAAACTGTGGTTGAAAACCAAAACCTTGATCTCGCTGAAAAGCTTAAAACTGCCACCTTCAAATAGAAAAGCTTTCTAAAATTGAAGAAGATTTTAAAGATCAAGTATATTTAAATCAGCTAGTCAAAATCGAACGAGCAGAAGCTATCGCTGCATTAAAAGATGAAAAAGCTACTGTTGAAGGATGGTGTAATTCTTCAACAAAGATCACTGAGATAATAAAGTCTCAGATTCCCCTAAGTGATAAACGTGGTCTGGGTTACAAATATGATACTCCAAAACCAACCACTGAGCGTTCAATGCTTAAATTTGGAACGTTCGTATCCTCAGTCGCTGATACTTCATCTTCTCAGTGCTCCTCGTCCAATACACCAATCCCTGAGGAAACTCCTACCTCCTCAAAAGGCAAGGATAAAATGGTTTATTCAAAACCTACCTCTGTCTCTAAAGACAAAGGTAAAGGAATTGTTATTTACCAGAATCCTCAGAAGGGTACCTTAGTACCAAAGCTGAATGCTTCTAAAGCTTTAGTGACTCATCCCTCTGGATCAAGGAAGCAGATCTCTGGATCTATTCAGCGATCTACTCCTAGACTCAGAGTGGATGTCCTTGGTAAGAAATCTGAAGAACTGAATGTTCGTCCCATTTCTAAAGCCAATAGTTTACTTGGTGCTGGCACTTCTAATTCGAAATCAAAAGCTCAGCATTCAAATGGTCCTAGAACTATTTTTAGTTATAGGAAATGTTATCACTGTGGACTTACCGATCATATTGCTAGTAAGTGCCCCACAGCCACCAAAGATGAAAAGATAGCTAAGGTGAAGATTGCCCCCAAGGCAAAGAAGACCAACCCTGGTGCAAATCAGGTCAAGGTGAATCCTACCACTGAAGATAAGAAATTAACCAAAGTGAAGAAAGACAAAGCTGAATCTTCAAATGCTGCGAAGACTGCTGAATCTTCCATTCCAACTACTTCCACTGACAAATGTGTATACATGGTCAAGTGGGTACCCAAGAAAAAATAATCTTCCTTTGTATTGCAGGTTAAGAAGGGTATCTGGTATCTCGATAGCGGATGCTCTAGACATATGGCTGGAAAGAAAAGCCTGCTCGCTGAATACAAGGAAGAGAAGGGTCCCTCTGTAACTTTCGGTGGAAATGGAAAAGGACATACCCGAGGGTATGGTGTACTTTCAAATGGTACAACCTCCTTCAGAAGAGTCTCATATGTTGAAGGGCTGAAGCATAATCTTCTAAGCATCAGTCAGCTTTGCGACATGGATAACAAAGTAATCTTTACTAAGGAATCCTGCTTTGTCACTGACAAAAAGGAGAAGATAGCTCTCAGCGGTTATCGTTTGGAAAATGTTTATGTAATAAACATGGACTCAACAACCACTGAGAACTCCTGTTTCTTCTCAAAGGCCTCATCTGATGTCAACTGGCTATGGCATAAGAGGCTATCTCATCTAAATTTCAAGACACTGAACACTCTTTCTTCAAAAGAGTTAGTCACTGGTCTACCTCAGCATTCATACGCCAAAGAGTCTTTATGTTCAGCGTGTGAAAAAGGGAAGCAGACCAAAGCAAGCTTTAAATCTAAGCAAGTTTCATCAGTGTCATCTCCTCTACAACTACTCCATATGGATTTGTTTGGCCCTGTTAACAAACAATCCATCGCTGGAAAGAAATATACGCTGGTCATAGTTGATGAATTTTCTCGCTTCACTTGGGTAATGTTTCTCCGTTCTAAGAGTGACACCCCTGAAGAACTCATCACCTTTGTTCGGAAGATGGAAACTCTGAACAATCTGACCGTTCGCTCAATAAGGAGTGATCATGGGACTGAATTCAAAAACAGTTCTCTTGATTCCTTCCTTGAGAGTAAGGGTATTTCTCACAACTTCTCTTCAGTGAGAACACCGCAACAAAATGGAGTCGCTGAAAGAAGAAATAGAACAATTATTGAAGCTGCACGTTCAATGCTCAGCGATTCTCACCTGCCTACTCAGTTTTGGGCAGAAGCTGTCAACACTCCTTGTTTTACGCAAAACAGGTCGCTGATAGTTAAAAGATTCAAAAAGACAGCCTATGAACTCTTTCATGGGAGAAATCCTTTAATCAGCTTTCTTCACATCTTTGGATGTTAGTGTTTCATACTGAACAACAAAGATGCTCTTGGAAAGTTTGATCCTAAGGCTGATGATGGAATTTTTCTTGGATACTCCTCAGTTTCCAAAGCCTTCAGAGTCTTCAATCGTATAAGACAAACTGTAGAAGAAACTATTCACGTCACGTTTGACGAAACCTGTTCAGCGAACTCTAAATCGTCCGCTGATACTGAAGAACTGAATCAATGATGTTTTCTCATCTTGGTGATTCAGAAGATATTCCCACTCCTCATGCTCATCCAGTAGAAGATGATAGTCCTCCTATCATTCCAAACATGCAGAATAGTGAAGCTGAAACATCATGGGTCTCAGCCGTTCCTATAAACACTATACCTACCGCTGAACCAATTGCCTTAGACATTCCATCTATCTCTCAGCAATCAGTAAATGAAATGACAAATGCAAGTATTCCTCTCTTAGCTGAAACTCCAGAAGTAGCTGAAGCCTCATCTTCAGCTCCTCCAGTTCAAGATGAGTCAGCGACTTATGATCCGGCTCAGCGATGGACCGTAAATCACCCAATTGATCAAATTCTTGGTGATCCAAACGCTGGTGTTCAGACTCGACGAAGTGCAGGTAATATTTTTTTATTTGTTAACTTTATTTCTCTAACTGAACCAAAGAAAATAGATGATGCCCTCAAAGATCCAAACTGGGTCAGCGTCATGCAAGAAGAGCTGACTGAATTCGAAAGAAACAAAGTTTGGAAACTTGTTCGGAGACCAACTGATAAAACAATAATAGGCACTAAATGGGTCTATCGAAACAAGTTGGACGAACATGGTACTGTAACCCGCAACAAAGCTCGTCTTGTTGCTCAGGGATACAGACAAGAGGAAGGTATAGATTATGACGAAACATTTGCTCCAGTAGCAAGACTTGAATCTATTCGTCTATTCTTAGCATATGTTGTACACAAAAACTTCAAAGTACATCAGATGGATGTTAAGTCAGCGTTTCTGAATGGAAATCTGAATGAAGAAGTGTGTTGATCCAAACCCTCAGTGATTTGATAATGACCCTATCTTAAATACTTAGTGAAAATTGTAAGTAAACAATATGTATCAGAGTTTTACTATCGCTGATAAGTACTAAGATCTTACAGTACTGCTGATAGGAACTCTCGCACTTTTAGATTAAACATTCAGCGAACACTGTTCACCATATCGCTGAGTCTGTTCAGTCCTTATGGTGATCGCTGATAAGTTAGTTGTTTACTTATGATCCCTGAAGACAAGATTCACGTCAACAAAGGTTGTACGCTTAAGTCGAAGATCAAGCTCAAGAACCAGCGACAAGTCTCCTAATGAACTGATGCGGATCAGCGAAGACTCAGATTTGTCCACTCAACGTGAAGTATCAAGTACAAGACTTTAGCTATCGCTGAACTTTATCATTCGCTGAATAGTAAATGATAATCGCTGAATCAACGAAAGCTGATCATGAAGTCCTCCGTACAAAGTACTTTTGTCTTAACCTCCCTTGCACGCCACCGTACGAAATGTCAGAAAAGAACCTCCGAAAATCTGAAATCGTACAACCACTCTGATACTACACTGTTCATTCATGCGGCTACTAAGGTTGTCAACAAAGGTCAATGACATGCAACCAATCCGCTGATGACACGTGTAAAGTGTATACTGAATTGCATTAAATGCATGCAGTATATAAAGAGATGAACTCACTTCATTTGAAGTAACTTGCTAACTCTGGACAAGTTCAAATCTCTCTTAAGATAAGATTTTATTAGTAATCTCCTTATCTTTCTTAGTGCAAGAAACCTTAGTGTTCCAACTTGTTTAGATTTAGGTTTATCCTTAATCTTGTTTCCGCAACAAGCTGTAAATTGTTAATGATTTATCAATAAACAATTTAGAAAAGTAAAATAGTGTGTTTGTATTCAACCCCCCCCATTCTACAAACTTGTTTAGGCCTTTCGGGACCAACAAGTGGTATCAGAGCGGATTTGTTTAATCTCATAAACAAGATCTAATCTAAGATATTTCTCTTCCTAGCTATTATCTGAAAATGGCCAACACAAACACAAACACTCACTATATAGACAATGATTCTCTTGCAAAACCCCCTAGATTTTCCAGAGATAACTTCAACTTATGGAAAAATAGGATGACACTCTTCTTAGAAGGTGTAGACCCTACTATACCTTACTATCTTGAAAACGGTCCACACATCCCTGTAACAATTGATCCTGCAGTTCCAGCCACTGCAACTAGAGCTGCTATTCCAGAAAGGCTGATTCCAAAGGAAATCCATCATTGGACCGATGAAGACAAGAAGAAAGTGGCTATAGATACAAAAGCCAGATCCATACTATCCATGGCCCTTCCTGACGAAGTCTACCATTCCGTCATGAACCTGAAATCCTCAAAAGCCATGTGGGACACAATATGTGTTCAGTATGAAGGAACGTCTGAAGTCCAGGATTCAAGAAAGATCAACCTTGTAAGACAATACGAAAGTTTCATCTCTGGTAAGAATGAAACTCTCTCTGAAGTACATCAACGTTTTAATTGCTTAATTATAGATCTAAAAACGGTTGGTAAGGAATATTCTAACTTTGAAGTGCTGACAAAGTTTTTAGAATGTTTACCTGAAAGCTGGGACAATTATTCCATGTGTCTCAAGCTGTCGAAATATCTAAGATCAATGACACTTGCTACCTTATATGGCACTTGCTACCTTAAGAAGAATCTTGTAAAAGATTCCAAAAGCACCCCTGTTGCTTTAATCTCAGAGGAACCTTCTACTCAGCGACCCGTGGTCACTATCACTGAGTTAGAAAGTAACTCTGAAAGGTCATCAGATTCTGATTCTTCACATGATGAATCCTTGGCTCTCCTAACTAAAAAGTTCAGGAGATTCTCCAAGAAGAAAATGTTTAGAAAGAACAAAACTCTTTCTATAGCTGACAAGCCTAAGTCATCAGCTTTTGTTGATAAGGCTACTGCTACTTGTTTCAACTGCGAAAAGACAGGTCATTTCGCTAACGAGTGCAGGTCAAAGAAAATCATGAGACCTTCAACTTTTACAAAGAAATCCTTTGTTCCAAGGAATAAAGACGACAAATACTTAAAGCTGAAGGAGAAGTATGCAAAGCTGAAAAGCTTTAAGAAGAAAGGAAAAGGCCTGATGGCTGACTATGATTGGGCTGCTTCTGATGAAGAAGCCTCATCATCTGATTCTGAAGATGATGAAGCAAATCAATGTCTCATGGCCAAGATTGAAGAAGAGGAAGAAAGTTCAGACATTCCCTCCACTTCAACATCTGCCATTCAGGTATCACCTTCCTTCTTTACCAATATTGTAAATATTGATGAAGCTGATAGTCTCCGTAAAATCGAACTACTGACTAGAAGTTTATACGAAGCCATGAACGGCAAAGCTGTGGTTGAAAACCAAAATCTTGATCTCGCTGAAAAGCTTAAAAATTGCCACCTTCAAATAGAAAAGCTTTCTAAATTTGAAGAAGATTTTAAAGATCAAGTCCATTTAAATCAGCTAGTCAAAATCGAACGAGAGGAAGCTATCGCTGCATTAAAAGCTGAACAAGCTACTGTTGAAGGATGGTGTAATTCTTCAACAAAGATCACTGAGATAATTAAGGCTCAAATTCCTCTGAGTGATAAACGTGGTCTGGGTTATAAATATGATACTCCAATACCAACCACTGAACGTTCAATGCTTCAATTTGGAACGTTCGTATCCTCAATAGCTGACACTTCTTCATCTCAGTACTCCTCGTCGGTTACACCAATCCCTGAGGAAACTCCTACCTCAAAAGGTAAGGAGAAAATGGTTTATTCAAAACCTACCTCTGTCTCTAAAGACAAAGGTAAAGGAATTGTTATTTATCAAAATCCTCAGAAGGGTACTTTAGTACCTAAGCTGAATGCTTCTAAAGCCTTGGTGATTCATTCATCTGGTTCTAGAAATCAGACCTCTGGATCAGTTCAGCGACCTACTCCTAGACTCAGAGTAGATGTCCTTGGTAAGAAATCTGAAGAACTGAATGTTCGTCCTATTTCAAAAACCAATAGTGTACTTGGTGCTGGCACTTCTAATCCCAAATTAAAAGCTCAGCACTCAAGTGGTCCTAGAACTAATTTTAGTTATAGGAAATGTTATCACTGTGGACTTACCGATCATATTGCAAGTAAGTGTCCCACAGCCACCAAAGCTGATAAGATAGCTAAGGTGAAGATAGCACCCAAGAAGACCAAACCAGTTGCAAGTCAGGTCAAGGTGACTCCTACCTCTGAGGTCAAGAAATTGACCAAAGTGAAGAAAGACAAAGCTGAATCTTCAAATGCTGCGAAGACTGCTGAACCCATTCCAACCTCTTCCACTGACAAACACGTATACATGGCGAAGTGGGTACCCAAGCAAAACTAATCTTCCTTTGTATTGCAGGTTAAGAAGGGTATCTGGTATCTCGATAGCGGATGCTCTAGACACATGACTGGAAAGAAAAGCCTGCTCGCTGAATACAAGGAAGAGAAGGGTCCCTCTGTGACTTTCGGTGGAAATGGAAAAGGACACACCCGAGGGTATGGTGTACTTTCAAATGGTACAACATCCTTCAGAAGAGTCGCATATGTTGAAGGGCTGAAGCATAATCTTCTGAGCATCAGTCAGCTTTGCGACATGGATAACAAAGTGATTTTCACTAAGGAATCCTGCTTTGTCTCTGACAAAAAGGAGAAGATAGCTCTCAGCGGTTATCGTTTGGAAAATGTTTACGTTATAAACATGGACTCAACAACCACTGAGAACTCCTGCTTCTTCTCAAAGGCATCTTCTGATGTCAACTGGCTATGGCACAAGAGGCTCTCACATCTCAACTTCAAGACACTGAATACTCTTTCATCCAAAGAGTTAGTCACTAGTCTACCTCAACATTCATACGCCAAAGAATCCTTATGTTCAGCGTGTGAAAAAGGGAAGCAGACCAAGGCAAGCTTTAAGTCCAAGCAAGTTTCCTCAGTGTCATCTCCTCTTCAACTACTCCATATGGATTTGTTTGGCCCCGTTAACAAACAATCCATCGCTGGAAAGAAATATACGCTGGTCATAGTTGATGAATTCTCTCGTTACACATGGGTAATGTTTCTCCGTTCTAAGAGTGACACCCCTGAAGAACTCATCACCGTTGTTCGGAAGATGGAAACTCTGAACAATATGACTGTTCGCTCAATAAGGAGTGATCATGGAACTGAATTCAAAAACAGTTCTCTTGATTCCTTCCTTGAGAGCAAGGGTATTTCTCACAACTTTTCGTCAGTGAGAACACCACAACAAAACGGAGTCGCTGAAAGAAGAAATAGAACAATTATTGAAGCTGCACGTTCAATGCTCAGCGATTCTCACCTGCCTACTCAGTTTTGGGCAGAAGCTGTCAACACGGCTTGTTTTACGCAAAACAGGTCGCTGATAGTCAAAAGATTCAAAAAGACAGCCTATGAACTTTTTCATGGGAGAAAGCCTTCAATCAACTTTCTTCACATCTTTGGTTGTCAGTGTTTCATACTGAACAATAGAGATGCCCTTGGAAAGTTTGATCCTAAGGCTGATGATGGAATCTTTCTTGGATACTCCTCAGTTTCCAAAGCCTTCAGAGTCTTCAACCGAAGAAGACAAACTGTAGAAGAAACTATTCACGTCACGTTTGACGAATCCCGTTCAACGAACTCTAAACCAAACGCTGATACAGAAGAACTGAATCAATGGATGTTTTCTCATCTTGGTGATTCAGAAGATGTTCCCACTACTCATGCTCATACAACTGAAAATGATGGTCCTACTATCATTCCCAATATGCAGAATAGTGAAGCTGAAACATCTTGGGTCTCAGATGTTCCTATAAACACTATACCCGCAGTTGATCCAAATGTCTCAGAAATTCCATCTATTTCTCAGCAATCAGTGAATGAAGTGACAAATGCAAGCATTCCTCTCTTAGCTGATTATCCAGAAGTAGCTGAAGCCTCATCTTCAGTTTCTCCAGTTCAGACTGAGTCAGCGACGCATGCTCCGGCTCAGCGATGGACTGTAAATCACCCAATCGATCAAATTCTTGGTGATCCCAACGCTGGTATTCAGACTCGTAGAAGTGCAGGTAATATTTGTTTATTTGTTAACTTTATTTCTCTAACTGAACCAAAGAAAATAGATGATGCCCTCAGAGATCCAAACTGGGTCAGCGCTATGCAAGAAGAGCTGACTGAATTCAAAAGAAACAAAGTTTGGAAACTTGTTCGGAGACCAACTGACAAAACAGTGATAGGCACTAAGTGGGTCTATCGAAACAAGTTGGACGAACATGGTACTGTAACTCGCAACAAAGCTCGTCTTGTTGCTCAGGGATACAGACAAGAGGAAGGCATAGATTATGATGAAACCTTTGCTCCAGTAGCAAGACTTGAATCTATTCGTCTTTTCTTAGCATATGCTGTACACAAAAACTTCACTGTACATCAAATGGATGTTAAGTCAGCGTTTCTAAATGGAAAGCTGAATGAAGAAGTTTATGTGGAACAACCTCCAGGATTCTCAGATCCTAAGCGTCCAGGTTATGTTTATAAGCTGGATAAGGCACTTTATGGCTTGAAGCAAGCTCCTCGTGCATGGTATGACACTCTTTCTACTTATCTCCACCTTGAAAAATTTGAGAGAGGTAAGATTGACAAAACTTTGTTTTTTTAGAAAAATAAAAGGTCATATCATTTTAGTTCAAATATATGTTGATGACATTATATTTGGTTCTACTAACCCTGAGCTTTGTACTCGTTTCGCTGATAGAATGAAAGATGAGTATAAAATGAGTATGATGGGTGAACTAACATATTTCCTTGGTCTTCAGATTAAGCAAACTGAAAAAGGAACTTTTATAAATCAGGGAAAGTATGTTAAAGATATGCTGAAGAAATTCGACTTAACTGAAAGTTCAGCTATGAAAACCCCTATGGCACCACCGCTGATACTTGATAAGGACACAAAGGGTGTCCCTGTCAATGTCACGCTGTACCGTGGGATGATCGGCTCACTACTGTATCTTACAGCTAGCCGACCCGATATTATGTTTGCAACATGTCTGTGCGCACGATATCAAGCTGAACCTAAGATATCCCATATGAAAGCTGTAAAGCGAATCTTTCGATATCTTAAGGGTACAACGAATCTAGGTCTTTGGTATCCCAAAGATTCAGGATTCGATCTAACCG
The DNA here is from genome assembly GCA_033807775.1 of Saussurea involucrata. Taxonomy (NCBI): domain Eukaryota; kingdom Viridiplantae; phylum Streptophyta; class Magnoliopsida; order Asterales; family Asteraceae; genus Saussurea; species Saussurea involucrata. The sequence continues at coordinate 65,302,450 of CM066318.1, read as the reverse complement.
CCTATTCAGACAGTGATTTTGCAGGTTGCAAAATGGATAGGAAAAGCACCACAGGAGGATGTCAGCTCCTGGGTGGAAAGCTGGTAAGTTGGACAAGTAAGAAGCAAAACTCAGTGTCCACTTCCACAGCTGAAGCTGAGTATGTAGCCGCTGGAAGCTGTTGTTCTCAAGTCTTGTGGATGAGAAATCAACTACTAGACTATGATCTTCAGCTCTCCAAAATTCCAATCTATTGCGACAGCACAAGTGCCATCGCTATAGCAAACAATCCAGTGCTACACTCAAAGACAAAACACATAGAAATCAGATATCATTTTATCAGAGATCATGTGATGAATGGTGATATAGAACTTCATTTTATCCCAACTGATTATCAGTTAGCTGATTTGTTTACCAAACCTCTTGATGAGACAAGATTCAACTTTCTCATCAGCGAGCTTGGAATGCTGAACTTTGAAGGATAAATCTTCAGCGGTTCACATTAAATCAGCGATACGTTTATACATTATTGTATAGGCTCTCGGATAAAATAAACTTGTACAATCCATTTCATCATCTTCTCTCTGAATAAATCTGGTTAATCTGATATCAAGGTATGTTTTCTCTCTCTGACAAAACGCATGAAAATGCAAGATTTCAAATTCTTTCATCGCTGAATATCTCTTCCTGAACAGCGATATTTTGAAATTTCTTAAAACCCTCATTGATATTTCTATTCAGTGCTTCATATTTTCCAACGAGTCCCTGAGTTTTTCTTTCAAAACCTCAGAGACAACGAAAGAATGTGAAAGGACAGTTGTGACGTCATTGCAACGGATAACACCAGGCACGCTCTTTTTCTGACACACGTTTGCACGTTTCGTTGTCTATCCAATCAAATGCAAACACGTGTCCGTGTCATGATGAAAAACTTTCCCGCTCAAGTTTTTCTCTCTCTACTCTCTTCCTATATAAACACTCTCAAAGTTTATATTTGTCTTTTACGCGAATCAATCTTTCTCCGCAAGAAAAGAACACTGTTGCATTTTGTGCTCTCAATCTTCAAGAACTGTTCATCATCTTCTTCATCAAACTCAAGGTTAATATGTTCTTATCTATTATCAAATGCGAATAACTTGTTTTTGATCTTATCATTGTTTTACACAAGATCAAACAAAAGAACTCTAAAATAAAATCATTTTCTTTCATGGTTTTATAAACACAACCATTTCATGGTTGTTCTTCAAGTTTTAAATCTAAAATCTTAAACTTGTTCTTCTTTCGTATCCATTTTTTTAAGAAACTGGAATACAAGGCTTATGGGTGTTATATTCGTTTTTTTTAAACAAGAAAAACCCTAATCTTCATTAAGACTTTTTTTTTGTCTGAATGAAATGGGCAAAATTCGAAAAATCTTAATGGAAATTTTCTTTCCACATTAAGATATTTCTTATTTGTTAACATCTTTGGTTGAACTGATAATACAGTGAAATGGCAACTTCAAAGCTGAATGTTACCGCTGAGTCCATCTCCGCTGATTCTGAGGAACTGGAAATCACCAAAGCTCCTCAGGTTAAGTTTGAGCTGGATCAACTAGACTGGACAAAGGCAAACAACCTCTCAGCGCTTCTCGAGTTTCCTCCTCGGAAGCAGGTATCCCATCTAGACGACGCTGTAAATCTTTTGAAGAATAGCCCCATCTACACAGCACTGACAATCTCACCTCCTGCCAGTCAGCGTCTATTATCCCAATTCTGGTACTCTGCCAGACACACCGACCTACCCTCCGCCAAAGATCCATCTAAAACCATCGACTGCATACTCAGCGATACTGAGTATGGCACCATCAAGATAACCCCCGCAATAATCCGCAAAGCTCTGAAATTCCCTAACGCTACCTCAGAAAATCCTTTCATTCCATTACCTGACCACAAGAAGCACGCTGACAGGGAAGAAATCATTGCTTTCCTTGATGCGATGGGTTACATCTGGGAGACTGGAAGAGACAAGCTACCTGAGAAGAAGCTGACGCTGATAAAGAAATCCAAGATGCCCAGCGAGATGAACTTCATCTTCGCTCACCTGATCAGCTGCATGACAGCGAAATCCGGATCTTCTGATCAAGCCGCTCAACCTCAGCAGGACATGGGTTACGCACTGCTGAAAGGTCTCAACATTGACTGGGCCTCCATCATCTATGAAGACCTCATTCAACGTGTTGATTCTGCCGCTGACCGAACAGCATGGGTCCCTTACCCACGATTCATCAGCGCTATCTTTCAATATGGCCTGAAGGACAGCTATCCTGAAGAGGGTGATCTGAAACTCTCTCAGATTGGCCCTAAAGTTCTCGACTTCAAGCCTGTCGCCAACGAGGTACGTCTCTCTACCCTTCTCACTCTACTTAATTCTCCGCTTTCTGTGGCTCCTTCAGCGACAATACCCCTCGCTGATTCCCAGGCCACAAAATCCATTCCTTCTAAGAAAAGGAAACAATCTCTTACCCATCTTGATTCCAAAAGGATTAAGAAAACCAAGGAGCAACCCCAGCAACTCCATGCTGAAGACTCCTCAGCTCATTCTGAAGAGCTGAAGGAAAGTTCCGTGGTACGCTCTGCCACACCAATTCAAGCCATCTCTTCTAAACCTACTTCAGCGTCCTTAAACGCTGAGGTTAGAACTTTGGAATCTACCCTACCTTCTTCAGTCTCTCAAAAGACTGATGAAGTACTTCTCAGCGAATCCAACGCTGAACTTGCAACCCAACCCCAATTCTTATCCTTCGCTCCTCCCTCTATTTCTTTGGACACTCCTCCAGTTAAAGCTGGAGATGCCATCATTCAAGAAGCCGTTGAAGCTTCTCAACGAATGACGAAGAAAGGACCTGCAGAGATCTCCATCCCTCACGGAACTTTTGAGGGAGATATGGAACACTATGGAAGGACTCGAAACTTTGATGAGTTCGTCAACGCTCCTGCAGGTACAGATCCCACCTTAAACACTGTAACTAAACCTGAAACTTCTGAGCTTTCCTTTGTTCACAAGTACTTATATGTTACAGGTCCTTATTTGGGAGACATCAACCAGTCTCTGAAGTCCATGGAGATGAAACTTACAGATCTCACCACCGGTCTATCAAATAACTCTACAGCTGTAACAAACGCTGGAGAGAATCTGACGAAGCTGACTGCTGTGGTGGAAAAGAAGGCCTCCTCTGATGACATCAAAGACCTTGATAAAACTCTCGCCGACTTTGCCAAAGTGCTCTCCGACATCTACACTGACTACACCAACCTCAAATCGTCAGTTTCCACCGTTTCCAGCGAGGTTACAACGCTGAAGAAATCGGTTGGTACACTAGAAGGTGATATGTCAGTGGTCAAGACCGACTTGGGCTCAGTGAAGACCGACCTTAGTTCTGTCAAGACAATGATCGAGACGCTGGTGAACAAGGCAAACAATCCAGCTCCTGCTCCGGCCCCTGCACCTATTTTGGACTCATTCACCGCAGAGGATCGCCAAGAGCTGAAGAAAATCACGCCTGCTATTTCTGGCCTAGAAGACAGAATAGATAAGCTTGAAGGTTGTGTGAAAGTCTCTGGCCCAGAAGACAGAGACAACACCAATGCTAAATCTACCCATTCCTCCCCCGCCCATCATGAGAAAGAGGGGGAGAAGAGCGCTGAACAGGAGAAGAGCGCTGAAGATCAAAATAAAAGCGCTGAAGACCTTTCCCATGATGAATCTATCAGGGGAGAGGGTAATGAAGATCTAGTTACTGGACCTCAGAGAGATGAAAACCCTGAGGGAACCGAGAACCTCGCCTCTATATCTGAGGGGGAGCAACTCGAAGAAGATGCTGAGGAATCCGAAGCAGAAGAAGACGAAGACATCGACATCCCTGAAGCTGAACCATCCTCCTCTCCAAGGAACGATGATGATGATGATGAAGATGACGAATTCTTTGTCGTCAAACATGCTCCTCGAAAAGCTCTTAAAGGGATCGTGATAACCGAATCCACAGGGGAGAAGACAAAAACAAAGACAAAGCACTCAGCCTCTGGCGCTGAGAAAAGCAAAGACAAAGGCATCGCTGAAGATGATAATCTGGCGATCCTACTTGCAAAGCCGATTTGTCAGGTACACTAAACTTATTTTTCCTTCCCTGATCATCTCTGAACAATCAGTTATCCATTCCACAAACACCATACACATCCACATTATTTTTTCTATCTTTTCTACCCAAGTTCTTCTACCCAGTTCTTATTTGTAAGATCGCTGCGTTTCAGCTAGTCCTCTCCCCTGTTTGAGGATATCGCTGAAGGATCTTCTATTGCGACTTCACCAATAATTCCAGCTACCGCTGAAGACATAATCCCAGTCTTAGATTTAATCTCTGAGACTGATGAACCAGAAGAACAACCTCTCTCGCACAGAAACAGACCTTCCTCAGATCCTCAGAGGCTGAGTGAAGAAGATCAAAAGAGGAGAGAAGAAATGATAAAGCGATTCGAGGATCAGCGAATCATTCTAAGGCGCGATCAACTACCTTCAGTTCCTCCTAAGTTCAGAATTTCAAAAGCTGAATTCCAGGATCATCTCAGAGCTGAACGCCTCATCGCTGAAAGGAAGGAAGCTGAAGATAAAGACAGAGAATACGCCATCAAGCTCACTCAAGAATCTGTCAAAGACCCCAAGCTGAAGCTTATTCCCATTCAAATCCAACGAAAGCTTTGGGAACAAGCCCAGAAGATCGTGGAAAAGAAAGCTGAAGTTTCTCAGACCACCCTGATCTGGTGTAAAGAGAAAATCCACTTCAGATATCGTCCAGCGAAGATCAACAAGGTATTCATCTCTGTAAGAACCTCCATCGGAGTACCTATTGTTGACATCAAACTGTTCAGAGAAGATGGCTCATCTGAAACCTTTCGTGCTGACATTGTAAAAAGGTATGGTCTCTCTGAATGGCTGGAGATGAGGTTAGCTATCCAACCATCACAATCTAAGTACAAGGATCATTTCGAAAAGCTGATAAACAGACAGATCGATTTGATATCTTCTTGTGTGGATATTCCTCCTGTTCCTGATCTAAAACCGAAAAGAAAAAGGGGCTCTCCAAAGAAGAAACGTCAAGATTCAAACTCAGGTCCTGTCATACGAAATGAAACTGGAATTGGTTTCTCTCGCGCTGAAGTACTTGGTCCTGATCCTGATCTATCTGCCCTTGACATCTCTTTGCCACCATGTGAACTTTTCGTCCCTGGTAAAGTCATCAGTAATCCTTATGGAATATTCTTTCTTGACTACGACGGACGTAAATGCTTTCAACGGATCGCTGAGCTTCCAATCACTCCAATCGAACAGCTCAGAGATCTCATCTACTGGTGCGACTTCAGAAAAGACATTCAGGCACGACACCTAAAACCCTTGATTTTTGAAGCTGCTCTGAAGCTAAAGAATAAAGGAGAAAAGGTTCCTGACTGGATGATTCCAACTGAAAAGACAACCCTTGATGAACTTCTCATTAAGGAAGAACCCTTTGAAGGCTGACAACAATCACCTCTTTCTCTATTGTATCAGTCATCCTTCAGTACTTGTAATTTATTTCGCTTGTACTTGTAATCTTTCTTATTCATATTGTAACCTGATTCAAAGATTTAAAGAAATATTTAAGCGAATGTACTTTACTCCATCAGTACTAAAAAGATCCCAGAAAACAGTAAAAGGGACAAATATTTTATGAGTTCTTTTTATCCTTATGTTTTCATTAAAAAGCAATTTTCTTTGTTGCTATGTCATAATCAAATAGGGGGAGATTGTTGATCCAAACCCTCAGTGATTTGATAATGACCCTATCTTAAATACTTAGTGAAAATTGTAAGTAAACAATATGTATCAGAGTTTTACTATCGCTGATAAGTACTAAGATCTTACAGTACTGCTGATAGGAACTCTCGCACTTTTAGATTAAACATTCAGCGAACACTGTTCACCATATCGCTGAGTCTGTTCAGTCCTTATGGTGATCGCTGATAAGTTAGTTGTTTACTTATGATCCCTGAAGACAAGATTCACGTCAACAAAGGTTCTACGCTGAAGTCGAAGATCAAGCTCAAGAACCAGCGACAAGTCACCTAATGAACTGATGCGGATCAGCGAAGACTCAGATTTGTCCACTCAACGTGAAGTATCAAGTACAAGACTTTAGCTATCGCTGAACTTTATCATTCGCTGAATAGTAAATGATAATCGCTGAATCAACGAAAGCTGATCATGAAGTCCTCCGTACAAAGTACTTTTGTCTTAACCTCCCTTGCACGCCACCGTACGAAATGTCAGAAAAGAACCTCCGAAAATCTGAAATCGTACAACCACTCTGATACTACACTGTTCATTCATGCGGCTACTAAGGTTGTCAACAAAGGTCAATGACATGCAACCAATCCGCTGATGACACGTGTAAAGTGTATACTGAATTGCATTAAATGCATGGAGTATATAAAGAGATGAACTCACTTCATTTGAAGTAACTTGCTAACTCTGGACAAGTTCAAATCTCTCTTAAGATAAGATTTTATTAGTAATCTCCTTATCTTTCTTAGTGCAAGAAACCTTAGTGTTCCAACTTGTTTAGATTTAGGTTTATCCTTAATCTTGTTTCCGCAACAAGCTGTAAATTGTTAATGATTTATCAATAAACAATTTAGAAAAGTAAAATAGCGTGTTTGTATTCAACCCCCCCCCCCCCCCCCCTTCTACAAACTTGTTTAGGCCTTTCGGGACCAACAAAGTGTATGTGGAACAACCTCCAGGATTCTCAGATTTTAAGCGTCCAGGTTATGTTTATAAACTGGATAAGGCACTTTATGGCTTGAAGCAAGCTCCTCGTGCATGGTATGACACTCTTTCTACTTATCTCCATATTGAAAAATTTGAGCGAGGTAAGATTGACAAAACTCTATTTTTTAGAAAAGTGAAAGGTCATATCATTCTAGTTCAAATATATGTTGATGACATTATATTTGGTTCTACTAACCCTGAGCTTTGTACTCGTTTCGCTGATAGAATGAAAGATGAGTATAAAATGGGCATGATGGGTGAACTAACATATTTCCTTAGTCTTCAGATTAAGCAAACTGAAAAGGAACGTTTATTAATCAGGGAAAGTAAGTTAAAGATATGCTGAAGAAATTTGATTTAACTCATAGTTCAGCTATGAAAACCCCTATGGCACCACCGCTGACACTTGACAAGGATTCAAAATGAATACCTGTTAATGTCACGCTGTACCGTGGGATGATCGGCTCTCTCTTGTATCTTACAGCTAGCCGACCCGATATTATGTATGCAACATGTTTGTGTGCACGATATCAAGCTGAATCTGTGCTATCTCATATGAAAGCTGTAAAGCGAATCTTTCGATACCTTAAGGGTACAGCGAACCTAGGTCTTTGGTATCCCAAAGATTCAGGATTCGATCTAACCGCCTATTCAGATAGTGATTTTGCAGGTTGCAAAATGGATAGGAAAAGCACCACAGGAGGATGTCAGCTCCTGGGTGGAAAGCTGGTAAGTTGGACAAGTAAAAAGCAAAATTCAGTATCCACTTCCACAGCTGAAGCTGAATATGTAGCTGCTGGAAGCTGTTGTTCTCAAGTATTGTGGATTAGAAATCAGCTACTAGACTATGATCTTCAGCTCTCCAAAATTCCAATCTATTGCGACAGCACAAGTGCCATCGCCATAGCAAACAATCCAGTACTACATTCAAAGACCAAACACATAGAAATCAGATATCATTTTATCAGAGATCATGTGATGAATGGTGATATAGAACTTCATTTTATCCCAACTGATTATCAGTTAGCTGATTTATTTACCAAACCTCTTGATGAGACAAGATTCAACTTTCTCATCAGCGAGCTTGGAATGCTGAACTTTGAAGGGTAAAATCCTCAACGGTTCACATTGATCAGCGATAGGATAAAATCAACTCATATAACCTATTCAATCATCTTCTATCTGAATAAAACTTGGTTAAGCTGATATCAAGGTATGTTTTCTCTCTCTGACAATCGCATGAAAATGCAAGATTTCAAAACAAAATGCATCGCTGAATATCTCTTCCTTAACAGCGATATTTTGAAAATTCTTAAAACCATCACTGATATTTTCATTCAGTGCTTCTTGTTTGTAAAAGAGTCCATGAGCTTTCAAAACCTCAGAGACATCCTAAAAGAATATGAAAGGACAGTTGTGACGTCATTGCAACGGATAAACCCCGGCACGTTTCTCTTTCTGACACACGTCTGCACGTATCGTTCAAACTTCCAACCAAATGCAAACACGTGTCCGTGTCATGATGAAAATCTTTTCCCGCTCAAGATTTTCTCTCTCTAATCTCTCTATATAAACAAACTCGTGGTTTATATTTTTTCTTTTACGCGAACAATCTTCCTCCGCAAGAAAGAATTCACTGTTGCATTTGTGCTTTCTAAAACTTCAAGAACTGTTCATCATCTTCTTCATCAAACATCAAGGTTAATATGTTCTTATTTATTACCGAATGCGTATAACTTGTTTCCGATCTTTTCCTTGTTTTAACAAGATCAAACAAAAGAACTTCTTAAAAATAAAATCATTTTTTTCATGGTTTTATGAACACAACCATTTCATGGTTGTTCTTCAAGTTTAAATGCAAAAATCTTAAACTTGTTCGTCATTCGTTTCCAGAATCTATTTCTTCATAGAAAACTGGATAACAAGAATAAATGGGTTTTACATTTCGTTTCTTAAAATCAAGAAAAATCCTAATCTTCATTAAGACATTTGTGTCTGAATGAAATGGATAAAATTTGAACCATCTTAATGGAAAATCTTTCCACATTAAGATTATTCTTATTTGTTAACATCTTTGGTTGAACTGATAATACAGAGAAATGGCATCGTCTGACATTCCGGCTACCGCTGAGAACATCTCCGCTGATTCTGAGGAAGTAGAATTATCAAGGCTCCTCAGGTTAAGTTCACTCTGGAACAACTAGATTGGACCAAAACGAACAACCTTTCTGCGCTTCTCGAGTTTCCTCCTCGAAAGCAAGTCACACATCTGAAAGATGCTGTGAATTTCCTAAAGAATTTCTGCATTTCAACAGCCCTGACCATCTCACCTCCTGCAAGTCAGCTACTACTATTCCAGTTCTGGTACTCTGCCAGACACTCTCAGTTACCATCCGCCAAAGATTCCTCCAAAACAATTGATTGTATCCTCAGCGATACTGAGTATGGCACGATAAAGATCACACCTGCCATCATTCGCAAAGCTCTGAACTTTCCCAACGCTACAAAAGAAAATCCTTTTGTTCCTTTCCCTGACCATAAGAAACTCGCTGATAAAGAAGCTCTTATTGCATTTTTCGATGCAATGGGCTATGTATGGGAAATTGGCAGAGACAAGAAGCCCGATAAGAAGCTGACCCTGCTAAAGAAGTCGAAAGTGCCCAGCGAGATGAACTTCATCTTCGCTCACTTAATCAGCTGCATGACTGCCAAGACCGGCTCCTCTGACCAAGCCGCTCAACCTCAGCAAGCAATGGGATACGCTCTGCTGAAAGGTCTACACATTGACTGGGCATCTCTTATCTATGATGACTTGGTGCAAAGAGTAGACTCTGCCGCTGACAGACCTCCATGGGTTCCTTACCCCCGATTCATCAGCGCCATCTTCCAATATGGCCTGAAGGACAGCTACCCGCAAGAGGGTGACCTGAAACTCTCTCAGGTTGGCCCTAAGGTACTTGATTTCAAACCAGTTGAAAATGAGGTACGTCTTTCAACCCTTTTAACTCTTCTCAACCCTTCTTCTTCTACTTATGTGGCTCCTTCAGCGACAATACCCATCGCTGATACCCTGGCCACAAAATCCTCTCCTTCTAAGAAAAAGAAACAATCATCTACCCCACTTGGTTCTAAAAGGATCAAGAAAACAAAGGAGCAACCCCAACAATCTGATGCTGAAGACTCCTCAGCTCTTTCTGCAGAGCTGAAGAAACGTTCAGTGGTACGCTCTGCCACACCTGAACAACCCATCCATTCCATCCCAACTTCAGCGTCTCTAAACGCTGAGGTTACAAACTTGGAACCTACCCAACCTCCTTCAGTCTCTCAAAAGACTGATGAAGTGATTTTCAGCGAATCCAACGCTGAACTCAGAACACAACCTCCATTCTTATCCTTCACTCCTCCCTCTACTCATTTGGTCTCTCCTCCAGATTTCGCTGGAGCTGCCATCATTTCTACGGAAACTAAAGCTGATACTCCAGGAATGATGAAGACAGGACCTGCAGGACAATCCATGGGCACTTTTGAAGATGACATGGAACATTTTTCAGGAACCCGTAATTTTGACGAGTTCATCAATCCTCCTGCAGGTACACACCAACCCATAAACACTGTCATTAAACCCCAAACTTCTGAGATTTCCTATGTTCACAAGTTCTTATATGTTACAGGTCCTAATTTAGGAGACATCAACGCCTCTCTGAATTCCGTGGAGACAAAGCTGACAGGTCTCACCACTACTCTTTCAAATAACTCTACAGCTGTAACAAACGCTGGAGAGAATCTTACAAAGCTGACAATGGTGGTGGAGAAGAAGGCTTCCACAGATGACATGAAGCAGGTTGATAAAACTCTCAGCGACTTCGCCAAGGTGCTCGCTGACATCTACACAGACTACACCTCTCTCAAAAATTCAGTTTCATCCATGTCCAGCGAGGTCACAACGTTGAAGACATCGGTTGGACAACTAGAGGGAGATATGTCTACTGTAAAGACTGACTTAGGCTTTGTAAAGACCGATGTTAGTTCGATGAAAACGATGATCGAGCAGCTACTACACAAAGCGAATACTCCTGCCCCTGCCCCTGCATCTGACAATTTCACAGCGGCGAATCGCACTGAGCTGGAGAAGATCAATCCTGCTATTTCTGGCCTTCGAGACAGTATAGCAAAGATTGAAGGTTGTATAGGTATCTCTGGCCAAGAAGACAGTGAACCTGCCAACGCTGCTGAGTCAACCCATTCCTCTCCCACTTATCATGAGAAAGAGGGGGAGAAGAGCGCTGAAGATCTCTCAAAGAGCGCTGAAGACCTTTCCCATGATGAATCTATCAGGGAGAGAAGAAGGATGCTGAAGAAACCACCGCTGGACCTCAGGGAGATGAAAACCCTGAGGAAACCGAGAAGCTCGCCTCTGTATCTGAGGGGGAGAAACTCGAAGAAGAAGCTGATAAAACCGAATCCGAAGCAGAAGATGATGAAGCCGTCGACATCCCTGATGATGAACCATCCTCTTCTCCAAAGAATGATGATGATGATGACGAAGATGACGATGATTTCTTTATCGTCAAACCTGTTCCGAGGATCAAAGTTCTTAAGGGAATCTCGATAAATGAACCTTCAGGGGAGCGGACAAAGACAAAGCCCTCAGCCTGTGGAGCTGAGAAAGGCAAATGCAAAAGCGTCGCTGAAGATGACAATCTGACGATCTTGCTTGAAAAGCCGGTTTGTCAGGTACACTAAACATCTCTCACTCCATCCCTCCTCTATCATACACTATCAGTTCTACTACCCAAGCCTATACACTTGAACAAATTTTCTCTCTCTGATTCTACCCAAGTTCTTACTTGTAAGATCGCTGTGTTTCAGCTAGTCCTCTCCCCTGTTTGAGGATATCGCTGAAGGTTCCACAACTGCGACTTCACCAATAATACCAGCTGCTGCTGAAGAAATAATCCCAGTCTTAGATTTAATCTCTGAGACTGATGAACCTGAAGAACAGCTACTCTCACACAGACGCAGACCTTCCTTAGCTCCTCAAAAGCTAAGTGAAGAGGATCAGAAAAGAAGAGAAGAGATAATAAAGCAATTCGAGGATCAGCGAATCATTCTAAGGCGTGATCAACTTCCTTCAGTTCCTCCAAAGTTCAGAATTTCCCAATAGGAATACAAGGATCACCTCAGAGCTGAAAGATTAATCGCTGAAAGAAAGGAAGCTGAAGAAAAGGACAGAGAATATGCCATCCAGCTTTCTAAACGATCAGTGAAAGACCCCAAGCTGAAAAGAGTTCCTATTGAAGTTCAACGTCAGCTCTGGGAAGACGCCAAGAAGATAACTGAAGAAAAGAGAATTGTGTCTCAGTCCACGTTAGCCTGGTGCAAAGAAAAGGTCAACTACAGACTCTCTCCTGCCAAAATCAACAAGGTATTCATCTCTGGAAGAACAACCCTTGTTTCAATCGCTGAAGTTGAGATATTCAGAGAAGATAAGAAGTACGAAAAATTCTATGCTGAAGCCATAACGAAGTACGGTCTCTCTGAATGGTTGGAGATCAGGTTAGCCATCCAGAAGTCTCAGTCGAAGTACAAGGAACATGTTGAAAAGCTGATCAACAAACAAATCGACTTAGTCTACTCCTGTGTGGATATTCCTCCTCCTCCTCCTCTCGAAAGTCAGAAAAGAAAGGCCTCAGCGAAGAAGAAGAAATCTAAATCTTCAATTGATGGCCCTGTCATACGAAATGAAACAGGTATTGGTTTTTCACGTGCTGAAGTCCTTGGTCCTGATCCTGATCTTTCCATGCTTGACACATCTCTTCCTCCTGGTGAGACTTTCATCCCTGGCAAAGTCATAAGCGAACCCTACGGGATATTTTTCCATGACTACGATGGTGGAAAGCATTTTCAACGCATCTCTGAACTTCACATCACTCCCATCGAACAGCTGAGAGATCTCATCTACTGGTGTGACTTCAGGAATGACCCTCAGGCACGACATCTGAAACCCTTGATTTTTGAAGAAGCGCTGATCAAAAGAAAACAAGGTGTAACCGTTCCTGATTGGATGATTCCCACCACATCAATGACCCTTGATGAACTTCTCATTAAGGAAGAACCCTTTACAAACTGATATGATCGCCTATTTCTCTATTGTATCAGTTATTCTTTTGTACTTGTAATTTATTTCGCTTGTACTTGTAATCTTTCCATTTCTCTTTGTAACCTGATTCAAAGTTTTAAAGAAAGATTTCAGCGAGTGTACTTTACTCCATCAGTACTGAAAAGATCCCAGAAAACAGTAAAAGAGACAAATATTTTATGAGTTCTTTTTATCCTTATGTTTTCATTAAATAGCAATTTTCTTTGTTGCTATGTCATAATCAAATAGGGGGAGATTGTTGATCCAAACCCTCAGTGATTTGATAATGACCCTCTCTTATATACTTAGTGAAAAATGTAAGTAAACAATATGTATCAGAGTTTCACTATCGCTGATAAGTACTAAGATCTTACAGTACCGCTGATAGGAACTCTCGCTCTTTAAATTAAACATTCAGCGAACACTGTTCACCATTAATGCTCTGAGTCTGTTCAGTCATTATGATGATCGCTGATAAGTTAGTTTTTTACTTATGATCCCTGAAGACAAGTTTCACGTCAACAAAGGTTCTACGCTGAAGTCGAAGATCAAGCTCAAGAACCAGCGACTAGTCTCCTAATGAACTGATGCGGATCAGCGAAGACTCAGATTTGTCCACTCAACGTGAAGTATCAAGTACAAGACTTCACCTATCGCTGAACTTTATCATTCGCTGAATAGATAATGATAATGTTCTGAATCAACGAAAGCTGATCATGAAGTCCTCCGTACAAAGTACTTTTGTCTTAACCACCCTTGCACGACTTCGTACGAAATATCAGAAAAGAACCTCCGACTGTCTGAAATCGTACAACCACTCTGATACTACACTGTTCATCCATGCGGCTACTAAGGTTGTCAACAAATGTCAATGACATGCAACCAACCAGCTGATGACACGTGTAAAGTGTATACTGACTTGCATTAAATGCATGGAGTATATAAAGAGATGAACCCGCTTCATTTGAAGTAACTTGCTAACTTTGGACAAGTTCAATCTCTTATCTCAAGATAGGTTATTATTAGTAATTTCCTTATCTTTCTTAGTGCAAGAAACCTTAGTGTTCCAACTTGTTTAGATTTAGGTTTATCCTTAATATTGTTTCCGCAACAAGCTGTAAATTGTTAATGATTTATCAATAAACAATTTAGAAAAGTAAAATCTGTGTGTTTGTATTCACCCCCCTTCTACAAACTTGTATAGGCCTTCGGGACCAACAGATTCATCCATTTTCTTATCATGTTGTGAGAACATGTTAACAAAGTGCTCAAGTTCAAACATTTGATCCATGATTGGGCGAGAATCTACCATCTTATAGGTATTAAATTAGGAAACAACAAATTTCTTACTTGTCGCGTCCTCTGTAAAGTATTTTTGTTCGAGTGCGTTCAAAAGTTTTTTCTCTGTTTCGATGTTTTGGTAAACATGGAATAGAGGATCGGATATAGCATTGAGGATGTGGACGTGACATGTGAAATCTTTGTTTTCAAAATTGAGACGTTTTCGGTCTGATGCAAGAGTCTCGTCTTCGTGTGGTTCAGAGTACGGTTTTGTAAGGACATACGAGACATTGAGCGTAGCCAATAAGAATTTCATCTTCTTTTGCTACCTTTTAAAACCTCTACCGTCAAAGCATTCCAATTTAACGATGTTAGATTACATTGGTTGAGGATTCTGGGTTTCCATCTTGCTTTGAAATTGCTTTAAGATTGTTGGTTTTGGGGTACTATGTTACGCTAAGAAAACGTGTTGGTCCCGGAGGGGTTATACAAGTAAATAGTTTGTAGAGGGGGGGGGGGGGTTGAATACAAACACAAGATTTTGGTTTTCTAATTTGTTTATTGATAAATCAAAGACAATTTAAAGTTTGTTGCGGAATAAGATTAAGTAAAACCTAATCCAAACAAACTTGAGAATCACTCAGTGTTCTTGCACAAGAAATAGAGAGAAAAGGAAGTATAGAAAAATAATAGATATTTTTCTAAGCACTAAGTAGATGAGGGAGAGACCACCTTCAAACTGAAGGGGCATTCCTTCTATCTATACCCGATGCATTAAATGCATGACAGGAGGACTTTACACGTGTCATCATATGGTCGGATGCATGCTTCTGACTTTTTGCACAACATGCTTTGGGTCGTATGGTGAACAGTGTAGTGGCAGAGTGGTTGAACGTTCCTGGACAACGACGTGTCCCTTCTGACAAATCGTACGGAGTGTGCAAGTAGACAAGACAAACATTTCTTAAAGTAGTACAGGGTCTGACAACGCGTCTGATCTCGCGGAGGAACAAGCTGATAATGATCCTAATGATGATGATAATGATGATGGCAATGATGATGGAAATAATGGTGCTGATGCAGCAAATATGTTTGGTAATGTTGCTGATATTCTTGAATTTCCACAAATGCATATGGCAGCTAACATTAATGTGGAAGAACTCAATCTTGAAGATATGCCTTTGATGACTTCTCAAGTTGTTGAAGGAATGGGAGTTACAAGGAGAACCGAGGGAGAATTAGTTGAAAATATATGTGAGTCTGCGAGAGAAAATGAAGAAAAAAATATGGAGAGTGTGAGAGATACCAGAACTTTCTATACCAGAAGGGCAGACACATCTACCACCAGATCTCATGTGTTGGGATCAGGTGTTGAAAAAGACGTTAGTCGCCCACTAACGCAATCGCACACCTCGGCCATCCATTCGGCTTCTTCTCAACAAGAAGTCGTCTCATCTTCTCACGGGGCTATAGCACATGATCTATCTGGGTCTCACTTGGAGATTTCGGGTATTGAAACAGAGCGACCTCCTCCCCGGTCCTCGACCTTCATTCCTGCACAAGTTGAGCGTCTAGTACCAATTGCTAATATTTTTTCTTCTTTGAATAGGACACTGTTTGGAACATCTGATGCAAGTCTTTGTGACCCATCCGGAACACTCAGAGTAGATCCTATTTTAGGACTACAAGGACAGAGTGGAAATCCTACCAGTGCTAACACTATGCCAACACAGATTACTTATTATGGCCATTCCCAACAAAATACTCCAATCACTTGCTCTTGCAACAATGATAAAGAGATATGAAGTGAGTTAGCTAATCAACTTGAAGGAGGAATCAACACAAAGAAGAATCAAAGGGTGAAATGTGTTACAAAGTATAACATCATTTCTACTCTTCCAGACGAGACCCTGTAAATGACTTATGATCGCTTCAACACTCCGATGAACAATTGCAAGATGATTGATGTTATTCATTATAGTAAGAAGCATAACTTGTTGTTTTTTGAAATGTTTGATGATGAATGGTCACATCTATCTATGTCTCTTCAAGCCAACCAAGATCTGGAAGGCTACTCTCTACATGATGTCTATGGAACATTAGATGCTCAAGAGAAATAAATTAATAAGAAGAAGTCATCTTTGGAGATCCTTTGGCTCTCATCTCTAAAGAATAGGAAAAGACTAAAATCAGTTCATCCAGAAAAAAGAGAAAGAGCAAGAAGAAGGCCCTTTGTGATTGAAATGATACAGAAGAAAGAGAATCAGGATCACAAGATGATGACTTAGTTGCATTTGCACATCACTTGCTTTAATCACCAGAGAGTTCTCTAGAAAGTATGTGAAGAAGACATTCGAGAAAGGTTACAAAAGTGACAGGTTCCAGAAGCACAATCAGGATCAAAGACCACCAAAGATTTACCAGAGGGAGGAAACAAAAGGAAGTAAAAGTTGTGAAGAATACTTCTAATAATTTCAATAGATGTGGAAAGTGTGGCCATTTTGCTGCTGATTGTAGAGGGAAGCTTGTAAAAAAAATAACTTATTACAAGAAAAAGTACAAGTACAACAACAAAGAAAGGATTCTTACGACAGAACAATAGAACTAGGTCTTTGACTCTACCTTTGACGATGAGCCCAAACAAGCTTTCTGCATCATGTCTAAGACTGAAGACAACACTTCATAAGGCTCTGAATCTGAAGCTAAGGTATGTTTTATCTTTGAACAACTTAATCTTGATCTTGAGATGAGTGTTCAAAAGCTTTTCAGAGTTCTTAAAACTAAAACAAAAGATGTACTTTGAAAAGAAAGAAAGAAAGCTCAAGAAGAGGCAATATTTTTCAAAACGGAAAAAAGATTTTAGAGGAAGAAAAGAAAAATATTTCAGAAGAGAAACTAAAAATAGAGGAAGACAGAAAATCGGAAGAATAAATGTTTCTGAAGAAGAGTGAAGAGCTTGAAAAGGCTCTACTAACAAGGAAAATGAACGTAATGCCTCTGAAAGCGACGACCTTAATTATGTGGAATTGAAAACCTTTTTGGAAGGAGAGAGAGGTTCTGTATCAAAGTATTTTATCAAAAGAATCAAGAAAATATCAAGATGCACAAGATGTGCATATCAAAATTAACTCCCAGATGGATAGGCAAGGACTGGGATGCAGTGGTCGTGATCCATATACTGGGAATAAGAAAACTAAGTTATCTTCAACTTTTCACATTGGATCCATCCAGAAGCCTGGCTTCCAATCTCTGATCGATTATTCTACATTAAAGAGAGTTAAGATCTCTTAAGGATCAAAAAGTCTTTAAAAGGTTGAAATTTAAAAATATTTCTAATGAAAATGTCTTTGGAAAAGCTAAAAGTATTCAAAAATCAGAAAACCAAGTATCAACTCCTGATTCTTTTGTTAATGACCCATAATCAATCTAGAACACAAAAATAAACAAAATGTTTAATTTCGACTCCTTCAAGTGACAAGTTCTATCGACCTCAAAACCAAGTACTTATGAAATCAAAGTCTTAAATGACAAATTACTTAATCTTGGGGTTGCTGGATTTGTTCCTCAAGTCTTTACAGATGGTGACTTAAAGCTATCATTGAGAATAATCTGAGAAACTCTGATGTTAAGATCTCTGCTTCTAAAATAGAAGAAGTAATTCATGTTAAGGTTAAAGACTTAAAGACTTTTTACAATGTAACACCCCAAAAAAGGGACTACAAAGTTTTCGAATAATACCGAAACATAGTATATAAATATCAAAATACGATATTTCAAAAAAAAGAAACTTAGAATACGCCAAATAAATTTACAATTTGTAAACAAATGGATTGAGGATAACAATTTCCTATTCTAATTTTGTAAAAGAAATAAAGTACAATCGGGTGTCTCCCGAATCATCAAAAGGATCGAAAAGATGACATCTCACAAAACTTCCCAAAAGCTCTCTAAGGAGGCTAGAACACCACCTAAGTAATCCCTATTAGGGTTAAAATGTTGTTGTCTTAAAGTTTGGGCCATAAATGTAAAATACATTAAAAGGTATAAATAGCCTGATTATCTTTTGTAATTAGGTTAACCATCATTATTTGCATTCATAGCCGTACTCAATTGTAATCAGTATATTCTATGAATGAGATGGATGACAACGTTGAATCAA
Organism: Saussurea involucrata; assembly: GCA_033807775.1. NCBI lineage: Eukaryota > Viridiplantae > Streptophyta > Magnoliopsida > Asterales > Asteraceae > Saussurea > Saussurea involucrata. Next base: position 65,284,052 of record CM066318.1, on the reverse strand, counting down.
TTCGTGTTACTATTACTTAATTGATTATCATTGCGATTGATTGCACAAACTGGGATCCACACATGGTATCAGAGCAGAAAGATTGAAGGTTGATTCAAGTTTTTCTTAAATTCACACTGTGAGTTCATACTGTGTTCTTCAACTTTATTGTGTTTCTGCAAATTTTTGCTTTCTAATCATTCCATTGTGTTTGTTTCTGCGTTAAATTAAGTTTTCCAAAGTTTCACATCAAGAATCCAAGTTTTTAAGCCTTAATTCTTCAAATCAAAGCTTTCTGGGTTCATACTCTGCTGATTCGAATTCATAAATTTTTCGGTCAAAATCCTATTTTTTTGGTTGAAAATCCACTTGGGTATTTGTTTCTTTGGATTTTTTGCTGGTTTAAATTGTTTCATGAACAAAATCTTCAAGTTTAGACACTTAAATTGGGATTTTCGATCGATCAAACTTGTTTTCCGCAACATCCTAATCCGGGTAAGTTTTTTCGGACAAGTTAAGAGTTTTCCGCATTATTTTCCGATATCTCTTTTGTTTTCCAGAACTCTATCCAGATTGTATCAGATTCCGGACAATCATCCGGATACCGTAGCGGACTCCGCAATCATCCAGACTTCCTTATTGGATTTCGAAATCATCCGGATACCGGATCATACTTCCGCAACCTTGTCCGCAATCTATTCCGGACTCCCATGTTCCCGGATTCCGATCTCAATACCGGATACCGGCACTTCATTTTTCCCGGATTACGCATACCGGATCCGGACCACTTCCAGACTCCGGCTTCCTGCACCTGTATCCGGACTCCTTCCGGATTACGGATAGTTATCCGGATCACACTCTGGATTCCCCTGTGCTGCATTATTTCCTGCTAGCTGTTACTATTTTGTGTTTCTTCCTGATTTTTTTATCCAGTATTTACTTTGATTCAGTATTACTCTTTACTTAGAACTGCGTTAGGACACTATAGGTTTCCTTGCGTTAGAAGACTATTCACTTGAATCATCCCTTCGATCTTACGATCTTCTAGTGCAATCCCTTACCATGTCTCACGACGCTCTAGCCATGGGCACCGACTCCAAGCCTCCGATCCTATATCAAGGTGAATACTCACAGTGGCGAGACCGTTTTCTGATCTTCATCGAATCCAAAGACAATTATGAGTACATCTGGAAAGCTCTCACCGACGGTCCCCAACCGACTCCAATGGCGACTGTTCCGGCTCAAGCAAATGGTACTCAAGCTAAACCGACGCCTAAAACTTACGAACAAATGACTGAAGAAGAAAAGAGTCGAGTTGATGGAGAGAAGCATGCTAAGCAGTATTTAGTCCAAAGTCTTCCGAATGCAATATACACGGCAATCGACTGCTACAAAGATACCTCCAAAGGTATGTGGGATCAAGTGGCCAAGATGATGAGCGGCAGCAAAGTCGGTAATCAACTGAAGATCAATAGCTGCATCACTCGGTATGACGCCTTTAAGCAACGTCAGGGCGAATCGCTAACTTTGTCTACTCATGAATGATCTCCAGAAGAACAAGATCACGCGATCCAATACCGAGAACGCTTTAAAGTCCATAAAAACCGAATCTGTATTTGTTGAGGAACAGGAAATTCTTCGGACAAAAATCGATTGTCTCACATCTACACTGGCTGCTTTAGCAACATAAGTGATGGAAGAGCGAGTGAGCAAAGGCAAACTTCAAGAGCAGTTTGACCAGCTCCAAAGTCAAAGGATAACTCTGTCTGAACCTTCCTCAAACTCATCGAATACATCTTCGTATAAAGAATTTATTGGAAGAGTCTCTTATAAAAAGGGAAAAGGACCTCAAGTAATAAGTTTGCCAAAGAATTTAAACTCTGATTTTCAAAACGTTTCCGCAACCGATTCTTTGCAACACGAAATTCCAAATAGTTCCTCACCTTTCTCTGATGTTCCACCCGAAAATGAGATTGATTTCTCTAACTTCATGAATTCTAACGACTGTTCAGATGATGAGTTTCAAAAGTTTGAATTCGATAAACCGCTTCCACATCACACATATTTTTTTTCAAAAGCAGTTAATCGACGGGTTAATTTTCAAAAGGGCGAATGTTCTACATCCACGCCTAAAACCCGACCTGTGAATGATGTTTCCAAAAACAAATCTAGATACAAAAGACGTTCACAGAAACATAAAGAAACCAGAACCTTTCAAAATAGACATCCTTACTACTCAAGCTACTGATCATGAATTTAATGATTTTTAAGATAAAAATGGCCGGGCTAAACAAGTCAAACAAAAATGGGTAGCAGAAGGATCAAACGAGAGCAAGTTGATGCAAAAGTCATTTAATTCCGTTTTCAATTCTAGGACAGACAATAATAATTATGATGTAAATGACTCAAGTGATTTTGTTGAACAATGTGTTGACTTTCCTTTAAAAGTTTATTCAATTCAGCAATTGCTTCAATTATCTCATGATTGTTTGTGCTGTTCTCATTGTGGATTAAATGATTTTGTTGATAAACAATATGAAACTGATTCGTTTAGGATCATGTCTTTAATTCTCGACCTAAGCGTAAACCACACAAACCCAAACGGAAGCCAAGTCAAATTGGGTTCCTAAAACAGGTTCTACACCTAACCCCCCAGGACCCATTTTTAAATGGGTAGCTATGGTTGTTTAACCTTCTTTTTGCAGAATGGTCGTGTGTGGTATTTAGATCCAGGATGCTCCAAACACATGACCGGTAGAAGGGAGCTTCTCACGAACTTCACCGAGAAATATTGTGGCAACGTGAGATTTGGGAACGACGACAAGGCACCAATCATGGGTTACAGCGACATCGTGTAAGACAACATCACGATCAAGAAAGTCTCATACGTCGCCGGGTTAGGTCATAATCTCTTCAGCATAGGACAATTCTGTGACAAAGACATAGAAGTCAACTTCAAGGCCAAGAGGTGTAGCATCCGCACTGAAGACGGAAACGAGTTATTGGTTGGAACTCACAAGCCCAATCTCTACACCATTGATCTCTCATCGCTGAAGACCGACGATTCCGTTTGTTTGATGTCAAAGGCGAATTCTCAACAAACCTGGATTTGGCATCGACGACTTTCGCACCTCAACTTCAAACACATCAACAAGGTGGTGCTAGGCGGACACGTGAAAGGCATGCCTGAGCTGAAATTTGAGAAAGACCGTTTGTGTGGTGCATGAGAGATTGGAAAGATGAAGAGAGCTTCTCACAAGCCGAAGGCCGCTCCGAGCACGTTGAAGTCCCTCGAGCTCATCCACATGGACTTGTGTGGACTGATGCGTGTCCAGAGCATCTACCGAAAGAAGTACGTTCTTGTGATGGTGGACGACTACTCAAGGTATACGTGGGTCAAATTTTTGCACTCCAAGGACGAGACCCCAGAGTTAATCATTTCCCACCTGAAGTCAGTCCAACTGAATCTTCAGACGATGGTTCAGACCATCAGAATGGATAACGGTACAGAATTCAAGAATCGGACGTTGGACGATTATCTTACATCAGTAGGGATCAGCCATACGTTCTCAGATGCACAGACTCCTCAGCAGAACGGAGTCGTGGAAAGACGCAACCGTACTCTGGTAGAAGCTGCTCGAACGATGCTCCCCCAGTCTAAGTTACCGCTATGCCTATACGCCGAGGCAGTTTCAACCGCATGTTACACACATAACCGATCAATCCTCCACAAGAGGTTCAACAAGACGCCTTACGAGTTCGTCAACAACCGTATCCCCAACATCAAGTATTTTTGTACTTTTGGATGCACGTGCTACGTCATGAATGACAAGGACGATATCGGAAAGTTCAGCCCGAAAGCAGACGAAAGAGTATTCATTGGATACTCGTCTCAAGCCAAAGCGTTTCGTGTTTACAACAAGCGCACGAAGACGGTCATCGAAAACATAAACGTGACGTTTGTTGAAGTGGCTGATTTAGCTTCTGAACACCTCAGTTCAGAACCTGTGTTGACTGGTGTGTTAGCTTCCGAACAATCTCGTTTGGGATCTACACGATCCTCAGTAGATCCAAATCATGCCTCTACATCACGATCACAACTTTCAGACTTGGATTTATTATTTGAGCATTTTTATGATGAATTGTTTCCTGCAGCTAACACTTCTGTCAATGTGAATAACAGGATTGAAGCAGTCATCCAACCAGCGTTGATAAATTTATCTGGTCCTCTGCCATCGACGAATGTTCCTACGCATAACGCTGACACCCCCATACCACAACTGAAGAACCTCTCGAAAGAGAAGTCCCCGGAGCCGGTCATACCTCTTCAAGAAGTGGCCGCTGAAGATTCGTCATCCACCACTCAGAAGGAGCAACCTTCCTCTTCCCCGGAGGTTGTTCAACCAACAACGAATCCAGACCCGGTGGTTCCAGTCAGAAATCCGACAATGCTCGAAACTCTTTAAGACCTTCCTATTGGTACGTACGTGGATCCGGATACATTCCATGAAACCGCACAACCGCTTCCAGACACTACCAAGTGGACCCGCGCACATCCTCTACATCAGATAATCGGTGATCCATCTACATCTATTCAGACTCGAGGCGCATCCGCCAATTTCCGCCTCTTCTCCGGATTTCTCAGCAAGATTGAGCCCACAACCGCCGATGAAGCACTCAATGATCCGGATTGGGTCATCGCGATGCAAGAAGAACTCAACCAGTTTGAGGCTCTCAAAGTGTGGCGACTCATCCCACGTCCGGCAAACAATACAGTAATCGGCACAAAGTGGGTGTTCAAGAACAAGAAGGATGAAGATGGCGTAGTCATTCGAAACTAGGCGCGTCTCGTGGTCAAAGGATACCACATCTTTCTCCTTCTTCGGCTTTTCTTTGGCTTCTGTAGCCTTACCAACAAGTGCAAGGGGCCTAGCGGTTTGGGCTTTTGCCTGGGCGATTTGTGGTTCTTGGGCTGCCAAAGTTCCATAGAGGTCTGACAGATTCCAGGTGTCTAAGTCCTGACTAGTTTGCAGAGACATAGACAGCTGGAGCCATTCTTCGTTGAGGCTCTTTAGGAACATGACGTTGTTTTCCTCAGAACTTCTGTGGATCCCAAACTTCTTGCACTTGTTTAGCAGAGAGTTAAACCTGTCGTACGTTGACTGCAGAGACTCTGTCGGCAGATCTTTGAAAGCATAATATTCGTTTATGCATTGGGCTCTGCGATTTTTCTGAGTCTTGGCCCCTCCCTCCAATTGTTTTTCTAGTTCCTTCCATAGATCGTATGCATATTCACACGCATCTAGGGATTGAAAGAGGTCATTGGGAATGGCCATTATCAGAAGTCGCTTGGTTTTCTGAGCGATCTCATATTTCTCCCAGTCAGTAGTGGACCACTTATCCTTTGTCTTTGGTTTCTCGTACTCAGCAACCTCTGGAGTATCATTTGTGGCAGGTACACGTGTAACTGTGACCATGGGAACGAAAGAAGGATTGTGGATATAGTGAACGAGTTCTTTGTCAGTACCCTCGAAGAAGTGAATCATTCGTATCTTCCACAGAGGGTACTCATCTCTGAGTAGTGTAATACCCCGGGTAAGTCCGTTAAATTTATTTAACTAAAGGATTTTAATATTAAGGGGAAGTTTGAGATAATTTATAAGATTTGGGGTGGGTTGGTAATTAGTGAGTAGTTTGTGCCAAAAGTGTAAATGGAGATATAAATATCTCTCACACTTCAGTTATCCTTCAAAAACCTAAAAATAGAAAGACAGTGTGTGTGTGTTCGTGAGGCGAAAAAGGAGCAGAAGTGGAAAGGTTCGGTTTGAGCATCGATTGAACGGATTTGAGTCGATTTTAAGGTATGTACCCTTTAGGTTTTATGTTTGTAATCATCAATAGACAGTTTCTATCGGATCAGAAAGTTTAAATCGTAGTTGTATAGATTTGATTTGGGTTCTGGATTAGAGAAGTGACCGACTGTGTTCTTGAGAGTCCCGGGGAAGTCCCGGTAGACTCCCAGTACTGACGACTCCCGGTACTGACGACTCCCGGTATTGTGAGTCCCGGTATAGCAGACTTCCGTTAGTGTAGAATCCCGGTAATGTGAACTCCCGGTATAGGAACTCCCGGTACCATGAAGTCCCGGTAGTGTTGTCTCCCGGTACTCTGGGTAGTCCCGGTACCTTGTTATGTTTTGTTGTTAAGTCAGAAGGGTAAGAGTATAAGTGAAACATTGGTGGGCCGGAACTTAGTAGGCTTTATGTGTTTGGCTAGTAAAGCGATATATGTATCTTAAATCGTTTCAGATTCTGTGGAGTCAAGGTGAAGGATAGGATCTTTTTGAAAGGAACTTGCAAGTGTTTTTGGATAAGCGATCGAGGTGAGTTTTACTTTAAAACGTTTTCAACTGGAATAAATATATGTGTTTATATGTGTATGTGAGTATGTGTGAAATATATATATGTATTTATATATATGAGACGATATGTATCAAGGTTTGATTATATGTTTATGTTAAAAGGTTTATAAATGACAATATGATATATTGAGATATATATTGTATTTATATTGTACGAAACAAGTATAGGTGAGCCGAATTATTATTTGGCGGGGCTGTATTGAAATACAGCGGGGCTGCATGAAATTGCAGTGGAGCTGTAGGTAATTGCAGCGGGGCTGTATGTAATTACAGTGGAGTCGACTGTATTGTACAGTGACGATAATTAGTTGGCTTGCTACCGACTAATGTGGCCAGGGGAAAGAAGAAGAGATGAGGAGAGATACACGGTGTACGAGTCCAAATGTGGTATGTATATACATGTGGTATATGCGTGCTTATACGAAAGGTTTCATGTAAATTATTTTGATACAAAGTATTATGTGAAAAGAGTTTTATATTGATTTTGGAAAAGACCAGGATTAACTCACTAGACCCGTTTGGTCTAACCCTCATTTTGTTTTCAAAAATATGTTTTCCAGGTCGAGGATCCGATAGCGGCAAAGGAAAGAATAAAGTGTAGACTGCCTTCGTGGACCGATGATGATTAGGAAGATATTATATATTTTATAGTTTCGAGACTAAAAGAGACCGTACTTGGTTTGCTATGTAACTTTTGTTTTAAATCAATGATATGAATGCATGTTATGTATTATGATGTATGTTATGGGATTTGGGCTGTTACAAATGGTATCAGAGCCCTAGTTTAAGGGATTTAGGTATTTGGATTTATACCTAGACTTAAACTGCATGTGAAGTAGGATGTCCATAGCATTTTAGAACCTCAGGATGATAAGTATAAAAGGTAGAAGGGACATCATGTAAGGTATTTTCATATTACACCTGTGTGTAATCATGAACTTACAAGTACACGTTTGAACCTGAATACCTTGTTATATGGGGTATGTGCTTATGTGTATATTAATTTTGTTGAATCAACAGAATGGCAAGTGGTACTAGACGAACGAACCGAAGGGGGAGAGTAATTCCGAATAGTACAAATCCACCGATAGGAACGGGGGAAAGGGGAGGCAGAACTGGGGGCAGAATCGGGGGTAGGACTGGAGGCCGAACTGGAGGCAGAACTCAGCAACAAGATACAGAGTTCGTTACGAGAGGTGACTTAATGGCAGAAATGGGAAGGCTACAAGCCAGTATTCAGGCAATGTTTGATCAGAATCGTCACGGTGAAGCTGAAACACCGGATCCTGAGCGGGAAGCTGAAATGCCAATTACACCAACTGTTGCACAGGTGCCAAGGAGGTGCGACTACAAAATGTTCTTAAACTGTAGACCTCCAACCTACTCAGGAGACAGGGATCCAGTGAAAGCAATGAGGTGGATGAAGGAAATAGAAGCTATCTTCAAGACGAGTAAGTGCGCTGACGAAGATAGAGTATTGTATGGTGCAACAATGTTAAAGGGGGATGCTTTGTATTGGTGGGAATCCTTTATTCATTCTAAGGGATCTGATGTTTATTCTACCCTCTCTTGGGAAGAATTTGTGATAGCCTACAGGAACGCATTTTGTCCCCAAGCAGCCGTCAAACATCTGGAAGGGGAATTTATGAACTTACAACAAGGAAACTTATCCGTTCGAGACTACACCGCTAGCTTCCTGGAAAAGTCTCGTTCGCAGAATACTATGTTGCTACGGAGGCGATGAAGACGGAAAGGTTTATCTTCGGGTTAAATTCGGAAGTCAGAAAGTTAGTGACTGCAACAGGACCTGATAACTTCTCAGCCGCAGTAAATGCGGCGGAAAATGTAGAGCGATATATTAAGAGAGATGCAAATGATAAGAGTGCTGGGAAAAGAAAATCAGAAGAGATGACGCATGATTCAACGAAGTACGAAATTCAGAGGTTCGATAGTCGCCTACCTTTTATATCAAATGAAAGACTATGTCCAAAATGCAACCGTGTACATCAAGGAAATTGTTATGTTTATCCTAGAAGTTGTTACAGATGTGGAAGAGCTGGACACGTCGCTAAGAATTGTCGCGCAAATCGATTCTGTTTCGTTTGCAATTCCCCTGATCATATTCAGTCAGACTGTCCACAAAGGAAAATACAACAGGGTAGTACGACGGGGAAACCAATAAGCGTCAGGATGGGAGAGATACAAGGGTCTGATGAACCGAAAGCAAAGGGACGAGTATTCCAAATGACAACGCAAGATGAGGAGGAAATTCCGGATGAGGATACAGGTACATTTATAATAAACTCTATACGTGCTAAGGTGTTATCTGACTTCGGTACGAAGTGGTTCTTGGTATTTCTGTGCTTATATTGTTGATCTGTGTTAGAGACATAAGTGGGTGTGGGGTGGCTATTCAGTTAGTTTCTATGGTTTTGATTGAGTTCGAGGTAGTAGTGATAAGTATTCGTATCTTTTCGCTTAACCGAATTCCGGGACGGAATTCTTTTTAGGGGGAGATAATGTAATACCCCGGGTAAGTCCGTTAAATTTGTTTAACTAAAGGATTTTGATATTAAGGGGAAGTTTGAGATAAGTTATAAGATTTGGGGTGGGTTGGTAATTAGTGAGTAGTTTGTGCCAAAAGTGTAAATGGAGATATAAATATCTCTCACACTTCAGTTATCCTTCAAAAACCTAAAAATAGAAAGACAGTGTGTGTGTTCGTGAGGCGAAAAAGGAGCAGAAGTGGAAAGGTTCGGTTTGAGCATCGATTGAACGGGTTTGAGTCGATTTTAAGGTATGTACCCTTTAGGTTTTATGTTTGTAATCATCAATAGACAGTTTATATCGGATTAGAAAGTTTAAATGGTAGCTGTATAGATTTGATTTGGGTTCTGGATTAGAGAAGCGACCGACTGTGTTCTTGAGAGTCCCGGGGAAGTCCCGGTAGACTCCCGGTACTGACGACTCCCGGTACTGACGACTCCCGGTATTGTGAGTCCCGGTATAGCAGACTTTCGGTAGTGTAGAATCCCGGTAATGTGAACTCCCGGTATAGGAACTCCCGGTACCATGAAGTCCCGGTAGTGTTGTCTCTCGGTACTCTGGGTAGTCCCGATACCTTGTTATGTTTTGTTGTTAAGTCAGAAGGGTAAGAGTATAAGTGAAACATTGGTGGGCCGGAACTTAGTAGGCTTTATGTGTTTGGCTAGTAAAGCGATATATGTATCTTAAATGGTTTCAGATTCTGTGGAGTCAAGGTGAAGGATAGGATCTTTTTGAAAGGAACTTGCAAGTGTTTTTGGATAAGCGATCGAGGTGAGTTTTACTTTAAAACGTTTTCAACTGGAATAAATATATGTGTTTATATGTGTATGTGAGTATGTGTGATATATATATATATATGTATTTATATATATGAGACGATATGTGTCAAGGTTTGATTATATGTTTATGTTAAAAGGTTTATAAATGACAATATGATATATTGAGATATATATTGTATTTATATTGCACGAAACGAGTATAGGTGAGCCGAATTATTATTTGGCGGGGCTGTATTGAAATACAGCGGGGCTGCATGAAATTGCAGTGGAGCTGTAGGTAATTGCAGCGGGGCTGTATGTAATTACAGTGGAGTCGACTGTATTGTACAGTGACGATAATTAGTTGGCTTGCTACCGACTAATGTGGCCAGGGGAAAGAAGAAGAGATGAGGAGAGATACACGGTGTACGAGTCCAAATGTGGTATTTATATACGTGTGGTATATGCATGCTTATACGAAAGGTTTCATGTAAATTATTTTGATACAAAGTATTATGTGAAAAGAGTTTTATATTGATTTTGGAAAAGACCAGGATTAACTCACTAGACCCGTTTGGTCTAACCCTCATTTTGTTTTAAAAAATATGTTTTCCAGGTCGAGGATCCGATAGCGGCAAAGGAAAGAATAAGGTGTAGACTGCCTTCGTGGACCGATGATGATTAGGGAGATATTATATATTTTATAGTTTCGAGACTAAAAGAGACCGTACTTGGTTTGCTATGTAACTTTTGTTGTAAATCAATGATATGTATGCACGTTATGTATTATGATGTATGTTATGGGATTTGGGCTGTTACAAGTAGAGTGGGTGGTTTTGTTAAGGAACTAGCAGTGAAGAAGTTGTTGGTGTTCGCCATTTTGAGTAAAGAGAAAAATACCAGAAAACAGAGTATGAACTGAAAACTTTTAGATGATGGGTCAAATTTTTCGAAAAGAGGTTATAAGCTTAAAACCCTTGAACAATGCACTAAAATGGAGAGTTTTAACTGTAGAAACAGGTTCTGTAAGTTTACCAAAGTCGAACTGGTCGAGAATGGCAGAAAAACAGAGGCTGTTTGAAATAAACGAAGAACGGGTTAAAATCAATCCAAGTTTCTATATCTCTTGATATAGAAAATCAGCTATGTCATTGTATATTTTGCAAAAATAGGACTTTTTGGATTTAAAAACGAACCTTCTCTCGCTCCCCCTCAAACTGAGCATGGGGATGACTTTGCTCCCCCTCGAATAGTGCAATGGAGAGTCCGACACAAAAAAAACTTTTGGACTTTTAAAAAAAAACACTGTGTCGCTCCCCCTCAAATGATGAACATGAAATGAAATTCACACAGGAGTATCCACACACAAAAAAAGGTTTTCATCAGAAAAAAATGTGTGTGACGCTCCCCCTCAACAATAGAGTAGACTTAGCTGATACCGGTTCATGCTCCCCCTGAACACATGAACACTTGTGAAAGCACAAGTAGAAACAGATAAAAACAGACGACAGTATGAAAGAAAGAAACACACGTAGAAAGAAAGGAAACAAACGAAATCTTCCTAATAAATACAGAGACTTAATCTAACTGTATAACTAAAACAAGTAGAATACAAGTGCGTGAAAGTGTGTGCTCAATCATCGGGAGTGTGAACACCGGATGATGAGTAGACAGTTTCCCGTAGATGTATGGAACTTGTAACGGGCACACAATCAGATTAAGTCTTCAGATTTAGCATACCTAACTTGGACACAAGAGTATTAAAATGTTTTTCGTCCAAGGGTTTTGTAAACAGGTCTGCTAACTGATGCTCAGTATTTACAAAGTAGAGTTCGACCGTACCTCTTTCAACGTGATCTTTGATAAAGTGATACCAAACGTCGATGTGCTTGGTCTTAGTGTGTTGGACCGGGTTGCTAGATATGGCAATGGCGCTCTTCGAGTCGCAGTAAATGGGCACCTTGACATAGGTGAAGCCATAGTCTTTGAGTCGCGTCTGCATCCAGATTACTTGAGAACAGCAGCTCGCGGCAGCCACGTACTTCGCCTCGGCAGTTGAAGTAGAAACGCATTGCTGCTTCTTGGACGCCCAGCTCACCAGACTATCTCCCAAAAACTGCACATGCCCCGATGTGCTCCTCCGGTCCATCATGCTGTCCGCGTGGTCCGCATCAGAATAAGCGGATAGCTCAAAACCTGTCTCTTTCGGGTACCACAAGCCAAGATCAACAGTACCACGTAAATAACGAAAAATTCGTTTTACAGCAATTAAGTGAGACTCTTTAGGCTTTGATTGAAATCGGGCACATAGAAAAGTTGAGAACATGATATCCGGTCTACTTGCGTCAATGTTTGATTATATGTTTATGTTAAAAGGTTTATAAATGACAATATGATATATTGAGATATATATTGTATTTATATTGCACGAAACGAGTATAGGTGAGCCGAGTTATTATTTGGCGGGGCTGTATTGAAATACAGCGGGGCTGCATGAAATTGCAGTGGAGCTGTAGGTAATTGCAGCGGGGCTGTATGTAATTACAGTGGAGTCGACTGTATTGTACAGTGACGATAATTAGTTGGCTTGCTACCGACTAATGTGGCCAGGGGAAAGAAGAAGAGATGAGGAGAGATACACGGTGTACGAGTCCAAATGTGGTATTTATATACGTGTGGTATATGCATGCTTATACGAAAGGTTTCATGTAAATTATTTTGATACAAAGTATTATGTGAAAAGAGTTTTATATTGATTTTGGAAAAGACCAGGATTATTTACTAGACCCGTTTGGTCTAACCCTCATTTTGTTTTCAAAAATATGTTTTCCAGGTCGAGGATCCGATAGCGGCAAAGGAAAGAATAAGGTGTAGACTGCCTTCGTGGACCGATGATGATTAGGGAGATATTATATATTTTATAGTTTCGAGACTAAAAGAGACCGTACTTGGTTTGCTATGTAACTTTTGTTGTAAATCAATGATATGTATGCACGTTATGTATTATGATGTATGTTATGGGATTTGGGCTGTTACAAGTAGAGTGGGTGGTTTTGTTAAGGAACTAGCAGTGAAGAAGTTGTTGGTGTTCGCCATTTTGAGTAAAGAGAAAAATACCAGAAAACAGAGTATGAACTGAAAACTTTTAGATGATGGGTCAAATTTTTCGAAAAGAGGTTATAAGCTTAAAACCCTTGAACAATGCACTAAAATGGAGAGTTTTAACTGTAGAAACAGGTTCTGTAAGTTTACCAAAGTCGAACTGGTCGAGAATGGCAGAAAAACAGAGGCTGTTTGAAATAAACGAAGAACAGGTTAAAATCAATCCAAGTTTCTATATCTCTTGATATAGAAAATCAGCTATGTCATTGTATATTTTGCAAAAATAGGACTTTTTGGATTTAAAAACGAACCTTCTCTCGCTCCCCCTCAAACTGAGCATGGGGATGACTTTGCTCCCCCTCGAATAGTGCAATGGAGAGTCCGACACAAAAAAAACTTTTGGACTTTTAAAGAAAAACACTGTGTCGCTCCCCCTCAAATGATGAACATGAAATGAAATTCACACAGGAGTATCCACACACAAAAAAAAGTTTTCATCAGAAAAAAATGTGTGTGACGCTCCCCCTCAACAATAGAGTAGACTTAGCTGATACCGGTTCATGCTCCCACTGAACACATGAACACTTGTGAAAGCACAAGTAGAAACAGATAAAAACAGACGACAGTATGAAAGAAAGAAACACACGTAGAAAGAAAGGAAACAAACGAAATCTTCCTAATAAATACAGAGACTTAATCTAACTGTATAACTAAAACAAGTAGAATACAAGTGCGTGAAAGTGTGTGCTCAATCATCGGGAGTGTGAACACCGGATGATGAGTAGACAGTTTCCCGTAGATGTATGGAACTTGTAACGGGCACACAATCAGATTAAGTCTTCAGATTTAGCATACCTAACTTGGACACAAGAGTATTAAAATGTTTTTCGTCCAAGGGTTTTGTAAACAGGTCTGCTAACTGATGCTCAGTATTTACAAAGTAGAGTTCGACCGTACCTCTTTCAACGTGATCTTTGATAAAGTGATACCAAACGTCGATGTGCTTGGTCTTAGTGTGTTGGACCGGGTTGCTAGATATGGCAATGGCGCTCTTCGAGTCGCAGTAAATGGGCACCTTGACATAGGTGAAGCCATAGTCTTTGAGTCGCGTCTGCATCCAGATTACTTGAGAACAGCAGCTCGCGGCAGCCACGTACTTCGCCTCGGCAGTTGAAGTAGAAACGCATTGCTGCTTCTTGGACGCCCAGCTCACCAGACTATCTCCCAAAAACTGCACATGCCCCGATGTGCTCCTCCGGTCCATCATGCTGTCCGCGTGGTCCGCATCAGAATAAGCGGATAGCTCAAAACCTGTCTCTTTCGGGTACCACAAGCCAAGATCAACAGTACCACGTAAATAACGAAAAATTCGTTTTACAGCAATTAAGTGAGACTCTTTAGGCTTTGATTGAAATCGGGCACATAGAAAAGTTGAGAACATGATATCCGGTCTACTTGCGTCAAGGTTTGATTATATGTTTATGTTAAAAGGTTTATAAATGACAATATGATATATTGAGATATATATTGTATTTATATTGCACGAAACGAGTATAGGTGAGCCGAGTTATTATTTGGCGGGGCTGTATTGAAATACAGCGGGGCTGCATGAAATTGCAGTGGAGCTGTAGGTAATTGCAGCGGGGCTGTATGTAATTACAGTGGAGTCGACTGTATTGTACAGTGACGATAATTAGTTGGCTTGCTACCGACTAATGTGGCCAGGGGAAAGAAGAAGAGATGAGGAGAGATACACGGTGTACGAGTCCAAATGTGGTATTTATATACGTGTGGTATATGCATGCTTATACGAAAGGTTTCATGTAAATTATTTTGATACAAAGTATTATGTGAAAAGAGTTTTATATTGATTTTGGAAAAGACCAGGATTATTTACTAGACCCGTTTGGTCTAACCCTCATTTTGTTTTCAAAAATATGTTTTCCAGGTCGAGGATCCGATAGCGGCAAAGGAAAGAATAAGGTGTAGACTGCCTTCGTGGACCGATGATGATTAGGGAGATATTATATATTTTATAGTTTCGAGACTAAAAGAGACCGTACTTGGTTTGCTATGTAACTTTTGTTGTAAATCAATGATATGTATGCACGTTATGTATTATGATGTATGTTATGGGATTTGGGCTGTTACAAGTAGAGTGGGTGGTTTTGTTAAGGAACTAGCAGTGAAGAAGTTGTTGGTGTTCGCCATTTTGAGTAAAGAGAAAAATACCAGAAAACAGAGTATGAACTGAAAACTTTTAGATGATGGGTCAAATTTTTCGAAAAGAGGTTATAAGCTTAAAACCCTTGAACAATGCACTAAAATGGAGAGTTTTAACTGTAGAAACAGGTTCTGTAAGTTTACCAAAGTCGAACTGGTCGAGAATGGCAGAAAAACAGAGGCTGTTTGAAATAAACGAAGAACAGGTTAAAATCAATCCAAGTTTCTATATCTCTTGATATAGAAAATCAGCTATGTCATTGTATATTTTGCAAAAATAGGACTTTTTGGATTTAAAAACGAACCTTCTCTCGCTCCCCCTCAAACTGAGCATGGGGATGACTTTGCTCCCCCTCGAATAGTGCAATGGAGAGTCCGACACAAAAAAAACTTTTGGACTTTTAAAGAAAAACACTGTGTCGCTCCCCCTCAAATGATGAACATGAAATGAAATTCACACAGGAGTATCCACACACAAAAAAAAGTTTTCATCAGAAAAAAATGTGTGTGACGCTCCCCCTCAACAATAGAGTAGACTTAGCTGATACCGGTTCATGCTCCCACTGAACACATGAACACTTGTGAAAGCACAAGTAGAAACAGATAAAAACAGACGACAGTATGAAAGAAAGAAACACACGTAGAAAGAAAGGAAACAAACGAAATCTTCCTAATAAATACAGAGACTTAATCTAACTGTATAACTAAAACAAGTAGAATACAAGTGCGTGAAAGTGTGTGCTCAATCATCGGGAGTGTGAACACCGGATGATGAGTAGACAGTTTCCCGTAGATGTATGGAACTTGTAACGGGCACACAATCAGATTAAGTCTTCAGATTTAGCATACCTAACTTGGACACAAGAGTATTAAAATGTTTTTCGTCCAAGGGTTTTGTAAACAGGTCTGCTAACTGATGCTCAGTATTTACAAAGTAGAGTTCGACCGTACCTCTTTCAACGTGATCTTTGATAAAGTGATACCAAACGTCGATGTGCTTGGTCTTAGTGTGTTGGACCGGGTTGCTAGATATGGCAATGGCGCTCTTCGAGTCGCAGTAAATGGGCACCTTGACATAGGTGAAGCCATAGTCTTTGAGTCGCGTCTGCATCCAGATTACTTGAGAACAGCAGCTCGCGGCAGCCACGTACTTCGCCTCGGCAGTTGAAGTAGAAACGCATTGCTGCTTCTTGGACGCCCAGCTCACCAGACTATCTCCCAAAAACTGCACATGCCCCGATGTGCTCCTCCGGTCCATCATGCTGTCCGCGTGGTCCGCATCAGAATAAGCGGATAGCTCAAAACCTGTCTCTTTCGGGTACCACAAGCCAAGATCAACAGTACCACGTAAATAACGAAAAATTCGTTTTACAGCAATTAAGTGAGACTCTTTAGGCTTTGATTGAAATCGGGCACATAGAAAAGTTGAGAACATGATATCCGGTCTACTTGCGGTTAGATACATCAAAGAACCGATCATTCCCCGGTACAATTTAGTGTTCACATCCTTTCCGTTAAAATCGGCGTGAAACTTTGTACCGGTTGCCATGGGAGTTTTCATTGGTGAGGACTGTTCCATCTGGTATTTCCTAAGAATATCCCGGTCGACAGTTGTTTAACTTGAAGACCAAGGAAGAAATTCATCTCACAAAGCATACTCATTTAAAAAAAATCCCATAAGATTGGCAAAGTTCTTTGCATATTGACGATTAGTATAACCAAAAATGATGTCATCGACATACACTTGTACTAAGACAATATGACCCTTTTCGTTCTTGATAAACAGAGTTGAGTCTATCTTACCTCGAGTGAATTCAGATTTAAGCAAGTATTCGGACAGAGTGTTGTACCAGGCTCGCGGAGCTTGCTTTGGACCATAAAGCGCTTTGTCTAGAACATAGACATGACTAGGCTTCGAATCGTCCACGAATCCTTCTGGTTGCAAGACGTACACTTCTTCCTTGATATCGTCGTAGAGGAAAGCGGTCTTCACATCTATTTGGAAGACTGTGAAGTTTTTGTGCGCGGCGAATGCAAGGAACATGCGTATGGCTTCGATTCCTTCTTGCTGACGGTACCCCTTGGCTACGAGACGCCCCTTGTTGCGTACGACGATGCCGTCTTCGTTCTTCTTATTCCTGAAGATCCACTTGGTGCCGATCACCGTCTTGTGAGATGGATGTGGAACCGGTCGCCATACCTTTAGAGCCTCGAATTGGTTGAGCTCCTCTTGCATAGCTATGATCCAGTCCGGATCTTCAAGTGCTTCACGTACAGTCGTCGGCTCGATCTTGCTTAAGAAGCCGGAAAAGAGACAAAAATTGGCGGAAGCGCCTCGCGTGCGAACAGGAGTAGAGGGATCACCGATGATTTGGTGTAGGGGATGAGCTTTCGTCCATCTGGTAGTGTGCGGAAGCGGCTGCTGGGTTGAGTGTGACGCGTCCGGATCTACGTAGAAACCAGATGGAAGGTCTTGAACTGCCTCAAGTGTTGCAGGCTGATTTCTCGGAAGAGACGGGGGAGGATTCGTCGACGGTTGAACAACTTCTGGTTCCGAGGAGTTCTGAGGTTGATCGTCGATTGTAGCAGAAGACGAATCATTAGGAGCATGTTATTAACCTGGTTCGTTGAAGAAGAAGAAGTTCTTGAAAACTTGAGAGCACAAATGCAACAGTAATTCTTTCTTGCTTGGAGGAGAAGTTTTTCGCGTAAAAGAGAAATATAAACCCATAATGTGTTTATATAGTGAGATTAGAGAGAGAAAATCTTGAGCGGGAAAAGATTTTCATCATGACACGGACACGTGTTTGCATTTGATTGGAAGGTAAACCAAACGTGCAAACGTGTGTCAGAAAAAGAACGTGCCGGGGTTTATCCGTTGCAATGACGTCACAACTGTCCTTTCATATTTTAGGATGTCTCTGAGGTTTTGAAAACTCAGGGACACAATTGAAAACATGAAGCACTGAATTGAAATATCAGTGTTGGTTTTAGAAATTTCAAAGTATCGCTGATTAAGAAAGAGATATTCAGCGATGCAATTTGTTTTGAAATCTTGCATTTACATGCGATTGTCAGAGAGAGAAAAACATACCTTGATAACAACGAATCAAGTTTATTCAGGGAGAAGATGATAGAATAGGTTATACAAGTTGATTTTATCCTATCGCTGATCAAATGTGAACCGCTGAAGATTTTACTCTTCAAAGTTCAGCATTCCAAGCTCGCTGATGAGAAAGTTGAATCTTGTCTCGTCAAGAGGTTTGGTGAACAGATCAGCTAACTGATAGTCATTTGGGATAAAGTGAAGTTCTATATCACCATTCATCACATGATCTCTGATAAAATGATACCTGATTTCGATGTGTTTTGTCTTTGAGTTTAGCACTGGATTGTTGGCTATAGCGATGGCACTTGTGCTGTCGCAATATATTGGAATATTTGAGAACTGTAGGTCATAGTCCAGTAGTTGATTCCTCATCCACAAGACATGAGAACAACAGCTTCCAGCGGCTACATACTCAGCTTCAGCTGTGGAGGTGGACACTGAGTTTTGCTTTTTACTTGTCCAACTCACCAGCTTTCCACCCAGGAGCTGACAGCCTCCTGTGGTGCTTTTCCTATCCAATTTGCAACCTGCAAAATCACTATCTGAATAGGCGATTAGATCGAATCCTGAGTCTTTAGGATACCAAAGACCTAGATTCGCAGTACCCTTAAGTTATCGAAAAATTCGCTTTACAGCGGTCACATGAGATATCTTGGGTTCAGCTTGATATCGTGCACACAAACAGGTTGCGTACATAATATTGGGTCGGCTAGCTGTAACATACAAGAGAGAGCCGATCATGTAACGCCCCAAATTCCGGGCTAATTTGAACCTCAATTTTTCCACAAGTTATGATAATATAAACTTCAAACTTACAAAAATTGTAACGACCCGGTATCCCATAACATACATAATATATAACAATTAACATTTCATACACAACGTCGTTACTTTCATAACAAAATATATGATAATTCACATTCGGTCCCAAAGTCTCAAAACTATACAATACAGAAATGTAAACATATCCTAATCTTCGTCAACTAGCAACCACCTCCTATGCTTTATTCTTCCCTTTGCTAACAAAAGATCCTTGACCTGGAATACATATTTTAAAAAGGAAAATGAGGGTTAGACCAAACGGTCTAGTGAGATAATCCCTGTCAGTTTAGAAATCTTTTTTATAAAACATACTTATACCACAAAGATTAACTATCAAGCAAGACTCGTACATTGTTTTCATCTCTCCTCATTCCCATGGCCAAATTAGTTGGTAGCAAGCCAACTAATAAACAACGCTGTACAACAACTACAACCAATCAACACTGTACAACAACTACAGCCAACACACCGGTCCTAAGCCCGGCCATTCGTATTCTTGTTTAGTATAATTCTTATGTAAATACAATATCTCAATATATTATATTTCAACATAAACACACAGAATCACACATCTATCACATACTCAAACCACACATATACGTATCCCAGTTTAAGAACGTTTTAAAGTAAAAACTCACCTTGAATGCTTACAATACGCTTCCAAGCCTTTCTCCGAGCTATCCGATCCTTTATCCAAAATTCTCAGAATCTGAAACCATTTACATACAAATATCTCCTTACCAACTTATGTATAAGACTTACAAGCAGGCTATGGACTCTAGATACATCTACATAACTCTTATCCTCAAAAATTGACCAAACAGCCAAAATATCCGGAAACCACAAAAGTATCCGGGCAACTTTCCGGACAACACAAAGAATCCGGACAACATGAGGAATCCGGACACCAAAGGAATCCGGATGCCATCCGGTATCTAAATCATCCGGAAACCATCCACGAATCGTCCGGACACTATCAACAAAATACCCGGACACCACCAAAGAAACTATCCGGACACTACCAACAAAAGTATCCGAACACATTCAATCTATCCGGAAACTACTGACTGTTCATCCCCAATTCACCCAGAATTCGACATAATTATTACCAGATGTGTAAATGATGTTTCTACTCCGATATGACCCTTCTAAAAGCAATTACAAACACAAAATACAAAGGAACATACCTTAATTCATTTCCAAAGCTCACCAATTGATGTCTTAACCACAAAGCTCTTTCTTTTCTTCTTCTTAGCTCCAAGAACACACACACACACATACCTTAATCTAGATATTTCTGAGTTATGACTTATCTGAAGTCTAAAAGAGGTAATATCAAACACAATTTACATTCTAGCCCTTAAACTATTCAGCAATGACACAAACACCCTTAACTTATAAATTTACCCAAACTTACCCTAAACATCAACTTTAAAGTTAACTAAACTTAACGATTAAGAGATTTTAACTAACGAACTTACCCGGGGTATTACACTATCTCCCCCTTAAAAGAATTCCGTCCCGGAATTCGGTTAAGCGAAAAGGTATGAATACTTAGTTTCCCCTACTACCTCAAACTCAACCAAAGCCATAGGAAATAGCTGATTAGACACCCCACACCCACCTATATCTCTAACACAGATAAGCAACAAGAGAACGGAAATACTAATAACCATTTTACACCGAAGTCATATAACACTTTAGCACGTATAGAGTTTATTAGAATCATACCTGTAACAGCATCAGGACTTTCTTCTACCTCTTGTTCCGTCATTTGGAAAACTCGACCCTTTGCTTTCGGTACTTCAGACCTTTGTATTCCTTCTGGCCTAACACCCGTTGGTCTCACCGTCATACTACGCTGCTGTGCTTTCCATTGTGGACATTCAGACTGAATATGATTAGGGGATTTGCAAACGAAACATAATCGAGTTACCCGACAATCTCTCGCGATATGACTAGCCTTTCCACATTTGTAGCACTTTCGGGAATCACCATAGCAGTTTCCTTGATGAATACGGTCACATGTTGAACATGGTCTTCTTTCAGCTGGCCTGAAAGGTGAATAGATATCAACCCTCGGGGATTCGTATTCTTCCGAATCGTACGTCATTTCTTCCAATTTTCTTTTCCCAGCACTTTTATCACCAACGTCTCTCCTATTATCCCGTTCCACATTTTTCGCGGCATCTATTGCGGCTGAGAAGGTATCGGGTCCTTTTGCAATCACTAGCTTTCTAATTTATGCATTTAACCCGAAAATAAACCTTTCCATCTTCAGAGCCTCCATGGCAACATAGTACTCGGCAAAGCAAGACTTCTCCAGAAAGCGAGCAGTGTAATCCCTAACCGATAAACTTCTCTGATGTAGGTTCATGAATTCCTCTTCCAGTTGTCTAACTGCTGCTTGAGGACATAACTGTCCTTTGAAAGTTGTTGTGAATTCGTCCCAAGTAAAAGTTGAGTATACATCAGATCCTCTAGATGTAATATGAGCCTCCCACCAAAATAGAGCATCTGCCTTCAACATCGCGGTTCCATATAGCACTTCATCTTCTTCTGCACACTTGCTGGTCCTAAAGACAGCTTCTATCTATTTCAGCCACCTCATGGCCTTCACTGGATCTCTTTCTCCTGTATACGTCGGGGGTTTGCAATTTAAAAACATTTTATAGTCACACTTCCTTGGCACCGGTATGACAGTATGTGTAATGGGCATTTCGTCTTCCAGACTAGGATCTGGTATTCCAGTTTCTGTGTGACGAGTTCTATCGAACATAGCTTGTATATTGGCTTGAAGCCTTTCCATTTCCACCGTCAAATCATTTCGTGTAACAAATTCGGTACCTCGCCCTTGAACTCTACCTCCAGTTCTGCCTCTGCCTCTTTCTCCCCCTCTTCCCCTTCTGTGAAATCCCAAATCTAGCAAGAAATCAAGAATGATGTAGAGAGAGAATCTAGAGAGAACTTGTCATCCATATATTGATCTCTAAAGTGTAAATAACAAATGATCAAGAAGTTATCAAAAGGTATCTAGATTCCTTTCTAACTAAGAACTAGACATGCCTATTTATACCCATAACATACAAGGTATAAAGGCAAAGCTAACAAATACAGTACATTGACTTTACAGTAAATCTTGAATACAACAATGCTCTAACAATCTCCCCCTTTGGATTCAAGATTTAAAAAATATGACAGCAGTCTTCAGCTCTTTGTAAAGTCAATCTTCTCAAACAGACACCCTATCAAACCATCTTCAAATAGCTTTATTTCCACTAGTTCACGGCGAACTATATGCTTTGACACTCTTTAAGAACTCAGCTTTGAAGAATCTTCAGACAAACATGAAAAGTCATTGTCTTTTTCTTTGAAAAATCAACCTTCTTCAATACAATCTTCAACAGATTGTCTTCAAGTCTTGAACATGGAACAAGATGAATCAGAAACGATTAGAGTTTGGATCAGAAAGATGTGAAACCATCCACATTGTTGAACTTTTAGGTGTAAGCGCATTCCGAGAACCACTCAGAACTAAGATAACCAAATTCAGCAACATTTGGACTTCACATGATCCTTCTCCCCCTGATCTTCAGTCTTTGTTCACGATCCTTTGACTTGAAAGTTCTTTGACATGAAATATCTTTGACTTGAAAACTCTTTGACATGAAATTGAAATTAAACTTTTCTCCCCCTTTTTCGATGACGGTGAGCATCATAATCATCGAAAACCATTTTCAATTTCAGTCGTGTCTTTGAGTATTGCTAACAATCTCCTCCTTAGAGAATAACCTTGCTCCCCCTCAAAGTAAGAATTCTGGAGTAACTTGTTTTCTTCCTCTGAAAGTATGCATATATTTCAATAACACTCAGTATTTGACATTGTAGTAAAAATGCATTTTACAAGGAAAGTAAAATTCATTGAATTTTATTTTATGACTACTAACATCTGATCATTTGAAAGCTTTACAAAAGAAATTCAGCTTAATGAAATTTAACAGATTTTTCAATCAACTGAAATCAAATGTATGTGTTTGGATTCAAGAACAAGTCATCATTGTATATCAAGTTATAAACGTTCAGTGTCAACCCCTTTATCAAATCTATTTGGTTTGCTGGCATGCGAAATATGATTAGCATAAAGCATATGCAATTCTAAAACATATAAGAATACTCTGCTCTACTCACATTATTTGTCCAAAATCAGGATTTTCACAAATTTACGGGTTTATCGCGACTTTGTATTTTCCCAAGTTTCAAGAGATGTGTGCTCATTGGCATCTTTTGATTTTGTGCTCATTGGCATCCTTTGATTTTGTGCTCATTGGCATCCTTTGATTTTGTGCTCATTCGCATCTTTTGATCAAAAAGTTTAGTAAGAATAAGATACACCGTTAAACATGACTTTCTATCTGGTTCTATAGCAGGATTTGGGTCAGCATATCCCAGACCAGTTGGCCTTAGGTGCTAGGTGACGAGCACCCCTTAGAACTTAATTTCCCAAACCAGAAAGGCCACATCGATATATCTTAAACCCATTTGTACCAGTAGAACATGGCTTTCTATCTGGTTCTATTGCAGGATTTGGGTCAACCGATCCCAGACCAGTTGATCTTAGGGACTAGGTGTCGAGCACCCCTTAGGACTTACTCTCCCAAACCAGAAAGGCCACAGGCACAAACTTTCAAACTAAATGATAATGCAATAATTTTATCTCAATCACTTGGTTCTAAAACATAGTGCTTCCCCCATATTTTCGTTTCCATTCATCATTCTGATAAATAGGCTTTTTGAGCATTATATTCTATATAAGTCCAGATTCACATAACTTTGAGCATTCAGCATAATTTCATTCATGTTTTGCTGACCTTTCGATTTATTTCAGAGGTGAAAGTTGAAACAAATCTAACTCAGATAATACAAAAATACTTGTAAAATCATCTTTTAGCACACATTTAATTCATTGAATGAAAATTGAAAATTTTATCTCATTGAATTAAATTTGTAAAGATTCAAGTTTTCAAAGTGGTAGAAACAAAATATAATCCAATGTTACCTTTTACCACGTTCCTTGAAACAGAAAGATGTAACAGTTAAAGATATCACCTGAGAAGTGTGAGTTCTAAACTGATTTGTTTAGAAGTCTTAGTCTTTGAAGTACGGGTCCTGAACTGAATTGTTCAGAAGCCATAGCCGTTGAAGCACGGGTTTTGAACTGATATGTTCAAAAGCCAAAGTCGTTGAAGCACGGGTTTTGAACTGATATGTTCAAAAGCCAATGTATCTTTACTCCCCCTTAATGGTACAAGTAATCTTCTTCCGAGAGTTCAACACTTTGCTTCTAAATCTGCAAAAACAGATTAAGTAGATTTTGGTACCCAACGTAACTTGGGTCCTAGTGTGTTAGATGTAGATTTCTTAGAAGGAATACTATAAGTACCGTACCAATAAGAAGTATGATTTTTATGCACAAAATCATTTGAACCACAGTAGGAACAACAAATTTTCTTATGTGCCAACCTAATTAGATGATTTACAGAATGAATAGGATTAGGTTGAACAAAAGATTTTCCTTTCGGCGCATTGTTCTTTTTGGCATTTGTTGTGGAGACAAATGATTTTGGCACATCTTTCTTTGGAACTGTTGTGCCTTTGACTCTCCATTCCATCTTCACCTTTTTGAAGACTGGAACTTCTTTAGGTTTGGAAGTATTAACTTTAGGCACATTTGTTTTGTTATCTGATTTATCAAACAGAGGATTATAGAAGAGATTTGTTGAACGAATCTGATCTTTTGAGAAACCAGTTGATCTATTAATATGTTTAGAAGGAATGTTTTTAAAACTCGAACTTGAAGCAGTTTTAAAAGAGCATTCAGAATCATTTGAATTAACAAATGGAGTCTGAAAGATACTTTTAGGACTTACCTGCTTTGAGACATCAAATTTAAAAATGATGTCTTCAACGTCATTGACTTTGTTTATTAAAACATTTTTCTCTTTAGAAATTAGATCAAATTTATTTTGGAGATCAGATTTGATCAACTGATCCTTCATAATATCAGCTGATAAACCAGATAATCTTTTGGTAAGATTAAGAATCACATCTTCAAAATATTCGCGTTCCGATTCAAAATCTTTTTCCAAAAACTTTCTTTTATCAGTAATCTCTTTGAAAATTTCCATATTTTTCTTTTTAAGTGTTTTACTTTCCTTTTCAAAGAGATTTTTCTTTTCCGTGAAATCTTTTCTTTCCTTTTCCAAAAGATTTTCTAATTCAGAGATTTTCACGGAAAGTTCAGAACTTTTAATTTCAAAAGATTTGCATTCAGTTTTAAAAACAGCTCTTTCTTTTTCGAGCTTCTCTTTTTCTAAAAATAAAACTTTCTCAAGATCAGAAATTTGTTTTGAAAGTTTTATATATTTAAGCTCAATTACTTCCTTTTCTTTAAGAACTTTCATTGAAGAAAGTGACTCTCTTTCACGTTCTGAAAGCATCTTCTTCAATTCAACGTTTTCACCTTCCAACGTTGTTCTTTTCTCTCGAACTTCTTTTAATTGAGCATGTAAATGCAAGTTCCACTCCGTTCTCTTGAACTTCAGATCAGCATTTTCATTTTGAAGAGTTGATACTTTCTCTTGAAGTTTCCCGATTAGATCGTGCAGACTTGAGTTGTCTTTCTTTGCTTCAAGATCTGCAATATAAGCTTCAAGATCAGTTATTCTTTTAGTAAGTTTATCATTTGAAGAAGAAATGTCTAAAATTTGTCTTTTCAGATCAACATTTTCTTCCTCTAATGCTTTTATACTCCCTTGAAGCTCCTTTATGTTATCTTGATGAGTTGTGATCTCAAGTGACTTATTTTTCTCTTGAGTAACTTCAAGCACTACAGTTTTGTCATTCAAATCTTTCAGTTCGAACTCAAGAGAAGAGACTTTGTCTTCTAATAAAGCTTTCTCAGACATAAGCTTTGTATTTTTTCTTGCATCTTCATCAGAATGTCTTATGTATCTATGAAGAAAACCTTCAAGACGCTTGATCTCATCTTTAGCTTCAGAAAGAGTCCATTTTCTCTCTTTTCCTAACTGACTCCATATTCTCCCACTTAAATTCTGTATGTCAGACATCTTGATAAAATCCTGAAAAAAAAATTAACAAAAAAAAATTAGATGAAAAATTACCAAAAACCTAGAACTTTAAATATTGCTAGAAATTGATCGTTCAGAAGATCAAGCAGAAAGTGTATGAAAATACACTACAAAAAAATTTATATTAAAATTTTTCTTGAAAAGCTCTTACAGTGTATGAAATACACTATAGAAAAAATTTCGGAATAAAAATTTTTCTCAAAAAACTCGGATGTAAAATTTATAAAAAATTTCGATTTTTTTTTTGGTTAAATCACAAGAATTCGGATGTATAAGAGTTCGAAACCACGGAATTCGTCTGCTAAAGGATCCGAAACCCTTGAATTCGGATGCTGAAGGGTTCGAAATCCCAAGAATTCGAATGTAGTTGGATCCGAAATCAATGAATTCGGATGTAGAAGGATTCGAAATCAATGAATTCGAATGAAGAAGGATTCGAAATCACTCAATTCGGACTTAACTGAATCCGAATTCACCCAATTCGAACTTAACAGGATTCGAATTCACACAATTCGGACTTAACTTGGTTCGAATTCACTCAATTCGGACTTAACTGGGTTCGAATTCACTCAATTCAGACTTAACTGGATTCGAATTCACCCAATTCGGACTTAACAGGGATCGAATTCTATCCTTGGTAAATCAAAACCAACTCAGATTTATCCACAACTTCTCAATTTGAATCTAACAGGGTTCGAATTCAACTCAATTCGAACTTAACAGAGTTCGAATTCAATGAATTCGAAAGCTTCTTGAGTCAAATTCTATACTTGTGATGCCAAGAACACTCCGGATTCCCTTTGAATGATCCGAATTGTGTATGAATGATCCGAATTCACCAAGAATGATCCGAATTCTGCACTTCGAACTTAAAAAACACTAAATCAACCATAACTTTTTCAATTCTTGATCAATTGTTATGAAATTTGTACAGATTTGTTCGAATCTTGCACAGATTTGTTCGAAATTTGATTCCACACACTTTCTTAGTTAATCACAAATCCTAATTCGATCAATTTAATCGGATTATGATCCAAAATAGTAAGAAAATGTTTTCGAACAAAAACAGATATAAAATGATCAGATCTGCAAATTCTGTGCAGATTTTGGTATAGATCCTTGAATTAAAGATGTTCAGGGATGAAAATCGAGTGCAATGATGTCAAGAATCAATCCAAAAGATCAAAAAATGAAAAAGATGATGATTCTTGGTGAACAGTAATCGATGAAGGGTAAGAAATCATCATGAATAGTGATGAATGAAGGATCCGAAATCTTCAAGAACAGTGTAAAAAATCTTCAATTTGCTCTTTGATCTGCTTGAATTTTCTGTTTAGCTCTGATACCAAATGTGAAATCCCAAATCTAGCAAGAAATCAAGAATGATGTAGAGAGAGAATCTAGAGAGAACTTGTCATCCATATATTGATCTCTAAAGTGTAAATAACAAATGATCAATAAGTTATCAAAAGGTATCTAGATTCCTTTCTAACTAAGAACTAGACATGCCTATTTATACCCATAACATACAAGGTATAAAGGCAAAGCTAACAAATACAGTACATTGACTTTACAGTAAATCTTGAATACAACAATGCTCTAACACCTTCCTCCGACTGTTAGATTAGATCTTTTCGGATTTCCTCCTCCTTCCCGATTCGTTT
Organism: Saussurea involucrata; assembly: GCA_033807775.1. NCBI lineage: Eukaryota > Viridiplantae > Streptophyta > Magnoliopsida > Asterales > Asteraceae > Saussurea > Saussurea involucrata. The sequence continues at coordinate 65,256,279 of CM066318.1, read as the reverse complement.
GTCTCGTACCACTTGCCATTCTGTTGATTCAGATAAGGTTAACATACACATAAGCACATACCCCATATAACAAGGTATTCCAGTCCAAACATGTACCTGTAAGATCACAATTACACTGGCCAGGTGTAAAACTGAAATTACCTTACATGATGTTCCTTCTACCTTTTTATATTTAACACCCCAAGGTTCTACAATAATAGGGACATCCTACTTCACATGCAGTTTAAGTCTAGGTACAGATACTAATACCTAAATCCCTTAAACTAGGGCTCTGATACCATCTGTAACGACCCGATATCCCATAACATACATAATATATAACAATTAACATTTCATACACAACGTCGTTACTTTCATAACAAAATACATGATAATTCACATTCGGTCCCAAAGTCTCAAAACTATACAATACAGAAATGTAAACATATCCTAATCTTCGTCAGCTAGCAACCGCCTCCTATGCTTTATTCTTCCCTTTGCTAACAAAAGATCCTTGACCTGGAATACATATTTTAAAAAGGAAAATGAGGGTTAGACCAAACGGTCTAGTGAGATAATCCCTGTCAGTTTAGAAATCCTTTTTATAAAACATACTTATACCACAAAGATTAACTACCAAGCAAGACTCGTACATTGTTTTCATCTCTCCTCATTCCCATGGCCAAATTAGTTGGTAGCAAGCCAACTAATAAACAACGCTGTACAACAACTACAACCAATCAACACTGTACAACAACTACAGCCAACACACCGGTCCTAAGCCCGGCCAGTCGTATTCTTGTTTAGTATAATTCTTATGTAAATACAATATCTCAATATATTATATTTCAACATAAACAAACAGAATCACACATCTATCACATACTCAAACCACACATATACGTATCCCAGTTTAAGAACGTTTTAAAGTAAAAACTCACATTGAATGCTTACAATACGCTTCCAAGCCTTTCTCCGAGCTATCCGATCCTTTATCCAAAATTCTCAGAATCTGAAACCATTTACATACAAATATCTCCTTACCAACTTATGTATAAGACTTACTAGCAGGCTATGGACTCTAGATACATCTACATAACTCTTATCCTCAAAAATTGACCAAACAGCCAAAATATCCGGAAACCACAAAAGTATCCGGGCAACTTTCCGGACAACACAAAGAATCCGGACAACATGAGGAATCCGGACACCAAAGGAATCCGGATGCCATCCGATATCTAAATCATCCGGAAACCATCCACGAATCGTCCGGACACTATCAACAAAATACACGAACACCACCAAAGAAACTACTCGGACACTACCAACAAAAGTATCCAGACACATTCAATCTATCCGGAAACTACTGACTGTTCATCCCCAATTCACCCAGAATTCGACAGAATTATTACCAGATGTGTAAATGATGTTTCTACTCCGATAGGACCCTTCTAGAAGAAATTACAAACACAAAATACAAAGGAACATACCTTAATTCACTTCCAATTGACGTCTTAACCACAAAGCTCTTTCTTTTCTTCTTCTTAGCTCCAAGAACACACACACATACCTTAATCTAGATATTTCTGAGTTATGACTTATTTGAAGTCTAAAAGAGGTAATATCAAACACAATTTACATTCTAGCCCTTAAACTATTCAGCAATGACCCAAACACCCTTAACTTATAAATTTACGCAAACTTACCCTAAACATCAACTTTAAAGTTAACTAAACTTAACGAAAAAGAGATTTTAACTAACGAACTTACCCGGGGTATTACAAAAATAGAAAGTGAATTAATCATCAAGAGTACATTTACAGATACAGGATTCTACAAATAACTTATTAATCTAATTATGTCATTATAATCAGATTTACTAAGTTATCTAAGCAATCCCTCAAAATCTCCTTCTGTTAATGGACTTCCTTGCTATTCCAAAACGCTCGTCCCACAACCCTTTAATTTCCCGAGCCGGTACCTGGTAAGAAAACATCATTTAAAACGATTAGGCCAACACCTAGTGAGAACATTCGTTTCCATAATAATATTTCCAAAATCAATTGAAACAAGTTATATCAAACCTGATTACCCTTTTTCTTACCATACGTGTAACTCTATTCCGTTAACACGATTTTCATCCAATCCCATGAATATGACTGACACACATTCCATCATCATATCATGTCTTAGAGCCACACTACGAATCTTCACTGATTCTAGATTAATACTCTTATTCCAGAAATCGCAATATACACATGCCCATTTCCATTCATATCCTATTCCAGAGCCACACTACGAATCTTCTCAGATTCTAGATTAATGCTCCCACCTAAGAATTCGCAATATACACATGCCCATTTCTTAGGAAAGGAAGTAGAGATTACAATTACATATGTCAATCCCTCTTCTTCCTTAGAAACCGGGAATTACGTTTATTCCAGGGTTTCTCACACACATCAGAATAATGACTAGCTTCATCTATTCCACGTGTACATAACCATTAGTACCACACACATCAGAATAATGACTAACTTCATCTATTCCACGTGCACATAACCATTAGTACCACACACATCAGAATAATGACTAATTTCATCTATTCGACGTGCACATAACCATTAGAGCCTATGGATCCATTACACTTTACTAACGTATATGCATAACAACATATCACACCACATCTCATATCATATTCTTAATTCTGAGAATACTAGATAACCTATCGCATTTTCATCCAACCATCAGAACCTAACATTTTTAATTTCTCAAAAGTGTCCGGACAACAGGGGTTTCCGGACAACTAAACTTTCCGGATAACTACAACTCACCGGATACATGCATAATCCGGACAACACCCGGAAACTAAAGCAACCCGGATACTATTTTATCCGGAAACTTACAATAAAACTAGACTTACCGGATATTCTTCTGCGTCCGGAAACATTCATCACAGGGGTTTCCGGATACGTGGTTTTATCCGGAAACTACGGCTGAAACTCAGAAAATTGATCCAAATCCCATATCTGTTCTATTCAGCTCATTCCAGACCATTCCATACAGTTCATAACCAATTTATACAGCTATTTCAAGGTTTAATTTAACAGGAAAACACTGATTTGTACAAACAACAAATGAACTCACCTTTTTCTTGCAAAACCCACTTCCTGCACAAATCTGAAGCCCAAATCTGCTGTTTATGATTCTGAAAATCAGTCCAATACACAGATTCGTTTACAATCATATAACTACAACAGATTTTATCAGCAACCATCACAAATTCCTTACCAATTTGATGATCCCTTTGCTTTTCTTCCTTTTTCTTCTTTTCTCTCTGCCTTTCTCTCTTTCTGCCGACTTCAACAAGAACCAAAATGAGATATTTGCTTATCTCAGTTCTTATCCATACACACTTTTCCTAACTAACCAAACACACCTCCAAGTTTCATTATTTCAACAATTGACACCAAACCTTAATCCCTTGTATTTTAACCTTATTGAATTATAAAATTACAACATAATTCAAGGTTTTAACCAAAATACAAATAGATCCCAATTCTCATTAAAATAATATTATTGAAAATTCAGGATGTTACAATACTCCCCAACTTGAAAATGATTTCGTCGCCGAAATCAAAGCTAGGTAAACAAATGAGGATATCTAACTTTCATATCCTCCTCTGATTCTAAAGTTACATTAGTACCTCTATGGTATTTCCACTGTACTTTCAACATAGCTACTTCCTTGCCATTTCATAACTTTTAATTGACTTATCAAAATTTCTTCTGGTTTCTCCACACAACAACTCTTCTTATCCACTCTTACTTTAGTAAAAGAAATCACATCATACCAGCATGAAATATTTTGTACCTCTCTTTCCTTTAAGTCTTACATACTTAATCACAATTAAAAGTCCAGAAAGAACAAGAATTCATCTTTTCATATTTTCTGAACCTTACCTCTTTCGTTAGTATCCGCTCCCCAACTTGGATTTGCAAACCTCCTTAGAGTAACTGTTCATCATCAAATCTTTACCCGACTATTTCTTGGTCTACCATACCGACATTAACCGTAACTCGTTCTCCGGGTCTCAAAATAATATTACCATCTACTGCTTGAAAATCTACACTCACCTTAAATTGAGCATACTCACCACTTTTGAATACTTCGATAAATACGACAAACCTTTATTACATCCATGACTCATACGTTTCTTCAGTACAAAGTGTTACCATTTCCTCACACCACTATCGCACTACGCGACCATATTGCAACCAAACACTAAAGTGTTGTATATCAAGGGTGATAATTCCATTGAACCTGTAGTATAACTACATTCTTAGGTCCGACCTTTTTATCCTTTCTTCCCACGTTAGCATGGATTACTACCCTCCAAACATTACTTGTCTCTTTCTCCCAACTTTTCCACATACCGATAACATTTTCTCATTACTATACATAACCAATCAGTTGTACCAAAATTCTAACTTAAGGCAATCAACTAAGTTATCTTGAAATGACATACCGTCCCAAGTTACTACACATTCTTTAATCTGCAACTAATACTTTCTCGGACAATTCTTTCACACATAAGAAGCAACTAATATTCCTTAAAGATTTTGCATCTTTTACATCACATTTTGACTAACATATACATCATCTTCGTTAACTTCCAATGATTCAAAAACATAACCTTACTTAGCGACTCACACAACCAAAATCGCTTTGGATAAACACCTACTACCTTTCCGCCATTCAATTCCGATATTTGCCATATCACTACACCATCTTACAAACCACATACTCCAACAATTTTATTGACAAAATAGTACTCTTTATCTGAAATGCCCGAAAAGACTTCCATCGGATGCTTCCTCTTTCTAACTTCACATTACATACTAGTTGACACACTTATCTTGGGACTTGATGCCGCTACTCGTTCGTACATTCTCCACCCATAACATCTCACAGCAGACCAGGTCTCTCATGGTCATTTGTACACAATTCAAACGTACATTCATGTTCTCCCGCATGATTAATTGAGTCTATTTCACTATTATAATCCTCCCCAACTTTAGTTGAACCACAACTCACGGTTTCTAATTAATTTCAACTTACTCGTTTCCTGTTAGCTCTTCGTGATTCCAAACCAATACATAGACAGGGCACAATCCCTCACAGATCGGCATAGTCTATACACTCGCTTCGTTTGTGCCTAATACTTCATCCTTTATAAACCATCCATACTGTAAGAAAACACTTATCTAAAACAACAGCCCTTCACTGTCCTAACACCCCTACACGGTGGTCCTTTAACTTTTAATCTTCTTATTCCAGGCTTAATATTCATACATGACCTCAGAAATAACCAATGTATTCATATCATGTAAACTTCAATTATAATACAATTCATATAATTCTAACCCCAAGCCTACGTCGAGCTTATTTAAACCAGGCGAATGCTCCCAATACTCAACCGAGTCCAAAACCAAGCCATCTGCTCAAAGGATCTAATGATTATTTATCAACATCTATTCATGCAATTAAATACACCTAACTCACATCATGCAACACACGCTCTGAGGCGTGATAATCTCACAATCCCTTCATTGCTACCTTCCCAATGAAGTCAATTCATATATGTATCTATATGTACACGTATATGTAACTCTTTTATACTCAATAATGTATATCCCTCATCAAGGTTCATTAGTCCCAAAGGTACTAATAATACAAGATCATCAACGGTCCTCACACATAAGACCAATACTTAAAACGACACTCATTTAAATAAAATGCAATTAAGCACATATCACATCATAATTATTGTACAACCACAATAACTCTAAAAGCGAAATTTGACCCCATAGCTTTCTCTTATGCAATAAATTAATCAAAATTTCTTTCACTCGCGATTTATTCGTCAATCACTCAAATTCCCCAAAAGTGGGTATTTCACAAAATATATACCATTCTGTAACATCCCCAGTCCACCGTACACGATAAAGTCCACTTTGCGCATACCCTCTGCATAACAGCATGCCGGTACCGCCCACGGTTTTGTTCCTGTCCGCACAGGCATACGCGGGACGCACCCAGACCGCACCCAGTGACAGGCAAAAGGCCTCATACACCTTACACAACTGCCGACTTCAAAGTCAATAGTCGACCTGTCGATACTTCCTTAACCTATTCTTTAACAAAGGTCCCTAACTGAACCTAATCCTTCCAACATATCATAATATAATTCACATCCCATCGTCTTCATCTCCAATTTATTCGTGCAACGTTAATATCACAAGATCACCATAAATTCTTATTTGACGTCAAGGATGTTTCCTTTCTGTCTCACCACACTATTCCATCACCTTGACGACTTCTAGTCCTTCCTCCGGACACAATAGTCCCTCGGCAACTGTTTTTCTAGTCATCGAACAATGGGTACAGACCCTCATACATCCGACACTAAAGTCCACTTTCGACTCTCCCACTAATCACCTCTCATCTTGAACACAAATTCCAAAACTACGAACATTCTCCCATGATTTATCCAACACCTCTTCACTCTCGGAGTTCTTTCTTAGCTTATAGTGTAATACTCTATGACCTACTGAGTTCATAGCCTTCATGCATGACAACTTGATAAATGAATCATTTCACACATTTTCTCATTTTAAAGAACAACACAAGGAACAACTTGGGTACCAATGACCCCAACATTCTCATAACTCCAATGTACTGCACAACGATCTTGAGAATCGTTTGCATACAACTTTCCGTAACACTTAATCTTTCTCAACCAAACGATATTGTTACGACAGTAATAAAAATAAAAATCTTTTCATGCGACAAAAGTTTGAAAGAAAATTACCGACACGAAGTAAGCTAGTCGGTTCTCACATTCGTTTATATGATATCATCAAGTTAATACTCTTGTTGGTTATAAAAAGTTTTGCTGGCCAATGCTTTCTTGACCTTTTTGCTACCATTCAACTTTTCATGTAAAATACGAAGTATTTTGCAAATTGCTAAACTCAAAATTTCATTGTGCGCCGTAAATGGAATTTCCTTTTTCTTTAAATACATACTTGCACATGCTGACTCAACCTCGACTAAAAATGTTGTCTATGCATTTGTTTTGAAATCATAAAAACTCATGTAACACACACTAGGACACCATACATAAAACTCTATTCGCAAATGAAAGCTATTCACTCAAACAAGGTCAATCGTTTTACTCACGCAACTTATCATTGACCCTCTACTTCAGACCAGTGGTCGCCCTCTCGGCTTTGTAACACTTACTATACATGCATTCCATGGCCCACTTACTCAACCATTTCATACTATTAAAGTTTGCCTCGGCGGACTTTCATGAGTCCCGCCAGTTCCAGATTGTCTTTCCAACCCCCAATCATTTACTGATCTGATCTCCAAAGAATTGAAGGACATTGGTGGCGTATCCACCATCGTTCTACTATAACACAACGAGATAACCCTAATAAATGGTTATACGAGTATAGACATACAAAACGTACTTTACCGATCATTAGTCACTGTACCAATTTAGAAACAAGTATAAGTATACTTGGGTAACAATACATTCATAATAACAGTAGCTAATTGGAATTGTGAACATACCGTACAGGAGGATCCTTGTTACCATCGTTACAGTACTAATTTCACGTATTTCCGTTAACTCTAAGACTATCCCGTCTTAGTATTTCTACTCATTTCTCACGAATCATAACTTAATTCATCACAACTTAAGTCTAAGTATCTCCTCAGCATACTTAGTTCACTTAAACTATTGCTCTGATACCATATTGTAACGTCCCAAATTCCGGGCTAATTTGAACCTCAATTTTTCCACAAGTTATGATAATATAAACTTCAAACTTACAAAAATAGCAAGTGAATTAATCATCAAGAGTACAGTTACAGATACAGGATTCTACAAATAACTTATTAATCTAATTATGTCACTATAATCAGATTAACTAAGTTATCTAAGCAATCCCTCAAAATCTCCTTCTGTTAATGGACTTCCTTGCTATTCCAAAACGCTCGTCCCACAACCCTTTAATTTCCCGAGCCAGTACCTGGTAAGAAAACATCATTTGAAACGATTAGGCCAACGCCTAGTGAGAACATTCGTTTCCATAAAAGTATTTGCAAAATCAATGTAAACAAGTTATATCAAACCTGATTACCCTTTTTTCTTACCATACGTGTAACTCTATTCCGTTAACACGATTTTCATCCAATCCCATGAATATGACTTATACACATTCCATCATCATATCATGTCTTAGAGCCACACTACGAATCTTCACTGATTCTAGATTAGTACTCTTATTCCAGAAATCGCAATATACACATGCCCATTTCCATTCATATCCTATTCCAAAGCCACACTACGAATCTTCTCAGATTCTAGATTAATGCTCCCGCCTAAGAAATCGCAATATACACATGCCCATTTCTTAGGAAAGGAAGTAGAGATTACAATTACATATGTCAATCCCTCTTCTTCCTTAGAAACCGGGAATTACGTTTATTCCATGGTTTCTCACACACATCAGAATAATGACTAACTTCATCTATTCCACGTGTACATAACCATTAGTACCACACACATCAGAATAATGACTAACTTCATCTATTCCACGTGCACATAACCATTAGTACCACACACATCAGAATAATGACTAACTTCATCTATTCCACGTGCACATAACCATTAGAGCCTATGGATCAATTACACTTTACTAACGTATATGCATAACAACATATCACACCACATCTCATATCATATTCTTAACTCTGAGAATACTAGATAACCTATCGCATTTTCATCCAGCCATCAGAACCTAACATTTTTAATTTCTCAAAAGTGTCCGGACAACAGGGGTTTCTGGACAACTAAACTTTCCGGATAACTACAACTCACCGGATACATGCATAATCCGAACAACACCCGGAAACTAAAGTAACCCGGATACTATTTTATCCAGAAACTTACAATAAAACTAGACTTACCGGATACTCTTCTGCGTCCGGAAACATTCATCACAGGGGTTTCCGGATACGTGGTTTTATCCGGAAACTACGGCTGAAACTCAGAAAATTGATCCAAATCCCATATCTGTTCTATTCAGCTCATTCCAGACCATTTCATACAGTTCATAACCAATTTATACAGCTATTTCAAGGTTTAATTTAACAGGAAAACCCTGATTTGTACAAACAACAAATGAACTCACCTTTTTGTTGCAAAACCCACTTCCTGCACAAATCTGAAGCCCAAATCTGCTGTTTATGATTCTGAAAATCAGTCCAATACACAGATTCGTTTACAATCATATAACTACAACAGATTTTATCATCAACCATCACAAATTCCTTACCAATTTGATGATCCCTTTGCTTTTCTTCCTTTTTCTTCTTTTCTCTCTTTTCTCTCTGCCTTTCTCTCTTTCTGCCGACATCAACAAGAACCAAAATGATATATTTGCTTATCTCAGTTCTTATCCATACACACTTTTCCTAACTAACCAAATACACCTCCAAGTTTCATTATTTCCACAATTGACACCAAACCTTAATCCCTTGTATTTTAACCTTATTGAATTATAAAATTGAAACATAATTCAAGGTTTTAACCAAAATACAAATAGATCCCAATTCTCATTAAAATAATATTATTGAAAATTCAGAATGTTACAGATCATCCCACGGTACAGCATGACATCAACAGGAATACCATTAGTATCCTTGTCTAGTGTCAGCGGTGGTTCCATAGGGGTTTTCAAAGCTGAACTCTGAGTTAAATCGAATTTCTTCAGCATATCTTTAACATACTTTCCCTGATTAATGAAAGTTCCTTTTTTATTTTTCTTTATCTAAAGACCAAGGAAATATGTTAGTTCACCCATCATGCTCATTTTATACTCATCTTTCATTCTATCAGCGAAACGAGTACAAAGATTAGGGTTAGTAGAACCAAATATAATGTCATCAACATATATCTGAACAAGAATGATATGACCTTTTACTTTTCTGAAGAAAAGAGTCTTATCAATTTTACCATGCTCAAATTGTTCAATATGGAGATAAGTAGAGAGAGTGTCATACCATGCACGTGGAGCTTGCTTTAAGCCATAAAGTGCCTTATCCAGTTTATAAACATAACCTGGACGCTTAGGATCTGAGAATCCTGGAGGTTGTTCCACATAGACTTCTTCATTCAGCTTTCCATTTAGAAACGATGACTTAACATCCATCTGATATACTTTGAAGTCTTTGTGTACTGCGTATGCTAAGAATAGACGAATAGATTCTAGTCTTGCTACTGGAGCAAATGTTTTGTCGTAATCTTTGCCTTCCTCTTGTCTGTATCCCTGAGCAACAAGACGAGCCTTGTTGTGGGTTACAGTTCCATGTTCGTCCAACTTGTTTCGATAGACCCATTTAGTGCCTATCTCTGTTTTGTCAGTTGGTCTTCGAACAAATTTCCAAACTTTGTTTCTTTCGAATTCAGTCAGCTCTTCTTGCATGGCACTGACCCAGTTTGGATCTTTGAGGGCATCGTCTACTTTCTTTGGTTCAGTCAGAGAAATTAAGTTAACAAATAAACAAATATTACCTGCACTTCGTCGAGTCTGAACACCAGCGTTTGGATCACCAAGAATTTGATCAATTGGGTGATTTACAGTCCATCGCTGAGCCGAAGCGTTAGACGCTGACTCATACTAAACTGGAGGAGCTGAAGATGAGGCTTCAGCAGCTTCTGGAGTATCAACCAAGAGAGGAATGGGTGCAGTTGTCATTATATTCATTGATTGCTGAAAAGTAGATGGAATTTCTGAGACATTTGGTTCAGAAGCAGGTATAGTGTTTAAAAGAACAGCTGAGACCCATGATGTTTCAGCTTCACTATTCTGCATGTTTGGAATGATAGTAGGACTATCATCTTCAACTGTATGAGTACGAGGAGTGGGAATATCTTCTGAATCACCAAGATGAGAAAACATCCATTGATTCAGTTCTTCAGTATCAGCAGACGGTTTAGAGTTCGCTGAACGGGATTCGTCAAACGTGACGTGAATAGTTTCTTCTACAATTTGTCTTCTTCGATTGAAGACTCTTAAGGCTTTGGAGATTAAAGAATATCCAAGAAAGATTCCATCATCAGCCTTAGGATCAAACTTTCCAAGGGCATCTCTGTTGTTCAGTATGAAACACTGACATCCAAAGATGTGAAGAAAGCTGATTGAAGGCTTTCTCTCATGAAAAAGTTCATAGGCTGTTTTATTGAATCTTTTGACTATCAGCGACCTGTTTTGCGTAAAACAAGCAGTGTTGACAGCTTCTGCCCAAAACTGAGTAGGCAGGTGAGAATCGCTGAGCATTGAACGTGCAACTTCAATAATTGTTCTATTTCTTCTTTCAGCGACTCCATTTTGTTGCGGTGTTCTCACTAACGAAAAGTTGTGAGAAATACCCTTACTCTCAAAGAAGGAATCAAGAGAACTATTTTTGAATTCAGTCCCATGATCACTCCTTATTGAGCGAACGGTCAAGTTGTTCAGGGTTTCCATCTTCCGAACAAAGGTGATGAGTTCTTCAGGGGTGTCACTCTTAGAACGGAGAAACATTACCCATGTATAACGAGAGAATTCATCAACTATGACCAGTGTATATTTCTTTCCAGCGATGGATTGTGTGTTAACAGGGCCAAACAAATCTATATGGAGAAGTTGTAGAGGAGATGACACTGAGGAGACTTGCTTTGACTTAAATCTTGCTTTGGTCTGCTTCCCTTTCTCACACGCTGAACATAAAGATTCTTTGGCATATGAGTGCTGAGGTAGACCAGTGACTAACTCTTTTGAAGAAAGAGTGTTCAGTGTCTTGAAATTCAGATGAGAGAGCCTCTTATGCCATAGCCAGTTGACATCAGATGAGGCGTTTGAGAAGAAACAGGAGTTCTCAGTGGTTGTTGAGTCCATGTTTATTACATAAACATTTTCCAAACGATAACCGCTGAGATCTATCTTCTCCTTTTTGTCAGTGACAAAGCAGGATTCCTTAGTGAAAATCACTTTGTTATCCTTGTCGCAAAGCTGACTGATGCTTAAAAGATTATGCTTCAGCCCTTCAACATATGCGACTCTTCTGAAGGTTGTTGTACCATTAGAGAGTACACCAAACCCTCGGGTATGTCCTTTTCCATTTCCACCGAAAGTCACAGAGGGACCCTTCTCTTCCTTTTATTCAGCGAGCAGTCTTTTCTTTCCAGTCATGTGTCTAGAGCATCCGCTATCGAGATACCAGATACCCTTCTTAACCTGCATTACAAAGGAAGATTAGTTTTTCTTGGGTACCCACTTAACCATGTGTACACGTTTGTCAGTGGAAGTAGTTGGAATGGAAGGTTCAACAATCTTCGCAACATTTGAAGATTCAGCTTTGTCAGTCTTCATTTTGGTTAATTTCTTAACCTCAATGGTCTTCTTTGCCTTGGGGGCAATGATTTTCACCTTAGCTATCTTTTCAGCTTTGGTGGCTGTGGGGCACTTACTAGCAATATGATCAGTAAGTCCACAGTGATAACATTTCCTATAACTAAAAGTAGTTCTAGGACCATTTGAATACTGAGCTTTAGATTTTGAATTTGAAGTACCAACACCAAGTAAGCTGTTTGCTTTTGAAATGGGAGGAACATTCAGTTTTTCGAATTTCTTACCAGAGACATCCACTCTGATTCTAGGAGTAGATCACTGAATAGATCCACGCTGAGTAGATCCAGAGATCTGATTTCTTGATCCAGAGGGACGAATCACTAAAGCTTTAGAAGCATTCAGCTTAGGTACTAAGGTACCCTTCTGAGGATTTTGGTTAAAAGCAATTCTTTTACCTTTATCTTTAAAGACAGAGGTAGGTTTTGAATAAACCATTTTCTCTTTACCTTTAGAACAGGTAGAGATTTCCTCAGGGATAGGCGGTCTAGAAGAGGAACACTGAGAGGATGAAGTATCAGCGACTGAGGATACGAAAGTTCCAAATAAGAGCATGGAACGATCAGTGGTTGGTTCTAGAGTATCAGCTTTGTAACCAAGACCACGTTTATCACTCAGGGGAATCTGAGACTTAATTATCTCAGTGATCTTTGTTGAGGAATTATACCATCCATCAACAGTAGATTTTTCAGCTCTTAATGCAGCGATAGCTTCTTCGCGATCGATTTTGACTAGCTGATTTAAGTGCACTTGATCTTTAAAATCTTCTTCAATTTTAGAAAGATTTTCTATTTGAAGGTGACAGTTTGTAAGCTGTTCAGTGAGATCAAGGTTTTGATTTTCAACTATAGTTTTGCCATTCATGGCTTCATATAAACTTCTAGTCAAGAGATCGATTTTACGAAGACTATCAGCTTCATCAATATTTGCAATATTTGTAAAGAAGGAAGGTGATACCTGAATAGCAGAGGTTGAAGTGGAGGGAATGTCTGAACTTTCTTCCTCATCTTCAATCTTGGCCATAAGACAGAGATTGGATTCATCATCTTCAGAGTCAGATGATGATTCTTCTTCATCAGAGGCAGCCCAATCATAGTTGGCCATCAGTCCTTTGCCTTTCTTCTTGAAGCTTTTCAGCTCCGCATACTTTTCTTTCAGCTTGGCATATTTGTCATCTTTATTCCTAGGAATAAAGGATTTCTTGGGAAACGTTGAGTTTCTCGAAACTTTCTTAGACATGCACTCGTAAGCGAAATGTCCTATCTTTTCGCAGTTAAAACAAGTAGCAGTAGCCTTATCAACAGGAGCTGATGATCTTGGCTTGTCAGTAATGGAAAGAGGTTTATTCTTTCTGAACAATTTCTTTTTTGGCGAATCTCCTGAACTTTTTAGTGAGGAGAGCCAAAGATTCATCATCATCTGAAGAGTCAGAATCTGATGACCTTTCAGAGTTACTCTCCAACTCAGTGATAGTTACCGAGGGTCGCTGAGTGGAAGGCTCCTCTGAGATTAAAGCAACAGAGGTGCTTTTGGAATCTTTTACAAGATTCTTCTTAAGATGACTCGATTGCTCGTGATTCAGCATCGTGCCATATAAGGTAGAAAGGGTCATTGATCTTAGATCCTTTGACAGCTTGAGACACATAGGATAACTGTCCCAGATTTCAGGTAAACATTCTAAAAACTTTGTCAGCACTTCAAAGTTAGAATATTCCTTACCAACAGTTTTTAGATCTATTAATAAACAGTTAAAACGTTGGTGAACTTCAGAGAGAGTTTCATTCTTACCACAAATGAAACTTTCGTACTGTCTTACCAGGTTGATCTTTCGAGAGTCCTGGACTTCAGAAGTACCTTCATATTGAACACATATTGTGTCCCACATAGCTTTTGAGGTTTTCAAGTTCATGACGGAATGGTAGACTTCGTCAGGAAGAGCCATGGATAGTATGGATCTGGGTTTTGTGTCGATAGTCACTTTCTTCTTATCTTCGTCAGTCCACATATGAACTTCCTTAGGAATCAGCCTTTCTGGAATAGCAGGTCTATTCTCAGCGGCTGGAACTGCAGCATCAATTCTTACAGGAATATATGGGCCGTTTTCAAGATAATAAGGCATAGTAGGGTCTACACCTTCTAAGAAGAGAATCATCCTATTTTTCCATAGATTAAAATTATCTCTGGAGAATCTAGGGGGTTTTGCAAGAGAACCATTGTCGATATAGTTTGTGTTTGTGTTGGTAGCCATTTTCAGAAATAGCAAGGAAGAGAAATCTTAGTATAGATCAGATCTTGTTTATGAGATTAAACAAATCTGCTCTGATACCACTTGTTGGTCCCGAAGGCCTATACAAGATTGTAGAAGGGGGGGGGGGGGGGTTGAATACAAACACACAGATTTTACTTTTCTAAATTGTTTATTGATAAATCATTAACAATTTACAGCTTGTTGCGGAACAAGATTAAGGATAAACATAAATCTAAACAAGTTGGAACACTAAGTTTCTTGCACTAAGAAAGAGAAGGAAATTACTAATAATAAGCTATCTCAAGATAAGAAGGATGAACTTGTCCAGAGTTAGCAAGTTACTTCAAAATGAAGTGAGTTCCTCTTCTTATATACTGCATGCATTTAATGCATGGCAGTTTACACTTTACACGTCGCAGCAGCTGATTGGTTGCATGTCATTGACCTTTGTTGACAACCTTAGTAGCCGCATGTTTGAATAGTGTAGTATCAGAGTGGTTGTACGATTTCAGACAATAAGGAGGTTCTTTTCTGATATATCGTACGGAGTCGTGCAAGGGTGGTTAAGACAAAAATACTTTGTACGGAGGACTTCATGATCAGCTTTTCATTGATTCAGCGCTTCATCATTGTTTATCAGCGAATGATAAAGTTCAACGATAGCTGAAGTCCTGTACTTGATACTTCACATTGAGTGGACAAATCTGAGTCTTCGCTCATCCGCGTCAGTTCATTAGGAGACTTGTCGCTGGTTCTTGAGCTTGATCTTCGACTTCAGCGTAGAACCTATGTTGACGTGAAACTTGTCTTTAGAGATCATAAGTAAACAACTAACTTATCAGCGATCACCATAAGTACTGAACAGACTCAGAGCATTATGGTGAACAGTGTTCGCTGAATGTTTAATCTAAAGAGCGAGAGTTCCTATCAGCGGTACTGTAAGATCTTAGTACTTATCAGCGATAGTGAAACTCTGATACATATTGTTTACTTACAATTTTCACTAAGTATATAAGAGAGGGTCATTATCAAATCACTGAGTGTTTGGATCAACAGTAAGTTACAATTATTTTGTTGTCCGGTAACCGCATCCGGAAAAATTCCCGGAAAGTACATATCACCCGGTAAGGTCTCTCTTCACTCGGTAAGTTCTCATCGCATCCGGTAAGTCTCAACTTTCTTATCATCCGGTAAGTCACAATTTTCCTATTATCCGGTAATTCACAACTTAATTGCCCGGTAAGTTTAAATCTTTGTTGTTTTTATTGTCCGGTAAGTTGTGCTTTTGGTAAGTTTGGTTGGTAATTTCTGATCGGTACCCGAGTTACCGCACGTCTCGTGATTGAGGGTTTTTAACGAAAGTTGCAATCTTTCTTAACGATCAATTTGCAATTTTTTTGTGACGTTTGAGATTTTTTGCGACATCATTTGATCTTACTCGCGACGCTTATTATTTTTTGTGATTCATTTTGTCGTCTTGATCTAACTTGGTTTGTTTATCTTGCAGGTTTCATTCTCGAAGTTTGATTTCGTTTGTTCCGATAACAATCAAATTTTAATTTTTTTAAAACGAATTTATTTTTAGATTCGTTTTTCAAATTTAATTTTTGATTTTCTTCCGCATTTTTGATTCTTCAAAGCAACACCGATTAACGATCAATTTTTCAAGTAACAATGTCGAAGTATTGCTTCAATCATGAGTGTAAACACTATATAAGAATGTATGATACGAATATCAAGCTAGCAGATGAATGTAGAGACAAGATCCTCAAAGAACGGGAGGAACTGAAATTGCTAACAATTGAAAGTTCTAAGAAGCTTGCCAAATCTGAAGAAAAGGCAACAGCATTAGAGTCTGGAAACTCTGAGCTGAAAAAGAAGCTGTCTGATTTATCATCACAAGGTGATATCAAGCAGACTGAGAAAGAGCAAGCAAGACTACATGAAAAGAATATCAAGCGATCTGATGATTTGTGCAACAAGTACATCAAAGAACTGAAGGAACTGAAATCTCAAATCTGGAACAGTTCTGAGAAGCTGGCTGAAGAAGAAGAGAAAGGTAAACTCCTGAACTGTGAAAACCTTGAGCTCAAAAGTAAACTAACTACTTTTGAAAAGGCTTTTGAAAAGTAGAAAGAAAGTTTTGAAAAAGAAAAACAATTGCTTATACAAAAGCAATATGGTAATTCAACCAAATCTCTAGAAGAGAAGAAGAGTCTTGAGCTTATGTGTCTAAAACTTTCAAAACAAATCTCCGACTTTGAAATTTTTTTTATTTTAGAAAGAGAAAAGTTTGAAATCGAACGCAAATCTTTTTCTAAAAAGAATGGAGAACTTTCTTTGAAAATGTCCGATTTGGAGAAAGAATTAGACATTCTAAGCAAAGAGACTGAGAAAAAGAAAGTTGAAGGTTTTAGAACAAAATGTTTGAAAGATGATTTTGCAATCGAAAGAAAGATCTTTCAAACTGAGATTTCTAAACTTACACAGAGATTATCTGGATTAGCAACCGAGATATTGAAGGAACAAATGGTTAAATCTAATTTACAAAAGAAATTTGATTTAATTCTCAAAGAACGAAATGATTTATCCGTTAAAGTCAAGAAACTTGAAGAAAGGAAGTTCAAAGGTGTTCAACCTTCTTATGCTTCAAGTTCATTTTCTACAAATCGTTCTTCAAAGAATTTGGTCAAATCAAATGTGTTTGAGCATTATTGTATTCAAGATTTACTGTAAAGTCAATGTACTGTATTAGTTCATAATGCCTTTATACCTTGTATGTTATGGGCATAAATAGGCTTGTCTAGTTCATTTGTAGTTAAAAATCTAGAACACTTCATGCATATTGTTATTTGTACTCTCATGTTCAATATATGAATGACAAGTTTGTTCTCTAGATTCTCTCTATATTATTGATTGCTAGATCTGGGTTTATCAATTGGTATTAGAGCTAAACAGAAAATTCAAGCAGATTCGGAAGCAAATTGAAGATTTTTTACACTGGATTGAAGATTTCGGATCCTTCAGAGTTTACTGTTCATCATATGATTTCTGATCCTTCTTTGATTACTGTTCATCCAAAATTAATTTTTTATTTAATTTTTGATCTTTTGGTTTGATTCTTGACATCTCTGAACTCGTTTTTCATCCCTGATCAACTTTAATTCAAGGATCTATACCAAAATCTGCACAAAATTTGCAAATTTGAGCAATTTGTATTTGTTTTGTTCGAAAAAAATTTCTTACTGTTTTGGATCTTAATTCGATTAAATTGATTGAATTAAGATTTGTGATCGACTAAGAAAGTGTGTGGATTCAAATTTCGAACAAATCTGTGCAAATTTCATAACAATTGATCAAGAATTGAAAAAGTTATGGCTGATTTAGTGATTTTTGGTGTTTATGTGAAGGTTTCGGATCATTCATAAGGATTTCGGATTATTCAAGCTTGGTTTCGGACCACTCATCATTTACTGTTGCATGGTTTCGGATCACAAATAGAAGTGATATTTGTTTAAGTTTTGGTTTCGGATCCTTCATTGTTTACTGTTCATCATGGTTTCGAACCCTTATTGATCCGAATCTAAAGATTTCAAACCCTTAAGGAATCGAAACCAAAGATTTCGAACCCTTAAGGAATCGAAACCAAAGATTTCGAACCCTTAAGGAATCGAAACCAAAGATTTCGAACCCTTATTGATTCGAATCCATTGGTTTCGAACCCTTCTTGGCCCGAATCCATTGGTTTCGAACCCTTCTTGGTCCGAATCCATTGGTTTCGCACCCTTCTTGGTCCGAATCCATTGATTCCGCGCCCTTATAGATCCGTAATCTGTTGGTTTCTTGAACCTTATACCGAGTATTTTGAGAAAAAAATTTATTCCGAAATTTTTTCTATAGTTTTTTTCATACACTTTAAGAGCTTTTCAAGAAAAAAATTTATATAATTTTTTTTCAATAGTGTATTTTATACACTTTCTGCTTGATTTTCTGAAAGATCAACTTCTAGCAATTCCATAAAGAGAGATGGGTTTGCAACAAACTCTTATAAAGGAGATTCCTCCAACTCCACAAGTTTTTGTTAAACCAAATAATGAAATTTTGCAACAAGTTCTTATAACAGAAATACCTTCAACACCACAAACTTTTGTTAAATCTAATAATGAAAGTTTGAAGCAAACTATTGTTAAATCCAGTGGTGAAGGTTTGAAGCAAAATTTTGTTAAAACTAATACTTCAAATCCTTCAACTCATCAAGATGACATGAAGGAGCTTCAAGGAAGTATAAAAGCATTGGAGGAAGAAAATGCTAATCTGAAGAGACCAATAGAGACTGATCTTGACGTTTATATTGCAGATATTGAAGCAAATAGAGACAACTCAAGTCTGCACGATCAAATCGAGAATCTTCAAGAGAAAGTAACAACTCTTCAAAGAGAAAATGCTGATATGAAGAGTAGGGGAAGAAAAGAGAGAGAAGTGGAACTTGCATTTACAAGCTAAACTAAAAGAAGTTCGAGATAAAAAAAAAAGTTTGGACAGTGAAAATGCTGATCTAAAAAGAAAACTGTCTAATTTTTCTCTTGATGAAAAGAAAGAATTTGAGCTTAAATATGTAAAACTTTTGAAGCAAGTCTCCGACTTTGAAAAAGTTTTATATCTTGAAAAAGAGACGCAAGAAAAAGAAAGAACTGTTTTTGAAACTGAACGCAAATCTTTTGAGATTAAAAGTTCTGAGCTTTCCGTGAAAATCTCCGAATTGGAAAATCTTTTGGAAAAAGAAAGAAAAGATTTTGCGGAAAAGAAAAATCTCTTTGAAAAGGAAAGTAAAACCCTTAAAAAGAAAAATATGGAAATTTTCAAAGAGATTACTGATAAAAGAAAGTTTTTGGAAAAAGATTTTGAATCGGAACGCGAATATTTTGAAGATGCGATTCTTAATCTTACCAAAAGATTACCTGGTTTATCAGCTGATATTATGAAGGATCAATTGATCAAATCTGATCTCCAAAAGAAATTTGATCTAATCTTTAAAGAGAAAAATGTTTTGATAAACAAAGTCAAAGAACTTAAAGACATCATTTTTAAATTTGATGTCTCAAATCAGGTTAGTCCTGATACTATCTTTCAGACTCCATTTGTTAATTCAAATGATTCTGAATGCTCTTTTAAAACTGCTTCAAGTTCATGTTTTAAAAACATTTCTTCTAAACAATTTAATAGATCAACTGATTTCTCAAAAGGTCAGATTCGTTCTACAAATCTCTTCTATAATCCTCTGCTTGATAAATCAGATAACAAACCAAATGTGCCTAAAGTTAATTCTTCCAAAACTGAAGAAGTTCCAGTCTTCAAGAAGGTGAAGATGGAATGGAGAGTCAAAGGCACAACAATTCCGAAGAAAGAAGTGCCAAAATCATCTGCTTCCACTTCAAATGCCAAGAAGAGCAATACATTTCAAGGTAAATCTTTTGTCAAACCTGATTTAGTTTACTCTGTAAATCAATTAGTCAGGTTAGCACATAAGAAAATTTGTTGTTCTTACTGTGGATCAAATGATTTTGTACATAAAGATTATACTTCTTATTGGTACGGTACTTACAGTATTACTTTTAAGAAATCTAAACCTAACACACTAGGACCCAAGTGTCGTTGGGTACCAAAATCTGCTTAATCTGTTTTGCAGGTTCATCATGTGTTGTGCTGATTTGGAAATATATATACCACACACATGACTGAAAACAGAAGAGAAGCGGTGAATTTTTTTAAGAAGAGTACTTGTGCCATTAAGGGAGAACAAAATTATTGGTTTCTGAATACATCTGTTCAGGACCCGTGCTTCAACGTTTTTAGCTTTTGAACATATCAGTTCAAAACCCGTGCTTCAACGACTATGGCTTCTGAACAATTCAGTTCAGGACCCGTACTTCAAAGTCTAAGACTTCTAAACAAATCAGTTTAGAACTCATACTTCTCAGGTGATATCCTTAACTGTCACATCTTTCTGTTTCAAGGAACAAGTGGTGTAAGGTAACATTGCATTATGTTTTACTTCTACTGCTTTGAATGTTTGAGTCTTAACAAATTTAATTCAATGAGATGAAATTTTTTAATTTTCATTAAATGAATGAAATGTGTGTCAAGGGTGATTTTACAAGTGTTTTTGTATTATCTGAGCTATATTTGTTTCATCTTTCACTTCTGAAATAAATCGAAAGGTCAGCAAAACATGAATGAAATTATGCTGAATGCTCAAAATTATGGAAATCTGGACTTATATAGAATATAAAGCTCAAAAAGTCTATTTGTCAAAATGATGGATGGAAACGAAAATATGGGGGAAGCACTATGTTTTAGAACCAAGTGATTGAGATAAAATTATGCACTATCATTTAGTTTGAAAGTTTGTACCTGTTGCCTTTCTGGTTTGGGAGAGTAAGTCCTAAGGGGTGCTCGACACCTAGTCTCTAAGATCAACTGGTCTGGGATCGGCTGACCCAAATCCTGCTATAGAACCAGATAGAAAGCCATGTTCTACTGGTACAAATGGGTTTAAGATATATCGATGTGGCCTATCTGGTTTGGGAAATTAAGTTCTAAGGGGTGCTCGACACCTAGCACCTAAGGCCAACTGGTCTGGGATCTGCTAACCCAAATCCTGCTATAGAACCAGATAGAAAGTCATGTTTAACGGCGTATCTTATTCTTACTAAACTTTTTGATTAAAAGATGCCAATGAGCACAAAATCAAAAGATGCCAATGAGCACAAAATCAAAAGATGCCAATGTGCACAAAATCAAAAGATGCCAATGAGCACACATCTCTTGAAACTTTGGGAAAATACAAAGTCTCGATAAACCCGTAAATTTTTGTGAAAATCCTGATTTTGGACTAATAGTGTGAGTTGAGCAAAGTATTCCTATATGTTTTAGAATTGTATATGCTTGTTGCTAATCATATTTCGCATGCTAGCTAACCAAATAGATTTAATAAAGGGGTTGAAACTGAACATTTTTAACTTGATATACAATGATGACTTGTACTTGACTCCAAACACATGTATTTGATTTCATTTGATTGAAAAATCTGTTACATTTCATTAAGTTGGATTTCTTTTGTAAAGTTTTCAAATGATCAAATGTTAGTAGTTATAAAATGTGGTTCAATGAATTTTATATTCCTTGTATAAATGTTTTCATTAATGCACTGTATTTGAAATGCATATTTTTAATGAAATATATGCATACTTTCAGGGGGGAGAAAACAAATTGCTCCAAAATTCTTATTTTGAGGGGGAGCAAGGTTATTCATTAAGGAGGAGATTGTTAGTAATACTCAAAGATGCGACTGAAATTGAAAAAGGTTTTCGATGATCATGATGCTCACTATCATCGAAAAAGGGGGAGAAATGTTAAATTCAATTTCATGTCGAAGATAATTCAAGATCAAAGAGATGAAGATACTAAGTTCAAGAAATCATTCAAAATACAAGAAGTCCAAAAGATGGACCTAGTGTCTATAACCCGTGTCACCCCACCCAGCCACTCAAGTATCTCCCAAAAGATGCTTGTTTCACATATTCACGGAGATTTAGCACATAATCTATTTATTCCTCACTCGGAGGTCTTAGATATTGAAAAAGGAAGACATCAGCTCCGGGCTCCGAACTTCACATTATATTCACTGTGTCTATTGATTTTTAACTTGAGTCCCAAGTTAAATCAATATTTGAGCCTAACTGATATAATTCATTTCTTTCACACACATGCACGAGTCTTTATGATTCCAATTGCATATCTTTGTGATATTGCCGGAACAGTTTGAGAAGTATTTTTTTTAAACTTTACTTCAGTGATAACTGGAAGTCCTATCAGAGATACCCCATTGCCAACTCTGAACATAGGCCACACAATTTTTTAAATTGTTGTGATAACAGTTACTATCGTGTTTCTGTGTTAGTTGATTACCCCATTCTGGTTACTTAATGTTTTTGATCTGGATTTTTTGCTACTCGTCACTATTGTCTTTGAACGTGCATGATGCTCCGGATGCTCCTACTCATCATGAGGGGGAGAAAGGGTACAGATTCAAAGACACCAAATATCAAGTTGAGGGGGAGTTAGCTAAAGTCGAGGGGGAGTAAAGAAGTCCCCATGCAAAAGCCGAGGGGGAGTAACTGTTGACCGATTTTTAATCGAATGATTGATCTGTTCCGAGATCCAAAGATCTCAAAGTGCATACAAGTGATCAACTCTTCTCATCGTTTATCAAGTGGTGTTCTCTTCAAAATATTTCCTCCATCAAGCATACTGGTTCTACAAGTTCTTTTAAAGCTGAAAGCAAATTCAAGAGCTTTAACCAAGAGTTTTATTCAAGGGGGAGCGCTGAAAAGACATGAAGACAAGCAACCCCGAAGTGCTTCAAAGTTTCAAGAAGAAGAGAAGATCAAGACCTGAAGGTTTCAAGACCGGTTTTTATTTATATATCTTTAGGGGGAGATTGTTAGGACCATAAATGTCCTACACATTAGAAAGATATATAAATAATTATATAGTGCTTAATTAGATTTATTATTAATTATAAAAGCCATTAATTAGTTTAATTGGGCTTAATTGCTTAATGGGCTTAGGCCTTGTTTGTCTAAAGGCCTAAGTATATAAGGTTTCCTTAACCATAGAATTAGGTTAGCAATTGATTAGCCATTCCTAGCGGTTCATTAGCAATTGATAGAGAGTCATAGTGAGCTTAATCGTTTAGAGAGAGATAGTTGAGTTTTTCATTCAAACCTTTGTAACTATCTTGAATCATGAATATGAGAGGGATGACAAATTGAAACCATTAATTGTTCTAGTTATTGCTCATTGAATCGTTGTTACCTGATCAAACTGGAACTCACAATGTCCTTCTTGTCTTCTGAGTTTTGCTTCGCTGAGCATGTGGGTTTTAAGAAAGAGGCCTGCTCTTGATTGATTGCACCAGTAGACTAGATCTCTGAGTTGTTCGACTGGACAGATAGGTATTTCTGAAAATCATTGAAAGTGTATTATACCATCCCAGTCAGGGAAGATGATACCATAAGGGTCATTTACTACTTGGTCAGGTTTGAAGGGTCCTCCTGATGGTAGTGATAAGTTGTGAAATTGAAAGATCAGGTGGGGGTCCGAGCACTGCCTCTCTTGAGAATTCGATACCTCTTTCATTTTGAATGGCAGGCCTACCAGAGGTTAAAGCTCGTTTTCTCTTAGCTGGAGCAGATCTTTGATTTTGAAGAAGAGCTAGAGGAGGAGGCAAATCCATTTTGGATGTGACTTTATTGATATGC
Organism: Saussurea involucrata; assembly: GCA_033807775.1. Classification (NCBI taxonomy): domain Eukaryota; kingdom Viridiplantae; phylum Streptophyta; class Magnoliopsida; order Asterales; family Asteraceae; genus Saussurea; species Saussurea involucrata. The sequence continues at coordinate 65,232,204 of CM066318.1, read as the reverse complement.
AGGTTCAAGAACTTCTCCACATGGGATTTGAACTTGGACTTGGACTTTTAGATATCACTCCTGACTTCAAACCATTCGTCTAGACCAAAGAGTTCCAACTTTGACATGGAGAAAGTTTGAGACGAGTCATTCTCCCTGAATATCGTGTCTTCCACTAGTAATGTCTTCTTTACACTTCTTCCCTTTAGGTTTGCAGCGATGATTCAGCTTTGAAGGTATATGTGATCTACCTTGTCTCTGCACCATTCCATCATGGAATCACTGACGACTGTTGTTTCTTTTCAGGCTTCCTTCTCAGCGTTTTTTAGGGGTTGTTCATGAACCCTGATCGGATGTTTCTTCAATTTCTTATCAGAGACTAAGCTTTGCACTACCTTAAGGGCAAATTTTGCATCCTCTTGGCATGCAGCGAGTAGATGCTCAGATCTGATGGATTCTTCCAATTTATCAGGGGTTAGGAATTTCAGACCTGGTTGAGGAGGAACTCTGAAATGTTGACACTCTAGCTGATGGATCATTGTTGATCTTCTTTTTAGTTCTTCATCCTCAAACCATTGAGGTGGTTATGAGGGCCGGTTTAGGTGACTCAGAAATTCCTCTTCTTGTTCTTGTTCATCATTCTCCCATACTGAGACTGGGATTATTTGCAGTTCATCAGCAGTAGATGTTGGGATTATTGGTTGTCGATTTTCTTTAGCTCGTCCTTTAAGCAAGGGAGAGGACTACATGAATAAAAGAAACAAAAGTTAGGTTTAAGGATAAGAAAAGATAGAGAAATGGTTGAGTGTATAAAGAAGATTTGAGGTGAGAGGGGATAGAAGCAGAATAGAGAATAATTGAGAGGCATACCCGAGAAGGTTGCTCCCTCTTAGAGGTTGCGATCTCTTTCTGCTTGCTCTGGGAAGACTTCTTTGTGGGAGTCTTCGAAGTCTTCTCCCCTGCTTCAGTGATGACGACACCCTTTTGAGCTGGAACCCTGATGGAGGCAGATTTAAACCAGAGGCCTGCTTCCTCATCATCATCATCACTATCGTCATCATCTCCACTAGGGTTGGAGGGTTCATCGTCTTGAATATCCAAATCCTCCTCCTCTTGTTCTTCTTGATCCTCATCAGAGGGAATATTTACAGTTTCGGTCCATAGAGAAGAAGGAGGGGTTTGGATCTTCTCTTACTCCCCCTCAGCTTGAGGTGGGTCTTCTGCATTTCCTTCCCCGTCAGCGTAAGGAGGGTCTTCTTTCTCACTCTCCACTCTTTGTCATCATCAGTTCGGGGGGGGGGGGGGGGGGGGGGGGGGTAGAGAGGACAGTATCAACAACAGCATTTGCAGTTGCACCCTTAGTGTTCATGTCTTCCAGGCCAGCAGTTACTGAGGTTGATGCTTTTGCGGCCTCAAGGTTGTCCACCTTGGCTTCTAGGCCAGGGATCGCTTCGGTAGCCTTCAAAACAAATTCCGCCATAAACCCTAGCTTCTGATGATCGTCGTTGGTGAAGGAGGGAGCGGGAGTGACCACCGGTGCATTCAATTTATCTAAATTGAGGAGAGGAGGGGGTTGGTATTGACGACCTTGGTGTCGAGGCCATTAACTTCGTTTTGAAGAGCACCAACCATTGTGTTTAAGGAATTGACATTCGTGGACAAGGATTGTATAGCGTTCGTATTTGCTGCCACGTCTGTCTTTTTTTGTGTCACCTCGTTCTTCAAGGCGGAGAGCTGAGAGTTGTCAGCCTTGGACGAGAGGGAATTGGAGGAGGCCCATCAGCGTATCTCCTGCCGAGTTGATTGCAGTGGTGGCATTGGAGATGTTGGTGGTGATAGAGTCCACCTGATCACTGACCTCCTTGATTGAGGTGGTGATCGTGCCCAAATTAGGACCCGTAAGAAAAGAAGAACTTTGAGCAAAGGAAAGCTCAAAATTAGGAAATGGTTGAGAAGTGAAGGGTAGGGAGGTTGGAGCACCTGATGGCTACGAGAATTGGTCAAAATGACTACTCCCGCCGTAATGAGTATCAGTGATGAGTTTATCTTTTTCAAAAAGGATAACTGATAGAGAAATGTCAGTGATCGAGTTTTCTTTTGAAAGACATCTTACTGAAGAGAACTTCAATGATTTAGGATACAGAACATACCTTAGTATCAGAGAACATTTGTTCAGAGATTATAAGATGAACAAAAGAGATAGAACCTGATTACTGACACAATGCTTAAACACTGAAGAATTACTCTTCAAGGTTCAGCATTCCAAGCTCAATGATGAGAAAGTTAAATCTTGTCTCATCAAGAGGTTTGGTAAATAGATCAGCTAACTGATAGTCAGTTGGAATAAAATGAAGTTCTATATCTACATTCATCACATGATCTCTGATAAAATGATATCTGATTTAGACGTGTTTAGTCTTTGAGTGTAGCACTGGGTTGTTTTCTATAGCAATGGCACTTGTGCTGTCGCAATAGATAGGGATCTTTGATAGCTGAAGGTCATAGTCTAATAGCTGATTTCTCATCCATAAGTCCTGAGCACAACAACTACCAGCGGCTACATACTCAGCTTTACTGTTGAGGTGGACACTGAGTTTTGCTTTTTACTTGTCCAACTCACCAGCTTTCCACCCAGGAGCTGACAGCCTCCTGTGGTGCTTTTTCTATCCATTTTGCAACCAGCAAAGTCACTATCTGAATAGGAAGTTAGATCGAACCCTGAGTCCTTGGGATACCAAAGACATAGGTTGGGTGTACCCTTCAGATATCTGAAGATTCGCTTCACAGCGATCAGATGTGATTTTTTGGGTTCAAATTGATATCGTGCACAAAGGCAAGTAGATTACATGATATCAGGATGACTCGCTGTAAGATAGAGAAGAGAGCCGATCATTCCTCTATAGGCAGTGACATTAACAGGTTTTCAGAAGGATCCTTGTTAAGTGTCAGTAGAGGTGCCATAGGAGTTTTCATAGCTGAACTTTGAGTAAGTTCGAATTTCTTCAGCATATTTTTAACGTACTTACCTTGGTGGATAAATGTACCTTTATCGCTCTGCTTGAATTGAAGTCTAAGGAAGTATGTTAGTTCACCTATCATACTCATCATATATTCATTTTTCATTCGTTCAGCGAATCGAGTACACAAAGATGGGTTAGTAGAGCCAAATATAATATCATCGACATATATTTGAACAAGAATAATATGACCTTTAACTTTTCTGAAAAATAAAGTGTTAACGATTTTACCACTTTAAAATTTTTCAGCAATAAGAAAGGAAGATAAAGTGTCATACCCTGAACGAAGTGCTTGTTTTAAACATAGAGGGCCTTATCCAGCTTATAGACATATTCTGCATGCTTAGGATCAGCGAATCCTGGAGGTTGTTTAACATAAACTTCTTCATTCAGCTTTCCATTAAGGAATGCTGACTTGACATCCATTTGATGAACTTTGAAGTCTTTGTGAACTGCATAGGCTAGAAAAAGTCGAATTGCTTCGAGTCTTGCCATTGGCGCAAAGGTTTCATCATAGTCAATGCCTTCCTCTTGTCTGTATCCCTGAGCAACTAGTCGAGATTTGTTGTGGGATACAGTTCCAAATTCATCTAACTTGTTTCGATACACCCACTTGGTGCCTATAACAGTCTTGTTAGATGGTCTAGGGACAAGATTCCAAACTTTGTTTCGATTAAATTCAGTCAGCTCTTCTTGCATAGCACTGACCCAGTTTAGATCTCTGAGGACATCATCAGTTTTCTTTGGTTCAATCAACGAAATAAAGTTAACAAATAAACATATATTGCCTGAACTTCGTCGAGTCTGAACACCTATGTTTGGATCACCTAGAGTTTGATCAATTAGATGATTCAACATCCATCGCTGAGCAGGAGCATGAATCTCTAGCCCAGAATGGATTTCTGGAGGTGCTGAAGAAGAGGCTTTAGCAGCGATAGTGTCAGGTATACCAGGCAAGAGTTGCTGAGGTTCAGATGATATGTCCTTAACAAATTGTTGATTAGAAGTGGATGGATTTGAGGTTGAGGGTTCAAAAGGAGGCAAAGTGTTTTTTGGAATAGCTGAGACCCAAGAAGAGGATTCAGCTTCACTTGTTTGCATGCTAGGAATGATGATAGGGTCATCATGAGCGATTGGGTTGTTGACCAGAGGGTCAGGGTTGAAGTTAGCTTCTGGTTCCCCATGATGAGAAAACGTCCACTGATTCAATTCTTTGTTTTCAGCATTTGGTTTTGAATTTGCTGAACGAGATTCATCAAAGGTGATATAAATAGTTTCTTCAATAGTTAGTCTTCTCTTGTTGAAGACTCTAAAGGCTTTGGACACTGAAGTGTATCCCAGAAATATTCCATCGGCAGCTTTAGGATCGAACTTTCCAAGTGAATCTATGTTGTTTAAGATGAAGTACTGACAACCAAAGATATCAAGTAAGCTGATAGATGGCATTCTCCCATGGAAAAGTTCATAGGAAGTTTTGTTGAATCTTTTGACGATGAGAGACCTATTTTGAGTAAAATTAGACAGTGTTGACAGCTTCTGCCCAGAATTGAGTTGAAAGATGAGAATCGCTGAGCATAGATCGAGCAGCTTCGATGATCGTTTTGTTTCTTCTTTCAGCGACTCCATTTTGCTGAGGTGTTCTCACTGCTGACAAATTGTGAGAAATTCCCTTGCTTTCAAAGAAGTTATTAAGAGAACTGTTTTTGAATTCAGTTCCATAATCACTCTTGATTAAGCGAACAGTCATATTGTTTAGGATTTTCATTTTCCTGACAAAGGAGATAAGTTCATATGGGGTGTCACTCTTAGCACGGAGAAACATTACCCAGGTATAGCGAGAGAATTCATCTACTATGACGAGAGTGTATTTCTTTCCAGTAATGGATAGTATGTTGACAGGGCCATATAAATCCATATGGAGGAGTTGAAGGGGTTTTGTCACTGATGACACTTGCTTTGACTTGAAACTAGGTTTAGTTTGTTTTCCTTTTTCACACGCTGAGTCGAGGGATTCCTTAGCATATGAGTGTTGAGGCAAGCCAGTGACAAGTTCTTTTGAGGAGAGGGTGTTTAGTGTTTTGAAGTTTATATGAGAGAGCCTCTTATGCCATAGCCAGTTGACATCTGATGAGGCTTTAGACAGAAAACAAATGTTCTCAGCGGTTGTTGAGTCCATGTTTATTACATAAACATTTTCCAAACGATGACCGCTGAGAGCAACCTTTTCCTTCTTGTCAAAGACAACGCATGCTTCCTTAGTAAAGCATACTTTGTAGTCTTTGTCACATAGATGGCTGATGCTTAGAAGATTGTGCTTCAGTCCTTCTTCGTAAGCGACTCTTCTGAAGATGGTAGTACCATTTGAGAGTACACCACACCCTCGGGTTTAGCCTTTTCCATTTCCACCAAAGGTCACTGAGGGACCTTTCTCTTCCTTGAATTCAGTGAGCATGTTCTTTTCTCCAGTCATGTGTCGAGAGCATCCACTATCAAGATACCAGACAATCGAGACCTGCAAGCAAAAGAAAGATTAATTTGAAATTGGCACCCACTTTACAATGGGTCCACATTTGTCAGCGGAAGAAGAAGTGGAAGGATCAGCAGTCTTCACAGCATCTGATGAATCAGCGTCAGCGGTAACCTTCACTTTGGTTAATTTCTTAACCTTAGTGGTATTTTTCACCTTGGCTTGATTTTCACATGGGGTGATCTTCTTTGCCTTAGAGGCGGTAATCTTCATCCTAGCTGATTTTTCAGCTTTGGTGGATGTGGGGAACTTACTAGCAATATGATTAGTAAGTCCACAATGATAGCATTTCCTATAGTTGAAAGTAGCTTTAGGACTATAGGCATGAGCATTTGATAATTTTAAATGAGCAGGGCCTGTACCAAGAATGCCTTTAGCATCAGATATCGGAGGAACCTTAGGTTCTTCAGATTTCTTCGTTATCACATCAACCTTTATTCTTGGGGTTGATCGCTGAACATGTTCAGGGATCTTAACTTTTGAGATTGAAGGTTGAGTAGCTGAAGGTTTAGACTTCTTCAGCTTTAGCACTTTGGTACCCTTCTGAGGATTTTGTAAAACAGTTTTTCCTTTGTCTTTGAGTTTGGTCTCAAAGAAGATTTTTCCTCAGGAATAGGAGTAATAGAAGAAGAGCACTGAGATGATGAGGTGTCAGGGATGGAGGAGACGAACATTCCAAACTTAATCATGGAACGATCTTTGGTTGGTTCTTCTGTGTTAGCATTAAAACCAAGAAAACTTCTGTCATTGACAGGGATCTGAGCACCGATTATCTCAGTGATCTTTGCTGAGGATTTACACCATCCTTCAACAGTAGCTTTCTCAGCTTTTAGTTCAACGATATCTTGTTCGCGTTCAATGATGATCAGTTGATTTACATAGACCTGATCATTTAAACTTTCCTCAAATTTATAGAGCTCTTGGATCTTTAAATGGCATTTATTAAGCTGTTCAGTTAAGTCTAGATTTAGTTGTTCATCTTGGGTCTTGCCATTCAGGGCATCGTATAAATCAATAGTCAGTAAATTCGGTAGTGCAAAGTCTATCAGCATCAATGAGAGTTGGAGAAGGATAGATTGATACCTGAGAACTGGAAGATGTAGAGGGAATATTAGCGGGGGCTCTTCCTTTACGTCTTGAATATCGGCCATCAGACATAGATTGAACTCATCTTCTTCATCATAATCTGATTCCTCATTAGATTCAGCCCAATCGTGTTCTTCAGCGATTAGACATTTACCTATCTTCTTGAAGTTTTTCAACTTCTGGTATTTTTCTTTGAGTTTCAGGTATTTGTCATCTCTAGATTGAGAGGTAGAGGAGTTCTTGAATGATGAAGAGGGTTTGAAGACTTTTTTTGACCTACACTCACTAGCAAAATGTCCTTTCTTTTCGTAGTTATAGCAGGTGGCAGTTGCCTTATCAGTGGGAGATGATTTAGGTTTGTCAGTGATAGAGAGAGGTTTATTTTTTCTGAAGTTACTCTTTCTTGCAAATCTTCTGAAGGAGTTTGTCAAGAGTTTCAGGGATTCATCAAGTTCTGAAGGATTAGTTTCTGATGAATCATCAGAGTTAGATTCCATCTCAGTGATTGCGACAGAAAATCGCTGAGTGGGTATCAACTCTGAGGATAGTAAAGCAACAGGTGTGGTTTTTGAATCTTTTACAAGATTCTTCTTAAGCTGACAAGATTGCTCATGATTGAGCATAATGCCAAAAAGAGTGCTTAAGGTCATATATTTGAGATCCTTAGATAGTTTAAGACACATGGTATAATTGTCCCAACTTTCAGGAAGACATTCCAAGAATTTTGTCAGAATCTCAGAGTTAAAGTAGGTCTTACCAAAAGTTTTTAGATCAATAATTAAACAGTTAAAACGTTGGTGTGTACTTCAGATAAAGTTTCATTCTCACCACAAATGAAGCTTTCATATTGTCTTACCAGATTTATCATTCTGGACTCTTGTACATCAGATGTACCATCATATTGAACACAGATTGTGTCCCACATGGATTTAGAGGATCTGAGGTTCATGAAAGAATGATAGACCTCATCGGGTAGAGCCATAGATATGATTGATTTGGCCTTAGTATCAATGGCTACCTTCTTCTTATCATCTTCAGTCCATTTAGAACGTCTTTTATGAGCTGTCTTTCAGGAATGGCTGGAGTGGTAGCAGTGGCCGCAACAGCAGGAGAAAGAATGTAGGGGATATAAGGTCCATTTTCCACGTAGTGAGGTATAGTGGGATCTACACCTTCTAGAAAAAGCATCATTCGATTTTTCCAGAGATTAAAGTTATATCTAAATCGATGAGGTTTTGCAAGTGAACCATTATCAATATAGTTTGTGTTTGTGTTTTGTGTCATTTGGAGAATAACGAGGAAGAAATTAGTATAAGCAAGATCTTGTTTATAGAGATTAAACAATTTGCTCTGATACCACTTATTGGTCCCGAAGGGATTATACAAGTAAACAATTTGTAGAAAGGGGGGTTGAATACAAACACAAGATTTTGGTTTTCTAAACTGTTTGTTGATAAATCAAACACAATTTACAGTTTGTTGCGGAATAAGATTAAGTAGAACTGATAGGGTTATTTTATTAACCCTATTTTAAGCGTTTAATTCCAATTTTGAGCTAGTTTTGTTCCCCATTGAGTCATTTACGTAATATTTCCTATAATTATAAGCATAAAATAAAATTTAATGTTTTTATATAAAAATGAGAAAATTACAACAAAAAGCTAATTTATTTATGTGCACATTTCAATTTTGATGATCAGGCCGTGTGGAATCAAGTTTTGACAAGGTGAAATTAAAGAAAGATCGGGCTGCAGTTTTGGACGTTACGGATGGGATTCCTATTTTGGACCGTGTGCATATTCCAGACTTTAAAACAAACAATTTTTGGGCTCGGTTTTTAGCCGAGTGGGCCGGCCGAACCTTGGGCCGGTTCCAAGTTGTTTTTGAAACACTCTTTGGGCCATTTTGTTAGCATATCCATGGGCCCCCATGGCTTAAAGCCCATTTCCATGGGCCCCCATGGCTTGATCAAGTAGTATAGTTTTTAGAGTGAACTAATAATCTTTCGGTTCCAAAACCGAAGCCTTAGTTCACGACTTGAACCTTTTCGGTTCAGTCTTTGTTGGTTACGTTTATCTTATCAAGTTACGTTACATTTCCGTCTTATCTTTTATTGCTTAATCGTTACTTATCTGCATGCTATTTACGTTCGGTTGTTAACCACGGTAACCATCGCGTTTTCTGCATTTTCTACTCCTTCGGTTTTCAAGTTTTAATTGTAAGTTACGGTTTCTCCAATATCAATCCTAATTCCAATTTCGTTACTATCATTCGCCGGAAGTCCGACTAATACTTTCGGGTTTCCAATCTCAATTGGTTCACGGTTGAATATAGTTTAAGAAGTTGTAAGTAGTTTTGATATAAAGAAATTCGTTACTTGCTCGTCAAGTTTTTCTTTATAATTCACCTAACGTAATTTGGTTTCGTTACTATTAATTCTAATCTGATTCCATTATTATTATTCACCGGAAGTCCAACTAACACTTTCGGGTTCCCAATCTCGATTGGTTCACGGTTGAATATAATTTATGGAATTGTAGAAGTTTTAATACAAGAAGATCTGATTACTTGCACGGCAAGTTTCGCTTTATAATTCATCAACTTTCAGTTTTATAATAGTTCTTTGTTGTTAATTGATTCTTGAGCTTTTTAAGTAAACAAATCCATAGCTTAACGGTTGAAACTTATTTCAACCGTGATCGCCGGTGGTTCACTTAAGGATTCCGTATGTTTTGAGTTCACATTTGAAACAAGAATTTCCTTGCAATCTAAAGTTGTTAGGGTAAAATATGTGTTGATTTAAAGTTCAAGGGTTAATTTGTAATAGATTAAACTTAGTCCATTGTGAACGGGCCGTGGGCTTGTTACCACGGGCCCAGCGTATATAAAGTGCAATTAGCTTAGAAAATTAGCTAGTTGTCTCATTTAGCTTTTCTGCTTTACACTGTAATTCTCTCTAAATCAATAGCTAAGTGGGCAGCCTTTGTGAATCATATCAACTGTTCTTATTTGCTTTTTCACAAACATAATTGTTGCACGGATCTGGATTCTACAATTGGTATCAGAGCAGACAGACGGATTCGATTCAAAACTTCATTCATCACTTTCTGGAACCTTCGTGTGCAACCCTAATCGAAAAAATCGATCGATTTGAGCAAACAGCCGACTTGTCCGGACGTTTGTGTGATTTTCATCCGGATAACTCCAATTCCACCCGGACTCCTCATTTTTCCAGGTAAGTTCTGCAATCTGGGTAGGTCACTATTCCTTATACTATCCGGGTAACATTTGTATCCGGAAACCCAGTGTTTCCGGACATATCTTATCCGGACAATCCATTTTACCCGGAAACTTCATTGCATCCGGACAACTCAAGTTATTCGGACTCTTCATCTTATCCGGACATCTTTTACCCGGTCACTTAGTGTTTACTTCATCTTATCCGGAAAACCCTCACATCCGGTAAGCTCTTATCACCCGGTAACCTCATTTTTCCGGATTCCCTATCCGGAAACCACCCGGATTCCACAATCCGGGAGCTTTCTGAAACCTCAATTTTCAAATTTTTTTTAGGGGCGTTGCCCCCAGACCCCGCAAGGGCGTTGCCCCTTGACCCCACTCACTAACCGTGCTAAGTCACAGGAGGGGGACATTTAAGTATTCGTGATACTGTGCCACTTTGAATTGAACAATCGTCTGACGATCACTCCAGTGCAACTGAAGATGTCTCTTGCTGAAGAAGACATGAAAAAGCCGTGTCAGGTATGTGAACCTATCTTTTCAGAACTTTATGTCCGAGTGAAACCTCTTGCTGAACGGGTAGATTCCTTTAAGGCCACTTCTAAAGAACAACTGCTTGAGATTAGGTCTCTAACCGAAAAGCTAGATGTTCAAAAGAAAATATCTGAAAAATATAAGTCTGAAAATGCTATTTTAAAGGAGAAATGCAAAAATCTTTCTATAGCACCTAAAGACTTACGGGCCAAATTATCTGAACTTCAGTCACAGTTTGATCAGTGCTTGAATGAAAAAGCAAAAATTGTTTATCAATGCTCTGCTCTTCAAATTCAGCACAAGGAGTTTGTAAATAAAATCACTGATATTGAAACAAAACTCCACAAAAGGGGTCAAACTGATCAAACCATCTTTCTAAATAAACCTAAAGAGTTTACATACTTTAACAAAGAGTGGGGAATCGGATATGATAACCCACACTATTTGAAAAAGGGAAGATGGCATGTACCCACTTTGTATGATTTTGCTTGTTTTGGGTTAGATAAAAAGTATCCAGAGTACGCAATTCAATGGACTGGTCCTCTTGAACCAGAAAAGGAGGAGGAAACCGAGGAACATAAACGCACACACAAACGAGGAATTCAACTTTCATTTTGTTATGAACCATTAAACTACTCGTATCAAAAGAACAAAAAGTACCTTTCCAATGACTACTTCGACCCCTACAAGGTAGCTACACCCAAGGATTCCTCCAAGAAGGATGAGGAAGTAGCACCTACAACCAAGACTGAGACGGATGAGTTTAAACTCTATGTTCCCCCTCTCATCTTGGAAGCAAAGATAGTCGAGTTGGAAGAGTCACTCGAAAAGGAAAGGTCTGTTTTTCAAAATGAGAAGAAAGAGTTAATTAAGAATCTTGAGAAACTCAAATCTGAGAAAACCGACGGTGTGTCAAGTGAGGAAAAGGAAAAATTTCAGTGGGAAATCAATACACTCTCGTCAAAATTGTCTGAAATGACAAGAGAAACGATGAAAGAGCACCTGAGAAATGGTCAACTTCAAGAACAGATTGATATTCTCCAAGCTCAAAAGCAGAATTCCCCTGATCTTTCCTCCAACTCATCTGACACATCCTCGTGTAAAGCTTTCATTGGAAATATCTCGTCTCAAGAAAGTCAAGTTTCTCAAGATGAATGTGTTACAAGGAATTTAAACTCTGATTTTTCAAGCGCTCCCACACAAAATTCCTCAAAGCACACTACAGAAAGCACAAAGTGTTCCTCGCCTTCCTCGACCGATCCAAGACCAGTAATTCCGGATGTCGATTTTTCAGAATTCATGAACTATGAAGGTAACTCTGATGGAGAGTTTGAGTCGTTTCCTTTCGACAAACCTCTCCCGAGTCATACTGATTTTTTGACTCCAGTAGTCAATCGCCCGATCAACTTCCTAAAGGGTACCTGTTCTACCACTAAGGCCCCAGCTGTGATTGAGATTCCCAAATCTAAACCTGTTTCTCAAAACCAATCACAGCCAAGGCAAAAGAACGAGCGATTGCCTGCCAAAAATATTGTTCCTTCAAAACTCACTGACCGCACTGTCCCTGTTGTTTCGGATAAAACCGGTCGCGCTAAACAAGAAAAACCAAAGTGGCTAAAGAAGGAACCTGTCGAGGGTGCTGCATCAAAGTCGTTCAATACTGGTTTTTTCCCGAGAATGAACAAAAACGATAGTGCTTGGAATCATAGGGATAATTTTGTTAAAAGAGATATTAATTTTCCGATGAAAATTTACTCCATCCAGCAATTGATTCAATTATCGCACGATCGTTTGTGTTGTTCTAGTTGTGGTTGGAATGACTTTGATGATATTCAGAATAATGAGTGGTTTGGGTCGTATCACATGTGTAATTTATTTCCCAAACGCAAACATCGTAATAACCAGCAAAGACACTATAAAAAATGGGGTTACCAATCAGCGGTTAAACCACAGCGTGAGACCAAACCTGCTCCTAGATGGGTTGCTCCTACTGGGGTTAAACCGGCACCCAGGTGGAAAGCTGCTACAAAATCTGTTCCTCCTAAAGGTGTAAATTCTGCACCGAGGAGGAAACAAGTGCCAAAACCAGTTCCCTCTAACGGTGTAAATCCTATACCTAAAGGGAAAGCTGGGACAAAGCAAGCTTCCCTAAACGGTGCCAAACCTAACCCTCCCGGACCCAGGCAAATCTGGGTACCGAAGGTCCGCTAAATTTGTTTTGCAGGACGGTCATGTGTGGCCCTTAGACACTGGATGCTCCACACACATGACCGCAAGGAGGGAGCTGCTCACGATCTACAAGGAACAATATTAAGAAGACGTGAGGTTTGTCTATACCCGTGCTTTAACAAGCTGCTCACGTGTTTAGGGGGAGCATGATCAGCTATCAGGTATGTTACTCTACTGTTGAGGGGGAGCGTCACACACACTTTTTCCTTAAATATGTTAAACCGTTTTTGTGTGTGGGGATACTCTCGTGTGCATTTCACACTACGTGCACATTCTGAGGGGGAGCGACACAGTGTTTTTTTTTCTTTCAATGCCTAAAAGTTTTTATGTGTGTCGGACTCTCCATTGCACTATCCGAGGGGGAGCATGTTTTTCCCCATTCTCAGTTTGAGGGTGAGCGAGAGATCCATTTTCTCAAAATTCTACAGGTTTCATATCTTTGACAAATGGAATCATTCTTTATTGTGTAAAAGTGTCCGGACACCCATCAGTCCGGATGACTTTCCGGACCGGATGGGTATCCGGGTAGGACTATCCGGAATCCATACTATGCCCGAAAACCTTTGTTGTCCGGACACATGTTATCCGGATACTTTGGTTTGTCCGGAATATTTTTCCATCCTTTATCCGGATACCCCTGCTTTGTCAACTCAGTACGTGTTTCATCACTGCCAGTCCTCCATCTGTCTCAGATTGAGCCATTTAATGCAAAGGTACGCGTTGGAACTTGTTTATCCGTCCGCTTTACTAACTTTGGGTCTCTTACAGATATTCCATGGCGGATCAACAACCTCTCACTTCGAGGGGGAGCAAGTCAATCCCCATGTATGTTTTGAGGGGGAGCAAGATAATACCCTAGCTATGCATATACCTAAAGCCCTACCTATGATAACATATAGACGAGAGTTAGGTAATCCCATGGTCCAGCCAGCGTCGGAGGGACCTTCCCCGGGACATAGAACTTGTGAGAAGGAGGGTGTTAAGGTCGAACGCGAACCAAGAAAGATTGACCCGTAAAGATAACGAGGCTCCTGAGCGAAACCAGCCACGTCATATCCGGGTAGCCACATCTGCTATCCCGTCTCATTTGTTGGGACGGGGTATTGAAGAAGACTCCGTGGACCCACCGGAGTAATTGCACGACCCCCCCATCCACTCATCCGTCTCACGACAGACGGATGTTTCAATATTACACGGGGAACAAGCACAACTTCCACTGGCCTCTCATTCGGAGAGTGTTGGTGTTGAAATAAGAGACCAGCAGCCCCCGGTCTCACCTTCATTTCGTGCACCATCGAGTCTAGCGCCTTTCGATATTGAACATTCTTCGACTAGGACACTCGAAGCTGAGCAACACCAAGTCGAGACTCTTCGTGACTCGACCGGAACCACCGTAGTGTCTTCACCTCTTGGTGAAACACAAGGATCGGAGGGAAATCCTACCACAGCTAACATCACGCCAACTGTGAACGTAGGTGGCTCTACCCCTGTGGTAGACGCCTCAACGGGTAACCTAAGTGGTCCCGGAGTTATTCACCCCGACTTTGTGTCGCAAGGGTCCCTGGACAGCACCCTCAAGGTTGTCCGCGAGGCACTGGAACAGCATGTCACCGCCGAGATCACCAAAGCCATCAATGGCAAAGCAAAGATCGTTGAAGCCGAAACCGCACCACCACATCCATCGACATTTGCTCAACCTATCTATTCGGTGGATACATTAAAGACGATGCTATTGGCCCAACTGCTCCAGGAATCATATACAACCGCCTCGACCGAAGCAGACCTGATCTCCGTTCTTCTATCCCAGGTCACTGCTCCATCTTCATCTATCACATCCCGCCTTGACTCCATTGACTCGACCCTCAACGACTACAACAAAGCGCTTGCCACGCTGTCTGAGAGGGTCCGCTCACTAGAAGACACTTGTAAGTGTCAAGCCGCCGGTCTCAAACGCAAGCACGATGACCAGGATGATCATGATCACCGTGAGGGGGAGAAGCATCTACGCCAAACCGAGACCGCCCAGATCGTGACTACCGAAACGACATCTGTGGTCCAACAGGAACCCCCAACTGCGGCAGCTTCAACAGAAACACCCGAAGCCGAGTTGCCATTAGAACAGATGGTCATCGACATGGATATTTCAGATGAAGAAGACCCGACGGTTGAAAAGCCCAAAGGTACAACACAAGAATTGGTCGCACAAGAACCATCAGACATGCCGACGCTCACCATGATTGATCCTGCATGTGAAACCAACCCGGAAACCGAAGACGCATGGTACGAAAAAGCTGCCAGAGCCGTAAACTTCGAGGTAACCTTGGTGTTTCCCACTGATGAAGACGACAACGTTGATTACGACCAGTTTCTATTTCATAATTTCTATGGTACACCTACCGTTCACTCGACTCAACCCACTACGACTACAGATCAACCCGAAAGCTCAAATGCAGAAATCCCGACATCTCCTCAGCAAACGACAGCTCCTGATCTTCCTTCCCCTCCTCAGTAACAAAATCGTTGGGAGAAGATCAAGGTCCTCATTCCTCATCTGGAGGAATCTTTAAAGAAGCTGTTTGTACACAGAATTCGCCTGATCGAGCCGACCTTCTGCCTTGGCATCTACAGTCCTGAACCGGCACGTCAACTCCGATATGTAGAAGCCATGAAGCGGTGTCTTCCGAGAGACCAGGTTCGAACTAAGCATAAGATCTCAGAAGTGCTAAAGAGTCAATCAAACCGAATTATGAAGATCATCTTTCCCGTATTCACTGTTCGACGTGAAGACGGAAAAGAATGTATTTTTTCTGAAGCTGACTTTAAGCATCTCCATCCGTTCGACCTCCTGGTTATTCTGAGAAACCTTTGCACCAGAACCATCCGACCGCTTACTGTAACAAAGGCGCTAGAAGCGGTTCGTCGATTCCTTGTCCGTTCTATCATGATGTCTTATCTGACGGACTTCCAAATGGCTATCGAGAACCGAGCAAAGAAGGTAAACCTGATCAAACCGAATTTGAAAGCTCCTGAACTGACGATGTATCCCGAGAACGCCATGCTGCTTCAACCAGAATTTAGGATCGTCTTCCTCAACGCTCAGAAAGAAAAGAGGTTTATGAGGTTCAGTCAGGTAGATCGATTTTGCGACGGCACACTGCTCAAAGTTCAAGAAGCTCTTCGGAAGATCATCAAACACGAATCCGAAAATCCAAAGGTATCCTATTTGCCCAATCTGAATGAAAGAACTGCTCAGACTGCTTTGGATATGGTTGAAGAACGTCTCGACTACCGCCGCGCCATCAGATTCTTCGAGGTTCATTTCGCGCTCCGCAAACGTTACGTCTACAACTGGAAAGAGCTCCAGCGCGAACTCGAACTTCAAATCAAAGGGGGAGATTGTTAGGGTAAAATATGTGTTGATTTAAAGTTCAAGGGTTAATTTGTAATAGATTAAACTTAGTCCATTGTGAACGGGCCGTGGGCTTGTTACCACGGGCCCAGCGTATATAAAGTGCAATTAGCTTAGAAAATTAGCTAGTTGTCTCATTTAGCTTTTCTGCTTTACACTATAATTCTCTCTAAATCAATAGCTAAGTGGGCAGCCTTTGTGAATCATATCAACTGTTCTTATTTGCTTTTTCACAAACATAGTTGTTGCACGGATCTGGATTCTACAAAAGTTGTCGTTAACTTCTCAGTCTTTAATTCTTGTTTTTATTATTCTGTCAATTTAGTCTCAGCATATTAATTTCTGTACTTTAATTACTGTAATTTACATTTTCTGCAATTTACTTTTATCGCTTTTTAATTTACGCACTTTAATTTATGTACTTTAATTATTGTCATTTATATTTTCTGTAATTTAATATTTGCTTTATTTTCGGGAGTTGATTACTTGCATAACAAGTTACGTAATTTCTATTATTGTAAGTTGTTTATTGCATTGTCCATCTCCATTATTTGCTTTTTAATTTACACATCCTTTATAATTAGAAGCCGAAAGATGATGGGCTAAACGTCCTAGTTCGGGGTATAAAGTGAAGTTGGGACCGAGACCGATAATGAAATAAAGAGGTGTATTGTATGGTATGATTGTCCAACGTTATTTAAATCAAGGTTATATTTTGTGGTGGATCACAATTGACCAATTGACACCCGGTACGTTGTATCATAAAATAGTTGACTCTTGAGATAACCGAGGAATGCCGTCTCATCTTATTATCTAGTTATTAATTTCATCCCAACGGAACTTTATACCCTGTGCTTCTTTTTATAATTGATTTTTAGTTAATTATTAACCAAACCTCCAACAAAAAATATTGTTTTCGAATTCGCCATCTGAAACTCGCTTTTAAGAACTCGCTTTTAAGAGAAGCTTTTTCACGCTTCCCTGTGGGATCGAACTTTGTACCATTATTACTTGTTTTAAGGATGATAATAGGCCAAGATGTATACATGCGTCAATGTTTATTTATAAAAAGACGTTGTATTTTAAAGGATACACCATATAAAGTACGTAACAAGAACCTAATCTAAACAAACTTGAGAATCACTAAGTGTTCTTGCATAAGAAATAAAGAGAAAAGGAAGTATAGAAAAAAAAGAGATATTTTTCTAAGCACAAAGTAGATGAGGGAGAGACCACCTTCAAACTAAAGGGGCATTCCTCCTATTTATACCCGACGCATTAAAGGCATGGCAGGGGGAATTTACATGTGTCATCATATGGTTGGATGCAAACTTCTGACTTTTTGCACAACATGTTTTGGGTTGTATGGTGAACAGTGTAGTAGCAGAGTGGTTGTACGATTCTGGACAAAGGCATTTCCTTCTTACAAATCATACGGAGTATGCAAGTAGATAAGACAAACATTTCTTGATGTAGAAGCTTCATGATCAGCGATCGCTGAGTAGGTCTTCCATCAGAGAAGAGCTGATGTAAGTCTGCTATCGCTGAAGTCTTCTTCTTGAAATGTCGCGCGTGTGGACTTGTCTTGGTTTCACTGATGTCCGCATCAGATCATTAGTAGACTTGTCACTTGTTCATCAGCTTTGTCTTCGATGTCAGCGATGAACTCTTTGTCACGAAACTTGTTTTCGGGGATTACAAACAACATTGCTTACATGTGAAACTTATCAGTGATCATCAGTGATAAGTAAACAGGCTCACGTTATCACTGATGGACATTTATCACTGAGTTTATGAAGTTAAAACAGTGAGTACTATCAACGATACTGAACAGGCTCAGTATATTATTGATGATGGTGAAACACTAATACATAGAGATGCTATTTGTAATTTTCACTAAGTTATTCTAAGGGTCATCATCAAATCACTGAGAGAGTTTGGTTCAACAAAAGGGTAATAAGAAACTACTACTTGTTGCTTTCAATGCAAGTAACCTCTATCCTTAAAGCAATTTTCCCCCATCGAGTGTGCTTTGGGTTTTTGACGACTTACCTCTCAAGATACAATGAAGCAACATATGTAGTATGATTATCAACAATGCATGGTTCGTGATAATCCCGATGAAATAGTGAGTAACGAAGGATTCCAAGAGACCACAAAAATGTGCTTCTATAGCAACACACTTTTAGGGTAATCTTATATGAGAGAAAAGTGAGAATTTTTCAAGTTTTTTTACAACAAATAGATGTTGTACATAGAGGGGTTTTAGTGACAGATAGAATTGTCACATAAGGCTGGTGACTCTTCAAACAATCACCGTTTGTGACACATGTCCAAATTGTCACTAAAGGTGACTCTTCAAAGGGTTGCCTTTTCGGTTTGTGACACCTTTTCCAACTGTCACCGTATGATGATTTTTCGAAGGGTTGTCTCTTCCTTTTACGACATCTGTCCAAACTATCACTAAATGTGACTTTTCAATGGGGATTCTTTTCTTTTTGCAACACCTGTCAAATCTGTCACTACATACCCACTTTAGGTTTAATTTTGGTCCTATGTGGAACAAACCAAAACCACTAAAAGTCAAGTTTCCCGTTTTCTAAGACTCAACCCAAAACAATTAACTCTTTAATATTATTTTGAAAATTTTCCCATTAAAAACAAAGGAGAAGAGACATAAAGCAAAAGGCAACAATGATGATTAGGGCAAGAGTATACTTACCTAATAATTTGAGTCTAGACCTGTAATAACCCACCTCAAAAGACAATCCAAACAACGCGATATCTCAAAAATAAATATAAGCAATGCCAGAACGGCCTACAAAATTCTTGTCTTACAAAACTCAATTCAACGGTTTGCGAAAAACAATCGGATTACATCTGAGAATAACAAAACTATAGCCATAGCTGTTCGGACATCTAACAAAAATCCTCCCAGGCTATGCTCCACCAGATGCCAAGTTGCGAGCTCACATCTTGCCCTTACCCTTATCTAATTGCTTACCGGAAAAGGGTTTAGTTTTGAAAAGCAAGGGTTAGACCATGAGGTCTAGTGAGTTCCCTCAAAAGCACACCCAAAACCACATTTCATACATTAGAAGATATCAAACAAGAATGTAAATGAACCCACCTTCAACATGATATGCACACAGTTGTACATGCTGATGGCCCACGCTATGGTCACACACACCCGTGACAGCGTGTTAGGGCACACACCGCCCTTAGTACATTATATGAAACAAATTCATATATATATATATATATATATTACATTCTTTATGGGACACACCCCCCATTTTCACACATAAGCCATCGCATGTCACACGCAAATGTCCACACATTTAAAATCATACCACCATGCATGTCCAACAGTGATAAGTAAAGCATACGGTTTAATCAGTGTTTGCATACATAAATACAATCAGTAAAGTTATGGGGATAGAGAGACTCACCTGGTGTCCACAAAACTTCTCCAATTGAAGTCACCACACTTAGAACTGCACACCTAGCATTTATAAATCCCAAGAAATAGTGAGGGTCGCTCCTTCAATTTTCTCAACTAAAGTTCCTTGATCTTACGCAGTAAGTTCCAACGTCTCATGCTAAACAAACTCACCAAAAGCCCAAAACAGCCTTCCGAAACCAAGAGTCCGGATATCAATATTGGTTTTCCGGATACAGACGTTTTTCGGAAGGGTCCGAATTCCGCTACCAAATCCGAATGTCACAATCCGGTACCATCCGGATTCCGGGAAGTTCCAGAATATTGTCCGACTTCCGGTGCTTTCCGGAATACTCCTCTTTTCCGGATAACAATTCCGGACTCCCACCTATTCCGGATAACTCTTCCGGATAACTCTTCCGGATAACTTGTCTGGATGTCGATGTATGGGCTCGACTCGACGGCTAATGGAATTCTTTACCAAAGATTATGATAATCAAACCAACCACATGATTTAATCCCAAAATAGAAGTTGATTTAAGTCCACAAAGAGTAACTTGCCAACTCCAACTCATTTCTTGTCTGATTAAGGCTATTACTTCATATGCAGAGTACTCTCATCACTTCGATTATAGGGGGCAGAAATTCTCAAATCAACTCTAGAAGTTTCCAATAGAGAGGAGTTTAAGGGATAGAATATTACCTTGCTGAACTGATTTGATTGCACCTACTTTGCTCCTGGTTTCCGGTCCTCCACTATCACAATCAATGTTGCGTTCTTCCCAATCGCACACACACACACACACTCTCTTGCGGCCGCTACTATTTCTCAAGTGTTCTCCACAAATTAGGTTTTTGACCCCTTTTATACCCTCTTACCTTTTCCCCCAAACTTCTCCTTTTTCTCAAATTCACCACCAAATTTCCTTTTATTACCACTAGTGGAACGGGTTATTACAACATCCACCCCTCAAAAGAATTTTGTCCCCGGAATTCCATCCTTGAACAAGTGGGGGTATCGGGACCTCATGTCCGATTCTAACTCCCAAGTTGCCTCTTGACCTTTGTGGTATTGCCATTGAACCCTTACTAAAATTGTCTCCTTGTTCCTCAGCTTTTTGACCTTACGATCTAATATCGCCAAAGGTTCTTCCACAAAATTTAACTTTTCATCCACCCGAATATCTTCTAGTGGTACGGCAATACTTGCCTCTGCCAAGCACTTTCTTAGATTAGCCACATGAAATGTAGGGTGAACTCCCCAAAGCTCTTCAGGAAACTCCAACTTATATGCCACTTCGCCCACACGCTCAGTGATGGCAAATGGTCCGACATATCTGGGTCTCAGCTTTCCCTTCTTTCCGAACCAAACCACACCCTTACTTGAAATTCAATCGGTTTCCTTCTCTTGTTGGTGTACATCTTCTGTCGGTCCTGGCCTACTTCAATCTTTCCCGAATTTGGTTGACCTTATCTGCTATTAACTGAACAATCTCTGGACCCGCTAGCTGCTTCTCCCCTACCTCGGTCCAACACACGGGGGTCCTACATTTCCACCCATACAAAGCCTTAAAAGGGGCTGCTTGCAGGCTAGCGTGGTAACTGTTATTGTACGAGAACTCGATTAATGGTAGGTGGGTTTCCCATGAACCCTTAAATTCAATCACACATGCCCTAAGCATGTCTTTCAACGTTTGAATGGTTCTCTCGCTCTACCCGTCCGTTTGTGGATGGTAAGCGGTACTCATCTTGAGTTGCGTACCTAGTTCCCTTTGGAAACTCCGCCAAAACGAAGACGTGAAACGACTATCCCGATCGGACACTATAGATCGCGGTACACCATGCCTTGAGACAATTTCATTAATATATAACCTTGCTAACTTCTCCAACGGATCGGTTTCTCGGATGGGCAGGAAATGGGTCGACTTTGTCAGGCGGTTCACTATTACCCATATAGAATCATGACCCTTAGGGGTCCTTGGAAACTTTGTGACGAAGTCCATCGATATGTCGTCCCACTTTGACACTGGTATCTCTAGGGACTGAAAATCTCCGGAAGGTCTTTGGTGCTCCGCTTTAACCTTTAGACACGTCAGACACCTTTCCACAAAATGCGCGACATCTTTCTTCATTCTCGACCACCAATAAAACTTTTTCAGGTCACGATACATCTTGTTGGTTCCCGGGTGGACCGAATAACGGGATTTATGGGCCTCCTCCAACACGCGCTTCCATAGATCACCCCACTTAGGGACCCACACTCGATCCCCGAAACATCTTATTCCACTGCTGTTAGCTCCTAAGGATGACATCACACCAACCACACGTTCTTTCTTCAGGTTTTCTTCAACCAACGCTTCCTCTTGGAATCTCTTAACTTCCTCTAAAAGATTAGGGATGACCCCGGTTCTAAAAGCGAACACTTTGGTTGGTCCCCTTCTATCCTTTCGACTCAGGGCATCGGCCACTACGTTAGCTTTACCCGGATGATAGAGTATCTCACAATCGTAATCACTCAACAGTTCTATCCACCGCCTTTGTCGCATATTCAACTCCTTCTGATCGAACAAATGCCCGAGGCTCTTGTGATCTGAATAAATCTGGCACTTAGATCCATACAGGTAATGCCTCCAAATTTTCAATGCGAAGACCACCGTGGCCAATTCCATATCATGGGTGGGGTAATTCTTCTCATGGTCCTTCAACTGACGGGACGCATAAGCGATCACCTTCCCGCTCTGCATTAGCACACACCCTAAACCTAGCTTAGAAGTGTCACTATAAACCACAAACCCTTCAGAACCGCTAGGCAAAGTTAGAATTGGTGCACTACTCAGCCTTTCTTTCAACTCATTAAAAGCCTCGTCCTGAGCTTCTGTCCACTGAAATACCACACCTTTCTTGGTCAAAGCAGTTAATGGCTTAGCTATTCGAGAAAAATCTTGAATGAACTTCCGATAGTAGCCTGCCAGACCAAGGAAACTCCTTACTTCAGATGGCGACCTTGGTGTTTCCCACCCTTTTATTGCTTCAATATTGGCTGGATCCACCTTGATGCCCTCTCCTGACACTATGTGTCCCATAAATTTCACCTCTCACAGCCAGAATTCATACTTCGAGAACTTAGCATACAGCTTCTCGCGTCGCAGTAAATCTAATACGGGTCGATGGTGCTCTTCATGCTCGCCTCGAGATTTGGAATAGACCAGAATGTCGTCTATGAATACTATCACACACTTATGCAAGAATGGACCACACACTCGGTTCATTAAATCCATGAACACCGCTGGAGCATTAGTCAAACCAAATGGCATGACTAAACTCATAGTGTCCATACCTTGTGCGGAATGCCGTCTTTGGCACATCTTCATCTTTCACCCTCAACTGATGGTAACCCGATCTCAAGTCGATCTTCGAGAAGTAGCTCGCCCCTTGCAGTTGATCGAATAAGTCATCGATTCTTGGAAGCGGGTACTTGTTCTTGATGGTTATCTTGTTCAACTCCCGGTAATCTATACACATTCGCAAAGACCCATCTTTCTTCTTGACGAACAGTATTTGGCGCTCCCTACGACGACGAACTAGGGCGTATAAAGCCCTTATATAGCAACTCTTGCAATTGAGTCATTAACTCTTTCATCTCTGCTGGCACTAAACGATTAGGTGCTCGCGCTATTGGTGTCGCCCCAGGCACCAAATCGATTCTAAACTCGACCTGACGATCCGGGGGTAAACCCGTCAAATCCTCCGGAAATACTTTCGGGTACTCACACACTACAGGCACGTCCTGTACTCCCTTCTTTTCCCCCTTAGCGTCTAACACGTAAGCTAAAAACCCACGACATCCTTTCCCTAAACAGCGCCTAGCTTTCAACACAGAGATAAGGCAGGATTTACGCTCATGTCTATCTCCATACATAACCGCCTCCGAGGCATCGAGCAAAGAAATTCGTATCAACTTCTTACTACATACAATGTGGGCATTATTTCTAGCCAACCAGTCCATCCCCACCACCACGTCGAACTCTCCCATAAACATCGGGTATAACCGCAAAGGGAAGGGGTGACCTTCTACGTCTATGCTACACCCCTCATAAACCTCCCTTACCCAAACTCGACTATCGTCGGCCACTTCCACCTCAAACCCAACCTCTATCCTCTTAGGCTCAATATTCAACTCGTGCACAAAAGTCGGCGATACAAACGAACGGTTTGCACCTGAATCAAATAACACTTTAGAAAAACGGAGTTAATAAGAAAGGTACCTTCTACCACATCATGTACATACACAACTTCTTCGGTTGTCATGAGAAATGCCCTCGCATTTGCCCGTGCAGGTTCTACCTTCCTTTCTCCATCCTTTCCTCCTGGTCCACCACCAAAGCTACTCGGATACCCCTTCTTCAATTGCGGGCAGTCCGACTTCAAATGATCTGGAGAGCCACACTGATAACATGCTCTTGGATTTCGACAGTCACGTGCCATGTGCCCCAATTTCCCACACTTGAAGCATCCATCAGGCTCCACCTCACACTCCCCACGATGCACACGGTTACACTTTCCACAAGGTTTCTCTCCAATTCTTGATCCCCCTCGGGACTCGGGCTTGAACACCTTAGTCCGTCTCGAATCACGCACTGGTCCTTCCCACTTCCTCTTTTCCTTACCTTTCTCTTCATCCTGACGGTTCTTTTCCTTTTCAACCAACTCAGCCGCATTGATAGCTGCCTGGAACGTAGTCGGGTTCCGGGCCGATGCTAATTCCCGCACGCTACTCTTTAGTCCAAAAAGATACCTCTCAACTCGACGCTCTTCATTCGGTACATACAACTCAGCAAACCTTGCTTTCTTCATAAACTTTGTTGTGTATTCCCTTACCGACATTCCACCTTGTTCTAAGCCCAGAAATTCCTCCTCTAGTCTTTTCGCTGCCTCTAACGGGCAAAACGATGTCGTAAAACTTGAGACAAAGGTCTCCCATGACATACTTTTCACAGCTTTCGACCCTTCTCCTGCTGTCTCCGCGTCCCACCAAAACACGACGTCTGACTTCAACATGGACAGGGCAAACATCATCCAGTTATTATCAGCACACTTGCAGGTGTCGAACACCAATTCCATTTCCCTTATCCACTTTATGGCTAGCCCATGGTCGCATTCTCCCTTGAAAGTGGGTGGTTTGCAAGAGGCAAATGCCTTGTAGCTGCACCCCCCCCCCCCCCCACTCAGCACCAAGTCGCTTACCACTAAAGGAGTCGATTGGGAAGGGCTCCACGAAGCAGATCCATGTGAGCTAGACATCCTTGCTCCTTCTTTGCTACCACTCGCTTCCTTGCTTCCTGAAGCTGACTTATCCTGGTTAGCCAACAGGGCTTTCAAAGTATTCTGAATTTCACCGATAGCGATGGCGAAGTTCTCTTGGGTCACGAAGGTCTGGGCACGACCCCGCCCACGGCCTCCACCTCTACTCCCGCCCCGCCCAGACGATGAGCTCTCCCGATGAGATGCCTCAGGCTCTGGTGGAATACCTACGCCTCTCACTCCACAGGGAACGCGTTCCCTCACTCTGGCCCCTTCGACGTTCTCGTTCACCTGGGTAGCTGTTGATCCAAACCCTCAGTGATTTGATAATGACCCTCTCTTTAACACTTAGTGAAAATTGTAAGTAAACAATATGTATTAGAGTTTCACTATCGCTGATAAGTACTAAGAGTTTACAGTACCGCAGATAGGAACTCTCGCTCTTTAGATTAGACATTCAGCGAACACTGTTCATCCAGTAGCTCTGAGCATGTTCAGTCTTTGTGATGATCGCTGATAGTTTAGTTGTTTACTTATGATTCCTGAAGACAAGTTTCACGTCAACAAAGGTTCTATGCTGAAGTCGAAGATTAAGCCCAAGAACCAGCGATAAGTCTACTAATGAACTGATGCGGATATCAGCGAACTCACAGAATTGTCCATTCAACGTGAAGTATCAAGTAGAAGACTTCAGCAATCGCTGAGCTTTATCATTCGCTGATAAAGTACTGATTCAACGAAAGCTGATCATGAAGTCTCCTTACAAAGTACTATTGTCTTACCTCCCTTGCACGTCTCCGTACGAAATGTCAGAACGGACCTCCCTTCTGTCTAGAATCGTACAACAAACTCTGATTCTACACTGTGCACCATGCGGCTACTAAGGTTGTCTACAAAGGGCAAAACATGCAACCACTCAGTTGCTGCCACGTGTAAAGTAACACTGCTATGCATTAAATGCATTCAGTATATAAGAAGAACCCTACTTCAGAAATGAAGTGCTCGGGCCATCTTCTTCTTCCATACTACTATGTGTTAGGTTATTATTCGTAATTTCCTTATCTCCTTCCTGTCTTTATTCTCGTGCAAGAAACTTAGTGTTCTTAACTTGTTTAGATTAGGTTAATGATAATCTCGATTTTCGACATTATTTTGAATCTCAAACTAGGTGGTTTACGCATGTCTTCAAGTGAAATACGAGTATTTCATGGGTTTTTGTTGAGAAAGTATAGGTACAAGCATTCTTGTCCAAAAAAGCAGCAAAGTTGAGCTCCGGAGCTGAAAACGAGAGAAATCGAGAAATCGCGAAACAGAATCTGGAGCCAGTGTTGGAGCCAGCCAACCCGCGCCACCATCCGCGCCAAAAACCCAAAAAGAAGTTGGCGCCAGTGATGGAGCCACTCCATCCGCGTCGGCGCTGGCCCCGACGCCCAGTTTTATAAAACTCATTCTGCAGCTAGGGTTTCGATACGCAAGACACACACGACTGCCAGAGCAGTTTAGGGGGCAATTTTAGGAGACTTTTTACACCTTTCGGAGCCACGTTAGAGGATCAATCGGAGCCATGTTCAACACGCGAAGTGGATACGAGCCGGAAGAAGGGAGTTCATCTTTATATTCATCAGTACATCACACCATTCACCACGATCACTTTTGCCATGTTTTCATTCATAGTTGTTTTCTCTTCTTTTGTGTTTGAATCCCCCAACATCATGAACTAATCTTTAGATGTTGGGGGTTGGAATGAATTAGATTTGAACATATAGATGGATGACGAATGACTCTTATCAGTTTTCTTCAATTAATGAAGTATGCAATTTTGTGTTTAATGCTTGTGTGAATTTGGCCAATTTACATTTGATCCGTTGTTAGTAATTAAGTTCGAGAGAATTAATTATTACTTAGAATTAGGAATTGCATGCCTAAGACGATAAACCGGTGATAGAGATATACCGAATACGCCTTAATCCTAATTGAACCATTTAGGTTGAGATCGAGAGATAAAATCTATATGTTCACAATAAATCTTGCGCTTAATGTGTTTTGGAATCCATAAGTTGAGATCGAAAGATAAAACTTGTCCTTTTCAAAATAAAACCCGTTGTTGCTCGAAAGAGAACAATGGTGACTTTTAAAGATTGGATATTCATTAAGGGAATAACTGGTAATCGTTTAAGTCTGATATTCGTATGTGAAAACCTAAGGATTTCCAACCCTCAACTGTTTTCTCTATCGGTAGTTTCCAAAGCTGTTTACTGTCTTGTTTTTGATTTGTCTTCTTGCAATTAATAAGTTAAAACCAACCATCTCTCAATTTCCAATCGTTCAGTTAA
Organism: Saussurea involucrata; assembly: GCA_033807775.1. Lineage (NCBI taxonomy): Eukaryota > Viridiplantae > Streptophyta > Magnoliopsida > Asterales > Asteraceae > Saussurea > Saussurea involucrata. Next base: position 65,205,107 of record CM066318.1, on the reverse strand, counting down.
TAGTTTTTACAATCATTGCGGTACTTAACACCAAGTTCCTGTGGATTTGATACTCGTACTTACGTACGTATTACTTGAGACGACACCGTACACTTGCGGCTAGTTAAGGAGGGTGTAAACCCGCCTATCAGTTAATCCTTAATCTTGTTCCGCAACAAGTTGTAAATTGTTTTGATTTATCAATAAACAATTTCGAAAGTAAAAATCGTGTGTTTGTATTCAACCCCCCCCCCCTCCTACAAACTTGTATAACCCTTCGGGACCAACAAGTGGTATCAGAGCATATTTGTTTAATCTCATAAACAAGATCTTATCTATACTAATCTCTTCTTCCTTGCTATTTCTTAAAATGGCTACCAACACAAACACAAACAATATTGACAACGGTTCTCTTGCAAAACCCCCTAGATTCTCCAGAGATAACTTTAATCTGTGGAAAAATAGGATGATTCTCTTCTTAGAAGGTGTAGACCCAACTATACGTTATTACATCGAAAATGGTCCATATATTCCTATAAGAATTGATCCTGAAGTTCCAGCCACTGAGAATAGAGCTGCTATTCCAGAAAGGTTGGTTCCCAAGGAAATTCATATGTCAACTGATGAAGATAAGAAGAAAGTGGCTCTCGACACTAAAGCCAGATCCATTCTTTCCATGGCTCTTCCTGACAAAGTCTACCATTCCGTCATGAACCTGAAGACCTCCAAAGCCATGTGGGACACAATCTGTGTTCAGTATGAAGGTACTTCTGAAGTCCAGGACTCACGTAAGATCAACCTGGTAAGACAGTACGAAAGCTTCATTTGTGGTAAGAATGAATCTCTCTCTGAAGTACACCAATGTTTTAACTGCTTAATAACAAATCTAAAAACCGTTGGTAAGGAATATTCTAACTTTGAAGTACTGACAAAGTTCTTAGAATGTTTACCTGAAAGTTGGGACAGTTATTCAATGTGTCTCAAGCTATCAAAGGATCTAAAATCCATGACTCTCTCTACCTTATATGGCACGATGCTTAATCATGAGCAATCGAGTCATCTTAAGAAGAATCTTGTAAAAGATTCCAAAAAGCACCCCTGTTGCTTTACTCTCAGAGTTACCTTCCACTCAGCGATCTACTATCACTGTCACTGAGTTGGAAACTAACTCTAAACGTTCATCAGATTCTGACGCTTCAGATGATGATGAAACTCTAGCATTCCTGGCTAGTAAGTTCAGGAGATTTCCTAGAAAGAGTAATTTCAGAAAGAACAAACCTCTTGCTATTACTGACAAGCCAAGATCATCAACCCCTGTTGATAAGGCTACTGCTACTTGCTATAACTGTGAAAAGATAGGACATTTTGCTAGCGAGTGCAGGTCAAAGAAAGTCTCTAGATCCTCAGCTTTTCCCAAGAAAAACTTTACTCCTAGGACTAGAGATGAAAAATACAAAAAGCTGAAAGAAAGGTATTCAAAGCTGAAAACCTTTAAGAAGAAAGGCAAAGGCCTGATGGCTGACTATGATTGGGCTGCCTCTGACGAAGAAGAATCATCTGACTCTGAAGATGATGATGAAGCCAATCTATGTCTCATGGCCAAACTTGAAGATGAGGAAGAAAATTCTGACATTCCCTCTACTTCAACCTCTGCTAATAAGGTATCACCTTCCTTCTTTACCAATATTTTAAATATTGATGAAGCTGATAGTCTTCGAAAGATCGATCTCTTGACTAGAAGTTTATATGAAGCCATGAATGGCAAAACTGTTATTGAAAATCAAAACCTTGACCTCGCTGAACAGCTTAAACACTGTCACCTTCAAATAGAAAAGCTTTTTAAAATTGAAGAAGATTTTAAAGATCAAGTTCATTTAAATCAGCTAGTCAAAATCGAACACGAAGAAGCTATCGCTGCATTAAAAGCTGAAAAAGCTACTGTTGATGGATGGTATAACTCCTCAACAAAGATCACTGAGATAATTAAGTCTCAGATTTCCCTGAGTGATAAACGTGGTCTTGGTTACAAAGCTGATACTCTAGAACAAACCACTGACCGTTCCATGCTTAAGTTTGGAATGTTCGTATCCTCAATCCCTGACACTTTCTCATCTCAGTGTTCCTCTTCAAAACCTCCCATCCCTGAGGAAATCTCTACCTTAACTTCGAAAGGTAAAGAGAAAATTATTTATCCAAAACCTACCTCAGTCTCTAAAGACAAAGGTAAAGGAATTGTTTTTAACCAAAAACCTCAGAAGGGTACTTGTGTACCTAAGTCAAATGCTTCTAAAGCGTCAGTGACTTATCCCTCTACTTCTAAGAACAAGATCCCTGGATTTATTCAGCGATCTACTCCTAGACTTAAAGTGGATATAACTGGTATGAAATCTGAAGAACTGAAAGTTCCTCTCATTTCCAATGCCAAAGGTATACTTTGTGCTAGCCCTGCTCATTTAAAACTAACGGTTAAGCATGCAAATGGTCCTAGAACTACTTTTAGTTATAGGAAATGTTATCACTGTGGACTTACAAATCATATTGCTAGTAAGTGCCCTACAGCCACCAAAGCTGAAAAAATAGCTAAGGTGAAGATTATTGCTCCCAAGGCAAAGAAGACCACTTAGGTTAAGAAATTAACCAAAGTGAAGACTGATAAAGCTGAATCTTCAAATGCTGCGAAGAATGTTGAACCTTCTATTCCATCTACCTCCACTGACAAGTGTGTACGCGTGATGAAATGGGTGCCTATGTCAAACTAATCTTCCTTTGTTTGTAGGTTAAGAAGGGTGTCTGTTATCTCGATAACGGATGTTCTAGACACGTGACTGGTAAGAAGAACCTGCTCACTGAATATAAGGAAGAGAATGGTCCCTCTGTGACTTTCGGTGGAAACGGAAAAGGACATACCCGAGGGTTTGGTGTACTCTCTAATGGTACAACAACCTTAAGAAGAGTCGCATATGTTGAAGGGCTGAAGCATAATCTTCTAAGCATCAGTCAGCTTTGCGACATGGATAACAAAGTAATCTTTACTAAGGAATCTTGCTTTGTCGCTGACAAAAAGGAGAAGATATCTCTCAGCAGTTATTGTTTGGAAAATGTTTACGTTATAAACATGGACTCAACAACCACTGAGAACTCATGTTTCTTTTCAAAAGCCTCATCTGATGCCAACTGGTTATGGCATAAGAGGCTCTCCCATCTCAACTTCAAGACACTGAACACTCTTTCTTCTAAAGAGTTAGTCACTGGTCTACCTCAACACTCATACGCCAAAGAATCCTTATTTTCAGCGTGTGAGAAAGGGAAGCAGACCAAAGCAAGCTTTAAATCAAAGCAAGTCTCCTCAGTGTCATCTCCTCTACAACTTCTCCATATGGATTTGTTTGGCCGTGTTAACAAACAATCCATCGCTGCAAAGAAATATATATTGGTCATAGTTGATGAATTCTCTCGCTATACCTGGGTAATGTTTCTCCGTTCTAAGAGTGACACCCCTAAAGAACTCATCACCTTTGTCAGGAAAATGGAAGTCCTGAACAACTTGACCGTTCGCTCAATAATGAGTGATCATGGGACTGAATTTAAAAACAGTTCTCTTGATTCCTTCTTTGAGAGTAAGGGTATTTCTCACAACTTTTCTTCAGTGAGAACACCGCAATAAAACGGAGTCGCTGAAAGACGAAATAGAACTATCATTGAAGTTGCACGTTCAATGCTCAGCGATTCTCACCTGTCTACTCAGTTTTGGGCAGAAGCTGTCAACACTACTTGTTTTACGCAAAACAGGTCGCTGATAGTCAAAAGATTCAACAAGACAGCCTATGAACTTTTTCATGGGAGAAAGCCTTCAATTAGCTTTCTTCACATCTTTGGATGTCAGTGTTTCATACTGAACAACAGAGATGCCCTTGGAAAGTTTGATCCTAAGGCTGATGATGGAATCTTTCTTGGATACTCCTCAGTCTCCAAAGCCTTTAGAGTCTTCAATCGAAAAAGATAGACTGTTGAAGAAACTATTCACGTCACTTTTGACGAATCCCGTTCAGCAAATTCTCGACCTTCTGCTGATAATAAAGAACTGAATCAATGGATGTTTTCACATCTTGGTGATTCAGAAGATATTCCCGCTCCTCATACTCATACCGTTCAAGATGATGGTCCTACTATCATCCCAAACATGCAGACTAGTGAAGCTGAAACTTCATGGGTCTCAGCTATTCCTTTAAACACTATGCCTGCTTCTACCTCAGACATTCCATCTACTTCTCAGCAATCAGTGAATGTAATGACATCTGCACCTACTCCTCTCTTGGCTGATATTCCAGAAGTTGTTGAAGCCTTATCTTCAGCTCCTCCAGTTCAAGTTGAGTCAGCGACTCATACTCCGGCTCAGCGATGGACTGTCAATCACCCTATTGATCAAATTCTTGGTGATCCAAACGCTGGTGTTCAGACTCGTCAAAGTGCAGGTAATATTTGTTTATTTGTTAACTTTATTTCTCTGATTGAACCAAAGAAAATAGATGATGCCCTCAAAGATCCAAACTGGGTCAGCGCTATGCAAGAAGAGCTGATAGAATTTGAAAGAAACAAAGTTTGGAAACTTGTTCGAAGACCAACTGACAAGACAGTGATAGGCACTAAATGGGTCTATCGAAACAAGTTGGACGAACATGGAACTATAACCCGCAACAAGGCTCGTCTTGTTGCTCAGGGATACAGACAAGAGGAAGGTATAGACTACAACGAAACATTTGCTCCAGTAGCAAGACTAGAATCTATTCGTCTATTCTTAGCCTACGCTGTACACAAAGACTTCAAAGTTTATCAAATGGATGTTAAGTCAGTGTTTCTCAATGGAAAGCTGAATGAAGAAGTCTATGTGGAACAACCTCCAGGATTCTCAGATCCTAAGCATCCAGGTTATGTTTATAAACTGGATAAGGCACTTTATGGCTTAAAGCAAGCTCCTCGTGCATGGTATGACACTCTCTCTACTTATCTCCATATTGAATAATTTGAGCGTGGTAAAATCGATAAGACTCTATTCTTCAGGAAAGTAAAAGGTCATATTATTCTTGTTCAGATATATGTTGATGACATTATATTTGGTTCTACTAACCCTGACCTTTGTACTCGTTTCGCTGATAGAATGAAAGCAGAGTATAAAATGAGTATGATGGGTGACCTAACATATTTCCTTGGTCTTCAGATAAAACAAAATGAAAATGGAACTTTCATTAATCAGGGAAAGTATGTTAAATATATGCTGAAGAAATTTGATTTAACTCAGAGTTCAGCTATGAAAACCCCTATGGCACCGCCGCTGACACTAAACAAGGATTCTTTTGGAATACCTGTTAATGTCACGACATACCGTGGGATGATCGGCTCTCTTTTGTATCTTACAGCTAGTCGACCTGATATTATGTACGCAACCTGTTTGTGTGCACGATATCAAGCTGAACCTAAGGAATCTCATATGATCGCTGTAAAGCGAATCTTTCGTTACCTTAAGGGTACTTCGAACCTAGGTCTTTGGTATCCCAAAGATTCAGGGTTGGATCTAATCGCCTATTCAGATAGTGATTTTGCAGGTTGCAAATTGGATAGGAAAAGCACCACAGGAGGCTGTCAGCTCTTGGGCGGAAAGATGGTGAGTTGGACAAGTAAAAAGCAAAACTCAGTGTCCACCTCCACCGCTGAAGCTGAGTATGTAGCCGCTGGAAGCTGTTGTTCTCAGGTCTTGTGGATGAGAAATCAACTACTGGACTATGACCTTCAGCTCTCGAAAATTCCAATTTATTGCGACAGCACTAGTGCCATAGCTATAGCCAACAATCCAGTGCTACACTCAAAGACCAAACACATCGAAATCAGGTATCATTTTATCAGAGATCATGTGATGAATGGTGATATAGAACTTCATTTTATCCCAACTGACTTTCAGTTAGCTGATCTGTTCACCAAACCTCTTGATGAGACAAGATTTAACTTTTTCATCAGCAAGCTTGGAATGCTGAACTTTGAAGAGTAAAATCTTCAATCGTTCACATTTGATCAGTGACCGGATAAAACCAACTTATATAACCCATTCTATCATCTTCTCTCTGAACAAACTTGATTCGCTGATATCAAGGTATGTTTTTCTTTTACTCGCTGACGTTCGTCTAGAACTAAAAGATTTCAAAACAAATTGCATCGCTGAATATCTCTTCCTTCAGTGATACTTTGAAATTTCTAAAACTAACACTGATATTTCTATTCAGTGCTTCATGTTTTCAAAATGTCCCTGAGCTTTCAAAACCTCAGAGACATCCTAAAATATGAAAGGACGTTTGTAACATCATCACAACGGATAAACCCTGGCACGTTCTTTTTCTGACACACGTTTGCACGTTTCGTTTACCATCCAATCAAATGAAAACATGTGTCCGTGTCATGATGAAAAACTTTCCCGCTCATAGTTTTTCTCTCTCTACTCTCACTATATAAACCCTTTAGAGTTTATATTTTTCCTTTACGCGAACATCTTCTTCTCCAAGCAAGAAACTACTGTTGCATTTTGAACTCGAGTTTTCCAGAAAACTGTTCATCTTCTTTTTCGACGACAAGGTTAATATTCTTATTATTTACCTATTTTAACTTGTTTCTGATCTTATTATTGTTTTTAAAGGATCAAACAAAAGAACTTTTTAAAATGAAATCATTTTCTTTCATGATTTTATGAACACAACCTTCATGGTTGTTCTTCAAGTTTAAAACAAAAATCTTAAACTTGTTCTTCATATGTTTTTTCAGAATCCTTATCTTTAAAGGAAACTGGAAAATAAGACATTCACTAGTTCTTGTCTCTTTTTGTCAAAACAAGAAAACCCTAATCTTCATTAAGACATCTTTGGTCTGAATGAAATGGACAAAAATCAACAACATCTTATTGGAAAATCTATCCACATTAAGACATTGTTCTTTATCTCTTCATCATGTTTATATATGTTAAACAGAAATGGCATCCTCTACTGCTGCTCCTACCGCTGAGAAATCGCCTGCTGCTGAGAAACTGACTCTTCCCAAAGCTCCTCAAGTCAAGTTCACGCTTGAGGAAGTAAATTTTTCAAAATCAAACAACCTCTATGCGCTTTTCGATTTTCCTCCACGAAAGCAAGTTAGGCATCTTGGATGATGCTGTGAATTTTCTCCAAATCTGCTGCTTATTCAAAGCCTTAACCTTCGTACCCCCTGCCCATAAATTCCTTCTATCTCAGTTCTGGTATACTGCCAGACGAGCTCAGGTTCCTTCAACCAAAGACCCTAAGAAACTCCTTGATGTCATTCTCTATGACACCAAATTTGGCACAACCAAAATCAATCCTGCCATCATCCGACGTGCACTCAGCCTACCCACTGCCACCAAAGAAAAACCCTTTGTCCCTCTCCCAAACCACAAAAACCATGTTAATAGGGAAGTTATCACTGCATTCTTTGATGCAATGGTTACGCATGGGACACAGGGAGGGACAAGCAGATTGAGAAGAAACTGACCCTGGTCAAGAAGTCCAAAATGCCCAGCGAAATGAACTTCATCTTCGCTCACTTGATAAGCTACATGACAGCAAAGTCCGGCTCCTCTGATCAAGCTTCTCAACCTCAACAAGCAATGGGCTATGCATTGCTGAAAGGTCTCCATGTTGACTGGGCCTCAGTCATCTATGATGACCTTGCGTTCAGAGTTGATATGGCTGATAGACCGTCATGGGTTCCATATCCCCGATTCATCAGTGCCATCTTTCAACTTGGCCTTGGGGACAAATACCCAAAAGAGGGTGATCTGAGACTCTCTCAGGTTGGCCCTAAGGTGCTCGACTTCAAGCCTCTGCCAAACGAGGTACGTCTTACTAAACTCTTATCTCTTCTTAAACCTCATTCTTCTACTTCTGCGGCTACTTCAGCAGAAATCCCCACCGCTGATACCCAAGCTGTACCCTCCACTCCTTCTCGAAAAAGGAAACAATCATCTTCCCAACTTGATTCCAAAAGGATCAAGAAAACCAAGGAGCAACCCTCCAAGCATTCACATGCTGAAGACTCCACAGCTCACTTTGAAGAGCTGATGGATAGTTCTGTGGTACGCTCTGCCACAGCTGATCAAGCCACCCCTTCAATTCCGACCTCAGCGTCTCTAAACACTGAGGTTATAAACTTGGAACTGAACCCACCTCCTTCAGCCTCTCTATAGACTGAAGTGATTGTCAGCGGATCCAACGCTGAACCTCGCACCCAACCAATCTTCTCATCCTTTACTCCTCCCACTCATTCTTTGGACACTCCACCAATTTTCCCAACATTCTCAGGGACACCCGTCATCGTTCATGATTCAGCTAATGATACTCTACATGCGATGATGGAAACAAACTTAGGATCGGCAGGCACCTCCATGCGCCAAGGCACTCTCGATGACGACATGGAACACTTCTCAGGTTTACGAGGTTTCGACAACTTCGCAAACCCGCCTGCAGGTATACACATAACTCAACCAACTCTTCTCTCAAAACCCCAAACTTCTGAGCTTTCCTCTGTTCATAAGTTAATAACTGTTTCAGGTCCTAATTTGGGGGATATCAACACCTCCCTGAAGGCCCTGGAAACAAAGGTGGAATCTTACAACCCCACTCTCTCCACAAACTCTTCAGCGGTTACAGACGCTGGAGAGAACCTAAAAAAGTTGACTGAGGTCGTTGATGAAAAAGCCTCCAAAGCTGATATGGAGAAGGTGGATGGCAGCATAGGAACTTTTTCTACCACTCTCGCTGAAACTTCCACAAACATCAACAATCTCAACCTCACCAACACCACCCTGGCAACAAACTTCACCACTCTATCCAATGAAGTCACATCATTGAAGACAGAGGTTGGTACTCTTAAGGGTAAGGTCACCACGGTCAAAGATCTCCTTCAGTAGATACTCAATCGCCTGGATGCCCCAAAGTCTCACTTTACTCAGGTCGATCGGGATGATCTCCAAAAGACCAGTCCTACTATTTCTGGCCGAGAAGCAAGAATAGTTGTGATTGAAACCTTCATGGGACTTACTGGCCTGGAAGACAGTAATCCTATGACTGCTGCTGCTGTTGATCAATCTGTTTCTTCCCCCACTCATAATGTGGAAGAGGGGGAGAAGAAAGCTGAAGATCTCCCCCATAATTCGGAGGGGGAGAAAAATGAAAATGCTGCTGCTACTTCTACTTCACAACCTCAGGGAGTTGAAAACCCTGAGGGCACCGAGAAACCTCCCGCTGTATCTAACGGGGAGCAACTCGAAGAGCAACACAAGGAAGTTGTTGCTGATGTGACTGAACCTTACGCTGATGAGGTCGAGTCTGAAGAAGAAGAAGAAGCTGAAGACGAAGAACCCATCAATATTGATGATGAAGAACCATCATCATCCCCAAAAGATGATGATGATGACGATGATGATGATGACTTCTTCTTCGTTGAGCCCAAGAAGGTCCCTATGAAAGGGATTTCAATAAATGAACCTTCAGGGGAGACGACCAAGACAAAGCCTGCAGCGTCTGAAGCTGACAAAGGCAAAAACAAAGGCCTCGCTGCAGAAGGCAATCTGGCTATCATTCAGATTAAGCCAGCTTGTCAGGTACAATATCTTCTCTTCCCTTATACTGCATCTCTCCTCTATCCCTTCTCAATCTCAGTTCTCCTCTCCATAAAACCTCTATACACTTAAACCCCATTCTTTTCTCTATCTATTTCTTCCCATGTTCTTACTTAAACAATCGATGTGTTTCAGCTAGTCCTCTCCCCTGTTTGAGGATCCAGCTGAAGTCCCCACTGCTGCACCAACAATAATCCCAGCCACAAGAGCTGAAGAAATAATTCCGGTCTTGGATTTAGTCACTGAGACCGATGAACCTGAAGAACAACTTCTCTCTCACAAAAACAGGCCTTCCTTAGCTCCTCAAAAGCTAAGTGAAGAGGATCAGAAAAGGAGAGAAGAAATGATCAAGAAATTTGAGGATCGGCGAATCATCCTCCCTCGCTCTAAAGTCCCTGTTCCTAAAAAGTACAGGTTATCAAAGAAAAGAATTCGCTGATCATCTTAAAGACACAAGGTTACTCGCCGAAAAGAAGGAAGCTGAAGAAAAAGATAAGGCCCTCGCCATCCAGCTTGCCCAAGAATCGGTGAATGACCCCAAAATGAAAAGAGCTCCCATCGAAGTCCAACGTCAGTTATGGGAAGACGCCCAGAAGATCATTGAAGAAAAGACCAAGGTATCTGATTCTACCTTGGAATGGTGCAAAGAAAGACTGCACTATCGATATCGGGCTGCCAAAATTCACAAGGTATTCATCAGAGGAAAATCGACCATAGATGTTCCAGTTGTTAAGGTCGATCTATTCAGAGAAAACGGTACTAAGGAAAACATCTACACTGCTACGATCAATAAGTACGATTTCTCTGAATGGTTGGAGATGCGAATAGCCATTCAACGATCTACCTCACAATATAAGAGCCATGTCGAGAAAATCATAAATTCTCAGATCGACTTGGTTTCTTCTGCTGTGGATATTCCTCCTCCTCCTCCTCTTGCGACTCAACAAAGAAGGGCCTCTGCAAAGAAAAAGTCCAAACCATCAGATTCAGGTCCTCCTATCCGGAACGAAACAGGTATTGGTTTTTCACGTGCTGAAGTACTTGGTCCTGATCCTGATTTCTCAGCGCTGGATACCTCTCTGCCACCAGGTGAACGTTTCGTCCCTGGTAAAGTCATAAGCGAACCTTATGGTATCTTCTTTCTCGACTACGATGTAGGACAACGTTTTCAACGTGTCTCTGAGCTTCCCATCACTCCCATTGAACAGCTCAGGGATCTCATCTATTGGTGTGAATTTAGACGCGATCTTCAGGCACGTTATCTCAAACCCTTGATCTTTGCTGAAGCAAAGAATAAACGAGATCAAGGAGTAACGGTCCCTGACTAGATGATCCCAACAATAAAGACACTTGATGAACTTCTCATTAAGGAAGAACCTCTTGAAGGCTGATAGGATTTCCTTGTATTTCTTCTATCCTTATTAGCTTACCTCTTTTGTACTTGTAATTTAAATTTGTTGTACTTGTAATTTTTCTACTTCCCTCTGTAATCTTATACGAAGTTAAAAGAAAATTTTCAGCGAATGTACTTTACTCCATCAGTACTTAAAAGATCCCAGAAAACAGTAAAAGGGACAAATATTTTATGAGTTCTTTTTATCCTTATGTTTTCATACTTAGCAATTTTCTTTGTTGCTATGTCATAATCAAATAGGGGGAGATTGTTGATCCAAACCCTCAGTGATTTGATAATGACCCTCTCTTTAACACTTAGTGAAAATTGTAAGTAAACAATATGTATTAGAGTTTCACTATCGCTGATAAGTACTAAGACTTTACAGTACCGCTGATAGGAACTCTCGCTCTTTAGATTAGACATTCAGCGAACACTGTTCATCCAGTAGCTCTGAGCCTGTTCAGTCTCTAAAATGATCGTTGATAGTTTAGTTGTTTACTTATGATTCCTGAAGACAAGTTTCACGTCAACAAAGGTTCTACGCTGAAGTCGAAGATTAAGCCCAAGAACCAGCGACAAGTCTACTAATGAACTGATGCAGATATCAGCGAAGTCACAGAATTGTCCATTCAACGTGAAGTATCAAGTAGAAGACTTCAGCAATAGCTGAGCTTTATCATTCGCTGATAAAGTACTGATTCAACGAAAGCTGATCATGAAGTCTCCTTACAAAGTACTATTGTCTTACCTCCCTTGCACGTCTCCGTACAAAATGTCAGAACGGACCTCCCTTCTGTCTAGAATCGTACAACAAACTCTAATTCTACACTGTGCACCATGCGTCTACTAAGGTTGTCTACAAAGGTCAAAACATGCAACCACTCAGCTGCTGCCACGTGTAAAGTAACACTGCTATGCATTAAATGCATGCAGTATATAAGAAGAACCCTACTTCAGAAATGAAGTGCACGGGCCATCTTCTTCTTCCTTACTACTGTGTGTTAGGTTATTATTCGTAATTTCCTTATCTCCTTTCTGTCTTTATTCTAGTGCAAGAAACTTAATGTTCTTAACTTGTTTAGATTAGGTTAATCCTTAATCTTGTTCCGCAACAAGTTGTAAATTGTTTTGATTTATCAATAAACAATTTAGAAAGTAAAAATCGTGTGTTTGTATTCAACTCCCCCCCCCCCCTCTACAAACTTGTATAACCCTTCGGGACCAACAGTAGCCGCTCGCCGAGGCACTCTTCCCCGTCCCCTTCCACGGCCTCTATCCCTAACGCGGGTGGCCGCCTGCTCAGGAGGGTTCACCGGTACCTCCATTTCGATCTCCTCATCGACCGGTACTGATCCACTCCTCAAAGACCTCCTTGACATGATTGCTAACTGGTGAAAACACACTAATAGAATTTAGTCGACAGTTCCAATATAATAAGGTAAAATAAGCACATTCATGCACTTGTAAGTTCGTAATTACACTGGCCAGATGTAATTGCCAACTCACCGTACATGGCAGTTCTCACCACCTTATTATTCACCCCGACTAGGTCTTCCTTAAGGTCTTCCTAGTTCTCAGTTGTACTACCTACTCTCACAGTTTAAGTTTAGGCCCATCCGGTCACCTAAATCTCTTAAACTATGGCTCTGATACCAACTGTAACAACCCACCTCAAAAGACAACCAAACAATGCGATATCTCAAAAATAAATCTAAGCAATGCCAAAACGGCCCATAAAATTCTTGTCATACAAAACTAAATTCAATGGTTTGCGGAAAACAATCGGATTACAGCTGAGAATAACAAAACTATAGCCATAGCTGTTTGGACATCTAACAAAAATCCTCCCAGGCTACACTCCACGAGATGCCAAGCTGCGAGTTCACATCTTGCCCTTACCCTTATCTAATTGCTTACCTGAAAAGGGCTTTTGAAAAGCGATGGTTAGACCATGAGGTCTAGTGAGTTCCCTCAAAAGCACACCAAAAACCACATTTCGTACATTACAAGATATAAAACAAGAATGTAAATGAACCCACCTTTAACATGATATGCACACAGTTATACATGCTGATGACCCACGCTATGGTCACACACACCCGTGACAGTGTGTTAGGGCACACATCGCCCTTAGTACATTATATGAAACAAATTCATATATATATTACATTCTTTATGGGACACACCCCCCATTTTCACACATAAGCCATCGCATGTCACAAGCAAATATCCACACATTTAAAATCATACCACCATGCATGTCCAACAGTGATAGGTAAAACATACGGTTTAATCAGTGTTTGCATAGATAAATACAATCAGTAAAGTTATGGGGATAGAGAGACTCACCTGGTGTCCACAAAACTTCTCCAATTGAAGTCACCACACTTAGAACTGCACACCTAGCTTTTATAAATCCCAAGAAATAGTGAGGGTCGCTCCTACAATTTTCTCAACTAAAGTTCCTTGATCTTACGCAGTAACTTCCAACGTCTCATGCTAAAAACACTCACCAAAAGCCCAAAACAACCTTCCAGACCTAGGAGTCCGGATATCAATATCGGTTTTTCGGATACAGACGTTTTTCGGAAGGGTCCGGATTCCGCTACCAAATCCGGATGTCACAATCCGGTACCATCCGGATTCCGGGAAGTTCCAAAATATTGTCCGACTTCCGGTGCTTTCCGGAATACTCCTCTTTTCCGGATAACACTTCCGGACACCACCTAAACAGGATAACTCTTCTAGACAACTTGTCCGGATGTCGATGTCTGGGCTCGACTCGACGGCTAACGGAGTTCTTTACCAAAGATTAAGATAAATCAAACCAACCACATGATTTAATCCCAAAATAGAAGTTGATTTAAGTCCACAAAGAGTAACTTGCCAACTCTAATTCATTTCTTGTCTGATTAAGGTTATTACTTCATATGCAGAGTACTCTCATCACTTCGATTATAGGGGGCAAAAATTCTCAAATCAACTCTAGAAGTTTCCAATAGAGAGGAGTTTAAGGGATAGAATATTACCTTTCTGAACTGATTTGATTGCACCTCCTTTGCTCCTGGTTTCCGGTTCTCCACTCTCACAATCAATGTTGCGTTCTTCCCAATCGCACACACACACACTCTTGCGGCCGCTACTATTTCTCAAGTGTTCTCACAAATTAGGGTTTTGACCCCTTTTATACCCTCTTACCTTTTCCCCCAAACTTCTCCTTTTCTCAAATTCACCACCAAATTTCCTTTTATTACCACAAGTGGAACGGGTTATTACAAGACCAGAATAGCCTTCTAATCTAGGGGTGTTTGGGATTGCTTATTTAAAACAACTTATATTTTTATGTAAAAGTGATTATTAACTTATGTGGTGTCAAACCAAAATTTTATAAAAAGTGTTTGGATTAGTTTATGGTGGTACTAAAACGTAATAAGCTAATAAGTTGTTATTTATATGGTGTTTGGGATTGCTTATACATGTAAAATAACTAAAAAGTTGATAAGTTGTTTCAAATAAGTCAATAAGTTAGAATGAAATGACTTATCAAAAACTTATTATCACCGGTGTCAAACCGCTATAGACAGTTTTCTTTATTAACCATCCAAATACTAAAAACTACTTATTACTGGTACCATACCAGAATAAATTAATAAACACTTAAAATAAGCAATTCTAAACACCTCGTACATTCAATTTAACAAAATTAACCTTATTTACTATATTATTTCAAATATGTTTCTTTTAATAATCTTTGATTGAAACTAATCTATTAATTAGATTAGTTATCAAAGTTCTCAAACATTTTTCTAATCCATAGATGATTTAACCCTAGGCAAGTATTCAATGTGTGTTTTTGAGTTGCATTTTTTCTTTTGTTACTGCCTGGTCGAGAGCGTGCGAGAATGAGACACCAGCATCTCAAAAAATCAGCTGCAATTGCATGCCTTTCAATTATTTAGATCCATCCAACTCTGACCCTACACGTGGTCCAATCTGCTTCTGTTGATTCGCAAAAGATTTGACTGCGATTGTCTCTCGTACCAGACAATCTTTTCATCCAAACAATCCGCATTTAAAGTATCCACAAAGGTTAATCTATTAAAAGACTTTTCCTCATGCTACATAGATTTTCACTAACTTATTTTTATCAAAAATCTATTTCCTGTTGAAGAATATTGTGCCTTCATCAATAAGGAAGTGATTGAAGAGATAATTACCATGTATTGAGAGTTACCATATTGTATGTTTCCTTTTTGTTGTAAGCTCATCCCTATTTAAAGGGTTCATTGTTAATGAGAATAAACGACTTTTGCTCTCTATATCAATTGTTCTACAACACGTTATCAGCACGTAAGCTCGGATTGTTGTCACCGCTGCTAGACGGTTGTTCAATCGATGTCTATTGTGACCAAACAACGCTCCTACTCTCAATATATTATCAAGTAAGCATTTTTTATTTAACATGTAACTGACGTAAATCGTGTAAATTATCGGCTTTATGTTTTCTACAACAAATTGTTATTTATAATTTATGTTTTGATTGACCGGATACTTTTTCTTTCAATTTTCTACGGCCAACATTGTCATTGAAATTAAGAGTCCCAACAGAGTTTTCTTTCTGAAGTGGTTTCAATACGTCGTCCCTTTCAAAAGTTAAATAATAATAATGGATGATAGCTTCAAGCTCCATTTTTTTATTTAAATTAACTATTTTTTTTCTTTATTTGTTAGTGGTTTGTTTATTTATTTCATATTTATGAGATTGATATTTATATGTTAAATTGTTTTAAATTTTGATACAATGAATTAAAACCTAATATTCCTACCTTGCTAAATATTACCATTATGATGTTTATTGTTTATTGTGATTTTACAACTATTATCATAACATAATGTCAAATAGATTTCTACTAGATATTTAATAATTCATTGTTATATCATAATATTCATATTATTATATTTGTTTGTATATGACTTAAGTAGTCGTACTAAGGTATAATATCATGATCAATATATACTTGTATGAAGATTTCTTATTATTTAAAAATTATATCTATTATTATGTTTATCTTAACTTATTTGGTAGGTGTATCAAAAATTATGAATGGATAATCATGTATGAATGCGATTATTTGAGTATTCAATTATTTTATTTAAATATTTATTAACTTAATTAATCATGTATTAGTTTTTTTAAGTGATTATCTATATACTATTCAAATGTTTTTTTTGGATTAATTATTCCGCATTGTATTTAAAAGATACCATATTTAAATATGCACTTTTTCTTTTGGAATTATTTATACATATATTTTAGATTATTGGATATTTGGATTCATTAAGCTATATATATATATATATATATAATCAATTAATTGGTTTAATGTTAAATATTTAATTGACCTGCTAATTTTATTTACTTATTTTGATCAATTCAAGTTTTATTTCAATTAATTTAGACATGTTATTATTTATTCGTATGTTTGTCAATTTTGTTAAGGATTTATTATCTCGAATTGATATACCTTCCTAGATACTCACATATTTACCTTACCTCGTAAACTTTAAATTGTGAACGTTTATTTAATTGTGAGTTTCTACTCATTTTTCTCAATCTTATAATTAAATTTGGAAGTTACACTTTCACCCCCATATATTTTGGTATTTTACCAAAAGCTCCAAAAATAACATGAAAATCTTAAAATATTAATCAAATGTTTATCTTGATCATGAGTTCCTACTCATTAATTCCCAATCTTATAAATAACTTTTGGATGTTATACTTCCAACCCCCTAATATTTGGTATTTTACCAAAAGATCCATAGATACCAATAAGATGTTAAAGTTTGATTTTGACTTTATGTCAAAACCAATATTTATTTGTCTAATGACAAAATCTCTAAAAATACTATTAAGGTATTAAAACATTGAAATTGGCTTCATATGCCAAACCCTTATTCTTTTCGGCCTCCTGCCAAAAGCTTTATAATTAACAATGTTATATTCAAATTAATTAAATTGCAAGATATCGATTTGGATTTTGTCGAACATGTGTAAATAGCCCTAAGGTTTATAGGGACTTAAGAAATCCATGTGATTCCCCTACTATCTGGAGACCCAATAGATTGAGTGATTTTTATTCGCAAATTGAAATATTGATGAAGTATTATCAATAAAATGTAAGAATGCAAAAATCCAATACTATTATGATAATTAAATTTCATGCATAACATAATAAGTATAAACCATAATTCACTTTTTTAGAAAATAATACGTTCTCCATTTTCCACGACATCTTTGAATCAAAAGTACTTGATTACCATAAGATAGGTTCGGAAAAACACAAGAAAACACGCAAAACTCATCGAACCATTTTGACCCTAAAGAAGAAAAAAAAACTAGATGTTAAGATACAGTTAAATACTTTAAAATTTTTGAGACGATACATCAGTCACAATTTCAGAGAGAATAACTAGAAACCCCTAAGAACCGTGGGTAGTCCCAAAAAGGAAATTCGGGCATATTCAGTACCATATATTTCTCAAACTAATCATACAGTGGAAAGAAACCTACTTACTTTATTACAAGAAGGTAACTAATTTTGACAAAGAAATGTCATGTCTCAAAATGCACCTTAATCTTTTTGGCAAAGAACTCACAAAAGATTATTGGAATTATAACATCTTTTCATCTTTCCTATACCACCAATCATACTAATGAAACAGTATAAATTGCAATATAACCGTTAACAAGCTCATTAACCTAATGCAAGTGGCTAAGAGATGTAACAATGTTTTTTTTAACAATGCTAGACATACCCGGATAAAGAAAATTCTTGGGGTTAATAAGGCAAGCGTTAGAGGTGGAAAGAACTCCAAAGGATAGTGAGTTGAACATATCCACACACATATGCTAAATATGTACCATATGGACAAGGTTGTGGAAAGGGTCAAATTCATAGAAAGAGTCGGGAACGAACTCCTAATAGAAAATGGAACAAATTATAAATGAACTATGTCATATCTAAGATTGTTTAAGTATGAGTTGATTTAAATATAATTTAACTATCAAATTAATTGCATTTGTGTATATATACACCTGAGTTTATAACCATTAGAGATGTAAATGAACACATAAAAGAACAAATGCAAAACTCTCAATGTTCTTCGTTTCATGTAGGAATGTATCGAGGAGAACTTGATTGTTTTTATGACATATCATAAAATCATATAGATTGTTATTCATTGAATTAATAATTTTTAATTCCTCTAAACACTTAGACGATGGACTGTCATTTGTTGCTAAAGCACTATATTAGTAGGAACCTTGTTAAGATATTCGTACCAATGAGAAATCATCTTATAAGAATGGAAATGGGTATATGTACATCAACTCTAATGATATGAAAGAAAAATATATTAGAGAAATTAATGGATTATCTAATCATATTTTGTCACCAATAAAGAACTTTGGAACAATGACACATATATGTTTCGACATGACCACATGGGACACCATGGTTATGACATAGTGATATATGTATTGCAAAATACACTTAGATACATTCTCTTTCGAGTGAAAGATAAAATGAGGGAATTAACCAAATTGTAACTGTTGACTTCTACTGCACAAGAAGCAACACCACCATCATAACATGCCCTCTCTAATACCTAGAACTTTTATATACCCTTATCCTTAGCCAAATCAGGAATGAGACCATCCTAAAGCTAAGAACATAATATAAAAATATTTCATTCTTAAAACGAATACAAGGTGATATTTATGGACATAAACATCCAGAATGCGGACCATTAAAGTACTTACGGTTTTGGTTTTGACACGATGAACACGTGTCGTATTATTGTCCACATGAAATGTTGCACTCCTAGCACTAGTTATACGTTTAAGGACTAACCACCCTGATTTTCTCATCAAGTCTGCATGACTTAGAATGCTGGAGAATTTACATCATAAGGATTTGATAATTATTGCATATGTATAGAGGTTAATGTAGAGTTTCCTATACCCCTTGTGTATATATAAAACGGTCTCGTAGAATGATAAAAGTTGTCATCAAAAGAATATAGATGGTAGCTAGGGCATTGGTTATGCGCACCAATTTATCCAGATCTACATGGGGTTATGCAATATTACATGCAACTTTAATTATTCGTGTTTAGACCCACAACCAACCAACCAATCTTATGTGTACCAGTTGGTAACTGGATATAAGCCTGATGTTTTACATTTACGTATGTTTGGTTGTGTTGTATATGTGCCAATTACGCCCCCACAGCGTACCAAAATGGGTCTTAAAAACGATTCATAAAATGTTGGATATGAACCCCCAACAATTATCCGCTAATTAGAACCCTTGACGAGTGATCCCTTTACCGCTAGATTTGCGGGTTGTCACTTTGATGAGACAACCTTCCTGTCGTTAGGGGGAGATAGAAAAAAGGATTTTCCATGGGAACGACAGGAAGTGCCATTGAATATTTCAATTGTGTCTTATTTTGATCCCCAAAAAACTTCACAATGTAAAGTTGAAGTCAAACGAATCAGACTCGATACCTGATATGTTTAATATTATCTAGAGTGACAAGATAACATATACGAGCTGCAAATATACTCGCAAGGTCAAAAGTCCCCAAACAAGGGCACAACGTCGCTAGAAGTACGTTGCAATCACACATGGTGGATGTGTGGTTGAGGTCGTAGCTCCCAAAAGGAAATGGGGGAAGCTACTTGGTTCGATAGATACTCATCTAAAGGAAGAGATGAGTAAGGCACAACTATATATCATCAATACATGAGATTATCTCTAATTAAATCTTTGTCTATGAATCATTACTGGAGGACGCTCCGAAGTTATACTGATTCCAGAGATAAAAGAAATCTCAAATGAATATGAGTCGATGGACAGATCATAAATACTAAATGATGATATATTTGCATATATCGTTGCTGATGAGATAATAGAGCACGATGTCATCGAACCATGCTCAGTTGAAGAATGTCAACAAAGAGCAAATTGGCCTAAATGAAAAGAAGCAATCCAGGATAATTATTTGACAAATGAACAGGTATTGGGTTCGGTAGTGCTAACCGACCAAGTGTAAAGCCTGTAGGACATAGATAAATCATTTGTCAGGGAAGCGTAGTGAGAATAATTAAGTCATAATATATAAGGCTCTCCTTTGGCGCAAGGTATCTCACAACGCACTGGATTGACCACAATAAGACTTACTCTCTTGTGATGGACAACGTTCTGCTAATTAAATTAGCCAAGTAGTTTCCGAATGACTGGAAATTGCAGCTCAACGATGTAGTTACTACATATCTCTATGGGGATCTAAATTCAGAGATATATAAAAGTGTTTGATGGCATTATACCAATATCAAGTAACTTTAAACTATGAAATGCGATTACAATAAAATTGAAACACTCACTTTATAGATTAAAGCAATCTATGTGGATGTGGTATACCCACCTGAGTGAATACTTGATTGGGAAATGATAAATAAGAACGATGAACTGTGCCCTTGCGTATTTATATAAGAAAACAAGTCCCAGATTTTCATAGTAGCTCTATATGTCGATGTTATGAACATAATAGGCAATCTTGATGAAATAAGAGAAAACACAAGCTACTTGAAATCTGAATTTGAGATGAAAGATCGTGGGAAAACTTGGTTTTGTCTAGATACTTGAGCTACGACACCGAGTTTGTGGAATATTAATCCACCGATCCGCATATGTCTAGAAAATGATCAGGCGACCTAATATGGACAAAGCGCATCCGATTAGCACTCCCATGATCGGTCAAAGTGATGGATATAAGGAAAGATCCATTTCGTCTAAAGGATGAGGACGAAGAGGTGTTAGGAGCTGGAATTCCATACCTAAGTACAATAGGCGCATTATTGTACTCAACATAATACACTTGACCGTATATTATACTTCTCACTAAAATTGTCAGCTAGATTTAGCTCAGCGCCAACGCAACGTCATTGGAATGATTTCAAATTAATCTTTTGGCACCATTGACGATTTGACGTGGGCTTATAATTTCCCTACGGAGAAAAATGGATTGATAATGTAACTTCAATACCTACTTAGATTGTGAGCAGCAAAAGTACTGGCTCTTACAGAAAAACACCAAACAATACCTTGGTATATATTTTCTAATATTAAGTATATGTTTGACTCATATAAAGGGTGTTCCCAAACTGGATAAGGAATTATCGTATGAAACATGTCGATTGCTTGGAAGTAAACTAAGCAAACCCTTAATAGCTATCTTCTTATATTATCAACAAGCTTACTCTCCATGAGACTATTTAAGAGTGTATATGGTTAAGGACTATCATTACACATATAAGAGGAACTGTTAATTTTGAGTTTAACCACTATGCAACTTGCATATATGGAAATAATGCATCATGTATCGAAGAAATGAAAGTAAGATATATCAAGGGTTATAACACAAAGCATACTTTGCTTAAGTTTCCATATAATCAATTATCCTCAAGATTCAAGTGAACTGAATAAGATGCGAGGAAAATGTGACATGTTTGTTTACCAAATCAATACGTAAAACCATATTTGGGAAACATGTAGAAAATATTAAAATGGAAATGTTTTAAACCTCCTTTGATTAATGCACAAATCAGGGGGAGTAGTAGACAAAAGGGGGAGTCTACTATATATGTAATATTGGTATGTTGTGCTCTTTCTTTCAACCAAGGTTTTATTTTTTCCCATTGGGGTTTGTTCCTTGGTGTAAGGTTTTAGTGAGGCAACGGTTTATATACCATATATCACCAAAGTTTTTCTATAATCAGCAACAACAGACTTTGATTTGTTCGCCTTCAAGTGAATCAAGTAAGGTCTGAGGAGAATGTGGCTGATTTGTTCACCAAATCACTGCCTAAGGCCACATTTGAGAAGCATGTGGAAAACATTGGAATGCGGAGACTTTCCAAACTCCCTTGATTAATGTATGAATCAGGGGGAGTAATGGACTAAAGAAGGCGTCTATTACACATGTACGATTGATGGGTTGTGCTCTTTCCTTTGCCCAATGTTTTATTTTTCCCACTGGGTTTTGTTCCTTGGTGCAAGGTTTTAGTGAGGCAACAGTCTTAAACCATCTCGTTTTTCAAAACCTATTTGATTGATGTATGAATCAAGTATGATACTAAACTAAAGAAATTGTTTAGTGGTGCCTTGTACTCTTTCCTTCGTCTAAGGTTTTCATTTTTCCCAATGGGTTTTTGTTTTTCCGACGTAAGATTTTAATGAGGCAAGAGTTATGCACCATCATCCCTTTGACTCGGCACAAGGGGGAGTGTTGAAGAATATTGTGCCTTCATCAATAAGGAAGTGATTGAAGAGATAATTACCATGTATTGAGAGTTACCATATTGTATGTTTCCTTTTCGTTGTAAGCTCATCCCTATTTAAAGGGTTCATTGTTAATGAGAATAAACGACTTTTGCTCTCTATATCAATTGTTCTACAACATTTCCAAAAATCTTCTCCGCAAAACCTCTATCAAAGGCTTTTTAATCAATTTTTTTACTAAAAAACTATGCAAAAAACAGGTTGGTGTACACCAACCCTTTCACCAAAAAGACTTTTGCATCGGAGATGCTCTAGTTAAATAAACAACACAACCTTAAATAGAATCATATATTAATTCTACTTATAACAACTCAATTATCCAAAAAGCGAGTACTTATGAATTGGATAAATCTATCTGTTAAAGATAAAAATACAAACTTCCTATTTATATATATATATAATGACCTAATTGGTATCAAGATTAAGTAGTCGTTATTAGCACTATTAAATAAAAGACTTTTGTCTATGAATTTCTTTTTTGGGAAAACGGTTGTTAAATGGTAATTCCTCACAAAACCATCACAAAACTTGATGGGTATATTGTTGGTGCTTAATTCAAATCAGTGACTAATTACCCCGTGATTATCTAGGTGATCCATTAGTATTTTCACGAAAATGATTAGATTTTATCAAACCATTGGTATTTTTTTGATGATTCGTCGGTAAATACCGACGAAAATTTCTCTGTGTGATTTTTGTAGGTAAAAATCATTTGTTTTGTAGTGTAAATGCTTATTATGTAAGCGTTTAACGATAAGAGACATGACCCCATTTAATTTATCGCGTAACATTCTAGTCCATTAAAATGGATTGTTGGTAAGCGTATTAGACAAGGTAAGTGTTTACCAGGTAACGAGGTAAAAGTTTTTTTCCTCACTTACCAGGTAAAACTCTTGGTCCTTGTTGTGTCTCTTATCATGTAAGATTCTCGTTCTTTTCCATGCTTAATCAGTAAAGTAAGTAATATCGTTAATCTCTTACCTAATAAGTGTTCAGTAAACGGTCACTAAGACTCGTTTACTCATTTTTTTTATTCATGCCCGTAACATTCCCCGTTATGTGTAACTTTTATTGGGTCCATGTTCCATTTTGGCATGTTTTTTCTTTTCAAAACCAAAGTTAATAAACAGAAGCAAAAGATACAACTTTCAAATTGTTGTTAGATCTAAAATAAATCATGGTTTTATGATTACGAAAGTACAATAATATGTTCAATTATCAATAATCTATATTTTCTTATGTCCCAACTCCCAAGTGATGAAACCAAAACATGCATATTCATGACTAAATGAAGTTTTCATATGTCAATTGGATCCCTTATCAATTCCGTATTCATATATGAACTTTTCATTTTTTACATTTTTAATGTTATGACTTGATTATAATCAATAACTTTTGAAATAAATAAATATATATATATATATATATATATATAAAAATGGTTGAAGATATGGTAAAGATTGAGTTATAAGTTTGGGGGGAAAATTGAAAGATGAGTGGTCCATGGAAGAAGGGGTATGTTTGTAGTGATCACCATCATATCAGAGCTTTACAGTGAACCACATTATGCAGTAGAAGGTACAAACTGTTAAAGCATAATGGTTGAAGGGTCAAAGGGACCCTTTGGGAGTGGGCAGATGGATTGAAAATGACAACACTAAATCAATATTTAAAATACTTGGTACAAAAATAGTAAAACCTACCAAAGGCCCAAAGAAGGTGTAGGGTAGGGTGCGTGGGTGGGTGGAGCAAATAAGAGTAAAATCCCTTGGGGGTATCATATGATGATCCACTTTTATATGTATATGTGTGAATGTGATATTTTGGGTTTTGTTTGATTTATTGGCTTCATATAATCATCTCTTTTTGTTCAATGTCCCCAACATGAGGAGAAGACAAAGAGGTTGCAATGTAGTAACATGCATGCAAACTTGGATTTCATTTCAGAATATAGAAATTAGTTAACATATTTATATATGGATTGGGTTTTGATGAGAAATTAAGTTTAACGTGACAAGCTTAAGAAATGGTTATCAATCGTTGGATGAGATATAAAAGCATATTAGGATGAGATGCATCGAAATGCACCGAATCAATTCTCTTCTAAGACACAATTTGTTGGGAGGCATTTGATTAAAAATGATCAATAGTCTGGATTCACTTCTCATGTTTCTGACGTTAACCTCAACTTATCACACGATTCTTTGACATTTATATAGTTCTATCTTTTACCAACTAAATAATTCCTACACCTTTCAAATAAATTGTTATGTGTTACTTTATATATAAAATGACACGTGTAAAAATTCAGTGTTTATATAGTGTTGTTTCATATGTTAAACGTTTATGATTGTCTTTATCCACACAAAAAACGGCTCTGAACAGAACCCAAATTGTATAAACACTATATTTTCACACATGTTTCATATGTGAAACAACACATGAAAACTAGTTTTTACAATTCACCGATGTTTATTAATGTTTGTTGTAGCCACAGATGTTAGGAAAAAAATTATGCTTACCTCAACCATTTTCATGGGAGTAAAGATGCACATGGGTTAAGTCAATGTTATTTAAACAACTCAACTCAATGGTAAGCGTTTAGTCGTATAAATCAACACTATCGGTTACCTTATACTTTAAGATGAATTTAGTTAATTAAAATGAGCAATTTACCGGTTAATCTCTTACGAGTAATATTCAACACTAGTACTTACCTCACCGAGTAAAATTTTAGTACATAAAAACGGCCAGTTTACCCGGTAAGTGTTAATCAGGTAAAAGTCGTCACCGGGCAAGAATCTTAGTGTTTGTCATTTCTTTTATTAGATAAGATTCTCGATCCTTACTATATTTATCTATTAAAATGATATATCTTGATAAACATTTATCACATAAATATTTAATAATTTGCCCTAAGAATGATAGAATCAAAAATCAAACAATTAAACATCATAAAGCCCCTCTATTTTTAACGTAAATACTTCTTCTTTCCTTTTTCATATCTTATTCCAGTCCTTCAAATCTTTCTTGAAATTAGCAATTCAACGAATTTAATTCAAACCTAATTTATTTTTCTAATATGCCAAGAATCTTAGTAGAGTTAAGTTTGATGCTCCTAAAATTCTCTAAACCATGTCTTATATTGCATTGATTATTAATATTTTTATGATGGGTATGATGTGCAAAAACACATTTGTGACTTCTGAAGACAAAAGAGTTGCAAATTTTAGTGTATATTAATTGCAGGATCAATATATATATATATATATATATATAAATAAAGGAGAAGGTAGGAAAGAGGATTAAGGATATACCTTCAAAGCCATTTAGCTATTTTTCTAGGATTTTGATTTATTTTAAATAAAATTCATATGTTAAATGTTTTCATTAATTACTAAAACTTTTCATTTTTCATTTTATACTTTTATTAGATAGACTAACAATCAATCAATATATATATTGTTGTAGGATAAATGTGACATCGTCAAAGTATAAGACGATAATGATAAAGTTAGAGATAGAGATAGAGATAGAGATAGAGACATTAGAGTTAGATTAGAACTTGGTATCTCATGATTATCTCTTTGTAAACCATCCCTATTTAAAGGGCTTATGATTAATGAGAATTACGATTCATTCTCTCCATTTTATTCACTACAAGAAAACTGGGCATCAGTGACGAAAATTAGCGAGGGAAAAAATCTCTCACTAATTAGTGAGGGATTGACCACTAACCCAATCCCTCGCTAATCCCTCACTAATTAGCGACGGATTAGCGAGAGATTAATGAGATATTAATCACAACCCCAATCCCTCGCTAATCCCTCACTAATTAATCTCTCATAAATCCGTCGCTAATCCGTCGCTTATGGTTCGTATTATAAAATACAGGAAATACAGAATTTCATTTTTTTATTAAAATAACTAAAAATCAGTGAGGGATTACTGACAGAAATTCGTCGCTGAAAGTTAGTGGAACCCTCGCTAATCCATCGCTAATAAGTGTCCTCGCTAATAAGTTCCCTCGCTAATCCGTCGCTAATAAGTGCCCTCGCTAATCCGTCGCTAATACATGCCCTCGCTAATCCGTCGCTGATACTGGCCCTCGCTAATCCGTCGCTAATTATAATCCCTCGCTAATCCGTCGCTGATTATAATCCCTCGCTAATCCGTCGCTGTTTATAATCCCTCGCTAATCCGTCGTTGATGTCCGTCGCTGATAGCATCAGCTACCTCCGTTTGACTCGCGTACCATCAGCGACGGATTCGAGCTTTAGCGAGGGATTTGGCCCTCGCTGATACTGATTATTTTTGTAGTGATTGTGTTCTGTTTCTTCTTTTCTTTAACACGTTATCAGCACGTAGCTCGGTCAATTGGATTAGTTCGCCGCTTCTGAAAATTTGTTTCTCGGATATCACAAATCAAGTAAGCACCCTGTTGCATAATATACTTATTCTTTTTCTCTTGCTCATGATTAAATCGGCTTTTGGTGTTTTTTTGTCAACGTAAAAATATTATTACTTGTGTGCATACCTCCCTTGGCTGATTTATATTTGCATTTTTTTTTGACAACGTAATAATATTGTTATGACCCATACGATTTTACTTTTTTGTTGAACAACAAATGAATTGTTAACTCGATGTTTTTTTTCCTTGGGAATTCCTATATTCAAACAAAAAAAAACAAAAAAAAACAAAAAAAAATCTTCGAATCCAGAAACGTAGTTTCAAAACCCTCATTGAAAAATAAGGGAGAGATAGCACATAGAAATCAAAATCAAAATTGGATTATAGATGTTTTTTTTTCTTCATTATATAAACAAATCGAGTAGAAATCAAGATAAACCTAATCCCAAATCATTCTTTTTGAAGTTCTTTTTCTCTATTTCTTCAACCCTTGAGAATCGACATGTAAATTTGATGAAATGTGTCGAGTTTTGAAGTCAGTTGCTTTCTCACCATCTATGGCCTCATCGTAAATATGACAGAAAATTCGTGAAATCCATCTGTAGGTAAATCGATATAACATACCTGCTCATGCTCTTCATGTTTATCGGAATATAGGCGGTAGAAAAGGAAAAGGATATGTATCGAGTTTTTTTTTTAGGTTTTTAGGTTTTAAGGTTTCATGAGTTTTCCTATTTAATAATAATTGGTTGGAGTTCAAATTTTCCACTAACGTGTCAAATTCAAGTTTTTCAAGTTTGACAAGTCCAAACCCTCAACTTTGAATCATGTCGTTTAACCCCTTTAGTTTTTTTTTCTTTCTAATCAGTTTAAAGGTTATCATTATAGATTTGAGTACTTTAGTTGTTTGTTAAATTTTATTATTTAAATACGTTGTGACTATTTAAATAATCACATCTCTTTTGATTAACTTAATTCATAACTACTTATTTCAAATGTTTGTCATAAATCATACATAAATCATACGTTATCATTTCTTTTATTTTAATTATTTTAAGCATGATCAATATTAATTAATGGTATATTTCTCTCTTTTAAATTGTTGCATTCAATTTAATTATCTTGAACATGCTATTTCTCTTAATAAATTGTTTATCTAGCTTTATTCAAAGTAATTTGTTGATCCTTGTTAGTCTAGTTATAGCCCTATTATTTTGAATTGATAGCTTACATAATATACATGAGTTCCTACTCATTAATTCCAATCTTATAAATAATTTTTTGAAGTTACACTTTCAACCCCCTTATAATTGGTATTTTACCAAAAGCTCCAAATATACAATAAGATGTTATAAGTTGACTTTATGTCAAAACCAATAATTATTTGTCTAAAGGTAATCTCGTAAAATACTATTAAGGTATTAAAACATTGAAATTGGCTTCATATGCCAAACCCTCATTCTTTTCGGCCCCCTGCCAAAAGTTTTATAATTAACAATGTTATATTCAAATTAATTAAATCGCAAGATATCGATTTGGATTTTGTCGAACGGGTGTAAATAGCCCTAAGATTTATAGGGACTTAAGAAATCCATGTGATTCCCCTACTATCTGGAGATCCAATAGATTGAGTGATTTTTATTCGCAAATTGAAATATGGATGAAATATTATCAATAAAATGTAAGAATACAAAAATCCAATACTATTATGATAATGAAATTTCATGCATAACATAATAAGTATAAACCATAATTCACTATTTTAGAAAATAATATGTTCTCCATTTTCTACGACATCTTTGAATCAAAAGTATTTGATTACCATAAAATAGGTTCGAAAAAACACAAGAAAATACGCAAAAGTCATCGAACCATTTTGACCCTAAAGAAAAAACAATAGATGTTAAGATACAAGTAAATATTTTAAAACTTTTAAGACGATAGATCAGTCACAACCTTCAGAGAGAATAACTAGAAACCCCCAAGAACCGTGGGTAGTCCCAAAAAGGAAATTCGGGAATATTCAGTACCATATACTTCTCAAACTAATCATACAGTGGAAAGAAACCTACTTACTTGATTACAAGAAGGTAACTGATTTTGACAAAGAAATGTCGTGTCTCAAAATGCATCTCAATCTTTGTGGCAAGGAACACACAAAAGATTATGCGAATAACATTTTTTCATCTTTCCCATATCACCAATCATACTAATGAAACAGTATAAGCTGCAATATAACCTTTAACAAACTCATTAACTTAATGTAAGTGGTTAAGAGTTGTAGCAATGTTTTTGTAACAACGCTAGACATACCCAGATAAAGAAAATTTTTGGGGTGAATAAGGCAAGCGTTGGAGATGAAAGAACTCCAAAGGATAGTGAGTTGAACATATTAATCCACACACATATGCTAAATATGTACCATATGGACAAGGTTGTGGAAAGGGTCAAATTCATGGAAAGAGTCGGGAACGAACTCCCAATAGAAAATGGAACAAGTTATAATTGAGCTATGTCATATCTAAGATTGATTAAGTATAAGTTTATTTAAATATAATTTAACTATCAAATTAATTGCATTTGTGTATATATACACCCGAGTTTATAACCATAAGAGATGAAAATGATCACATAAAAGAACAAATGCAAAACTCTCAATGTTCTTCGTTCCATGTAGGAATATATCGAGGAGAACTTGATTGTTTTTGTGACATATCATACAATCATATAGACTGTTATTCATTGAATTAATAAATTTTAATTCCTCTAAACACTTAGACGATGGACTGTCATTTGTTGCTAAAGCACTATATTAATAGGAACCTCGTTAAGATATTCGTACCAATGAGAAATCATCTTATAAGAATGGAAATGGGTATATGTACATCAACTCTAATGGTATGAAAGCAACTTACATTAGAGAAATAATGTATCAAATTAATGGATTATCTATAAATCATATTTTCTCACCAATAAAGAACTTTGGGACAATGACACATATATGTTTCGGCATGACCACGTGGGACACCATGGTCATGACATAGTGATCTATGTATTGAAAAAAAACACATAGACACATTCTCTTCCGAGTGAAAGACAAAACGAGGGAATTAACCAAATTGCAACTGTTGACTTCTACTGCACAAGCAGCACCACCATCATCATAATATGCCCTCTCCAATACCTCGAACTTTTGTATACACTGATTCTTAGCCAAGACAGGAATGAGACCATCCTAAAGCTAAGGACAAAATATAAAAATATTTCATTCTTACAATGAATACAAGGTGATGTTTATGGACATAAACATCCAGAATGTGGACCATTAAAGTACTTATGGTTCTGGTTTTGACATGATGAACATGTGTCGTATTATGGTCCACATGAAATGTTGCACTCCTAGCACTAGTTATACGTTTAAGGACTAACCACCCTGATTTTCTCATCAAGTCTGCATGACTTAGAATGCTGGAGAATTTACATCATAAGGATTTGATGATTATTGCATATGTATAGAGGTTAATGTAGAGTTTCCTATACCCCTTGTGTATATATAAAACGGTCTCGTAGAATGATAAAAGTTGTCATCAAAAGAATATAGATGGTAGCTAGGGCATTGGTTATGCGCACCAATTTATCCAGATCTACATGGGGTTATGCAATATTACATGCAACTTTAATTATTCGTGTTTAGACCCATAACCAACCAACCAATCTTATGCGTACCAGTTGGTAACTGGATATAAGCCTGATGTTTTACATTTACGTATGTTTGGTTGTGTTGTATATGTGCCAATTACGTCCCCACAGCGTACCAAAATGGGTCTTAAAGACGAGTCATCAAATGTTGGATATGAACCCCCAACAATTATCCGCTAATTAGAACCTTTGACGAGTGATCCCTTTACCGCTAGATTTGCAGGTTGTCACTTTGATGAGACAACCTTCCTGTTGTCGTTAGGGGGAGATAGGAAAAAGGATTTTCCATGGGAACGACGGGAAGTGTCATTGAATATTTCAACTGTGTCTCATTTTGATCCCCAAAAACTTTACAACGTAAAGTTGAAGTCAAACGAATCAGACTCGATACCTGATACGTTTAATATTATCTAGAGTGACAAGATCACATATACGAGCTGCAAATATACTCGCAAGGTCAAAAGTCCCCAAACAAGGGCACAACATCGCTGGAAGTACGTTGCAATCACACATGGTGGAGGTGTGGTTGAGGTCGTAGCTCCCAAAAGGAAATAGGGGAGCTACTTGGTTCGATAGATACTCATCTAAAGGAAGAGAAGAGTAAGGCACAACTATATACCATCAATACATAAGATTATCTCTGATTAAATCTATGTCTATGAATCATTACTGGAGGACGCTCCGAAGTTATACTGATTCCAGAGATCAAAGAAATCTCAAATGAATATGAGTCGATGGACAGATCATAAATACTAAATGATGATATATTTGTATATATCATTGCTTATGAGATAATAGAGCACGATATCATCGAACCATGCTCAGTTGAAGAAGGTCAACAAAGAGCAAATTGACCTAAATGAAAAGAAGCAATCCATGATAATTATTTGACAAATGAACAGGTATTTGGTTCGGTAGTGCTAACCGACCAAGTATAAAGCCTGTAGGACATAGATAAATCATTTGTCAGGGAAGCGTAGTGAGAATAATTAAGTCATAATATATAAGGCTCTCATTTGGCACAAGGTTTCTCAGAACGCACTGGATTGACCACAATAAGACTTACTCTCTCGTGATGGAGAACGTTATGCTAATTAATTAGCCAAATAGTTTTCGAAGGACTGGAAATTACAGCTCAATGATGTAGTTACTACATATCTCTATGGGGATCTAAATTCAGAGATATATAAAAGTTCTTGATGGCATTATACCAATATCAAGTAACTCTAAACCATGAAATGTGTTTACAATAAAATTGAAACACTCACTTTATAGATTAAAGCAATCTATGCGGATGTGGTATACCCGCCTGAGTGAATACTTGATTGGGAAACGATAAATAAGAACGATGAACTCTGCCCTTGCGTATTTATATAAGAAAACAAGTCCCAGATTTTCATAGTAGCTCTATATGTCGATGTTATGAACATAATAGACACTCTTGATGAAATAAGAGAAAACACAAGCTACTTGAAATCCGAATTTGAGATGAAAGATCGTGGGAAAACTTGGTTTTGTTTAGATACTTGAGCTACGACACCGAGTTTGTGGAATATTAATCCACCGATCCGCATATGTCTAGAAAATGATCAGGCAACCTAATATGGACAAAGCGCATCCGATTAGCACTCCCATGATCGGCCAAAGTGATGGATATAAGGAAAGATCCATTTCGTCTAAAGGATGAGGACGAAGAGGTGTTAGGAGCTGGAATTCCATACCTAAGTACAATAGGTGCATTATTGTACTCAACATAATACACTTGACCGTATATTGTACTTCTCACTGAACTTGTCAGCTAAATTTAGCTCAGCGCCAACGCAACGTCATTGGAATGATTTCAAATTAATCTTTTGGCACCATTGACGTGGGCTTATAATTTCCCTACGGAGATAAATGGATTGATAATGAAACTTCAATACCTACTTAGATTGTGAGCGGAAAAAGTACTGGCTCTTATAGAAAAACACCAAACAATGCCTTGGTGTATATTACTGATATTAGGTATATGTTTGATTCATATAAAGATTGTACCCAAACTGGATAAGGAATTATCATATGGAACATGTCGATTGCTTGGAAGTAAACTAAGCAAACCCTTAATAGCCATCCTCTTATATTATTAACAATCTTACTCTCCATGAGACTATTCAAGAGTGTATATGGTTAAGGACTATCATTACACATATAAGAGGAGCTAGTAATTTTGATTTTGATCACTATACAACTTGCATGTATGGAAATAATGCATCATGTATAGAAGAAATGGAAGTAAGATATATCAAGGGTTATAACACAAAGCATACTTTGCTTAAGTTTTCATATAATCAATTATCCTCAAGATTCAAGTGAACTGAATAAGATGTAAGGAAAATGTGACAGGTTTGTTTACCAAATCAATACGTAAAACCATATTTGGGAAACATGTAGAAAGTATTAAAACGGAAATTTTTTAAACCTCCTTTGATTAATGCACGAATCAGGAGGAGTGGTAGACAAAAGGGGGAGTCTACTATATATGTAATATTGGTATGTGTTGGTTCCCGTTTTGCTTAGACAAGATTAACATATCTATTAGTTCGAGTTTATGTTTGATGCAGAAGCGTATTTGAAGAACTAACAGATAAGTTTGTATAGAAACAATACAGAATATCAAATAAACAGTATATGAAGAACAGATGAATATCTCAAAGTTTTCATGTATTTGATGAAGAACACTGATAATAGATTTGACGTTAATTGTGTGTGTGTTTTTCTTGTATATCAACTGGTAAGGAAGAACTCAACATGAGTCTTCCTTT
Organism: Saussurea involucrata; assembly: GCA_033807775.1. NCBI lineage: Eukaryota > Viridiplantae > Streptophyta > Magnoliopsida > Asterales > Asteraceae > Saussurea > Saussurea involucrata. Next base: position 65,171,737 of record CM066318.1, on the reverse strand, counting down.
TATACTACTACAAAAGAACTATTCTAGACAAAAGGACTAATGCTACAGGAAAGAAGGGATGGCATGAACAGTTGGAAATCTACATGCATTAAATGCGCTAATATCAACTTGCAAGGATTCCTATCAGAGTTTGACACGTGTTTGTTGTCGGACTATGCCTTGTACAAGTTGATGAACGGACCCTGGAACAGTAGCAAGATATTTCTGTAACAGTGGTAAGATATTTCTTCAACAGTGGAAAGATATTATAAATATCTTCCAAGTCTTCAGTCTGAACCGCAGAGGCTCTGTCAAGGGTGACAGAGGTTCTGCGGCTCGGTCCTTGGTGAGCATTCTTCTGTAGATCCTTATTTGGTCCTTTGTGAGTAGTCTTCTGTAGATCCTTCTTTGGTCCTTTGTGAGTAGTCTTCTGTAGATTCTTCTTGAGACTTGGTGTTCCTTGAATGATCGTTTGCTTCGGCAGAGCTTCTGTGGAACACTGAAGAGCTTCTGTTGAACTCTTTCATACTTAGCCTATTTTTCAATACTTCTAATATTATGAATATTTGGAGCTAACAATCTCCCCCTAAGTATTGATTTTTTTTTGACTTTATGCATAATTAGGCTAAGTAAAGTAGACAGAGGTTAAACAATACCTCAAAAGTTTCATTTCATTTCTTTTTTACTATTACAGAGATATGTAAAAGAGATTTAGACATTTGCATCTTTGAAGTCATTGAAACTTCTGTTGTCGAATCCTACTTCTCTGAGCTCGTGATAGAAATTGATGTAGAGTTCTCTCAATCCGATTGTAGCATCTATTTCTCTGATCATTCTTTCTGCTGATTCTTGATCCATAAGCTCAGTACCTCTGTTCTCTTGTAAGATTGATCTGAACTTGTTCAGAGTACTAGTTGCATACTTCTGACAGTCCATTTCCACAAAAAGTCTTACTTGTCCAGCAGGATCCTTATACACTAACCCGTAGCTTGGTGTTGTTATGATTGAGTTGGGTATTGCAGAAGGTGGGCAGTGATCCTCTGGTGGTCTCAGACTCAGGTTTCTGACTCCAAGATCTCTTCCCAGTTGAAAGTCTATCATGCTATACAGCAGAAGCTTTTCTCTCATTGCTTTTCTGAATACTTGATAGGCCCTTCTATTTGCATCGTTGTCGAAGTTTTCTTTCGTCCAAAGTAGAAGATCTGGCAGATCGTAGGGGTTCCAGTTCCTTATATCGGCATCTGCAAATTGATTTTTGGACTTGTTCTCCCTTTTGACTTTGTAAATGTTGTACCTGATCTTTGGAAAGGTTCTCGTTTGAGAGAATTTGCAGTATATTACCTTTTCTATTTTGGACTCTGAGAAGACTTCTGCCCTTGATTTTGGCTTTGTTCTGCTGAAGGTGTTGTCAAGGTCAGCTCTGAGTTGAGGATCTTCGATGTGTGGTATAGGGTTGTTCTGATATTGCTGTTTGTAAAGGTACCTATACACCACCTCTTCCATTTCTGCATGTCGTGTATCTGGTGGTGGTATTGGTCTTCGCAGAGCATCCATTTGTCGTTTTATCTCTGCAACCCTACCCTCTATTGCCCAGTCGTCTTCAGGTTTAGGAGTGACAAAGGCATCGAATGAGCTCTTCATCAACTTCTCTGTCGCCTGTGGCTTTTGCTTTTTCTTCTGTGGTTCTTCTGTCATGATTCCTTTACCTTTATCTTTGGTTTGGGAAGGCTCATAACCTATTGTCTGCTTTGGACTCTGTGGGATTGCTTCTTTTGGTTTGGGTGTTGAGGTTTCTGTGGGTATGATGGGGATTGCCTATGTAGTTTTTGACACTTCAGTTTCTGAGGACTTTGGTGGGGATTGTTCTGTTGGTTTGATTGGGGATTTGGGTTCTGTTGATGTTTCTTCTGAGGATGAAGATGCCAGGATTTGAACTTCAGGGACATCTTTTTCAAGGACAGAGGCTGGTGTTTCCTCTGTGGGTCTCTGTTGTGTTTCCTGAGTTTGGGTTTGGGTTGGTGGTGCAGAGGAAATTGGTTCTGCAGATATTGGAGGATTGCTTGCAGTTGTTTCTCTTTGATTCTCCCCTTGTTTCTCCCCCTCAGGATGATCTGATGAATCATCATCATCATCAGAATCATCCTGACCCTTATCTTCGTTTCCTTCTGCTCTGCAAGTAGTGTCAGGTTTTTTTGCCCCGGCTGCCATCATTTTGGCACAGAGATCATCACAAAGACCAAGAAGAGTTTGAACTTCGGTCTCTGTGTTGAACCGCATCTTTCCCACACTAGCCTTGAAGTCTTTTACGTAAGAAGCGTTGGCTATTGTGAAAGCTCTGATAAATTCTGTCATTTGGTTCAAGATGCTTTGCTCAAGTTCTGTCAACTGTGCTCTGGTCATGTAGTCGGTAGGCTTCATGGCTAGAGTAGCTGCTGTTGTTTGTTCCTGAACTTGTCGTAGAGCCTTCTGCAGTTCTTCTGGAGTAATAACTTTTGATGACACTTGTTCTTTCATCTTTTCCAGATATATGTTGATCGAGTTGTTGAAGGCAGAAGTTGCAGCTTTTTCAAGATCAGCAGCAGTAGAGGTAGGTGTGGTGGCAGAAGTTGTGGCAGCAGTCTTTATAGATTGCACCTCTGTGGACAAGTTGTCCATTTTGGTGTTTAGTTCTGAGAGGGCCTTGGATGTAACTTCTGCAAAAGATTTGAAAGAGCTTTTCAACTCTTCCAATGTTTGGTTCACAGAGGTGACAAGGGTTTGGAACTCACCCCTTGATACGTGTGAACTCGTGGTAACCTCTGGAGGAACACATTCGTCTCCAGAGTTTGTCCTTGTTCCTTGGACACCTTCTTTCACCCCTGTTTGTACGTTGAGGGTGGAAGGATTTCCTTCTGATCCTCGAGGAGAAATATGAGTTTCAACCTCTACAGAAGTTCTGTGAAGAACATTGTCCAAATCCACTCCAGAGGTGGGTTTTGGAATATCCTTCTGTTGACTTGGAGACTTGTCTAGAGTCTCTTCGTCTCTGTGCTCTCTAATCCCCTCTGAAGGGATGTTGGGCCCTATCGTGGTGTGCGTGACAGAGGAAACGAATTCCTCTGCTAGGATGTTAGATGTGATTTGGGGCAATAAATCACGAACTATGGGTGAGTCCTTTCGAGAGGACTCCCCAGGAATGGTTTCCCCGGTTTTATTAGGCACAGAGGTTGAAAGAGTAACCTCTGGCTGGCTGGGAGGGGTTGGGATCGAGCTGTGCTGCTCTATTTCAATGATACCTTCTGCCGCTAGACCGGCGGTATCAGAAATGTGAGTTGCACTAGGAGGGGGTTTGGGATGTGTGCCATCTTCTTCTTCGGCATCTTTTTCTGCAGAACCCTCTGCTGTTTCTATCCTAACCTTTTCCTCTATTTCTATGTTTATCTCTTCTTCTGAGGTTTCCTCTGCAGGCGCTACAGTTTCTGTCGCTTCTCTTAAGGAATCATAAATGAAGTGAAATCCTATGAGTTGTCGTACGTGAGGGTGCATGGTTTGTGTACCTTGAGCAGCAAAAATAACTTATGTTGAGCGCAGAGCCTCTGTAATCTGATCTAATGGTTCTGCGACCCATCCTGATGGATATAAGGTTTGAGCAATGTCTGGATTGTTGAGGAAGGCATTGAAATCTCCCTGTTGGTCTGCATAAGCTATTGGGGAGGGAGATTTCAGATGTATAGCCTGGTCTTCCTCTTCTTGTTCGACATCCTCTGTGATGACCTGCAGAGGTGAACTTGGTTTCTTTTTCTTTGACTTTCTCTTCTTTGGCTTAGGAGCTCCCTCTGCTGTGGATTTGGATTTCCTTTTCTTTTGTTTTGGAGGTGAGGGAGGTGCAGAAGTTCTTGTCTCTGTAGCAAGTGGTGAAGTGGTTTGAATTGCAGAGGTTGTAGTTTCTTCTGTGGGTTTTCTTTTCTTTGTCTTCTTCTTGGGTGTTGTTGCAGAGGTTTTTCTTTTCTGAGAAGAGGGGTAAATGCTTTCTCTTTGGGCTTTGAATCGGTCTTGTACTGAATAGTGTTTCTCCAAAGCTTTAGCCCATTCCTCTTCTGTCATCCTCTCAACTATATCTACACCTATGGGGGCTCCTAGACGCGGGGGTGTCACAGGACTTGGTTCTGGAGTCCTGTGGACGCGTATATACTCTAATTTCTTATCCTCATCAGTTGCATAAGCCAGAAGGTTTTTTGACAGAGGTCTGCAGTGGGGGTAACTGTCTTCATGCTCTGTAGGAGTATTTTTATTCATCGGGTAAAGCTTTACAGATGGCCCTTCCATTGGCCACTTCTGCATTTGAAGTAGAGGCTCGAAAATGACTCCTAGAATTCTTTGGTATTGCAGAGGAGGTAGATACCCTGGTGTGTTCCTCTTGGCCTTTTGAGTTGCGAGCTTTCTGTCGATTGTGTTCGCTAATTCCTACATCATGATGGTCGCAGAGTCAAGTGGAATATCGTAATAGATTCCATACATGATGGTCAGGATCTAGAATGAGGTTTGGTCAGGACTACCGGTTTTTCCTGTGAGGCAACGATTCAAGATGGAGAACAGGGTATTCCACAGAGGTGGTAGTCTGCCTCTGCGGAAATCATTGCGTTTCCTCAGGGTTGTGTTATATCCTAACATTTCAACGAATCGACAGAGCTCCTCATCTGTAGGAACCTCAACATATTTCTTGATTCCAAGAAGACCTCCGGTTGGCAGGTTGAACTCCAGTGAGAACATGGTTCTGTTAAACATGAGTTCTAGGTAGTCAGACTTGTATGGTTTTGAAATGTAGCCCTTTATCAAAGAATCATCTGAATCAAATCGGCAACTTTGCCAAAATTGATTCAGATATCGTGCAGGGATTTTGGTTGGGGTTTTGGAAAGGAAAGGGTATAGAAAATGATTTTCCATGACATTTAGGAGAAGAGCATGGGCTTCGCCGAAAGCTGTTGGTGAGGGTACCAGGTTGCGTTGTTGGATTTTAAAGGTAGAACATCTTCAAAATGTTCTTTGTTCAGAAAGTGTTGAAGGTTGGTGGTTGGTGCAAAGTTTGCAGAGTCGCCGAAGTTTTCTTTTTCAGCATTTGCGGCGATGTTAGGGTTTTGGGAGTGCTCTGAATGCACTGGAGAGTGTTGAGGAGAGTTTGCCAGAGAGTTTTGAGCAGCGTGGGAACTGGAAGCCATTTTGCAACATAAAATGATGATTTGAATATAGTTGCAGGTTCGTCGGAGAAGAGAGTGAGTAAAGTTTTTGTGAGGGAAGGTAACTTGGGTTTTATACTGAGTTTGTGGTCGTAGAATCTGAAAGGGTTAATATTTTGAGGTAAATAATATTTTGGGGTCCGCACTTGAGTTGTTACGGCTGGTTCAACTTTCCATAGGAACGTGTTGCATGTAGGTCCAATGAAAAGATGACACGTCCTTTGTGTCAGTTATGACGAGACGTCGTGGGCGGCCTTATTAAATGCTAGGCGCGTGGGCCTCTTTACCTCCATATGATTCTTACTCGTAGAAAAGTTACCGTTACTGTTACAGAAATGCCCAAAGAAGAAAAAAACTGACAGAGGCTCTGTGATTTGAAAACTTTGTTTTTCTTGCCTATGATGTTTGTATCTTTACAAAGAAAAGTTAAAAAGCCCATGGAGAGGATCGATAAGTTATTAGCATAGAATTTCCTTTACAGAGGTTTTTGGACTTCTGTTAGAACTAGCAGAGGCTCTGAGACAAGAAATTTCTCATATCTAATAATTTATAAATATTTTTGATCATCCAAGTTTTTGATTGTTTTTAACAATGTTTTTAGGACCTTTTTGAAAGCTGGTGTCCTAGAAAATTGTTTTTGGAAAAGGTTTTGTGCAGCAAAAAGTCTTTTTAAAACAAGTGTTGGTCTACATAAGTTCTTTCTTGTGGAGAGAACTATGTAACCGATGACTTTTTCTGCAGTGTTTGTATGCTATGATTCTTTTTGATTTTGATACCTAAAAAGATTACAGAGTTTCCAAGAATTATTGATGTAAGATCAGAGCTTTTGCCTGCAGAACCTCTGTTGGACTCAGCAGAGGCTATGTGACCTTAAATTTCTAATAATGGAAAACTCAACATTCTTTTTGATCAAATTTTATTTGGAATGTGTTTAATAATGTTTCTAGAACATATTTAGAAATTTGTGTCCTAGAAAATTATTTTCAAAAAGAATTTGTTCGAGATACTAACCTTTTTGTTCTTCTTTGTCCGGCAATGTTCTTTTCTTCTGCTGTTGTCATCTCTTCCTCTGCTCCCCCTTGACTTATAAATCTCTGTAGATTAAGCAAGGTTTCCTTTTGCTCCCCCTTGATCTAATCATCCTCTGTTGATCAAGTTCGTTTTCCTCTGCTCCCCCTTGATCTAATCATCCTCTGTAGATCAAGTTCGTTTTCCTCTGCTCCCCCTTGACCTATGCTTGGTTCAAATAATTAGAAGTGAATGTATATAACATAGGTCGTGTATCAGAGGTTCTGTAAGGATCGTCAGAGGTTCTGAGGAGCTTTACAGAATCTCTGTTGCTTTTCAGAAAGGAGTTTAGTAGAATTTACATACAAAGTAATAAACAAAACAGAAAATATACATACTGTATAATATAAAGATAAAGATACTTACAGTGGTTAATCCATATTTATCATTCCTAATTTACCCACCAAGTAAAGGAATCTTTTCTCATCAAGTGCTTTGGTGAATAAATCAGCAAGCTGAAATTCTGTTGGTACAAAATGCATCTCGATGGTTTGATTTTCCACATGATATTTCAGAAAGTGATACCTGATATATATGTGCTTTGTCTTTGAATGCTGTACTGGATTTGCAGAGATGGCAATCGCACTTTTGGAATCACAGAAGATGGGGATTTTGCAGATGATGTGACCAAATTCTTTCAGCTGAGTTTTCATCCACAGAACTTGAGAGCAACAGCTAGCAGCAGCAACGTATTCAGCTTCTGCCGTAGATGTTGAGACACAGTTATGTTTCTTGGAAGTCCAGCTTACTAATTTCCCACCTAGGAATTGACAACTCCCAGAGGTACTCTTTCTGTCGAGTTTGCATCCACCATAATCTGAATCTGTGTATGCCTTTAGTCCAAAACCAGAGTTCTGCGGATACCAGAGGCCAAGATTTTTGGTCCCTCTAAGATATCTGAAGATTCTCTTTACAACAATATAATGTGTCTTTTTAGGATTAGCTTGATATCTTGCACAAAGACATGTGGCATGCATTATGTCAGGTCTACTTGCTGTTAAGTATAATAAAGACCCAATCATTCCTCTGTAAAGTGTGCACTCGACAGAGATGCCATTTGGATCTGAAAAAAGTTTATTTCCAGTGGCCATTGGTGTTTTCATGATAGAGGCATCATAGAGGCTGTATTTTTCAAGTATGTCAGAGACATATTTTGATTGGTTTATGAAAATTCCTTCTGATGTTTGTTTGACTTGAAGTCCGAGGAAAAAGGTTAATTCTCCCATCATACTCATTTCAAACACACTCTGCATGAGTTTTTCAAAATCTTTACATTTTTGTGTATTTGTAGACCCAAAAATAATATCATCTACATATATTTGTACAAGAATGAGCTCATTTCCTTCACCTTTAAAGAATAGAGTTGTATCAGTGGTACCTCTGTTGTAGCCGTTGTTGAGAAGAAAAGTGGAAAGTCTTTCGTACCATGCTCTTGGAGCCTGTTTCAGTCCATATAGAGCTTTGTCGAGGTGATAGACATACCTTGGGTATTTTGAGCTTTCAAATCCTGGTGGTTGTTGTACGTATACTTCTTCTTGAATTTCACCATTGAGAAAGGCAGATTTTACATCCATTTGATATACTTTAAAACCTCTGTGGGCTGCGAAGGCTAAGAAAATTCTTATTGCTTCGAGCCGTGCGACAGGGGCAAAAGTTTCATCGTAATCGATGCCCTCTTCTTGGCGATATCCCTTGGCCACCAGTCTTGCTTTATTTTGAATGATCACTCCATCTTCATCCTTTTTGTTTCTGAAGACCCATTTAGTCCCTATGGCCTGTTTCCCTCTTGGCAGAGGTACTAGAGTCCAGACTTTGTTTCGTTCAAACTGTAGAAGCTCTTCTTGCATAGCATCCACCCAGTTTGGGTCGTCCAGGGCCTCCGAAATCTTTTTCGGTTCGATCACACTAATAAAGCTGGTAAAGAAACAAAAATTTGCAGAAGTTGGTCTATTTTTTACCTTATCAGAGGGATTACCGATGATTTGTGTTTGAGGGTGGCTTTTTGTCCATTGAGTTGTTCGTGGAAGATGATCATTTGAGTCATCAAGTTGAACTTTTGTAGTTGAAGTGGTTGATGGTTCAGCTTCTGTAGGAATGGGTATTATGGTTGGGATTTCCTTCTCTGTAGGTATTGTGGTTTCATCTTCACTTCCCTCTGGCGTTCCTTCTGTTGTTGCTTCCTCTGTTGGATTTAGAATTTGGATAACCTCTGTTGTAGAATCTTTTGTCGTTGTATCTTCTGTTAGATTTTCAGTACCTGTAGAATTTGTAGTAGAGGATGAGGGATTAAATGGATCAGACAGAGAGATACTTACTTCGTTTACAGGTGATTCTGCAGAGGTGTTTTTTGTTCCAGTAGAGGGATCAACGTCGTTGTTGAACATCTCTTGAAATAGAAGACTTAAATCTTCATTTGTTTTTGAGATGCCAGAGGTTTCCATGTTTAGCCCGAGTTCTGAATTGAGTTGTTCAGAAGTCTTCTGGAAAGAGTCATCAAATGACACATTGATGCTTTCTACTATCGTGCGTGACTTCAGAAGGTAAACTCTGTAGGCTTTGGAAGCGGCAGAGTACCCGATGAACTTGCCTTTGTCAGCCTTTTCTTCAAACTTTCCTCTTGAGTCTCTGTCGTTTAAGACAAAGCATTTGCATCCAAACACATGGAGAAACTTGATGTTTGGTCATCGTTTGTTGATTAGTTCATAAGGAGTTTTGATGTGTCTTTTCACGATTGTTGAACGATTTTGGGTATAACAAGCTGTTGAAATTGCTTTTGCCCAAAAGGTCATTGGTAATCCACATGCAAAAAGCATGGTTCTTGCAGCCTCCACTAGCGTGCGGTTCTTTCGTTCGACCACGCCATTCTGTTGCGGGGTGCGAGCTGCAGAGAAGTTCTGGGATATTCCTTCTTCTGTGAGATAGGCTTCAATGACAGAGTTTTTGAATTCTGTGCCATTGTCACTTCGTAACTTCAGAATTCTGCACTCATAAAGAACTTGGATTCTTTTCATTAGATTAATCAAGATGCATGGAACATCTGATTTCTTTTTGACAAATTCAACCCATGTAAATCGTGAAAACTCATCAATTAAGACAAGTATATATTTCTTGCCACCTAGGCTCTGTATAGCGATTGGACCGCAGAGGTCAACGTGAAGCATGTACAGAGGTCTAGGACAAGACACATCAGATTTGCCTTTGTGGGAAGCTCTTTTGAGTTTTCCCATTTCACAGGCAGAGCATAAATGATCCTTATTGAACTTAACATTTGGTAAGCCTTTGACCAGATCAAGTTTTACCAGTTTATCTAGAGTGTGAAAGTTTAAGTGACAGAACCTGTTGTGTCATAGCCAGGGTTCTTCACTTTTGCTTGCAACAAGGCAAATGTTGTCCTTGTTTTTGGCATTGAAGTTCATTAGATACAGATCACCTTTTCTTTTGGCTCGCAGAAGTTCAATTCATGTGTCTTCACTTAGTAGAGAGCATAATGTTCTTTTGAACAGTACATCGAATCCTGTGTCACAAAGTTGGCTTACACTGAGTAGGTTGTGTTTTAGGCCATCCACATATGCAACTTTGTGTACTGTGATATTCTCTTTCTTTATGACTCCATAGCCTTTGATATGCCCCTTTTTGTTATCTCCAAAAGTCACCGATCCACCATCTTGTTTTTCTTGGAATGTGGATAGAAGACTTCTGTTGCCAGTCATGTGCCTTGAGCATCCGGAGTCTAGATACCATATTGGCACAAACTGCTTCTGCAAAACAATCACAGAGATTTAGGTACCCATATCCACATGGGTCCAGTTTCGTCAGAATTTTTTAAGTTTGCCTTGGCATTCTTGAAATACATTTTATTTTTTGTTGAAGAATCAGTTTGTTTCTCTTTCATATTTGATTTTGCTGCAAAGAGAAAACAATTTGAACTACAAAAATGATTATTTAACCTGAACATTAGATCAAAGCAATGACAATATTGAACATCAGAGGTGATTTGCTTGAAATTTTTATTGAAAACTTTAAACTGGGCCACAGAGGCATTACATTCTATTCTAGCATATGGCTTCCTATTACAAGAAGATTTATGTAGATTAGATTGTTGGCAAAAATCTTTGTTTGTAGCAGCCTTCTGTGAGTCCCTTCTGTGGTGAACTTCTGTTGATTTCACTGTCACAGATGAAAAAGATTTGTTAGGTTTTGTCCATTTACCCTTTTGTTGCCATGTTGGTTTTTCTTTTATTTTTAAGGGTTTTAAAAATGTTGAATCTTTTGGATTTTGAGAGGACATTAACTTCTTTTGTTTCAACTTTTCAAGCTCAATTGAGGTTTCGGCTTGTATGCACATATTCATAAAGTCAGGACAGATAGAAATTCCAGTGATTTTCTCTTTTGGAGAAATAGTTCTGTTAAGAACTTTAGGGGTTTGTTTAACAACCTCTGTGTCACAAGGAAATTTTTCTATTCTGTCAGCCTCTGATTCGTCAGATGATGAATCGTCCTCATATACAGAGGTTGAGTCATCAATATTTCTTTCGACAGAGGCTGGACTTTCCGAGCATGTGTCATACTTGCTTTCTTCCTCTGAAAGATTACTTTCTAAGTTAACAGAGGTGTCTGACAATATCTCTTCAGAGAGTTTTTGATCTACAGAAGGTGTATATGAGTTTTTCAACATATCTATTTTCCCAATTTCCATAATTTCCTTTTCAATTTTATTTCTTAGTTTTTCTTCTAAAAGGATTGGTTTAAACTCAAGTGCTTCTGCAGATAATTTCTTTTCAGAATCTATTGTGCAGACAAAGGCAACTTGAGTTTGAGTCTCTGGTTTACCAAACTTAAAGATTCCTATCTGATCTTGAGTTTTCAGATATCTCTTTGGTTTGGATCCTCTTTTGACAGAGGTTGAAGGTGATAAGTATGTGTTTTCATACCACACATTTATCATCTTCATGGGTTTCCTTAAGTGAGGTTCCCCGGAGATTTTTACTCTCTTACTTACAGAGATTAAGTTTGGAAAATTTGGTTTGTTGACTTTTCCTACTGTAAATAGAGATGACAGAGGTTTATTTTTCTTGTTTTCTGTACCTTGATTAATATCACTGTACCCAATACCTCGCCTTCCTATTTGAGTATTTATTTTCTCATACACCTTTTGAGCATCACGATAATTTTTGATTAAAACATCTCTCCTAAGTAGATCTTGCCAAAGGACTTCTCTTTCCTTTTGAAAATATTCTTTAAGAGCTAAAATGTTAAGTCTGTCGCTTTCAGAATCTGAAAGTTCTTTTGTTTTGGATTTTAACGAAGTATTTAATTCAGAAATTTTCTCTTTTAAAGGAAAAAGATTCTTGTTCCAGTGTGCTTCTAAGTCTTCCTTTTCTTTGAAAATCTTTGTTTTTTCTTCAGTGAGAAGTCTAGCTTCTCTTTCATAAAAAGTGAGCTTTTTCTGAATATCATCACAAGTCCTTTTTAGTTTAACATTTTCAGTTTTAAATATAAGCAAATCAACTTCTGTAGTACTAGAGATGGAGTTTGAAGTAGATACCTCAGTGTCAGAGTCGGAGCTGATGTCTGCCATGCCACAGAACAAGGCATTTTTGGTGAATTCTTCATCAGAGGTTGTATCTGACTCCCAATCTTCCTTGTTCACCACTTTGTTCGCCATGAGTGATTTTTGAGCATAATACTCGGCTTTCTTTTTGTAAAAAGCTTAGTCCTTCTGTGGGCGATTTGATCTGCTTCTACATTCATTGGCAAAGTGGCCTGGCTTCCCACAGTTGTAGCAACCTTGGTTCTGGGAGTTATTACCCGTACGATCGTCAGTCTTCTGTCGGTCACCACCTTTTTCCGATCTGCATTCATTTGCATAATGACCAGGCTTGCCACACTTGTAGCATTCTTGTGGTGTGTAGCTTGTCTTGTCATCTGACCTCTGTCGGTCATTTCCTCTGTTGTATCTTTCACTCGACCTCTGTTGGTCCTTACTTCTGTCGTCTGACCTCTGTCGGTCAATTGATTCTTCTCTTTTTCGTTGATCCCTTATATTCCAATCTTCTCTTCTCTCTCTGCCATATCTATCATTTCCAGAATTCTTTTGGTTTCCTCTGAATTCTCTTGTCAATAGAGCTAAGGATGTAGCTATCGATGCCAAAGTAATTTCCCCTTCTTCCACAATCTCTTCATCTTCGCTGTCAACCACTACCATCTTTTTCTTTTTCTCCTTCTTCCTTTCCTCTGTAGTTCTTTCTTTCCTCGGCCTCTCTGTATCTTCTGTAGTTTTGCCAACCAAAGCAAGAGGTGCAGTGGTCAATGTCTTTGTTTGTGCGATTTGAGGCTCTTGACCAGCTAATGTTCCGTAGAGGTCTGAAAGAGTCTAGGAGTCTAAATCTTGATTGGTTTGTAAAGACATAGATAGCTGGAACCATTCTTCGTTCAGACTTTTGAGAAACATGACATTATTCTCTTCAGAAGTTCTGTGGATGCCGAACTTTTTGCAGTTATTGATCAAAGAGTTGAACCTGTCGTATGTTGTCTGCAAAGATTCATTTGTCAGTGCTTTAAAAGCGTAATACTCGTTTATGTATTGAGCCCTTCGGTTTTTCTGAGTTTTAGCTCCCCCTTCAAGTTGTTTTTCCAGTTCTTTCCAAAGATCATACGAGGATTCGCATGCATCTAAAGACTGGAAGAGTTCGTTGGGGATTGCCAAAATCATAATTCTTTTTGTTTTCTGTGCGAGTTCATCTTTTATTTTGTCTTGATCTGACCAACCATCCCTGGTTTTAGGTTTTTGATGCTCAGGGATTTCAGGAGTGTCAGTTGTCGCTGGTACACGAGGTACTATTAACATAGGAACATGAGGAGGATTATAAAGGTATTGTACGAGCTCTTTATCAGTACCCTCAAAGAAGTGGATCATTCTTATTTTCCACTGAGGATACTCATTTCTTAGAAGAGAAGGTGGTTTGGTTAATGAACCAGTTGTGAAGAAGTTTTGAGTGCTTGTCATTTTAAGAGTGAAAAGATTCAGAATGAAGATATGAAACGAAACGTACTAGAGAATAAACTGGAAGTATTTTCTGGGTTTGGAAGTTCTTAACAATGCACTTTTATGGAGTTTTAACTAAAGAAACAGTTTCTCTTGATTTACCAGATATCGAATAAATCGATAATGGCTGAAAAGTAGAATCTGTTTGACGAAATGAATAGCAGGTTAAAATCAGACCATGTTTCTATCAATAATCTTGTTAAACGAGGATCGCTTGATATTGAAAAACCAAGCTTTGCTCTGATACCAATTGTTGGTTCCCGTTTTGCTTAGACAAGATTAACAGATCTATTAGTTCGAGTTTATGTTTGATGCGGAAGCGTATTTGAAGAACTAACAGATAAGTTTGTATAGAAACAATACAGAATATCAAATAAACAGTATATGAAGAACATATGAATATCTCAAAGTTTTCCTGTATTTGATGAAGAACACTAATAATAGATTTGACGTTAATTGTGTGTGTGTTTTTCTTGTATATCAACTGGTAAGGAAGAACTCAACATGAGTCTTCCTTTTATACTACTACAAAAGAACTATTCTAGACAAAAGGACTAATGCTACAGGAAATAAGGGATGGCAAGAACAGTTGGAAATCTGCATGCATTAAATGCGCTAATATCAACTTGCAAGGACTCCTATCAGAGTTTGACATGTGTTTGTTGTCGGACTATGCCTTGTACGAGTTGATGAACGGACCCTGGAACAGTAGCAAGATATTTCTGTAACAGTGGTAAGATATTTCTTCAACAGTGGCAAGATATTATAAATATCTTCCAAGTCTTCAGTCTGAACCGCAGAGGCTCTGTCAAGGGTGACAGAGGTTCTGCGGCTCGGTCCTTGGTGAGCATTCTTTTGTAGATCCTTCTTTGGTCCTTTGTGAGTAGTCTTCTGTAGATACTTCTTTGGTCCTTTGTGAGTAGTCTTCTATAGATTCTTCTTGAGACTTGGTGTTCCTTGAATGATCGTTTACTTCGGCAGAGCTTCTGTGGAACACCGCAGAGCTTATGTTGAACTCTTTCATACGTAGCCTATTTTTCAATACTTCTAATATTATGAATATTTGGAGCTAACAGTATGTTGTGCTCTTTCCTTCAACCAAGGTTTTATTTTTCCCATTGGGTTTTGTTCCTTGGTGTAAGGTTTTAGTGAGGCAACGATTTATATACCATCATGTTTTCTTAACTATCATGATTAATGTACGAATCTAAGAGAGAATTAGACTAAAGTAAAAGTCTATGTATTGGAAATAAACTAGTGCGTTGTACTCTTTCCTTCGTCATATTTTTATTTTTCCCACTGGGTTTTTATTTTGGCGTAAGGTTTTAACGAGGCAACAATTGTGCACCTTCACTCCTTTGACTCGGCACAAGGCGGAGTGTTGTAGGATAAATGTGCCATCGTCAAAGTATAAGACGATAATGATAAAGTTAGAGATAGAGATAGAGATAGAGGCATTAGAGTTAGATTAGAACTTGGTATCTCATGATTATCTCTTTGTAAACCATCCCTATTTAAAGGGCTTATGATTAATGAGAATTACGATTCATTCTCTCCATTCTATTGTGTTCTGTTTCTTCTTTCCTTTAACATATATATATATATATATATATATATATATATATATATATATATATATATAAAGGATAATGTAGGAGAGAGGATTAAGGATAGGCTTCCAAGGCCATTTATCTATTTTCTAGGTGTTAGGACACTGTAGTTGTCCTTAATATTAGAAAGTTTTGTAAAGCAATAACTTTGTTAATGGGCTTATGCTTAAGTGTTGTAACAAGTGAAGGTGACTATAAATAGGTCATTTCATGTAATATTGTAAAGAGTGAATTCATAATACAAAATGTATCCTTCTAATCATCTTGTGTTCTCTCTAGATTAGATTTCATTTTCTAATAATGTTGTAGTCATCTTCTACATCTTCTTCTTTAGCTTGGATTCTATGATTGAAACCAGTGATTTCTTAAGCTTTCCCCATTTTCCCTAAAAGTGGGTTTTATGGGTTTTGGTCCTAATGAAACGATTTTAGAGGTTATAAATGGATTAAGTGAGTGTTTTGGGTTAGTGAATGAACCCTTATGGTTATCTGTTAGCTCCAATATTCTGAAATATTAGAAGTATTGAAAAATGGTCAAGTACAGGAGAACTTCCACAGAAGCTCTGCTGAGTGCAACAGAAGCTCTGCCGGGCATCCCAGAAGAATCAAAGGAAGTTTGATCAAGAGTGATCAAAGACCGAGGAAACAACAGAAGGACGCTTTCAGAAGACCAAGACCGCAGAACCTCTGTTACCAATAACAGAGCCTCTGCGGACAACATCAGAAGACAAGGAACCAAGAAGACTTCTCACAGAGGACCGAGCCACAGAACCTCTGCCACCCTTGACAGAAGCTCTGCAGAAGTAAACGACCAAAGACTCGGAATCCGGTGAAGACTACTCTACAGAGGAACCAGACCGCAGAACCTCTGTAACACATTACAGAGCCTCTGTGGTCCTCTAAAGACTAGGAAGATATTTATAATATCTTGCTACTGTTCCAAGACCTGTTCATCAACTTGCATGACAACTTGCCCTGTCCAAATTCAACACGTGTCAAACTCTAAATGGACTCAATAGGGCTTAGTACATAATAGACGTCTGCGGCATTTAATGCTCTACAAAACATACAACTGTTCATGCCGTCCGATCAACAGTAGCTTATACTTTATGGTCCCCTTGTAGTAGTATAAAAGGAAGACAATAACAACGACAGTTAAAATCAACACATAAGAACACATAGCTTATGCACATTTAGAGTCATATCTGTTTAAAGCTTTGCATACTCACTGTTCTTAAATCTGTTCTTGATATATATATATTCAGTAAACTTTGAGATATTATTTCCTGTTCACTGTTTATTTATATTGTGTTCTAAATCTATCAAACATATCTGTTAGTTCTTCAAATACGCTTCCGCATCAAACATAAACTCGAACTAATAGATCTGTTAATCCTATCTAATCAAATATGGGAACCAACAATTGGTATCAGAGCAAAGCTTGGTTTTCAATATCAAGTGATCCTCGTTTAGACAAGATTTTTGATAGAAACTGTCTGTTCTTAACCTATACTTCATTCCTTCAAACAGATTCTGTTTCACTGCCATTTTCGATTTATTCGATCTGGTAACATCCTAGAAACTGTTTCTTTCGTTAAAAACTTCATTCAATATGTCAAGACTAAAATTTAGTGCTGATGCTGATTTTCATTATTATTTCAAACTCAGCACAAATTTTAAGAAAATAATTCCTACTCTTGAGAAAGAATTAGAGGAAAGAAACAAGAGTATTCTTATTGACTCAGACAACATTGCCAAGCTTGAAGAATCAGGTAAACTCCTAAACTGTGAAAATCTTGAACTTAAAAGAAAACTATCTGAGTCAGAAGAGCTTGGTAAAAAGGAGAAAGAGAAGTTTGAGGAAGTGAAGACTGTTCTTAAAGAAGAGAAGAAAAGCCTTGAGCTTAAGTGTCTAAACTTTTCTAAACTGATTTCCAACTTTGAAAAACTTATAATCAGTGAAAATGAAAAGTTTGGAAAAGAGAAAACTTTTCTTGAGACAAAGAATATGGAACTTTCTTTCAAAATCTCAAAATTACAGAAATCTCTTGAAAAAGAGAGGAAAGAGCAGGATTTTGAAAGAAAAGAGTCTGAAAAGGTGAAGAGAGAAGGATTTCAAACAAAGTGTTTGAAAGACAAGTTTGAGAAGGAAAGAAAGGTCTTTAAAGCTGAAATGTCAAATTTAACAAAGAGACTATCCGATTTGTCAAACAAGATTATGTTGGAGAAGAGGTATAAATCAGATCTTCTAAGAAAATTTGATTTAAACCTTAAAGAAAAAGATGTTTTAGCTAAAAGGCTTAAGAACCTTGTCTTAGCAAACTCTTGTGCTAAAAATTCAAATAATCCTGTTTACAAAAAGATGAAAATGGTTTGGAAAGTCAAAAACTCTATTCCTGACAAAAATGCTCCAAAACCATTTGTTTCTACTAAGCCTTCATCTTTTCATTCATATAAATGCTTTGATCTTCTGCTTCAATTAAGAAACCTTTTCTCTAAATCTTTCTGTGTACAAAATGGGTCATTTCAAAAGAAAAATCCAAAGACCCAAAATGAGAAAGGTCATAGAAAGAATGTTGGCAAACCAACAGAGATTGGCAAACCAGAGGACCTAAAGACAGCTCCAAATCCTAACAAAAAAGGACCCATTTGGATATGGGTACCAAAAGTTCTTTGATCTGTCTTGCAGGTACAAGGACTTCTGATCATTACAGATCAGGACTCGCTCTTCAGTAGAGAAAAGGACTCCTAAACACATCAGTTTAGGACTCGCACTTTAGTGAAATAGACTCTTAAACAAATCAGTTTAAGACTCGAGCTTCATCAGAAAATGACTTCTGACCATTA
The DNA here is from genome assembly GCA_033807775.1 of Saussurea involucrata. NCBI lineage: Eukaryota > Viridiplantae > Streptophyta > Magnoliopsida > Asterales > Asteraceae > Saussurea > Saussurea involucrata. Next base: position 65,153,976 of record CM066318.1, on the reverse strand, counting down.
CAGATCAGGACTCACTCTTCAGCAAACAATGGACTCCTTAATACTTCTATTAAGGACTCAGGCTTCAAAGTTCACTATGACTCTTAAACACTTTGTTTAAGACTCATCCTTCAAAGGTTCTATACTTCACAGAGCCTCTGTGGAATTGCTCAGAACCTATGACAATCTCCACAGAACCTCTGATGAGGTTGACCTATGTTCTGTGCATTATTTATCTCTTTTGATTCAAGCATAGGTCAAGAGGGAGCAGAAGGAGACCTCAAATTGATCTACAGAGGTTGATCATTCAAGGGGGAGCCAAAGGAGGATTATGATCAACAAAAGTCTCTGTCGTCCAAACTAGACACTCTAAAAGGTATGTGTCGCACAAAATCTTTTTCCAAAACAGTTTTCCAGGACAAAAATTTCTAAATATATCCTAAAAACAATGTTTAAAAACATAAAAACTTTGGATGATCAAGAAGTTTTATGAATTATTAGTTATTAGAAATTTCCTGTAACAGAGCCTCTGCTGGCTCTGGCAGAGGTCCAAAAACCTCTGTAGGATAATTTCTCTCTACTAAAGATTTATCGATCCTCTCCAATGTTTTTCAAACGTTTTTGGTAAAAGTACAAGCTTCAAGAGATGGATAGGCAGGTTTCAAACCACAGAAATCAATCCTACAAAGGTTGTTAGATCAAGGGGGAGCGAAAAAGGAGACCTTGCTGAATCTACAGAGATTTATAAGTCAAGGGGAAGCTAAGAATACGACAGAAGAGATCACATTCGACGATCAAGAAGAAAAATAGAGGAAATCGAACCACCTCTGCAAACTCCAATCTTCACAGAGGTTCTTGATTCACTTCTACTGACTACAGAAGAAGAGGTGCAAATAGGTTTAGAGGATAGGGTAGAAACCTCTGGAGGAAAACAAAATGAAAAAGGAAAAGATGCCGAAGTTGCAGAAGGCACACATCCCTCAACCCCTCCCAGTGCAACCCACACATCTGACACCGCAGGTCTAGCTGCAGAAGGTGTCATTGAAATAGAGCAGCACAGCTCGATCCTTGCCCAAACCAAACAGCCAGAAGTCACTCTTTCGACTTCTGCGCCCACAGAAGCCGGGGAATCCATTCCTAGGGAGTCTCCTCAGAGAGACTCACCTATAGTTCGTGATCCATCGCCCCAGATCACACTAGAACACCCTACAGAGGAATTCGTTTCCTCTGACACGCACAATTTAGGGCCAAAACTTCTTTCAGAGAGAAGTAGAGAGCACCATGACGAAGAGACTCTAGACAAGTCTCCAAGTCAAAAGAAGAATATTCCGATACCCACCTCTGGAGTGGATTTGGACACTGTTCTTCACAGAACTTCTGTAGAGACTGAAACTCAGGTTTCTTCTCGAGGATCAGATGGAAATCCTTCCACCCCCAACGTACAAACAAGGGTGAACGAAGGTGTCCCAGGAACAGGGACTCACTCTGGAGAAGGAGTTGTTCCTCCAGAGGTTACCCAAGAGAAACATGTTACAAAGGATGAGTTCCAAGTCTTTGTAACCTCTGTAACTCAAACATTGAATGAGTTGCAAAGATCATTCATGATTTTTACAGATTCAACTTCAAACGCGCTTACGGGATTAAATACCAAAGTGGATACCTTATCCACAGAGGTTAAAACAGCCCTTGAAGAAATGAAGTCATCTACAGAAACGTCTGCTGCTGCTGCCATCGCCTCTGCCACTAACATTGCCAAAACAACCGCTGCAGAGTTCGAGAAAAGTGCGACCAAAGCCTTCAAAACTTCGATCGCAATCTACTTTGAAACAATGAAGAAAAATGCAGCAAGGCAAGCAGCTCAAGACACCTGCAGAACAGAAGTTTCTGCTAAAAGAAGGCAGGATGATCCTGATGATGGAGCATCTGGTCATCCTGAGGGGGAGAAAACAAAGGAAACAACGGAGGCTGCTTCTGCAAAAACTACAGAGAAAACTGCAGAACCCTCTACGACAGAAACCCAGAAGGGAAAACAACAGAGGCAAAACACCTCTATCTCACCAAAGGATGCACCAACCACAGAACCTAAGGTAATCAATCTTGCATCCTCATCCTCAGAACAAACTCCACCCTCACCCAAAGAACCAACACCAACCTCACAACCAATCCTGCGCAAAACAAGAGTAAAATCCATAGCTCGAAAACCCAAAAGACCAAAACGCACTGCAGAATTCATTCTTCGCAGAATGGAATTTGTATCTGCTTTTCAATCAGCAAAGCGTTTTGACATCCCACCTCCAAGACCCGAAAACTCTTCACCAACAGAGTCCTCACAACCCGAAGTATCAAAACCTTCAGAGGCAACAACCAAAACATCAGAGCATCCAACCCCAAAACCCACAGAACCTCCAACTGTCAAATCAACAGAGGTTCCACCCACACAAATCCAAAACCCAATATCTGAAACCTCAAAGCCAAAAGATAAAGGCAAGGGAATAATGACAGAAGAAGAGCCAAAGAAGAAGATGCCAGTTGCTACAGAGAAATTGATGAAAGGTGCCTTTAATGCCTTCGTCACTCCTAAACCCGAAGAGGAAGACTGGGCATTCAACTTGAATCCTCTGTCAGAAAACACATCCCTGAATCCCACAGCTAAGGTAACAGAAGGTAGAGTAGCAGACATCACTCGAAAGATGGATGAGCTAAGGAGACCAATTCCAAGATCTACTTCAACCATTGAACAAATGGAAGAACAAGTCTACAGTTATCTCTACAGACAGCACTTCCAGAGCGATCTGCCAGCCCATGTCCGAGATCAGAAGCTAAGAGAGGAATTCGATGCAATCCTCACCTCTACAAAGTCAAAACCAGTCAATCAAGTTTACTCCATTCACGATATAAAGAAGGTAATCTATTGCAAATACTCCAAAATGAGAACCTATCCTCATACGGTGTATACAATCTGGAAAGTCAAAAGGTCTGACAGATCAGAGAATCAATTCTCTGATGCTGATATCCGAAACCTCAATCCCTATGACTTACCTGACCTTCTGCAATGGACAAAAGACAACTTCAATGACGACTGCAACAAAAGGTCTTATCGAGTTCTCAGAAAGGCGATGCGTGAAAAGCTCCTAATCTACAACATGCTCGACATTCAACTAGCCATCGATCTGGGCATAACTACTCTAAGTATCAGACCACCAGAGGATTTCTGCCCACCCAATGCCATACCCAATTCAATCATCAAAACTCCAAGGTACGGGTTAGTATTCAAGAATCCCGCTGATCAACTGAAACTGTTTGTGACAATGGACTGTCAGAAGTACACAACCCGTACTCTGAACATGTTCAGAAAGATACTAGAGGAGAATAAAGCAACAGAGCTTATGGACGAAGAATCTGCTCTGATGATGATCAAAGAGATTGATGCTACACTCGGCTTACGAAATCTCTGCCTCAAATTCTATGAAGAACTCAAGGAAGTAGGAAAAGACAACAGAAAGTTCGACGACTTCCCAAATGCAAAAATCTGAGTCTCTTCAAAGAATCTCTGTCAACGTTTATTTCTGTGTACTTAAATGTAAATGCCTCTGGCATAAATTCCAAAATGAATGAAATAATCTTCTGAGGTATTGTTTAACCTCTTCTTTACTTAGGTTAAAATGCATAAATTCAACCTTTTATTTTTTAATACTTAGGGGGAGATTGTTAGCTCCAATATTCTGAAATATTATAAGTATTGAAAAATGGTCAAGTACAGAAGAACTTCCACAGAAGCTCTGCTGAGTGCAACAGAAGCTCTGCCGGGCATCCCAGAAGAATCAAAGGAAGTTTGATCAAGAGTGATCAAAGACCGAGGAAACAACAGAAGGACGCTTTCAGAAGACCAAGACCGCAGAACCTCTGTTACCAATAACAGAGCCTCTGCGGACAACATCAGAAGACAAGGAACCAAGAAGACTTCTCACAGAGGACCGAGCCACAGAACCTCTGCCACCCTTGACAGAAGCTCTGCAGAAGTAAACGACCAAAGACTCGGAATCCGGTGAAGACTACTCTACAGAGGAACCAGACCGCAGAACCTCTGTAACACATTACAGAGCCTCTGTGGTCCTCTAAAGACTAGGAAGATATTTATAATATCTTGCTAATGTTCCAAGACCTGTTCATCAACTTGCATGACAACTTGCCCTGTCCAACTTCAACACGTGTCAAACTCTAAATGGACTCAATAGGGCTTAGTACATAATAGACGTCTACGGCATTTAATGCTCTACAAAACATACAATTGTTCATGCCGTCCGATCAACAGTAGCTTATACTTTATGGTCCCCTTGTAGTAGTATAAAAGGAAGACTCATGTTGAGTTCTTCCTAACAAGAACACAATAACAACAACAGTTAAAATCAACACATAAGAACACATAGCTTATGCTCATTTAGAGTCATATCTGTTTAAAGCTTTGCATACTCACTGTTCTTAAATCTGTTCTTGATATATATATATATTCAGTAAACTTTGAGATATTATTTCCTGTTCACTGTTTATTTATATTGTGTTCTAAATCTATCAAACATATCTGTTAGTTCTTCAAATACGCTTCCGCATCAAACATAAACTCGAACTAATAGATCTGTTAATCCTGTCTAATCAAATACGGGAACCAACATTATCTAATCAAGCAAATGGCTAAAATCGGGTTAGAAATCACTTTTAAGAAATTTATTTTCGGACAGCAGTCGTATCCGGACACCTTCAGTTCTTGATGATATGGTGGTTTCCGGATACGGATGCTAGTGTCCGGGTAAAGCTCCATGGTGGTATCCGGACTAGTATGGTATCCGGACTAGTATGGTATCCAGACTAGTATGGTATCCGGACAAGTGTAGTATCCGGACAAGTGTAGTATCCGGACAAGTGTGGTATCCGGACAAGTCAGTACCCGGAAACCATGTGCTGGACAGTAGGTTGAGCCGTTTTATCTGATGAGGATCTATTGCCCTTAGGTGTTCGATTGGTTTAGCTGGGAAGAGTTTAAGAAGTGCGTTCTACGATAATCAAAGGTGAGTTCTCTCACTCCTTTTTATGACGTACCATTTTTACTGAATATGGTTTCTTTATCGAGCATGAATTGATTTATAAAGATTATGCATGCTTCTATGATTTGCATGTTTAACCACAACACGAAAGATGTTTTATGTTTTCATGAATATGGTTTCAACGTATGTGTATGTTATGTGGAGTCGGTTGCACGGTGGGGACGGGGTACCTTGGGATCTCTGATTCCTTGGGCATATGGAGGTTAGCTTGTAGGTTGGAATTTGTTTTCTCATACATGAAAGAACGGGGAGTCCATTTGGATTCCGGCGTAGACGAGAGGGTGTCTGTTAGGCCCCGATCGGAGTAGCTTATGCAGTTCCCTGAACCCCGTGTTTAACCTTGGTTGATGTTATGAGAAAGACGTGAAAGTATTTTCTTTATGAAATGATCTTTTTACTGTGATAAGTGTTTATGGAGGGAATTCACTAGACCTTTTGGTCTAACCCTCGCTTGTCAAAAACTAAACCATTTTCAGGTAAGCGCGCTATGGGTTCTTCTAGTAAGAACTAGTAGTGACTCAAGGAAGATTTGGAGACTAGAGCGACTCCAGAGTTTTGGATTCTAATGACTATAAATGTAGCTCTCGGTTGTGGATTTTAGACTTCCGCTGTCAAATTTTGTTAGTATAGGAGAATTAACATTTATGGACAAGTTTAATTATGTAATTTGAATGCTTATTTCTGGTTGAATGCATGTTATGTTTTGGGACGTTACAAATGGTATCAGAGCCTTAGTTTAAGGGATTTAGGTGACTATTCGGGCCTAAACTTAAACTGTAAGATGAGGAACACAGCCGAGACATAAGATTGCCTCTAGGAACGATCGCTATAAATGCGCTTAGGAATAAGGTGCCAAGGACAAACGTGTAAGGCAAGTTTGGGATTACACCTGGCCAGTGTAATTACGAACTTACCGGTACTTGTGCGTGCTTACAATACCTTACTTATATCAAATTTGTTGTGTCACGTCTAGCAAGGATTAACTATCGGTTTCTTTCAGTTTAGCGCTATGGCTGGGAGAACGTTGAGGAATAGGTCAGCAAGATCCCGGAGGGATAGACCGAGCTCCATTGCTTGGGGACGTTTCGTGTAAGAGTCACTATGTTGTGATGTATGTATACATCATAGAGAAGAAACGTTGTAAAGAATGTTATGAGTCGTCTAGAGGTAGCTCTTCATGGATTCGGAGAGGATGAATGTTTGAGTTTGAGTAAGACTCCAGTTTCGGGTGAGTCCTAGTTATGGAAATCATGGGATAGATCAGTTGGGATGGTAAGATAGAACAGTGTCAAAACCTTGAAAGTATCAATGGAGCCCTGACTTTTAGCCGAGCTTTTCATTGGCAGAATAAATGGAATAAGATACTTATAGTGAATTAAAAGCATGTAGAAGTAGAAGGCGAGATAGTCGATCAAAGCAAAAGTAGTGTGAAATGGTTGAGTAAGTGAGATGTGGAACGCATGTACATCAAGTTAGTGCTTGATCGAGGGGGCGACCCTTGGTCGTAAGTGGAGTATCAAGGATAAGCTGCGTGAGTAAGCGGTTGACCTTGTTGAGTGAGTAGCCTTCTATTGCAAATAGAGTCTCATGCATAGCGTTCTTTTATGTAACATGAAATTTTCACGATTTAAAAATAAAAACATAACTGCCAACTTTGAACAAAATGAGTCAGCTTGTACGAGTACACGTTTAAAGAAAAAGCGATTTCAGTTACGTCGCACATTGAAATTTTGGGCTTAACGATTTGCAAGGTATTCCACACTTTTAATGATAAGTTAAATTGTTACAAAAAGGTTAAGAAAAACATTTGCCAGCAAAACTTTTACAACCAAATGCTTATTGACCTTTCGATATCATACAATTGAGTGTGAGAACCGACTGGTTTACTTTGTGTCGGTAACTCTTTCAGAATTGCCTCATACGAAAAGATTTTTCATGCAATATATTACTATCGTAATAACATTGCTCGGATTGAGCAAGATTGAGGTTCACGGGAAGATGCATGCCAACGATTCTCGAATCGTTGTGCAGGGTTTTGAAGTTATAAGAGTGATGGGGTCACGGGTACCCGAGTAGTTTCTAAATGTTGTTTATTTAAAATGATAAAACGGGTTGAAGGAATTATTTACTGTATTGTCATGCATGAAGGCTATGAACCCACTAGGTCGTAGAGTATTACGTCTTAAGCTAAGGAAGAAATCCGAGAGCGGAGAGGCGTTGGTCAAGTCAGGGGAGAACGTATGTAGCTTTGGTATATGTTTTAAGAGGAGAGTTGGACCTTGGAAGAGTCGGGAATTGATTTTAGTGTCAGGTGTATGAGGGTCTGTACCTTTGCTCGATGACTGAGAACACAATTGCCGAGGGGCGATGGTGCCCGGAGGAAGGACTAGGAGTCATCAAGGTATTGGTTTTTAGCAACTCTTTATGAGTAGTGCTGTGAGGCAGGAATGAAAGGTCCACGATGTGGGTCATGAGATTCGAAGAGAGCTTGTAATATTGATGTTACATGAGTAAGTTTCGAAATGGGGGCGACGGATTATAAAGTTAACTATGATGTGTAGGGAGGAATAGGTCCCGTAAGGAACTCATGTTAAAGGATAGGTTAAGGAAGTAGTTAAGAGTTGTCTTTTGTTGTTGAAGTCGGCAACGGTGTATGTTGGACGAGACCAAAGACTCGAACCAGATGAGTGTAAGTTGATAGAATATCTTGTAGAGGTGTTAAATTAGTAAGAGACTGTTGTTGTTGAATAGGCGTTCTATTTACGAGGCGAGGAGGGTCCGTAGAAGGACAAGATGTGTAACACAAATGAAGTGAGTGTAGACTATACCAGTCTGTAAGAAAATGTGCCGTGTCTAAGAAAGGACTCGGGTCATAAAAGAGCTAGTTAGGATGTTCGTGTTTGAGCTAAGTGTGAACTCGTGAATCATAGTTCAACAAGTTGGGAGAGAACTAAGTAGCGAGACAGACTCGATTGTAGTATACGGGAGAATATGAAGGAAAGTGTGAATTGTGTAAGAATGACCATGAGAGACTTGGTCGGTGGTGTGATAATAGGAGTGGTGAATGTACGAATGAATAGTAGCGTCAATTGCCAAGATATCTGTGTCAGCCGGTGATGTAGTAAGGCGATGTTAGAAAGATGAAGGATTAGAAGGAAGTCCTTTTGGGATTTCGGATAGAGTGTACGTTTTGCAATCCCAGTTGTTGAAGTACGTGGGTTGTAAGTAGGTGTGTATTTTGACTGTTATCGGAATGGAATGTCGGGGCAGAATTGGGGGATTGCCCAGCTGTGAGACCAAGCTTTGTGGTTACGTATGTTGTTAAGTATATTCTTGAAGGCAGAGTAAGTTTAAAGAAGATGATGAATAGATTAGTCAAGCTGTAGTATAGTAGATGAGACATCGCTAAAGAATAAAAATTGTTCCTTATGCTTGAGGGAATGATCCTAGGAATAGTTGGAAATTTTGGTTATGTTTAAGGAATGACGTGATGATGATTGTGGGTCGGAGTAGTAGTATGATCGCTAGTTTATTTGAATTGTCATGATAGAGGTATAAGCCTTTGGTTGGTTGATTTTAATTTTATAGATTTGTTAAGTAATGACGTTCATTTGTTATTACAGAAGGTGTTACAATTTTTAGGGAAGTGTTATTGAGACTAACAAACTGATTGTTAAAGAATTATTTAAGGTAAATCTAAGTAAGAAAGCCGGGATGACGGTATATATATATCTGTCTGATTTTATGATCGTAGTGGTTAGTCGAAAGAATTGTGGAACCCGAGTTTCGGGGTGTTCTTGAATTAATAGATCCGTTTGTAATAGGGAATCCAAGGGGGTGGATTATTAGAGTGAATAGGGGACGTTACTAAGGAACACTTTGGGGTCATTGGAAGTTAAAGAGGATGAGGGTTGTGTTAGTCAGAATGTGGTGGGATTGATGTGAAATCCTTAAAGAATGTGAATTGTTGCTTATGTGTGAGAGAAATGTCTGAGAAGGTAAAAGTTGGAGATTAAAGAAGGTGTAGTGACGTCGAACACTGGTCTTGTTTCAAGACGGCTTGGTTGAATGCCTTAAGATAAGATCTTGGTGCAACTGTTTGGTTGTGTAAGTAATGAGAAAGCGATAGCAACATGTGGAAAGGTCGGGAGAGAGGGGCAAGTAATGTGTGATGAGCAGTGCTCCACGCTAACGTGGGGAAGGTGTAGATAGTATGTCGGAACAAGTGAGTAAATTGGAAGTAGTACACCTGACAGTATTGTGTAGATTGTCTTTGATAGTGTGCGAACCGTTGGAAAGAATATTGAGGAAGGAAATTGTGCAAGTTTTTGTGCAGGGGAGAAGTGGATGAGACAACTAAATGAGTTAAGTTAGTGACCTTCTGAGAAATGTGTAAACGATTTGGTCGTATAGTGTTTAAGCTAGTGAGAATAGCATGGTGTGACCATGGTTATTCCTCCCAGTTGGGTGAGGGTAACCGGAGTTATGTTTTATGACCGAACGAACGTGGTAATCAGCGAGGAGTTGATGTGTTTCAGGATAAGTTTAATTCTAGTAGGTGAACACTTCAACGTTAGGTTTGAAGGTTCCTACCCTGGGTTACGTACAAGGATGGAGTGATGAAGTGGTGAAGATGTAAGAAATGGTTGACGAGCTGTGGTCGTGGTGGTCCGAGAAAAGGAAATGTTATCCGCATAGTCGATTGTTGATTAGGAGAAGTAATCTAGGATTGCTTGTATTTCGATGAAGGAACTCTGGGTTGTGAGTTGTCAGGACGTTCAAGTTTGGATTTGTGTCAAGCGGTCAAGTGTGTATCCGTCTCTCAGTAAATGAATCTCGTGTTGTGGCAGAGGATTTATCCAAGTTCCTCCTTAAAGGAAGTGTTGATGCATGAGAAGCCTTAGTAAATCTTCTGTAGTCAAGATCGACCGAGTAGGAACAGTAGCCTACGAGTTAGAGTACCGTAAGAACTGAAGGAAATGCACCCAAGGTTCCATGTTTCGAGTCTGATGAGATGGTTGACTGAGTCAGATATAGCTTTGCTTTGGGAAGTGTCGGTTTTGATGTGGGCAAGATACCCGCATCTTTTCCAATGAGGAATTCCGGGGACGGAATTCTTTTAAGGGGGGAGTGTTGTAACAACCCAAATTCTAGTAGGTTTTAGAGTTTGGTGGCCAAAGTGAAACAAATGAAAGTTAAGTTGAGGGACCATTCCTGTATTTTGTTGAAGGTATTTATATGCACAAACTTTTAGGGCAGCCCCCATTTTGCAAATCAGTATTTTTGGTCTTGTGTGTGTGGTGACGTGAAGCAAGGAAAGAAGGAAGAAGAAGAAGGAGGCATTAGAGAGGAGAAATCAATCAGGTAATCCTTCTTAAGTTCGTATTCTGTGTAATTTAGCATTCCCTTCTTCTTTAGCTTGGATTCTATGATTGAAACCAGTGATTTCTTAAGCTTTCCCCATTTTCCCTAAAAGTGGGTTTTATGGGTTTTGGTCTTAATGAAACGATTTTAGAGGTTATAAATGGATTAAGTGAGTGTTTCGGGTTAGTGAATGAACCCTTATGGTTATCTAATCAAGCAAATGGCTAAAATCGGGTTAGAAATTACTTTTAATAAATTTATTTTCGGACAGCAGTCGTATCCGGACACCTTCAGTTCTTGATGATATCGTGGTTTTCGGATACGGATGCTAGTGTCCGGGTAAAGCTCCATGGTGGTATCCGGACTAGTATGGTATCCGGACTAGTATGGTATCCGGACTAGTATGGTATCCGGACTAGTATGGTATCCGGACAAGTGTAGTATCCGGACAAGTGTAGTATCCGGACAAGTGTGGTATCCGGACAAGTCAGTACCCGGAAACCATGTGCTGGACAGTAGGTTGAGCCGTTTTATATGATGAGGATCTATTGCCCTTAGGTGTTCGATTGGTTTAGCTGGGAAGAGTTTAAGAAGTGCGTTCTACGATAATCAAAGGTGAGTTCTCTCACTCCTTTTTATGACGTACCATTTTTACTGAATATGGTTTCTTTATCGAGCATGAATTGATTTATAAAGATTATGCATGCTTCTATGATTTGCATGTTTAACCACAACACGAAAGATGTTTTATGTTTTCATGAATATGGTTTCAACGTATGTGTATGTTATGTGGAGTCGGTTGCACGGTGGGGACGGGGTACCTTGGGATCTCTGATTCCTTGGGCATATGGAGGTTAGCTTATAGGTTGGAATCTGTTTTCTCCTACATGAAGGAATGGGGAGTCCATTTGGATTCCGGCGTAGACAAGAGGGTGTCTGTTAGGCCCCGATCGGAGTAGCTTATGCAGTTCCCTAAACCCCGTGTTTAACCTTGGTTGATGTTATGAGAAAGACGTGAAGGTATTTTCTTTTTGAAATGATCTTTTTACTGTGATAAATGTTTATGGAGGGAATTCACTAGACCTTTTGGTCTAACCCTCGCTTGTCAAAAGCTAAACCATTTTCAGGTAAGCGCGCTATGGGTTCTTCTAGTAAGAACTAGGAGTGACTCAAGGAAGATTTGGAGACTAGAGCGACTCCAGAGTTTTGGATTCTAATGACTATAGATGTAGCTCTCGGCTGTGGATTTTAGACTTCCGCTGTCAAATTTTGTTAGTATAGGAGAATTAACATTTATGGACAAGTTTAATTATGTAATTTGAATGCTTATTTCTGGTTGAATGCATGTTATGTTTTTGGGACGTTACAATTGTCTTATATATTAATATATATATATATATATATATATATATATATATATATAAGCAGCAACCAATGAAAATTGAGGTGACACCATGAGAATCGAGTATTTTCAAATGCTATATTGTAGTTTAATTTTGAGTATCACACATTGATAAGAAAAGTGATACATTAATAGAATAGTTGAGTATATAAAAGATGAGAAGAAGCCTTTAAAAGCTAAAAAGTTCATTCGTTACTCATGTCATTTTTAACCCTCAATTTTTAATAAAAATTAGTTATTTTTAGTTTACATGTTGAAACAACAATATATCAGTACACATTGATGAGAAAAACGATATATCAATAGAAGAGTAGGGTATATAAAAGATGTGGAGAAACCTTTAAAAACTAAAAGGGTCATTTGATTACTAACCTTCAAATGCCCTCCCATGAATCACAGCTTAGAAGGAATTGATTTGTTGCATCTTATCTCGGTGCATCTCATTCTAATGTGCATCCATTTTTCATCCAACATTGGATAACCACTTCTTTCGCTTCTCACGTTAAGATCAATTTTTCACCGGAACCCGACCTATATACACCTATAGTCTATCTTGCATATTAATTAACTAATTTGCACATATATACTATTTTCAATGATAGTGATATTGTTGTGGGACATGTTTTTTGGATTGTAATAACATAAAAATATAACCATTACTGGTGCATCTTAAACTTTTCGTAACAAAAAACTATTATTGATATATGCAAAATTAATCACATTTGAAAATACATTATTATTTTATATTGTGTTCATTTAAAAACAATAATCGCCACCGTGCAATGCGCGGTGACCAACACTAGTATCAATATATATAAAGGAGAATGTAGGAGTGAGGATTAAGGAGAGGCCTCTATGGCCTTTTATCTTTTTTGTTATAATTTTGATTTATTTTTAATTGATTTCAACACAATAAATGCTTAAACTTTTCATTTTCTTTTTTAATTTAAATTAAAAACCATTAACCAATATATATTTATTATTATATAAAATATTATTTACCTTGCAATTTTTTATTATACAAAGAATCCAACATTTTTTTATTTAAATTTATAAACTTATTATTATTTTTATTTAATCAATAAGGTATATATACTTTTATTAAATGAATTTATTTTTATTTAACTTTTAATATTTCTTTGTAAGCTAACAATCAATATATAACACTAATATCAATATATATATAAAGGAGAATGTAGGAGAGAGGGTTAAGGAGAGGCCTCTATGGCCTTTTATCTTTTTTGTTATAATTATGATTTATTTTTAATTGATTTCAACGCATTAAATGTTTAAACTTTTCAATTTTTTTTAATTTAAATTAAAAACCATTAACCAATATATATTTATTATTATATAAAATATTATTTACCTTGCATTTTTAATTATAGAATGAATCCAACATTTTTTTATTTAAATTTATAAACTTATTATTATTTTTATTTAATCAATAAGGTATATATACTTTTATTAAATGAATTTATTTTTATTTAACTTTTTATATTTATTTGTAAGCTAACAATCATCAATATATATATATATATATATACATACAGGAAAGTTCATCTAAAAACTCAAATTCAGTTGTAAACGGGTGGACAAATCTCGTCCATTGATCGCAGTCATATTTAAGTCATTCCTAAAATTCAGCTTTAGGGGTATTTTCGTCAAGTTTAGAATCAGCGCCTCCTTTGTTGACTTTTTAATTTTTTTTTAATTACATTTTTTTACCCCCTTAAATTTTAAAATAAATTATCTCAAAAATTACTAACAATTTAATCAAACAAATTACATCCAAAAAACGAGAATTTCGTGCTCTTCGATATGACATCCATCATGATATAGTTTTTTTCATTTAAACCGTTTTTTACGTGAAATCGTGTATATGTGTTATATTCAGAGTGAATAATACAACATTCGGGATGAATAATATCTACATTTATTCGGACTGAGTATATAGAATTATTCAGACTGAATATATGGAATTATTCAGACTGAATAAAGGTAGATATTAAAAAAGAATAAAACTTATTCATGTCTTGATATAGTTTTTTTTCGTTTTAACCGTTTTTTACGTGAAATCGTGTACATGTGTTATATTCAGAATGAATAATATAACATTCTGGATGAATAATATCTACATTTATTCAGACTGAATATATAGAATTATTCAGACTGAATAAAGGTAGATATGAAAAAAAAAAAATTTAAACATTTATTCGTTTTGAATATCTACCTTTATTCAGTCTGAATATATAGAATTATTCAGACTGAATAAAGGTAGATATGAAAAAAGAACAAAACTTAAACATTTATTCGTTTTGAATATCTATCTTTATTCAGTCTGAATATATAGAATTATTCAGACTGAATAAATGTAGATATTCAAACGAATATAATTATTCAGACTGAATAAAGGTAAATTATTCAGACTGAATAATTCCATATATTCAGTCTGAATAATTCTATATACTCAGTCCGAATAAATGTAGATATTATTCATCTCGAATGTTGTATTATTTACTCTAAATATAACACATATATACGATTTCAAGTAAAAACGGTTAAAACGAAAAAAACTATATCATGATGGATGTCATATCAAAGAGCACGAAATTCTCGTTTTTTTGATGTAATTTGTTTGATTAAAATGTTAGTAATTTTTGAGATAATTTATTTTAAAATTTAAGGGGGTAAAAGTTTTTTAATTAAAAAAGAAAAGAAAAATTCAACAAAGGAGGCGCTGATTCTAATCTGACGAAAATAATTACCTTTATTCAGTCTGAATAATTACCTTTTATTCAGACTGAATAATTTTTTTTCCAATTTTACCCATGCGCCCTGAATATTCATTAAGCCATGGACAGAGTTTTCAACTTATTTACAAAATTGCCACAGCGTTTTTTTGCCACTGATCTCTTCACCGGATTATTAATCAACGGGTGTGGTTTGTCCTCACGTTTACATATGAATTTGAGTTTTTATTTGAACCCACCCCTATATATATATATATATATACTAGTAACATACCCGCGCGATGCGGCGGGAAATCAAATTTTATTGAAACCATGTCTTAGGCCCGACACTATGTTGATCGGTATATCCCAAATGAATTATCAAAGCCAAGGAAGGTTAAACTCGAAACGAACCCGCACGCGATGCAACGCAAAGCCTCTCCAATTTAAATCCGAGAACTCGAAAAGATAACTTTGTTTCATATTCTTCATCACATGATTTGCTAATTTTATATAGTTTTAAATCACATATTCAATATATAAAATTCAAGATTAATATGGTCAATATTTTTTGAAAGACAATCATTTTCACATTTTAAAATATGTATGCACTTGTACTCTTATTTCGATTAACATAAAAAATATAATAATATCGTCCCAATATAGACTCGATCTTATGTCCATTCAAATGGGATGGATTTAGACTCGATCTTATGTCCAAGATGTGGGAATGCGGTTGAAAGTATTGAGCATGCTCTTGTGGGTTGTGTCGAGGTGAAAAGACTCTGGCTGCAAGTGGGGAGATGGTGGAACAAAAAGTTGGAGGGGATCGAAACGGTTCAAGATCTAGTGCAAGAGGACGCGAGTATGTATGCGTCATCAAAAGGAAATTCGATCTGGTTGGGAGTGAAGTGGTCTTTTTTGTACTTAATCTGGAATCATAGGAACAAGATTGTCTTCAAAGGGGAAAAAAGTCGGGTAGACGATCGCTTCTTTGAATGGCAAAGGGTTGTATTTGAATGGATAAGCAGAAGATCAAAGTCTCAGATCTGTGGGTATTGGGCAGTCTTAATCGCGGTTTTACTTAAATTTGGCGGATCAAGCAGTGGTTCTGGGGACTTGAGAGAACAGCGAGGTCAGGTCTTCGACGGGCTGTCCGTGGGTCTCATTGACGCTAATAAATCGTCATAAGCTGCAAGCTGCCGTAGAACAGTGGCTGATTGGGTTCAGCTCTGCCCAACAGCGCGCTGTTTTTGCTGCTGCAAGGGCTAGATGGTGGCTGCCTGGATGGGGCTTATCGTGGACAGTTGCTACACTGGGCTGATTAAGTTTTGCGGTCTCGTTTGCCGGGCAGGACTGATTTTGCTTCCTGCTTTGGTTATAGTTTACTGTTTCGGTTAAGCCTTCCATTAAGCCGTGGCGGTTTGTTGGGTTTGGTGCTGTGCAGGGGAGGCTGGGGCTTGTTGGGTTGGTTGTTTAGGTGCTGTTTGGGTCTTGTTGTATTGGTCTGTTTGGTTCCATGTACATTTGTGTATTTTGTGTAGTAAAATATATCTTGCTTGCCATTCAAAACAAATAATATATATATATATATATATATATATATATATATATATATCATTTTTTTCATAATTCTCAAGCTCATGTGATAAGTTCGGATTGCCAATTACCTATCCGCCATAAATAACCATAATTTTTTTTAAACAGGTATAGATAGATAAATGCAGATAAGGATGTAAAATATACAAGTTAAGAAACTCTCTATACATAATTCTTGAAAAATCCCGATACCTATTTATGACATTTTAGTTTAAATAATTATGAATGTCTATTTCTTATATTTTTATTTTTCATTTTGCACCCTTATCATATTATAAAATACTGCCTTTGTGGCATGGTTGTGGCGTTTTGCCTTAACAGTTGTATTTTTGCTTGTCTTTTATATATTGCCCTTTAGTTTTCCTCTCAAAAAATAAAATACACATTCATAATTATTTAAACTAAAATGTCATAGATACGTATCGAGATTTTTTACTTGTACGTTTTACACCATTATCTATGTTTATCTATCTATACTCCTTTTTGAAAAAAAATATTATAGTTATTCTTGGCATTGGCATTGAATAATAAAACCAAACATGGAACAAATGAGTACATATAATTTTTATTCCCAACCAAGAAAAAGACAATTACAAAAGAATGATAAGCATACTCATTATAAAATGAATACAAAATGTCTCATATTTTGATACGTTTGAAACTATACAAATCCCTGGGATAGTCAAGTAAAAAAACTCAGCCATAAAAAATGAATAGTAGTTTGTTGAGGCTTGCTAGTCTGCAAAATGAAACTTTTACCTTGACAATCCCACATTCTACAACTATGCAAACTAATTAACATTTAGTAGATGAATTTTGTTGTTCTAACTCCTCCCTATAAACCAATACAAAGATTGTAACGTCCCAAAAATTACAAGCAAATTTAAATTTTTAAATAAACAATTCATTTATAACAACTCATTAAATGAATCCCAACGTTTCGTTTGCAAACTCATAATTAATATCTTCATAATAAAACCCAGCGGAATAAACGTTTAATTATTAAAAACCATAAAGCAACCAGCTCTCCTCGCGCGCCAGTGTGTACTTGTCACGCCTTGGAGCCGCTCGGACCTGAAACCACAGTTTATTGGGAAAGGGTAAGCACGAAGCTTAGTGAATTCCAACACATGCGCAGATAGGAATTATATACACATCACCCCTATCCGCACATAAGCAACAACATCACAGTTACATAAAACGAGTAAACATCTACAAGTAACTATGTATCCAACACCTCGGTCCCACCGAATTGTAATGTAACACACTCGTCACACCGAGTTCCCACAACGTTCCTTTCCACTTCCTCGGTCCCACCGAATTGTAATGTAACACACTCGTCACACCGAGTTCCCACAACGTTTCTTTCCACTTTCTCGGTCCCACCGAATTGTAATGTAACACACTCGTCACACCGAGTTCCCACAACGTTTCTTTCCACTTTCTCGGTCCCACCGAATTGTAATGTAACACACTCGTCACACCGAGTTCCCACAACGTTTCTTTCCACTTTCTCGGTCCCACCGAATTGTAATGTAAAACCTTTATACTAAGCATTCAAACCAATCAAATATTACACACCACAAACAACTAGTTCACACCACAAAGACACTAGTACATACAAACTATTATGACATGCATACAACCCCTAACTACACAGTGAGAGAACTCACCTCGAATGCGCGCCCAGCTTAATAACACAAATCAAGCTTCACAATTACGGTCACTTCCCAGCACCTAAATGCATGTTAAAACGTGTCAATACGAGACCCGGACCCTATGACACGACACACGCTTATACCGTCACTAAAACTAAATTCCGTTCACCCAAAACAGGTCTGTTCGGGACCTGTTTCGACCCCTTTAAACCCAGAAAATTCCCAATATTATTTCATGACCAGAAAGTACTCTGAGTTAGGGTTCCAAGGACATATTATACGCCTCCTAACGATTTTTCTACAATTTACTACGGATTTTACAAAAACAGTTTCCGGAACAGCGAAATTCAGCACCTTTCAGTATAAAACGACAAATCGACCCATGCTACGTCCCGAACTGGGTTTTGCACAAAACACAGAAAAGTTTCTAGACTCAAAAAGGGAACTTTTGACACCGGTTTCACCCCAAACCGAGTTACGAGCAGAAAGTTATGATTTTCGCAAGATCAAGGCAGATTCCAGAAGTTTTCACATGAAATAACGAAACACCGAACTTTCGACCACTATTTCGCCCAGTTAGAGACCGAACCAGTTTCTCGCTAAAACACGGAAAACTTGATCGACCCTGAACTTGAACCGTAGGCGCCAGTTTCGGCTCAAACGGAGTTACGACGGAAAAGTTATGGTCGCGCGAAAACTGGACAGCACACTAAAATTTTCATAAAAAGATAACTTTATAAACGGTTCGCGGCTCAAACGATTCGGGGTTTACGCTAAGAGTGCGACCCACTGCCACCGCCCTCCACCCACAGCCACCGCAGCGGCGGCGTGCGGCGGTGGTGGTCTCGCCGGAAAAACGAAAAGGAAAAGAAAAGAACGAGACTAACGAGAACCACTTACCTTACGACGGCGTCTCACCACCACAACCAAGCCTCTCACCCTCGACTCCTCCGACGACAGCCGGTGGTGGCGGTCTCCGGCGACAGCAGTAGCGGCGGCGAGGGCTGCTGCCGCTGGTCCTTTCCTCTCGTCCCTCTCCTCCTCGCGATCTCTCTCTCTTCGTTTCTTACTATACGGCCGCACCACACCAAGAGAAAAAGAAAAGGGTTCTAGGGTTGTTTTGGTTTGCTTCCTATGCAAGAAAAAGGAGAAACGAGATATCAAAAAAAAGGGGGGTGTTCGGCCTAGAGTGCATGGGCCGAAACCCATGCCACAAGTTTCCAAGAAATGCACTATTAGCCCCTCAACTACACCTCATCTCACAATCTACCTCAAAACGAGACGAAAGCTAACATTTTGGTCCTTTTTGACACCAAACCACTAACCAAAACAATTAAAGGTAAACATTTTAAATTATTAAAATTAATTAATAAACGTACCGGGACACGGGCTTTACAACTCTCCCCCACTTGGATTAGACTTCGCCCCCGAAGTCTACGTCCGCAAATAATTCTCTCTCATTTGATGATATCCCAAACTCAAACCACTTTCAAGCTCTAACCCTTCTAATGGTGCTCACCAATATACCCTACAGGATACCCGACTACGATCATTCCTACCCTTAACTGTCGATTAACTACCACAAATTCTAATAGACTCCAAAGATTTTCAATAAATTATATCAACAAAACATCGAACCCCTGCCGAACATCGGTCCAACCGATCACAATAACAAACATCGGCCACCCGCCGAACATCGGTCCAACCGATCACAATAACGAACATCGGCCACCCGCCGAACATCGGTCCAACCGATCACAATAACGAACATCGGCCACCCGCCGAACATCGGTCCAACCGTTCACAATAACAAACATCGGCCACCCGCCGAACATCGGTCCAACCGATCACAATAACAAACATCGGCCACCCGCCGAACATCGGTCCAACCGATCACAATAACAAACATCGGCCACCCGCCGAACATCGGTCCAACCGATTACAGTAACTCAAATAAGCGTGGTATTATCCTAGACACTAACACAAATAGATATCCCCCACTACCAAATCACTAACACACACGTAGATCATTCCACCACAACCATTCATCACAAGTGATCATTTCAGGGTTACTACTACCATCACCATGTTTATCTTAAAATTGGCTACAACTCTCCGATTATACTAAAGGTGTTTGGCTTCAAGCCCAAAAGTCGACACCTAAATATACCACCTACCTCAAAATGGTGGATGCGCATTTATTCTCTTAATAACAAAGGACATCAATCCCTTAACCGATACTATTCGGCCTACGGTACTAACGCGCATGGAATACCTACCTTCCACCGTCGACGTATCATCCACACTTGCTCTACGAAGCCAAGTCACACCGTATCGAGGATACACCTTGACGTCTACCTCCCAGGTAACGCCTCAAGACCCAGCACACCGGAACTACCTCCCAGGTAAGTGCCCACGACTATATCCTCCTAGTACCTACTGGAAAGTCTAGGTTAAAACACATGAATATCGGGGTCCCACCCCGAGATACCCAACCGACCATTACCAACGACTGACTAACGTGCCTAAGGATCCAAAGCAAACAGCCTACCAACAACATGCCTATTCCGGATTGACTCACTCACCCAAACATGTAAATACTCGACGTGCAATGAATGCCAAACGGTGCGACAAAACAATTCATCAACAAGACTCCACCTCGAGTCATTAAAACCGGGCAATTAGCCCATGACAAACTCCAAATCAAAACCGAGCAAAATGCTCCACGCTTGCTAGACCCATAAGTCGGTCAAAAACACATTTAAATAAAGTTTAAGCAAGCGATACTCTTAAATAGCATTAGTCCCAAACTCGACACGAGCTAAACAAAAGGACTCACACCCTTAAAATTCTCAAAATGACCCATATCACTTATAAACGCACTTCCCAAATGGTTTACAAAATCATTTACAAAATATTCTCAACGTCAAGATTTTTCATTTCAAAAAGACCGTAAGCAATAAAACTACTATTACCAGGTCGGTAGTTACGCAAAAATGGACACGCTCGTCCCACATATGAAAATCATGTTAAAAATCCTTTCATTGCAGCTTAGTAAAGCGAAATAAATAATTTCTGTGAAAATGAACCTTCACGGTTCTAATATGAATTGGCTCATGACATGCACTTAAAGTAACCGCTTAACCTTAAACAGGATGCGACAAAGGTGTGCACAAAATTTCAAAATCGGTTCCACGACGTTTGACCCCAAAATTTCTCTTTTTAAATCATAAAATGTCGTGGCACAGGGTCCACCAACAAATTTTTACGTGCGTCAGTTAGTCATCCAAAACGATGAAACGGTTTACAAATATATTTTTGTTAAAACACAATTGTCTTGCGAAATTTTCAAACTTAAAGATAGAAATCAATTCGTTTTTATCATTTGCAAATATCGACTAAAACCTCATAAAATCTCTAACTGGGGTAGGCGTGCAAGCTTGTAACACTTCCTTAAAATTTTCTTGCAATGACACAAAAGCTCCAATTAACTCACACCAAATCTCAAAAGGTGGGGTTCTTTAAATTGATTTCCAAAATTTCCCCAAATGGTCACATAAACAAATAAGATATGCACCTCGCAAAATTAAACCCACACGACTCAACATGCCGTAAAACAAAACTTCATGAACCCTAATGAACTCAATGACTCCAAGTCAATAAAATAGCACCATACATTGTGCCCCCAAAGTCAAATTGCCAAAAGCAAAAACATGAATGAGACGCCAAATTCCCAAAAATCTCTTCCCACGGTAAAACCATAAAACAACATTGTTTAACCAACTTATTTTAACCAAATCACCCAAATAGTCTTATACAGACACCGCGGGATGTAACTTTCCGTCTCAACTCTAACATATGTGGAGGAATTCCAATGTTAAAGTCGCAAACCGTAGTCACTTGCCCAACATTTTAAACACCACAAAACACGGATATCATCATACCCGAAAGAACCGTTGGAAATAATCAATGATACAATTTTAACAAAGTTTGCAACTCTCGTGATAAAAAAGTTTCATGCACTTTCAAAACCATAATTCGAAATCTTGTGTGTGTACTAAACATTTCCCAAAATTCCAAAACACCATCCCTAAAAGGATTTGAAACACCAGAAGTAGTTAATGCAATTTTATTTTCAAAATAAACTTCGTGCATGACTCAGTCGGCATTCCACGTCTCGACTCATACTCCTCCAAACCTCTCCAATCCACTATCGTCCTCCGAACATTTAACCTCTTAGGGCAAGTTGGGAAATTACGTCAAATAATCCCTACGATTTTTCCTCAAATCCAAGTCGGCTCTATAAGCCTATGGCTCTAGCACAATCTCCCATCTTGGCCCGAAATGATCTGCTTACAACAAATATCATCCTTATCGTCACTCCAAGTGACTAATACTATAATCGTCTTTCTATTCCAACGACTACTAGTTTAGAACCTTCGACACTACCCCAACGATCATCCCATCAAAGCAAGTCAAGTACACACATGTACCAGTGGATCTACTATAATTGTCTCCCCTCGTGACGGCTATTCAGGGTAGATAATACAACGCGTTATTAGCACATAATAACTCATACTAACAACACTCACGCTCAACTCCTTGGATTCCTCGTGACTTCCCCGACTCGAGCATTGATCATGTGCTTCCGGTAGTAGGAGCTCTACTACTACCTTCCACGCCTATCATCGCTCGTTCCGAGTCCCATCCCGAGGGTCCAAGTAGTTTCTCGCCGAAACTATACACATAACATAATTAATCCACACATGCCAGTTCAAGAACATATCCTAAACAGGCAAACTCATACAACTACTGTATATATAAGACCATCGGTCTCCCCGATCAGACAGCCACAATTGTATACATAATAAACCATCGGTCACCCCGATCATACAACAACAATTAAATATATAATTAACCATATGCCCGCACCAGCATATATATACATCCACCCTTCCTAGCTCCCTAGGAATTTCCTCTTATCCCACTACCCTTGCTACTACCGAATTCCTACTAATTATGACGAGTGACCTCGCGAATACCCGATTATATGCAGTGCGAAATAAATAGACAGTCGAATACAAGACTCTATCCTAGAACGGTTGGACTCAAACAAGAGCTGCGCAATAGAACTAAATCGAATATTCTAAGGCTATAAATCTCTTACTGCATACAACCTAGAGGGCAACCACTTAGTAACCTATCATAATTCGCATAAATTCCTAATAGCAAGTAGTTCAACATACATCATAGTGTTCACTACAGGCAAGCTAGCATGCATACTCTATGATCTAGAAAGCAATAAAACACTAAGTACTGTACCTTTCCCCTTTGGCTCCGGCTGACTGTACACATTGCGCCTCCAATCACCGTTCTCAACGGAATTTTCCTTCCTTTTATTTTCTAAAAACGATTTTAAAGGAATCTTATAGCCGCAAACTTGAGATCAAACACACCGAGGTGTGTGTGATTCACTCAAGCTGTGCTCTGATACCAAGTTGTAACGTCCCAAAAATTACAAGCAAATTTAAATTTTTAAATAAACAATTCATTTATAACAACTCATTAAATGAATCCCAACGTTTCGTTTGCAAACTCATAATTAATATCTTCATAATAAAACCCAGCGGAATAAACGTTTAATTATTAAAAACCATAAAGCAACCAGCTCTCCTCGCGCGCCAGTGTGTACTTGTCACGCCTTGGAGCCGCTCGGACCTGAAACCACAGTTTATTGGGAAAGGGTAAGCACGAAGCTTAGTGAATTCCAACACATGCGCAGATAGGAATTATATACACATCACCCCTATCCGCACATAAGCAACAACATCACAGTTACATAAAACGAGTAAACATCTACAAGTAACTATGTATCCAACACCTCGGTCCCACCGAATTGTAATGTAACACACTCGTCACACCGAGTTCCCACAACGTTCCTTTCCACTTCCTCGGTCCCACCGAATTGTAATGTAACACACTCGTCACACCGAGTTCCCACAACGTTTCTTTCCACTTTCTCGGTCCCACCGAATTGTAATGTAACACACTCGTCACACCGAGTTCCCACAACGTTTCTTTCCACTTTCTCGGTCCCACCGAATTGTAATGTAACACACTCGTCACACCGAGTTCCCACAACGTTTCTTTCCACTTTCTCGGTCCCACCGAATTGTAATGTAAAACCTTTATACTAAGCATTCAAACCAATCAAATATTACACACCACAAACAACTAGTTCACACCACAAAGACACTAGTACATACAAACTATTATGACATGCATACAACCCCTAACTACACAGTGAGAGAACTCACCTCGAATGCGCGCCCAGCTTAATAACACAAATCAAGCTTCACAATTACGGTCACTTCCCAGCACCTAAATGCATGTTAAAACGTGTCAATACGAGACCCGGACCCTATGACACGACACACGCTTATACCGTCACTAAAACTAAATTCCGTTCACCCAAAACAGGTCTGTTCGGGACCTGTTTCGACCCCTTTAAACCCAGAAAATTCCCAATATTATTTCATGACCAGAAAGTACTCTGAGTTAGGGTTCCAAGGACATATTATACGCCTCCTAACGATTTTTCTACAATTTACTACGGATTTTACAAAAACAGTTTCCGGAACAGCGAAATTCAGCACCTTTCAGTATAAAACGACAAATCGACCCATGCTACGTCCCGAACTGGGTTTTGCACAAAACACAGAAAAGTTTCTAGACTCAAAAAGGCAACTTTTGACACCGGTTTCACCCAAACCGAGTTACGAGCAGAAAGTTATGATTTTCGCAAGATCAAGGCAGATTCCAGAAGTTTTCACATGAAATGACGAAACACCGAACTTGCGACCACTATTTCGCCCAGTTAGAGACCGAACCAGTTTCTCGCTAAAACACGGAAAACTTGCTCGACCCTGAACTTGAACCGTGGGCGCCAGTTTCGGCTCAAACGGAGTTACGACGGAAAAGTTATGGTCGCGCGAAAACTGGACAGCACACTAAAATTTTCATAAAAAGATAACTTTATAAACGGTTCGCGGCTCAAACGATTCGGGGTTTACGCTAAGAGTGCGACCCACTGCCACCGCCCTCCACCCACAGCCACCGCAGCGGCGGCGTGCGGCGGTGGTGGTCTCGCCGGAAAAACGAAAAGGAAAAGAAAAGAACGAGACTAACGAGAACCACTTACCTTACGACGACGTCTCACCACCACAACCAAGCCTCTCACCCTCGACTCCTCCGACGACAGCCGGTGGTGGCGGTCTCCGGCGACAGCAGTAGCGGCGGCGAGGGCTGCTGCCGCTGGTCCTTTCCTCTCGTCCCTCTCCTCCTCGCGATCTCTCTCTCTTCGTTTCTTACTATACGGCCGCACCACACCAAGAGAAAAAGAAAAGGGTTCTAGGGTTGTTTTGGTTTGCTTCCTATGCAAGAAAAAGGAGAAACGAGATATCAAAAAAAAGGGGGGTGTTCAGCCTAGAGTGCATGGGCCGAAACCCATGCCACAAGTTTCCAAGAAATGCACTATTAGCCCCTCAACTACACCTCATCTCACAATCTACCTCAAAACGAGACGAAAGCTAACATTTTGGTCCTTTTTGACACCAAACCACTAACCAAAACAATTAAAGGTAAACATTTTAAATTATTAAAATTAATTAATAAACGTACCGGGACACGGACTTTACAAAGATCCTAGTTGAAAACTGTTGAGTTGCATGACAGTTTGAGGTGTTGCATTTTGAAGACCAGAACATTAATAATAGCCATTAATAATTTGTGATAAGTTGTAATTAAAAGAATTTCATATTGTGTGCATGATAAAGAAATATATGAAAGATAAAGATCAAATATTATTTATAAAGCCTAGCAATTACAAACTTAGCATTCCAATTTAAGCTCCTACACACACTGTCTTTTTCTAATCCCCAAATATTTCAACTTTACATGGTTGTTGCTCAAGATTAATCACAGGCTAAATATAATAAGTCCCTCTATAAATGCTAACATGCAAAACTTATGAATGAAACTTCATCCAAAGATGAAAAAAATAGAATCATGTCAACATATTGAAGGAAAAGACATGGGATGAAGTTCTCACCTTGGAGTTTTGCATGCTGAAATTTCATATGTACAGTTGGTGTGTCTTAGTTGTATTTGCCTTCCATATATATTGTACTTGCAAGGGGTAGATGTAAAAAATGGGGTACTCAGCACTCATGTAACCACCCAAAAAAGCTTCCACAACATGCAATAGAAAACTTTAAAAATCGTGTTTGAAATGAGATCCATAGCCCAAATAATAAAACAAGTGATACAATCAAGACAAAAAAAAACATAAATCACATGGAGAAAAAAAACACATTACCAAATGGGATCAAAGCAAGCTATATCAAAATCATAAAGAGACTACAGTTAGGTGAGAAATAAAAGGAAAAAAAGGGAACCGATTAGGTTGACTCTAAGATTGGCGATGAGTTAAATAAAGAGGTTAAAGGGTTGACTCATATCAGCAGCGTTGCCCTGGGAAGTATTCCAAGTTGCACAAGGGCTTTTTAACTTTTGCGAAGCAGTGACAGATCGAAAATCATTAAGCCACTACCAAAAAGTCATGTATAGCTGACCGAATAAGCTGTGGGTCTCATTAAGCTTATTAAGCCGTTAACAAACGGGCCTCTAATAGTCACTTTAGGAGGATTTTCTTATATGTTAACTCTGGGATCAATTTGTTTACTTTGATGTTATTTGCATTGTGTCCATAACAAGATATGAAAGGCTAAACATTTAAGCTAACATTATTTAACAACAAACATTACAAGCAAAAAAAGTTAGACACTAAGCATATTAGAATAGCTGAATTTGGTATCCACCATTTTATATGACCATGTAGCTAATGAACATAAAAAAACAAGAAAATAAGTATGACTTGCAGAAAGCACTCACTTATAGCATCCAAAGGTGGTTTAGAGATTTCATCAACTCCCCATTGATATGAGCTCCTCCAATCTGGACTTTATTTGATCCTGCATCAATTCTAATATCTTTGAATAAACCTCGAATTCTAATGTGTTGCTTCCTCTACTTATCATCAGTCATATCTCCAATGAAGATTGACCCACCAAAAGGATTCATGTTCATCCTTCATAATCCTAATCCTAACCCTAACCCCCATGAATTGCCACAAGGTCCATTCGTGGAATTGTTAACCAGTTCCTTGAACAATGGAAATAAACAACTCTTCACGGTTTCTTCAACCACATTGGGGATTCCAAGATTCGTAGCATCACCTTTAATAACTAAACAGAACAATATCTATAATATCCTAATATGAACCTACTTTTGAAGATTTCAAATCTAACTAAACTTGCACTCACCCCATACCAAAATAATAGCGAAAATTACATTTTTCGAAATCAAACTCGAACGTAAAATGACTATAGTTTCCAATTAGTATACTAATTTAACACCAACAGGATTCTATTTGTACCGCTTCTTGTCAAGTTCAATAGATAGCATTTCGTGCAAAATTAAATGAATGCTTATCAATTTTGAAATGCATAGAACCCCTCCAAAGTCAATGTGAGTCCTTTAGAAAAAAACGGGGTTATTAATTTACTTATTAACAAAGAATTATCAAAAGAACAAAAAATCTAATTGATGTAACTCAATTTACAACATGAAGCACCAAGCCTTTTTCATTAGCAAATGAAATCTACAATTCAAAAGAACAGTTAATAGATATCTATATTATTAGATAAAAAATTTAATACAAAAGGGCAATAAATTTCATTCAACTAAGTCAAATTTGAAACTTCAGATGCAAATCAACTTAAACAGATGAAACCTTTTCGTGAATCCAGATCAAAGATCTCCAACAACCTATTTCTGCTTCTCATGATACAACATTACCATTTCTTGTTCCTTTTTTGTTAAAAACCCACACTTTTTCTGTTAATCTATTGACTCAAATCAGTAACAAATAATGACATACCTTAAATTATTGTTTGGTTTAAAAACCCCAACTCACAAAGTCTACAAAAACATCAAGATCATCATCAGAACAAAACCAAAGAAATGGAAATAGAACTGCAAAACTTAGGCTATCTGATTCTATTCATCGTCACTTACCAGAATTTTTGTTTGGTTCCTTGAGGCTAAGAAGCTTAATCATCATCATCATCATTTGGAAGTGGAGACTGTAACACCATATTTCCTTTCCTTGCAAAAGAGAATGATATGTACCTAAAGAGAACATCCTAAAGAGAACGTGGTGCAAAAGCAACCTCACCCACCGTCTTTGACAATTCCATGCCTAGGGTTAATATCGGACGAAAGAAAGGCGTTCATGAACAAAGAAACATGCCACCAAATCAACAGAAGGGAGGGAAAGTGGTAGACCAACCTTGTAATTGGGCCATAAATCTGTGTTTGGGGGCTTCTGATTTCAACAACTGGCATAGCAGTTTTCCAATGTCATAAAGGGCATCTCTGTTCCTTCCTTCAGCTTGTCCCTCGTACTTGTGCATTACATCTGCTACAGAAAAATCAAAATAGGTCAGGATTACAACAAAATCAAAAGCAGAGTTAGGGTTTTTACCTAAACTCAAAATCGAAGAGAAGGATAAGTGATTTGTTGAAGCTTCTTGAGCATTTTTTGAAATTTCTCAGAATCCATTTGATTTATATGCAAGATGAAGAAAGCGACGGAAGGCGAAGAAAAGTACTGAAGGTATGGTTGGAGGTTGTACTTAGGTATGGTTGCAATTGTTTGCAATTGTTTGCAATTGTGAAGCAGAGTCGGTATGGTTGCAGTGGTGAGGGGGTTTGTGTGTGTGGAGAGGCAAAATGATGGAACGATCGGTATGGGTGTATGGCTGAAAAAGATAATCGGTAAGGGGGTGTGTGTGTGGAGAGGTAGAAGAATAAATGCATTGAAATATTGTACCTGTATTTTAAGAGATTTTGGATTTAATGCATTAAAGCATTGTATGTTTGGCTTTAGAAGTTGCACCTAAGACTTTTGTCTTAAATGCATATATAAGTAGTATAGATATATATATATATATATATATATATATATATATATATATATATATATATATATATATATAAAGGAGAATGTAGGAAGAAGGGTTAAGGAGAGGCCTCCATGACCTTTTATCTTTTTTGTTATAATTTTGATTTATTTTTAATTGATTTCAACACATTAAATTTTTAAACTTTTCATTTTTTTTATTTAAATTAAAAATCATTAACCAATATATATTTATTATTATATAAAATATTATTTACCTTACATTTTTAATTATACAATGAATCCAACATTTTTTACTTAAATTTATAAACTTATTATTATTTTTATTTAATCAATAAGGTATATATACTTTTATTAAATGAACTTATTTTTATTTAACTTTTTATATTTCTTTGTAAGCTAACAATGCTTATAAATCAAAAAAAATTATTTAAATTTATAAACTTATTATTATTTATATTTCATTAATAAGATACAAATTTTTAGTACAGCTAACATGTATATAAAACAATATACTTTTATTAAATGAATTTATTTTTATATAGTTTTTTATATTTCTTTATAAGCTAACAATCAAATTATTTTATTTAAATTTATAAACATATTATTTTTTTATTTAATTAATAAGATACAAATTTTTTAGTAAGCTAACAATCAATATATATATATATAAAGGAGAATGTAGGAGGAAGGGTTAAGGAGAGGCCTCCATGACCTTTTATCTTTTTTGTTATCATTCTGATTTATTTTTAATTAATTTCAACACATTAAATTATTAAACTTTTCATTTTTTTTAATTTAAATTAAAAACCATTAACCAATATATATTTATTATTATATAAAATATTATTTACCTTTGCATTTTTAATTATACAATGAATCCAACATTTTTTTATTTAAATTTATAAACATATTATTATTTTTATTTAATCAATAAGGTATATATACTTTTATTAAATGAATTTATTTTTATTTAACTTTTTATATTTCTTTGTAAACTAACAATGCTTATAAATCAATTTTTTTATTTAAATTTATAAACTTATTATTATTTATATTTAATTAATAAGATACAAATTTTTTAGTACAGCTAACATGTTTATAAAACAATATACTTTTATTAAATGCATTTATTTTTTTATAGTTTTTTATATTTTTTTATAAGCTAACAATCAAAATTTTTTATTTAAATTGTGAGATCCCACATCGGTTAGGAGGGGGAACGAAGTCCTCCTTATAAGGGTGGATGGATACCTTCCTTGCATGAGGCCTTTTGCCTGTCACAAGTTGCAGTCTGGGTGCGTCCCGCGTATGCGTGTGCGGGCAGGAACAAAACCGTGAGCGGTACCGGCATGCTGTTATGCAGAGGGTATGCGCAAAGCGGACAATATCGTGTACGGTGGACTGGGGATGTTACAGAATGGTATCAGAGCCGGTCACCGGGTCGATGTGTCAGCGAGGACGCTGATCCCACTTAGGTGGGTGGATTGTGAGAACCCACATCGGCTAGGAGGGGGAACGAAGTCCTCCTTATAAGGGTGGATGGATACCTTCCTTGCATGAGGCCTTTTACCTGTCACAAGGTGCGGTCTGGGTGCGTCCCGCGTATGCGTGTGCGGGCAGGAACAAAACCGTGAGCGGTACCGGCATGCTGTTATGCAGAGGGTATGCGCAAAGCGGACAATATCGTGTACGGTGGACTGGGGATGTTACATAAATTTATAAAGATATTATTTTTTTATTTAATTAATAAGATACAATTTCTTTACTAAGCTAACAATCAGTATATATATATAAAGGAGAATGTAGGAGGAAGGGTTTAGGAGAGGCCTCCATGGCCTTTTATCTTTTTTGTTATAATTCTGATTTATTTTTAATTGATTTCAACACATTAAATGATTAAACTTTTCATTTTTTTTAATTTAAATTAAAAACCATTAACCAATATATATTTATTATTATTAAAAATATTATTTACCTTGCATTTTTGAATATACAATGAATCCAACATTTTTTTATTTAAATTTATAAACTTATTATTATTTTTATTTAATCAATAAGGTATATATACTTTTATTAAATGAATTTATTTTTATTTAAATTTTTATATTTATTTGTAAGCTAACAATGCTTTTAAATCAAATTTTTTTATTTAAATTTATAAACTTATTATTATTTATATTTAATTAATAAGATACAATTTTTTTAGTACAACTAACATGTTTATAAAACAATATACTTTTTTTAAATGAATTTATTTTTATATAGTTTTTTATATTTCTTTATAAGCTAATAATCAAAAAATTTTATTTAAATTTATAAACATATTAATTTTTTATTTAATTAATAAGATACAATTTTTTAGTAAGATAACAATGTTTATAAATCAATATACTTTTATTAAATGAATTTATTTTTATTTAATTTATTATATTTTTTTTATAAGCTAACAATGCTTATAAATCAACATTTCTATTAAACTGATTAATTTATAATCTTTTTGCAAACTAACAATGCTTATATTTTAAAACTTCCATTAAATTTCTTTATTTTTTTTAGTAAAGCAAGAGATGTTACTACGATTGTTAATATATATATATATATATATATATATAAGCAATTCTTTTATTTTTAAAAACATATTACATTATATATTGATTATTTTCAACAATTAAAACCACTTATGAATTCAAAAAATATTTCATTTTTTTCAATTATGAAACATTAATATATACAAATGAATAATTGTTACAATCAATATCAATCAATATATAGAGGGCACAAGAATTGTGTTGTCATTTTAGGATTGCTTGGGATATGGGTGCTCACGGGTTGGGTTGATCGGGTTGAAGGAATTTCGACACATCAACCCAATGTTGGCGGTTTGAAAAAATTTCAACCCAACCCAACCTAAACAAAGGTACAACCCAACCCAACCCAAACCGTTCGGGTTGATCGGGTTAGTCGGGTTGTGTTTAAACAAGGTAAAATCAAAACTAGAAAATAAAAATAAAGGAAACACGTCTTTAAAATTCAATCGATAATTCAAACAATATTTAGATACTACATATAAAAATGTCTAAACCAAATATGATCAAATAGCTTGACGTCTCCAATTTGCATATTTCTTAAATCTTAAACATATCGCCATCAACCGTTTTTTTCAATTTTCATACATATGTTAACATTTACTATATATATATATATATATGTGTGTGTGAGAGAGAGAGAGAGAGAGTGTGTGTGTGTGTGAAGGAGTTATATAAAGATGGATAAGAGATTGAATATATATATATATATATATATATATATATATATATATATATATATATATATATATATATCGGGTTCATCGGGTTGGGTTGGGTTCAAATTCTCGTAACCCGATATCAACCCAATACATACGTGTAACAACCCGAATTTTCAACTTGTATTGAAAGTTTAGTGGCTAAAGTCTACGAAATGAAAGTTAAGTTGAGGGACTTATTTGCAATTAATGAAAGGTATTTATGGACTCAATTCCCTAGGGCAGCCTCCATTATTCTAAAATCAGTGTTTTGTGAGGGTGCTTGGTGGTGTTGGCGGCTTGGAAAGAAAAGAGAAGAAGAAAGGGATTTTGGAAGAAGAGATCAAAAGAAAAGAGAAATCATCAAGGTATTCCATTCTAAATTCATATTCCTTGTTGTTATAATGGTCCTTTCTTAATTGGTTTGGATTCTTAGGTCTGATGATAAGGATTCAATGGGTTTTTAACCACATTCTTCTTAAAAGTGGGTTTTAAGGATTTTTGGCTTTGCAAATCGATTTAATGGTAAGAAAGATGGATTAAGTGGATGTTTAGATTGGTGAATGAACCCTTATGGTTGTCTAATCGAATTTATGGTAGAAATTGGAGTTATCGATCACTTTTAATTTGCTATTTTCGAACAGCAGTCGTATCCGGACACCATCAGTTCGTGATGATCATGGTAGTTTCCGGATACGGATGCTAGTTTCCCGGTGAAGTTTTATGGTAGTTTCCGGATAAGGATGGTAGTTCCCGGGTGGGTGATTTCCCGGGTAGGTTGAGTTACCGGATGCAGTATCCGGAAAGAAGGTGTATCCGGACAGTCTTGGTATCCGGATAGTATGGGTATCTGGACAGTCTTGGTATCCGGATAGTATGGGTATCCGGACAGTCTTGGTGTCCGGACAGGTTGGTACCCGGAAAGTGTGTGTTGGACAGTAGGTTTGAACCGTTTAATCTGATCTGAATCTAATGCCCTTAGGTGTTCGACTGGTTTAGCTGGGAGGTATATAAGAAGTGCGTTCTACGATAATCAAAGGTGAGTTCTCTCACTCCTTTTTATGACGTACCATTTTTACTGAATATGGTTACTTTATCGAGCATGAATTGATTTATAAAAGTTATGCATGCTTTCATGATTTACATGTTTACACACAAACGAAAGATGTTTAGTGTTTTCATGCATATGATTTCAAATGTATGTGTATGCTATGTGGAGTCGGTTGCACGGTGGGGCCAGGGTACCTTGGGATCTCTGATCCCCTGGGCATATGGAGGTAAGCTTGTAGGTTGGAATTCGTTTTCTCCTACATGAAGGAATGGGGAGTCCATTTGGATTCCGGCGTAGACGAGAGGGTGTCCGTTAGGCCCCGATCGGAGTAGCTTATGCAATTCCCTGAACCCCGTGTTTAACCTTGGATGATGTTATGAGAAAGATGTGAAAGTATTTTCTTTATGAAATGATCTTTATACTGTGATAAATGTTTATGGAGGGAATTCACTAGACCTTTTGGTATAACCCTCGCTTTTCAAAAACTAAACCATTTTCAGGTAAGCGTACAGTGGGAAATTCTAGTAAGAATTAGATGGAGACAAGGGAGATGTGGAGCTCATAGCGACTCCAAGATTTTGAATGATGACTATAGATAGAATCTCGGCTGTGGACGAAGAGCCTTCCGCTGTCAATTTTATTTAGATTACTTTATTGATGATGTAAAGACAAGATATTTATGTAATGTGAATGCTTATTTTCTAGATGAATGCATGTTATGAACTTGGGACGTTACAATACGGTTTGAAGATTTTACAACTCGATCGAACATCGGGTTGCCTCGGGTTGGGTTATTTCACGTCGGGTTGGGTTGAGTGATCGGGTTGGTCGGGTTTTTGAGCACCCCTAGCTTGGGACATGAGTTTTTCTTTTGTGAAATTGGACATGAAACAATTGTAAGATATACTTTTTCATTACTTTTTAAAATCATTTTAAAACAATATATTTATTAAAATTAATTTAATAAATATAGTTAAACCCAAGTTGATGAAAAACTAGGTGATGAAGATGTGTATATAAAGGGTTGATTGATTTTGATGAAAATTAAAAAATGATGTTTGGCAAAATATAGTTAAACCTAAGTTTAATGATTAATCTTTTAATTTATTTTATTACTTTTTATGTATATAATACTACTCTATCTTTAATAAGTAAAATGGTTCAATGGCTAAACATATTTTTTAGCTGACCTTTTTTTGCAAAATGATTATCCATATAAAAATTAAGAAAAAAATGAAATTTTACAGTGGATGTATGAGGTACCATTGTGGAAAATGTTATTTGATTTATAAATAACCTAAAAACAGAATGATTATTGATGCGTCTTAAACTTTTCATAACAAAATTATCAATATGCACGGATTAATCACCAAGGAAATATATTTCGTCTTAACTTTGTCTGATATTTCTTAAAAATGATTTTTGATTGTTAGTATTTCAAAACTTTGAACCATGATTTTGTTTTAGTCATCTACGTCTTTGAAATGTATAATTGTGCATTGGCTAAAAGAACAACAAGAAATGTGTAACAACCCGAAATTCTAGTACAATGTGAAGGTTTGGTGACTAAAGTCTAAGAAATGAAAGCTTAAGTTAGAGGACCTTTTTGCAATTTATGAAAGGTATATATAGATGCCAAAACCCTAAATGAACATTTCTTTTGGCTTGTTGGTGGCTGAGCAAGAGAAGAGAAGGAGATAAATAGAGAGAAGAGAAAGGGGTTCATGGAAATCAAGTGCTTTTAAGAAGGAGCATCACCAATTTTCGAATTAGAAGAAGAACTGGAATTGGAGGATGGTTCCACACTGATTCATTTCAGGTAATCCCAATCCTTATTTTGATTTGTTGCTGAGTTTGGTTTTTGGGGGTTTTTGGTAAAAGTGGGAAATGATGCCCTAAGGAATGATTAATCACCCTAAATTCATGTTTGTATAGCAAAGAGTTGTAAGAAATGGATATAGAATGTTTATGTAGTTATTTATCGCATTATCGTACATATTAAAGGGATTTGAATAGGATTCGGCTACTGAACTCGTCCCAGCACTTCGTCCAGAAAGTTTCTAGTGATGAAGGTTACCGGGTGAGTGTCCGGTAGGCTTAAGTGTCCGGACAAGTTGAGTTACCCGGTAAGTTGAGTTATCCGGTAAGTTGAGTTATCCGGTAAGATTGAGTTATCCGGTAAGATGAGTTATCCGGTAAGATTGAGTTATCCGGTAAGATGAGTTATCCGGCAAGTTGTGTGTCTAGGCAGTCGAGTTGTCCGGAAAGTAAGTGTCCGGAAAGGTTGGGCTAGGATCTGAGCAGTTGTATTTCATCCATTTCTCAGGTATACCGATTGTAAGTCAGAAGTAAAGTAAAGCAAGATGTTAAACGCATCAGGTGAGTTCTCTCAACCCTTTTATGACGTACTATGTTTTACTAATCTGGTTTCTTTTACGAGCATGAACGTTTTATAAATGTTATGCATGTTTACTCAGCGAATGAAATAATGCTTAAAGTTTTCATAAACATGAGTTCGAAATGTTATGTGTATGCTATGTGAAGTCGGTTTACACGGTGGGGTCAGGGTGCCAGGGAATTTGATAATTCCTTGGGCATATGGAGGTTAGCTTGTAGGTTGGAATTCGTTTCCTCCTACATGAAGGAACAGGAGGTCCATTGGGGCTCCGGTGTAGACGAGAGGGTGTCCGTTAGGCCCCGCTCGAAGTAGCTTATGCAATCCCTGAACCCTGTGTTTAACCTTGTATGATGAGAATGTTAAGTGTACAAGCTGTTTAAAGAAATGATTTTGTTACTATGATAAATGTTTTAAGGAGGGAATTCACTAGGCCTTTTGGACTAACCCTCGTTTTTCAAAACTAAAACCTTTTCAGGTATGCAAATAGTAGGAGGCTCAGATAAGTGAGCAAGCGCAGGATAGAGTACAGATGCAGCTAGAGACAGTACAAGTGCCTCTGGTAGAAGTTAGATTATTCTCAGTTGTGTATAGGTTGTTTCCGCCAACCTTGGTTTATGAATGATGTAACGAGAATTCGGGACCCAGATTAGTAAATGTTATGATTTAATGTTATGTATGTCTTGTTGTGTTTTGGGATGTTACAAAATGACGAGGTGGTTTCTTATATATAAAGTGAAGTACTGATTCTTATTAGTTTAATATATAATACGTAAATGTTTTTCAAGAAAAGTATCTAATACGTAAAGGATCAAACCACTTAACGTGCTACAAAGAAAATCGAAAAATGTATAACGTCACCGCGCAATGCGCGGTGCACAACACTAGTATATATATATAAAGGAGAATGTAGGTGAGAAGATTAAGGATAGGTCTCCAAAGCCATTTATCTATTTTTCTATGATTTTGATTTATTTTAAATAAAAGTCATAAATTAAATGTTCTCATTAATTACTAAAACTTTTTATTTTTCATTTTATACTTTTATTAGATAGACTAACAATGCTTATAAATCAAAAATATTTTTAATATTGTATGTTTTTAACCTTTTTATGGATAAGCTAACAATACTTATAATTCAAAACTTATTTAATAAAATATATCTTTTATATATTTAATTTTTTGTTTTTCTTAATAAGTAAATAGGAATTTGATTTATTTTAAATAAAAGTCATATATTAAATGTTCTCATTAATTACTAAAACTTTACATTTTTCATTTTATACTTTTATTAGATAGACTAACAATGCTTATAAATCAAAAATATTTTTAATATTGTATGTTTTCAACCTTTTTATGGATAAACTAACAATACTTATAACTCAATACCTATTTAATAAAATATATCTTTTATATATTTAATTTTTTGTTTTTCTTAATAAGTTAACAATGATTATAAATCAAAAAAATTAAGTTGTTTATTTTCTTAATAAGCTAACAAAACTTTTCATTTTTTATTTTATAATTTTATGATAGATAACAATCGATATGTAACAACCCAACAATTCGTAAACAATGCATTTCATATAAAATAAGTATCCCAAAATCGCGACCCAAAATTTCTTACATAATATCCAAAAATGGTTGGCGGAACAACCTACACAACTGAGAAATAATTTATAATGAACTATAGTGTCGCTACACTATCCAACTTCCTCTTGATAACGTCCTGCTCACTTGCTAGAGCCTTTCGATACTTGCTTTCCTGAAGGTTTTATTTTGAAAATACGAGGGTTAGACCATGAGGTCTAGTGAGTCCCTCCTGACAGTTCTCAAAAACATTTAAAAACAATTTAAAATTTCAGATATAAAACTTTCACATAACTTTTCAAACCAACACGGATAATCCGCACTCGTAAACGGCACTCTGAAGTCACCCTAAGGTGACAACGAGCCAGTCTCACGCTGCCTTACGTGGGGCCACACTACCCCTGGCATAAAAGGGTCTACTCTCCCGCATGAGCACTGGCGGGTCTACTCTCCCGTCTTAGCCAGTTTACGTCTAAAACAATGTATGCATACATCTCATATAAACTTTAAACATCTTCCATGCAGTTAAAAGCATAATAATAAAACATGGCATTTCTCATCATGTAATTACTTTAGAAAACACCTTAAAAGGGCACGTATTTTAGTTAGAAAACTCACCTGGCTTGCTCACTTCAAAGCTTCTCACCTACACTTCCGGTCTCTAGGTGGAACACCTATATTTAGGAAAAGAACATCAAACTCTAATAATTTATATTCGAGCTTGCTCCCGAACTTAACCCAAAACTTCCTAAGTTGATAGGTTACACATCTAACCCAAAAACGAA
Organism: Saussurea involucrata; assembly: GCA_033807775.1. Taxonomy (NCBI): domain Eukaryota; kingdom Viridiplantae; phylum Streptophyta; class Magnoliopsida; order Asterales; family Asteraceae; genus Saussurea; species Saussurea involucrata. The sequence continues at coordinate 65,115,992 of CM066318.1, read as the reverse complement.
ATTATTGGACTTTGTTTACCGTCCCCATTCCATAAATTCTAAATCTTATAATTTATACACCGAATTTATAGCATCAAACCCAAACATTAGATTCCGAATCCAAATTAACTTATGGATTTACGGCCCAAGAAAATAATACAAAATTTCCGGTTTCTTTCTAAATGGGTCTCGGCCCAACACAATTTGACTTCTAACTTTAAATACCAAACATGGATTGAAATTTAATTCCACCACCGAACACGTGACGAGTGTGTGTGTGTGTTCTGGATTCTAACATCACAACACAACCCAAGGCAACCTCCACTTTCAAATCTATTAAATTAATACCCACTAATCCAATCATTTGGTGGCCTTATTGTGGTTTTCGGTTAAACCCCACACACTCGGCCCAATCCAAGCACACACACACACACACAGTTCAACATTTATTTCCAATGAGGTCCCGATTTTGCTAAAACTCCGGCCCAAGATGGACACCGGAACATGCCTACACAACAAAGAAATCAACTCCGGTGTTTGCTCTAACTTCCGGTACATATCGGTGTCGCTATTCCAGTACCGGTAACTCCAAGTCCCGGTAACCACAGTCCCGGTAACCACAGTCTCGGTATTCGGCGATTACATAACTCGATTTCCTTAATACTCCATTTTAATCGGACTAAACAATAAATGATTTTTCTATAATTCTTTTACCATGGTTAGCAAGCGATAATCTCAACCTCAAACCTTCCCATTCTTATCTAAATCAGTTATTTAAGACATCTGATTTGGGTTATTCCCATTTATGCTCTTAGTGGCTTTTACCACTTAATCATGGAGAAATGAATAGAAATTTATTTACCCACTATTTCTTACATGAACAAAAATACATAAGAGAGACGATTTCTTACCAGTTTAGGAGCTCTCTTACTGAAAACAAAACGGATTGCCCTTCTTTCTCTTCCTTTGTTTCTCTCTAGCTCTCGTTATCTCCATCTCTCGCTGTCTCATTTCTCTCGTCGTCTCCCTCTCTCGCTGTCTCTCTCTCTCTCGCTGTCTCTTTCTCTCGTCGTCTATCTCTCTCTCTCTCGATGTTTCTTCCCGGCGCACACACAGGACACACACACAAGACCATTAATTCTTTCTCTCTGTTTCCCTTTCTCGATATGCAGTCACACACACATACATAACCCTAAAATGTTTCCTATCCCATTCACAAAAGCAGCGCACAAAAGGAGAATTAATTTCCCATTTTTTTTTACCCTCATAAGTTTTCACAATATCCAATTATACCCCCCTTAACTTCCATTTAAACACAATACTCATTTTGGGCTATTACAATCTCCCCTCCTTAACAGAATTCCGTCCCGGAATTCACACTAATAATAACCGGTGTAGTTGATTATTAAAACTTACATTTCAACTCTCGGAATAGATCTTAAAACAAAACAAAACAATAACATCATAGTTCCATGCTTTCGCTGCGCAACTCTGACTAAACTCACAATCTCTGATTATAACAGGAAAATACAATCATCTTATTTTCCATCTTCCAATCAAATCTATTAATTCAGGAACACCACAAAACTTGGTTTCCATAATTCTTTCGATTAACCATACTTAGATTCACCGTAACTAATTCTTTAATGATCAGTGTGCCATTCTCAAAGACACTTCCTCAAGAATCCTCGTAATCCATCTTACAAATCACATTATACAAATAGAGGTTGTAAGCATCTCAATGTTTACAAGTCCCTAATTATCCTTATTTGATTCTTGACTACAATAACAGTTTCCGCACTCAACTGCCTTTCTCGAATAGTGCAATATATTACCACCGATCCTTACCGCATAAAACAATACAATTCATTCTCTTTATCACAAGCAACCTTAACTTGACCAACTCATTTAAAATATAATTTATCAACTTATTTCAAATGACAAACTCCAATTGAGAGGTAGTTCATTACTTTCTATCAACCATAAATTATCATATTTAATAACTTAATATCAATATCTCGCTATTTCGGTATTCACAAAATTCCTCAATCAAAATTGATTCCTTAATTAACAACTTCCACCGAGTAATCCATCAATCCGCAATTTCCCAAAATAATTTGAAAATTACTTATTCCATCATACTACTATCAACTTCTCACTTTAGCATATTGTTTCTCCCTTATCAATACTTAGTAAGAATCTCGATAGAATCGTAACACATCATGTAATAACAAATAATGTCATTACTTAACAAATCTATAAAATTTTAATCAACCAATCAAAGGCTTATACATTTCTCATGACATTTCAAATCAACCAATGATCATACGACCACTCCGACCCTTAATCATCATCATGTCATTCCTTAAACATAACCAAATTTCCAACTATTTCCTTATAGGATCATTCTCTCACACATAAGAAACAATTCACGCTCTTTAGAGATTTAGCATCGACTACACCACAATTTGACTAACACACCTCTCGACCTCTTTAAATTCCAATGATCCCAACATATGCCTACTTAGCGACTCTTACAACCAAAAACACTTGGTTTCTCCTTTGGGTAACCGCCCACCACTACTCCGTCCTTCTATCCCGAACATAATCACACCATAAAGTCAACTTACACCTTATGTGCTCCAACAATCTGGTTAACAGATCGTACATCTCATCCGAAACCCCCAAAAGCTTCTATCTGATGCTTTCTTTCTTTCTAACATCGCCTTACTACGATACTAGTTGGTACATTTAACTTTGCAATTAATGCCATTACATAACTGTACATTCCTCACTCATAACATCATACTGTAGACCAAATCTCTCATGGCCATTCTTACACAATTCATCCTCGCCTTCACATTCTCTCGCATACACAATCGAGTCTATCTCGCAACTTTGTTCGTTCTCACTCTAGCTGAACTATAACTCCCTAGTTCCCAATTAGCTCAAATGTAATCGTTCTTGCTCGCTCCTACGATCCGAGCCCTTACATAAGCTGGACACTGTCCCTCACTGGACGATAAAATCTACACACTCGCTTCGCTCGAGTTACATACCTCATCATTCTACGAACCCTCCATACTTCGTAAATAGAACGTTTAATCAAAACAATAACTTCTCGACCTCTTAGCACCCCTACAAGGTGTTCCATCAACCTTCAACCTTCTGGTTCAAGTTTTCGTCCTCGGCCATCTTACACATCTGTCGACTTCTACCTCAACTGACAACCGGTAACTACTTTCTTAACTTATTCTTTAACATGGGTTCCCTTACGGAATCTAATCCTACCAACACATCATAATCACTTCATAACACGTCTCCCTCTTTTCTGAACTTACTTCTGTAACATCGATATTACAAGCTCACCTCAAAACTCATACCAAACACCGTGGACAGTTCGCTTCTACCTCTCAACACTACTCATAACGAGTTGCTAATACCAACATCTCGATAACTTCTACTTTTTCATTTTAGGTGACCGGACGGGCCTAAACTTAAACTTGGAAGTAGAAATCACAATTGAGAATCAGTAAATGCGTTAGGAGGGCACTATTGTTGATATGGTAAATGCGTTAGGAGGGCACTATAGTAGATATAGGACTAATAAGGTATTGAGGACTGTCATGTAAGGTAAGTTTGAGATTCCACCTGGCCAGTGTAATTGCAAACTTACAGGTACATGTATGTGCTTAACCTGCCTTATTAACCTGCCTTATTATTTCGAAGTGGTTGTCAGAAGCTAGTGGTTATGTCATGTTCCAGTACTTTAGAATGTCAGTGATAGACGGGTTTACACCCCCCTAAATCTAACCGCAAGTGTACGGTGTCGAATCAAGTAATAATGTACGGTAAGTATGAGTATCGAATCCACGGGAACTAGGAACTAAGTATCACAATTACTACAATCGCTATTAACTGAGTTGTCGAATTGAGAGATGGTTGGCTATTGTTAAACTACTTAATTGCAGAAAGTAAATTACAACTCAAACACAAACGAAACAAATAACGACTTAGGAAACTTCGATAGAGAGAAAGTTGGGGGTTATAAATCCTAAGGTTTTCCACTTGCAAACGCTTGACTCAAAACAATTACCAATTTATCCCTTTAATGATTCCCGAATCTTTTAAGATCACCGTCGTTCTCTTTCGAACAACAACGAATTTTATTTTGAAAAGGACAAGTTAAATCTCTCGACCTCAACTTATAGATTCCAAAACACATTAAGCACCAGATTTATATTAAACGGCTAGATTTCATCTCTCGATTTCAACCTAACGGTTCAATTGGGACTAAGACTTATTCGATATATCTCTATCACCGATTTATCGTCTTAGGCATGCAATTCCTAGTTCTTTTTAACAGTTAATTCTCTCGAACTCAACTGAAAATAATAAATCAATTCAAAGCTAGCTAGACTCTCAAAGGCATTAAACACAAAATCACATGCTTCATTAATAACGGAAAAACTGATAAAATATCCAGTCAATTGTTTACATGCTTAATAAACCGAATTCATTCCAACCCCCAACACGAACAGGTTAGTTCATGTCGGTGGTGGATTCAAACACAAAAGAAAAGATAATGGAAGTGTATGTAAACATGATTAACGTGATCGTGGTGAATGTGAAAGATGTAGTAATGAACTCCCTTCTCCCGTGATTAAATCTACTTCGCGTGTTGAATGTCCCTTGATCGGCTCTCAATCGTGACTCCGAAAGCTCCGAAAAGTCTCCAGGAATCGCCCCAAAATCGCCCCTGGCCGTCGTGTGAAATTTGCGTCCCGAATAATGACCTAAAACCCGATTAATAAAGCTGATTTTCGACAAACAGTGGCTTACGCGGTTTGCCACGCGACTTGCAAGTCGCGTGGTAAGTCGCGCGTGTCTTTTTGGCTGCATGAGTCGATTTCTGGTTCGCGGATCGGGTCCTGGTTCGGTTGCGGGTCTTGGGCTTGACTTTTGGGCTTCCGTTAGGCTTCGTTTGGACTCGTTTTGGGCTCTTTTTAGCTTCTTTTCCCTAGGAATGCCGCCTTTTAGATAACCTGTATCAAACACTAGATAAACCGTAAAATACACGCCTTTTTACTTGAATACAAGCCAATCTCATTGGTTTGAGAACTGAAAAGAACGCCAAAAAGTGGCGTTATCAACAACCCCAAACCGAGCGTTGCTTGTCCCCAAGCAAATGAGCGATAGAAATAGAATAAAAGTACACAGTGAAATAATAATGATTGCACAATTCCCAATCGGTACCAAGTGATGCATCGATGATTTCCCATACCCGTGAATATCTGTCTCACTCTCGCCTCATTCTTATTTCGTTTGATCTATGACCTTCCATTGGGAGTTGAACTCGTGACTGTTCCGATTACATTCGGGTTAGACTAGGTCCAAACATACTAGGGAAAACATTTCGCCTCGACCCTACCTCACGGGATACTCATCTTTGCACTCGAACCTAGGTTATCGCTCGTGTTGTCATGTTTAAGGAGGTTATGTACAAGAATACTCAAATTATTACATGACAACTCTAAGGAAAGACGCACAATTGTCCAAAAACTTGATCTCAGAAGAAGTCAAGTAGCAAGACAGGGAATATCGATGAGGGTGGTCGTATACCGTAATCACATCTTCCAAAAGATCATCCAGGTCTTTACAAGGGTTGTAATGGGGCTAGGGCTATGGCTGAGAAACGAAGGGTAAAATGGTTCAAAGATCCTCGGCGTGTCAATCATTCGCAATTCTGATTGACACACGATATGGTCTACTATACCCTTACCCAATATCCCGATGTTCGTCCTTGCTACTCAATGCAATAATGTAGCGAGATCATTCTATAATCACGACAAGGAATTCGAAAAAAGTGTATATGAATTTCGTGTATGAATCCCTCAAAATGAAAAACGTCTTTAGGCTCAAAACTCACTATCGGGTGGTCTCCACTAATGTCCCTAGTCATGTCCTTTCCCGGTCCTTCCCTAACGGTCACGTCACTATCACAAGATTCTTCCCACAATGGTTGGTCTCAATCATTCAAAACAAAATTTTTAGCTATTATGATCTAGACACTCAGAAGTGCAGGAAATCTACGTGCATAACTTGGGCCCAATTGGGCAACCCCAAACCTTACCCACACATTGTCCCCAATGTGCAAGTAAAGTTGTAGGCGACGCGACTCGAATCATTGTGCAGTTATTACAGTTATCAAAAGGATGGGCAAGGAATAACATAGCAAGCAAAAGAAAACCCAAAATTTCTAAAATGGGCACCCCAAACCTAGGCCGTGGCCTAGGTTTGCCAATAAAAGCCAACCCCAAACCTTGGTGAAACCGAGGTTTGCACAGGGTAAAAAGTTTAGTGTGTAGGTGATGAAAAATGAGGCACCCCAAACCTAGGTGAAACTTAGGTTTGTGGCATCTCGCTTAACTAATAAAGACCATACATCATACACCACTCGTTAAATAGACAAAGTTGAGAGCGTACCTGTTTTGCCCGGATGAAGGAGGATTCTTGAAAGGTTGAGCATCAATCGGAGGAGATAGGGAGAACATGCAAAACAAAGGAAATCAAAGCACAAGACAAAATGCAGGAAGATGAAACACACAAAGCAAGAAAGGAATAAAAACTGCACGAAAGACAAAACAAGGCACAAGGGACTCCCGCGGTTTAGCCCGCGACTTGCAAGTCGCGTGGCAAACCGCATAACCTACTGTTTCACAAACAGTCAGAGGAGTCCCGCGGCTTGACACGCGGTATGTAAACCGCGGCATAAGCCGCGTATGTCCCTGTTCCAGCTATTTTTGATTTTTCGATTTTTATGGGTTTTTTTCGGAAATAAAAACACACTCAAACTAAAAATAATAAAAGGAAGCAAACCTTGGTGGGTTGCCTCCCACCCAGTGCCTTATTTAAAGTCGTGGCACGACTGTGCGGTTTTCAACTTGGCTCCGTATCCGCTGACTCGAACCGCCCACACTTGCGGTTCTTCGCGGATTCTCTCGCAATTGGCCTTCCATGACCAGATCCGGATGCCTCTTTGCTTCGACCTTCCACTTTCTCGAACATCTTGAATATCACTCTCTCGCCGCCAACTCTGAAGGTCACCTCTCCTTCCTCCACTTCAATTAACGCTCGACTCGTGGCTAGGAATGATCTTCCCAGAATTAACGGGACCTCTTCATCTACGTCTATGTCAATCACTACAAAGTCCACCGGGAAGTAGAATTTACCGACCTTGATGAGCATGTCTTCTACGACTCCGTACGGGTATCTGATTGATCGATCGGCGAGCTTTAGCGTCATGTACGTTGGCTGCACTTTACCCAGTCCGAGTTTCCTAAAAACAGAAAGAGGCATCAGATTAATACTTGCCCCTAAATCACATAAAACTTTATTAAAATGATACTCCCCAATCTGAATAGGGATAGAGAAACTCCCTGGATCTTTATGCTTCGGGGGAAGCTTATTCTGAAAAATCGCGCTGCACTCTTCAGTGAGTGCAACGGTGGCCTGGTGATCGATCGCCCTCTTTTTGGATAAGATCTCTTTCATGAATTTCATGTAAGAGGGCATTTGCGCCAACGCATCTGCAAAAGGGATGTTAATTGTTAACTTTTTAAACACATCAATAAACTTGGGAAAATTAACATCATCCTTATTCTTTTTGAGTCTGTTCGGGTAAGGCACTCGTGGGATTTCCGGCTTGACCGGTGGTGTCACTTCTTTATCCTTTGGTCTCCCTTCTTCAATCACTACCTCTTCTTCAGTCTCTAGCTCAGTCATGTCTATGATCTCGATCTCTTTTTCCTTTGGATCGGTCTCTCTTGTCGGCTCCCCATTCAGCTCTTTGCCATTTCTCAGATAGATGGCATTGCACTCCTCTCTCGGTTTCCTTTCAGCCATGCTTGGGAATGTTCCGGGAGGTAGGTTTTGTAGGGCTTCAGAGATTTGCCCTACTTGCCTCTCCAAGATCTTGATGGATGCGGTGTTCTGATCAGTAGCCGCCTTGACCGTATTCACCGTGCTTGCTAGACCTTCAACCGTGCTGTCCATCTTTGTCATGAACTTCATCATCATTTCTTCTAAGCCCGACTTCTTCTCTCTGGATGGTCCTTCGTTCCTTTGGTTGAAACCTGGAGGACGATAAGCATTATTAGTATTGGAAGAATTTGAAGAGTTAGAAAAATAACTTGGCTGTTGACCGGGTTGACTCCACGAGAAATTTGGGTGCTTTTTCCACTCTTTGTTATACGTGTTGGAGAACGGGTCGTTCCTCGGCTGATGATTCCGGTTTTGGAGGAATTGAACTTGCTCGGGATCTTGTGAATTGCCTCCCTTCAGATGGTTCGTGATCATGGCTAATTGAGCCTTTATCCCTTTAAGCTCGCCCGTCTCTTGAACACTAGCGACTCGTGCAACGGAAGATCGTGGTGTGGAATAGCTATGCTCGTCTAGGTTCTCGATCAACTAGACTGCTTCCTCATACGTCTTGTTCATGAGCGCCCCACCCGCTGCAGCAGTGATGTCATTCTTGAATTGCGGGTGAAGGCCTCCAAAGAACGTTTGGAGTATGACCCAACCATGTAACCCGTGATGTGGACACTTCTTCAACATGTCCTTATATCTCTCCCATGCCTCGTAGAGTGTCTCTTGGTCCCATTGCGCGAAGTGTGTAATGTCGGCCATCAGCTGAGCGGTTCTTCCCGGTGGGAAGAATTTCTGGAGGAATGCAGCTTTCAGGTCTGCCCATGTGGTGATAATATCCGATGGTAAGCCCTCTATCCAAATTTCAGCTCTACCCTTTAGGGAAAAACTGAAGAGTCTTAGCTTGATCGCGTTCTCCTCCATCCCGTTGATCTTGAACGTATTACATATTCGTTCAAATGCTCGTAGGTGCGCGTGGGGATCTTCAGTCGGTGCTCCCCCGAATTGGTTCTGTTGTACCATGACGATGGTACTCGGCTTGATCTCTAAGTAATTAGCCGCGGTGGTTGGTGCTTGAATGCCTATGCGTGCCGCTGCCACATTCGGGTCGGCAAACGACCGCATAGGACGCCTTTCCGGCGGTGGTGGTGGGTTATTGCGAGGTCTCTCGTCACCCATCTCTAATTTCCTTTGGGCTTTAGATTCCTTGCGTATTCGGCGGACGGTTCTTTCGATTTCTGGATCGAGTGGTTCGATTTTCTTCCCTCGGGTGCTCCTTGGCATAAACCAATTAGTACCTGAAAAAGAGAGTAAACAGAATTACCAATCCAGAAATTAAAAGTGATGGAATAAAACAAAGTAAAAATGCTCAATCTAATAGCGCCTAGAGATGGTAGTGCTATCAGTTACAACTAGTTCCCCGGCAACGGCGCCAAAAACTTGATAGGTAGGTCTCACCCCCCTAAATCTAACCGCAAGTGTACGGTGTCGAATCAAGTAATAATATACGGTAAGTACGAGTATCGAATCCACGGGAACTAGGAACTAAGTATCACAATTACTACAATCGCTATTAACTGAGCTGTCGAATTGGGAGATGGTTGGCTATTGTTAAACTACTTAATTGCAGAAAGTAAATTACAACTCAAACACAAACGAAACAAATAACGACTTAGGAAACTTCGATAGAGAGAAAGTTGGGGGTTAGAAATCCTAAGGTTTTCCACATGCAAACGCTTGACTAAAAACAATTACCAATTTATCCCTTTAATGATTCCCGAATCTTTTAAGATCACCGTCGTTCTCTTTCGAACAACAACGGATTTTATTTTGAAAAGGACAAGTTAAATCTCTCGACCTCAACTTATGGATTCCAAAACACATTAAGCACCAGATTTATATTAAACGGCTAGATTTCATCTCTCGATTTCAACCTAACGGTTCAATTGGGACTAAGACTTATTCGATATATCTCTATCACCGATTTATCGTCTTAGGCATGCAATTCCTAGTTCTTTTTAACAGTTAATTCTCTCGAACTCAACTGAAAATAATAAATCAATTGAAAGCTAGCTAGACTCTCAAAGGCATTAAACACAAAATCACATGCTTCATTAATAACGGAAAAACTGATAAAATATCCAGTCTATTGTTTACATGCTTAATAAACCGAATTCATTCCAACCCCCAACACGAACCGGTTAGTTCATGTCGGTGGTGGATTCAAACACAAAAGAAAAGATAATGGAAGTGTATGTAAACATGATTAACATGATCGTGGTGAATGTGAAAGATGTAGTAATGAACTCCCTTCTCCCGTGATTAAATCTACTTCGCGTGTTGAATGTCCCTTGATCGACTCTCAATCGTGACTCCGAAAGCTCTGAAAAGTCTCCAGGAATCGCCCCAAAATCGCCCCTGGCCGTCGTGTGAAAGTTGCGTCCCGAATAATGACCTAAAACCCGATTAATAAAGCTGATTTTCGACAAACAGTGGCTTACGCGGTTTGCCACGCGACTTGCAAGTCGCGTGGTAAGTCGCGCGTGTCTTTTTGGCTGCATGGGTCGATTTCTGGTTCGCGGATCGGGTCCTGGTTCGGTTGCGGGTCTTGGGCTTGACTTTTAGGCTTCCGTTAGGCTTCGTTTGGACTCGTTTTGGGCTCTTTTTAGCTTCTTTTCCCGAGGAATGCCGCCTTTTAGATAACCTGTATCAAACACTAGATAAACCGAAAAATACACGCCTTTTTACTTGAATACAAGCCAATCTCATTGGTTTGAGAACTGAAAATAACGCCAAAAAGTGGCATTATCAGTCAGCAAGATCCCTGAGGGTTAGATTGAGACCCCTTGTTGGGGAATTTTCATGAGAAGTCACTTATGATGTGATGTATGTATACATCATAGAGAAGAAATGTTGTATAGAGTGTTATGAGTTGTTTAGAGGTAGCTCTTCGTGAATTCGGAGAGGATGAATGTTTGAGTTTGAGTAAGACTCCTGTTTCAGAAGAGTCCCAGTTCTAGAAATCATGGGATAGGTCAGTCAGGATGGCAAGGAAAGACTGTGTCGAAATCTTGAAAGTGTCAGTGGAGCTCTGACTTCTTAATCGAGCTTTTCAATGGCAGGGTAAATGAAATAAGATACCCATAGTGAATTGAAGCATGTAGAAGTAGAAATTGAGATAGTCGATCAAGGTGAAAATAGTATGAAATGGTTGAGTAAGTGAGACGTGGAAAGCGTGTTCAACAAGTTATTGCATGACCGAGAGGGCGACCATTGGTCGTAGTTTGAGTGTCAAGGATAAGTTGCGTAAGTAAAGCGATTGACCTTGTTAGAGTGAGTAGTGTTAGCTTCAATCTTCCTAATCATAGAAATACTTAGAAGTAGTGAAAAATAGGCTAAGTATAGAAAAGCCTCTCACAGAGGCTCTGCCACTTCTTCCAGAAGATCAAGTCCAGAAAGCCACAGAAGCTACAGAGGTAATCACAGAACCTCTGTAGTGCGCAAGAAGAAGATCAACTCGGAAACAAGTGGACTGCTCCACAGAAGGTCAGACCACAGAACCTCTGTAATGCCTTACAGAGCCTCTGTGGTCTGCTATGAAGACTTGGAAGATATTACTGGATACGTTCATCAACTTGCATGGAAAAGTACTGTCAAAACACGTGTCAAGCTCTGAGTGGACTCAATAGGGCATGGTACAAAATAGACGTCTGCGCCATTTAATGCATTTACCAATAGTACATCTGCTCCATTAAATGCGCATGGCTCAAACAACTGCTCACACCATCCAGTCCACTGTTCACACCATCCAGTTTACTATTCATGCCGTAAAAGGAACAGTGACCAACTTCATAGTCTTCTAAGAGTAGTATAAAAGGAAGTCTCATGTTGAGATCTTCCTAACGACGAATACACAAGGAATCACTAATACTCTCAAGCTTTATTGTCAAATATCTGAGTGTTATATTCACACACACACCAACAGTTCTTAATCTGTTCTTCGTTGTTCTTATTATATATTGAAAAACAGTAACTGTTCAAGAAATCCTTTTATTCCTTACTGTTTTCTTTATATATGTGCGTTCTAATATCTATCAAACATATCTGTTAGTTTAATACGCTTCCGCATCAAACTCTAAACTCCACTAACAGATTGTTAATCTTGATTAAGTGTATCTGGGTTCCAACAATTGGTATCAGAGCCATCCTTGATTTTCAATATCAAGTGATCCACTTATCAAGACTCTTGATAGATATTATTGAGATTTAAAATTGTGTCTGGAAACTGCTTAAACCCAGGAAATCTTCAAGCTCATCGAAGTAACTCTTTAATCATACTTTCTTTCTAAAATCTTCAAATGACAAATACAAATAATTTCTTTACTACTGGTTCTCTCACTAAACCTCCTACTCTCCTTCGAGATGAGTATCCTCAGTGGAAAATAAGAATGGTCCATTTTTTCGAGGGCACTGAAAAAAATCAAGTACAATATCTATACAATCCTCCTCCTATTCCCATGACAGTAGTGCCTCGTATACCTGCTACTGCTGAATCTGCCGAAATCCCCGAACATCAAAAACCAAAGCCAAAAGGGGAGTGGTCAACCGAAGATAAAGCAGAAGATGAAGTTGCTCAGAAAACCAAGAGGACATTAATAATGGCAATACCCAACGAACTCTTTCAATCCTTGGATTCATGTGAAACAGCGCATGATCTGTGGAAAGAACTGGAAAGACAGTTGGAAGGAGGTGCTAAAACACAAAAAAACCGAAGAGCACAGTACATCAATGAATATCATGCATTCAAAGCCTCTGCAACAGAATCTCTGCAAACAACATACGACAGATTCAACTCTCTAATCAACCAGTGCAGAAAATCAGGCATTGACAGAACTTCTGAAGAAAACAATGTCATGTTTTTAAAAAGTCTAAATGAAGAATGGCTCCAGCTGTCTATGTCCCTACAGACAAATCAGGATCTAGACACCTGGACTCTCTCTGATCTTTACGGAACATTAGCCGCACAAGAACCTCAGATAGCACAGGCTAAAACACTAACCATTGCACCATATGCATTGGTTAGTAAAACTAAAGAGGATGCACATAGACCAAGAAATGATAAAGCCACAGAGGAGAAGAAGAAGGAGAAGAAGAAGATGGTGATAATTGACAGTGAAGAAGAAGAGCAAGCAGAAAAGGAAATAACTCTTGCGTCACTAGCTAAATCTTTAGCTCTATTGACAAAAGAGTTCAGAGGAAACAGAAGAGGTTCCGGAAATGAAAGATATGATAGAGAAAACCAGGATGACAGAAGAGACAACAGAAGAGATGACAGAAGAGGAGAAGAATCAAGTGGCCGACAGAGGTCAAACGATAGAAATTACAGAGGGAATGACCGACAGAGGTTAGATGACTCGGTAAGCCACACGCAGCAAGAATGCTACAAATGCGGCAAACCTGGTCACTATGCAAATGAATGTAGATCAGAGAAAGGCGGAGACCTACAGAAGTCCAATGATCGAACAGAAAACACTCCTCAAGGATGTTTTAACTGCGGCAAACCAGGCCATTTTGCGAATGAATGCAGAAGCAGATCAAATCGCCCACAGAGGGACTCTGCTTTCTACAAAAAGAAAGCCGAATATTATGCTCAAAAATCCTTAATGGCAAAAGGACATTCTGAGGAGAACACAGAAGACTTCCAGTCAGACTCTACTTCTGACGATGAACATACCGCTAATGCCCTCTTCTGTGGCATGGCAGAAGTCGACTCCTGCACTGACTCTGAGAAGAAGTATGTGCCAATCTGGTATCTAGACTCCGGATGCTCAAGGCACATGACTGGTGACAGAAGTGCACTATCCACGTACAAAGAAACACAAGATGGTGGATCTGTGACTTTTGGAGACAACAAGAAAGGGCACATAAAAGGCTATGGAGTCATAAGGAAAGAAGACGTTTCTGTATACAAAGTTGCATATGTGGATGGCCTTAAGCACAACCTACTCAGTGTAAGTCAACTTTGTGATACAGGATTCAATGTGTTGTTCAAAAGAACTTTCTACTCTCTACAAAGTGAAGAAACAAGTATGGAACTTCTGCGAGCTGAAAGAATAGGTGATCTATATCTAATGAACTTCAACTCAAAGAACAAAGACAAAGTTTGCCTTGTTGCCTGCAAAAGTGAAGAAGCCTGGTTATGGCACAACAGGTTCTGTCACTTAAATTTTCACACATTGGAAAAACTGGTCAAACTTGATTTAGTTAAAGGTTTGCCAAATGTTAAATTCAATAAGGATCATTTATGTTCTGCCTGTGAGATGGGAAAACTCAAAAGAGCTTCCCACAAAGGCAAAACAGATGTATCTTGCACTAGACCTCTGTACATGCTTCATGTCGACCTCTGCGGTCCCATTGCCATACAGAGCCTAGGTGGCAAGAAATACATACTTGTCCTAATTGATGAGTATTCGCGTTTCACATGGGTTGAATTCGTTAGAAAGAAATCAGATGTTCCAATTATATTGATAAATCTAATGAAAAGAATCCAAGTTCTTTATAATTGCAGAATACAGAAGTTAAGAAGTGACAATGGCACAGAATTTAAAAACTCTGTCATTGAAGCCTATCTTTCAACAGAAGGAATATCACAGAACTTCTCTGCAGCTCGCACCCCACAACAGAACGGTGTTGTCGAAAGAAAAAATCGAACACTTGTGGAAGCCGCAAGAACTATGATGTCAGCATGCGGATTATCAATGAACTTTTGGGCAGAAGCAATTTCTACTGCGTGTTATACTCAAAATCGATCAACCATTGTGAAAAGACACCTCAAGACGCCTTACGAATTGCTTAACAAACGGCGGCCAAACATCAAATTTTTCCATGTATTCGGATGCAAATGCTTCGTCTTAAACGACAGAGATTCAAGAGGAAAGTTTGATGTAAAAGCAGATGAAGGCAAATTCATTGGATACTCTGCCACTTCCAAAGCCTACAGAACATTCCTTACAAAGTCTCACAAGATTGTAGAAAGCATCAATGTTTCTTTTGATGATTCATTCCAAATGACTTCTGAACAAATCAGTTCAGAACTCGGAACTAAAGGGAAATCCTCTGTCATCTCACGAGCAAAAGAAGACTTGGATCTTCTATTTTTAGAGATGCTCAACGAAAACATTGATCCTTCTGTTGGAACAATCAGGGTTTCTGAAGAACCATCCTCTGTCGGACAAAATCCTACAGGTTTGTCTCTAACTGGTCCTAATAATGCTTCATCTTCTTCTGTACATACTACAGATGCAATTGCCGAAGCAGAAGATGAAACATCAAGGAAAACGACCACAGAAGCTGCACAAACCACAGAAGAACCA
Organism: Saussurea involucrata; assembly: GCA_033807775.1. Lineage (NCBI taxonomy): Eukaryota > Viridiplantae > Streptophyta > Magnoliopsida > Asterales > Asteraceae > Saussurea > Saussurea involucrata. The sequence goes on along the minus strand of CM066318.1, from coordinate 65,100,714 downwards.
ATTACAGAGGAAATCGAGGACCAAGATTATACGTCCTCAGAGGAACAAACTCCACCACCACTCATACCAATCATTCCACAAACGGTAGAATCAACTACCAAGGCACGAAGAACAACAGAGGCTACACAAGAAGAAACACAAGAAGTCTCTAAAGAAAGTCTGAATGACATTGATGATCATCTCCCACGCACAACTCAATGGACAAAAAGCCATCCTCCAAGCCAAATAATCGGAGAACCTTCTGACGCAGTAAAAACAAGGTCTGCCACTGCTAACTTTTGTTTCTTTACAAATTTTATTAGTGTGATAGAACCAAAGAAGATTTCTGAAGCCCTAGATGACCCAAACTGGGTAGACGCCATGAAAGAAGAACTTTTGCAATTTGAGCGTAACAGAGTATGGACTCTAGTACCTCTGCCAAGAGGAAAACAGGCCATTGGGACTAAATGGGTCTACAGAAACAAGAAGGATGAAGATGGAGTGGTCATCAGAAACAAAGCAAGATTAGTAGCAAAGGGATATAGACAAGCATAAGGCATAGACTACGATGAAACTTTTGCCCCTGTCGCACGGCTCGAAGCAATAAGAATATTCTTAGCCTTCGCAGCCCACAGAGGTTTTAAAGTCTATCAGATGGACGTAAAATCAGCTTTTCTCAACGGTGAAATCCAAGAAGAGGTCTACGTTAATCAGCCACCAGGATTTGAAAGCTCAAAGTTTCCAAGGCATGTATACTACCTTGAAAAAGCTCTATATGGACTGAAACAGGCTCCACGAGCATGGTATGAACGACTTTCTACCTTTCTTCTAGTCAATGGTTACAACAGAGGTACAACAGATACTACCTTATTCTATAAACGCAAAAGTAGTGAGATAATGCTTGTACAAATATACGTAGATGACATAATTTTTGGGTCTACTAATTCAGAAGAGTGTAAAAGATTTGAAAAACTCATGCAGAGTGAGTTTGAAATGAGTATGATGGGAGAATTAACTTTCTTCCTCGGACTCCAAGTCAAACAATCATCAGAGGGAATTTTTATAAATCAAGCTAAATATGTCTCTGACATTCTTTCCAAGTATAGCCTCTCTGATACCTCTGCAATGAAAACTCCAATGGCCACTGGAAACAAGTTATTCTTAGATTCAGATGGCATCTCTGTAGAATGCACTCTCTACAGAGGCATGATTGGATCTCTGTTATACTTAACAGCAAGCAGACCTGACATTATGCATGCCACAGGTCTCTGTGCACGCTATCAAGCTAATCCAAAGAAATCACATTATGATGCCGTAAAGAAAATCTTTAGATACCTAAAAGGGACCAAAAATCTTGGTCTCTGGTATCCACAGAACTCTGGTTTTGGTCTTAAAGCTTATACAGATTCAGACTATGGAGGATGCATGCTCGACAGAAAGAGTACCTCTGGGAGTTGTCAATTCCTAGGTGGTAAACTAGTCAGTTGGACCTCCAAGAAGCAGAATTGTGTTTCCACATCCACTGCAGAAGCTGAATACGTTGCTGCCGCTAGCTGTTGTTCTCAGGTTCTATGGATGAAGACTCAGCTAAAAGACTACGGCCACATTCTGTTCAAAATACCCATCTTCTGCGATTCCAAAAGTGCTATTGCTATCTCTGCCAACCCTGTGCAACACTCAAAAACCAAGCATATCGATATAAGGTATCACTTCTTGAAACATCATGTTGAATACGGTACAATCGAAATGCATTTTGTGCCCACAGAATATCAACTCGCTGACTTATTCACCAAAGCACTAGACGAGAAAAGATTCAACTTCTTGGTAGGTAAGATAGGAATGATTAACATGGTGTGAAAATCCTCAGTAAGTATAGTTTTATATTCTGTAAATAATAAGTAAAATACATTGCTTAATTTATTGCTTTGATCGATTCTACTTCTGTATGTAAATTCTTAAAACCTTAAATAGTTCTTAAAATCACAGAGCTTCTGTAAGTCAACTAAGAACCTCTGACGACCCCTACAGAACCTCTGAAAGACCATGACCTATGTTCTATGCAAAACTTATCATTCTTTGATCCAAGCATAGGTCAAGGGGGAGCAAAAGGAAATTCCTTGATCTACAGAGGTGATTAGGTCAAGGGGGAGCAAAAGGAAATTACTTGATCTACAAAGGTGATTAGATCAAGGGGGAGCAAAAGGAAAATTCTTGATCTACAGAAGAGATTAGATCAAGGGGGAGCAAAAGGGGCCCTGAGATGATCTACAGAGGTAAATCTCTCAAAGGAAAGCCGAAGAAGAATGTCGATAATTCTCCATCGACAGAAGAAAGACAAAACTGCCGAGAACAGAAGAACCAAAAGGTATGTCTCTCGCACAAAAGGTTTTTGGAAAACAATTTTCTAGGACAAGAATTGTCAAATATGTCCTAAATATACTGTGAATAACATCTCAAAAATCAAAAGCTCAAAAAGTTTCACAAAATTCGAATTAGGAGAAATTTAAGGTCATAGAGCTTCTGTTGAGCTCAACAGAGCTTCTGCAGGAAATATGCTCTGTGATCACAAATTAACCTTCTGTCGATCTTTTGGAATGTTATCTCGGAAACCGAAAAAGCAGTCCATGACCTTCTCGAACAAACCGTTTTTTATAAACAGTTTTCTCGGACACAAACTTTCAAATATGTCCGAAAAACATCTCTTAAACCAAATCAAAAATTGGATGATCAAAAATACGAATAAAATTCTTTTTATGAGATTTTTTCTCTCATAGAACTTCTGCTGGCCCTCACAGAACTTCTGCAAGTTCCAACAGAGCCACAAAACCTCTGCGAAGCAAATTTCTTCACAAAAATCCGATTTTATCCTCTCCAATGCTTTTACAAATGTTTTGGTTAAAGAAGACCCCCACAGAAGTCATGATAACAATGAGATATATGAAAAAGGGATAAACATCAAAGATTTTCAAGATCACAGAGCCTCTGTAAACTACAGAAGCTCTGTCAATCTGATTACTTGGGCATCTCTGTAGTATTAACGGTTACTTTTTCTGCGAGTGAAACTCATATGGCTAAGAACAACTCCACGCGCCTAGCATTAATGGGCCGCGCACGACGTCCTGTCATTTTCTGACATGGCCTACGTGTCCCATTTTCATTGGGCAAACATGGAACGTTTTTTTTTTGGTAAGTTGAACCCGCCGCTCAAACTCGAGTGCGGATTCCAAACTTTAATCCATTGTCATATACTTTACCCTTTCGAAGTCTACCGTTTTACCATCCTATAAAAACAAACCTTACCCTCTCACAAAACTTTTTACAAACTCTCATCTTCTTCTCCGGCGATACCCTGCAAAACACTTGCAAATGGCTTCATCTTCTCGAGCTACATCCTCTGAACTCTCTCCGGCGAACTCAACGGAAAACTCCCCTGCTCATTCAGAACATTCTGAAAACCCTAGCCTTGCAAGAGATATTGAACAACAAGATTCCGGGGATTCCGCAGACTTTGCTTCGACAACACACTTGCAAAACTTCATAGCTAAGGATCATTTCGAAGCCACTCTTCCTATTAAATCCAACAACTGCTATTTGGTCCCCTCACCCACTACTTTCGGCGAAGCCCATGCCATACTTCTGAACATCATGGAAAACCATATCCTTTTCCCTCTACTATCAAGAACCCCTAACAGAATACCAGTTCGTTATTTGAACCAATTTTGGCAAAGCTGCCGATTTGATAAAGACGATTCTCTTATCAAAGGGTACATTTCAAGACCTGATAAAACTGAGCATCTTGAAATCAAGTTCAACAGAACAATGTTCTCACTTGAATTCAACCTACCAACAAGGGGTCTTCTGGGATTGAAAAGTTATGCAGAGCAACCAACAGACGAAGAGCTCTGTAGATTCGTGGAAATGCTTGGGTACAACACCCAACTACGGAAGAGAAATGACTTCCGCAGAGGCCGATTACCACCTCTGTGGAACACTTTGTTCTCTATTCTTAACAGATGCTTGACAGGAAAGATAGGGAGTATTGACCAGAGCTCACATCAAATCTTGAGCATCATGTACGGGGTTTACTATGATCTTCCACTAGATTATGCGACCATAATGATGCAAGAGATCATAAACACCATCGACAGAAAGAACAACTCAAAAAGGGTCAAAGAGAACGATCCCAACTTTCTACCACCTCTGCAATTCCAAAGAATATTGGGAGTACTGTTCGAACCTCTGCTGCTAATCCAAAATTGGCCAATGGAAGGGCCAACTCCCAAACAGTTCCCGATGAACAAAAATACCCCCACTGATCATGCTGATGGCTACTCACACTGCAGACCTCTGTCAAAGAAACTTCTGCGCTACGCATCGAACATATCCCTTAAGAAAGAGTATATACGCGATCATAGAACTCCAAAACCGAGTCCTATGACACCCCCGCGTTTAGGTGTTCCCCTAGGAACAATGATAGCAAAACCTCTTTCCACTCAAGCAGAAAAGGATAAAAAGTTAGCAAAACACATGGCTATTCAGCTCAGCTTCATAGCCAAACGCGCAGAAATAATGGGAAAGAAATCTTCAGCAAAGATCTCTGCTTCTACTCCAAAAGCTAAGAAGAGAAAAGTTGCAGAAGGCACATCAACAAGCACTGCAGAAGATAGACCTTCACCTCCCCATGCCACAGAGATTGGCTCCTCTGCACCTCCCCTTTTCACAAAACAGAAAAAGAAGAGATCCAAATCAACAGAGGAAGGGGCACCAAAACCAAAAAGGAGGAAAACCAAAAAGAAGCATGGTAAAACACTTAAAAAGTTGTTTACCATTGCAGAAGAGGAAATCATAGAGGGAGAGACTGCAGAAGAAGAAGATGCAGAAGTAGGAATGACAGAAGAAGGATATCAATCACCATATCAATCTCCAGATAGATTTGCTCACCAAGGAGACCTGAATGATTTCCTACAGAACCCCGAAATTGCAAACACCCTTAATACAGCAGGGTGGACGGCACAACCTCTCGACCACCACACTCCAGAAGAACAAGATTTCTTCATTTCTGGCATTGACACACATCTACACGAAGATGACACAACACCCAGAAATCAACCAGCCGAAACCCCTGTGATTTTACAAAACCCTTTCATTCAAGGATTGGACGTCCACAGAAGAAGTCCAAACCAAGCTTCAGAAGAAACAGAACAAATCGAAGCTGAGTGGAATACAACTAAAGTTACAGAGGCAACGGTTGTAGAAGAAACCACAGAAAAAGGGATAGAAATCTCAGAGGTAGATTCAGATGAAGAAGAGGCTATCTGGATACGAAAAGGTCTCTATCATCCGCATGTCATGGGATTATACGGATCTCATCACATGTATGACTCATTGTGCACAGAACCAGGAACTTCCACAGAACCAGAAGAAGAAACAAGAAAAGATGCCGAAGTTGAAGAAGGCACACATCAATCACCCCCTCCCAGTGCAACCCACATTTCTAACTCCGCAGGTCTAGCTGCAGAAGGAGTTATTGAAAAAGAGCAGCACAGCTCGATCCCAACCCAACCCATCCAGCCAGAGGTTACTCTTTCAACCTCTGTGCCCACAGAAACCGGGGAATCCATTCCTAGGGAGTCTCCTCAAAGAGACTCACGTAATGTTCGTGATCAATCGCCCCAGATCACACAAGAACACCCTACAGAGGAATTTGTTTCCTCTGACACGCACTTATTAAGACCCACACTTCTTTCAGAGAGAAGTAGAGAGCACAAAGACAAAGAGACTCTAGACAAGTCTCCTAGTCAACAGAAGGATATTCCAATACCCACCTCTGGAGTGGATTTGGACAATGTTCTTCTCAGAACTTCTGTAGGGATTGAAACTCATGTTTCTTCTCAAGGATCAGAAGGAAATCCTTCCATTCTCAACATACAAACAGGAATGAAAGAAGGTATCCCAGGAACAGGGATTCACTCTGGAGACGAATGTGTTCCTCCAGAGGTTACCACCGGAACACAAGTCACAAGGGATGAGTTCCAAACCCTTGAGACCTCTGTGAACCAAACCTTGAAAGAGTTGCAAAGCTCTTTCAAATCTTTTGCAGAGACAACATCACTGGCACTACTAAACCTGAACACCAAAATGGACAACCTGTCCACAGAGGTGAAAACTGCCATCTCACAGATCAAGTCTGCTGCTACCGCATCCACCACTTCTGCCGCAACAACTACTCCTTCTTCGATTGAGAACTCCATCAACAAGTTTCTTGATCAATTGAACAAACAGACTTCAGTGTCAACGGGCATCACTCCTGCAGATCTACAGAAGGCCCTACAAAAAGTTCAAGAAGAAGCCATGCGAAATACCATGCTGATGCAACCCAAAGACTACATGACAAGAGCACAGCTGACAGAACTTGGGCAGAACGTGATTAATCAAGTAACAGAAGTCATCCTTTCCTTCACCACTGCAAATGCTAATTTCGTCAAAGATTTCAGAGAAAGTGTAGGAAGGATGAGATTCAAAACAGAGGCAGAGCTAGCAACTCTTCTTGGCCTCTGTGATGATGTCTGCGCGAAACTGATCGCTGCTGGAGCCAAAATGCCAATGAAACCGGATGCTTCCTGCAGAGCAGAGGGTACATCAGACAAGGGTCAGGATGACTCTGATGATGATGACCATCCTGGTCCATCAGATCATCCTGAGGGGGAGAAAACTACAGAGAAAACTGCAAGCAGAGAACTTACAGGTCCACCAATAGCCGCAGAACCTCTGAGTCAAGCACCTCCAGAACAGACCCGACAACAACAAACTCAACAAACCACAGAGAATACACCCATCTCTGTGGATTCAACCTCTGAAGAACCCAACACTACAGAAGCAGATAAGCAAACCTCAGAGGCAACAACCGCCCCTGAGGTAATCATTTTAGAAGAAACAGATGAACCAACCACAGAGAAAACACCCACCTCTGTGGAAACACCCCAAACCATACCCAGAAGAAAGTCGATTGCCACCAAACCAAAAAGAGCAACGACCTCTGCTTCTGACATTCTGAAAAGGATGCACACAACAATAAGTGATCGAATGGTGAAGAGAGAAGAAGAAAGGCACAGGTTCACCTTAGCCTTCAGAATGGCAAGAAGATTCAATGAAAACACTTCATCAACAGAAACTGAGCTCACAGAAGAAGTCACCAAACAACCTCCAACAGAGGATACAGAGCAAGTCAAGCCAACAGAACCATCGCCACAAAAGTCCTCTAAATCACAATCGTCAAAATCCACAGAGGCAACCTCCATCAAACCTACTGAAGTACAAACCTCAAATCCCACAGAAGCAACAGGTTATGCCACGACAACAAAAGATAAAGGCAAAGGGATACTGACAGAGGAACCTAAGAAGAAGAAAACATTGTCAAAGCCAACAGAGAAACTGATGAAAAGTGCGTTTGACGCCTTTCAAACCCCAAAACCCGAAGAAGTTGACTGGGCACATGGATTGAAGCCTCTGTCAGAAACTCCCTTAACTGGTAGAGCTGCAGAAGTTGTTCAACATATGGAGAGTCTCAGAAGACAAATTCCACGACCTGGTCCAACACATGAAGAAATGGAAGAAGTGGTATACAAATACCTCTACAAACAATCCTTTCAGACAAACTATCCAATAGATCATGTGACAGATCCAAGGATCAGAGAAGAATTTGAGAACATCTTCACAAGAACAAAGGCAAGAGCCAAAGCAGATGTCTTCCCAATTCACAAAATCAAAAAGGTGATCTTCTGCAAATTCTCCTTCACAAGAACCTATCCAAGGGTCAGGTACAATCTTTACAAAGTCAGAAGAGAGAACAATTCAGAGTCTACCTTCGCTGATGCTGACTTAAGAAACATCAATCCATACGATCTACCTGACCTTCTGCAATGGACAAAGGACAACTACAATACAGAAGCAAACACCAGAGCCTATCAAGTATTGAGAAAAGCGATGAGGGAAAAGCTTCTACTATACAGCATGATAGATTTTCAGCTGGGAAAAGATCTTGGTCTCAAACATCTAGATCTACGACCACCAGAAGATCGCTGCCCACCAGACGCTGTGCCAAACTCAATCATCAGAGAACCAAGATTTGGGTTAGTATTTCAAAACCCACAACACCAGGTTAAACTTTTTGTACTCATGGATTGTCAGAAGTACGCAACCAGTACTCTGAGCAAATTCAGAGCAAGCCTTGTAAAATATAGAGGTACAGAGAAAATGGATAGAGATGATGCAGATACTTTCATCAGAGAAATAGACTCAACAATCCGCCTAAGAGAACTCTGCATCAGATTCTACAAAGAGATCAGAAAAGTCGGCAGAGACAACAGAAGCTACAACGATTTCAAAGATGCCAAAATCTGATTCTCAGACCTCCAATCTCTGCAAACAAAAGTTTATCTTTCATCGTACTCAAATGTAAAATGCCTCTGGCATATTTCTAAATGAAAGAAATTTCGAGGTATTATTTAACCTTTGTCTTATCTAACTTAGCTTAACTAAACACAAAGTCAAATTTTTATTTTTTCACTACTTAGGGGGAGATTGTTAGCTTCAATCTTCCTAATCATAGAAATACTTAGAAGTAGTGAAAAATAGGCTAAGTATAGAAAAGCCTCTCACAGAGGCTCTGCCACTTCTTCCAGAAGATCAAGTCCAGAAAGCCACAGAAGCTACAGAGGTAATCACAGAACCTCTGTAGTGCGCAAGAAGAAGATCAACTCGGAAACAAGTGGACTGCTCCACAGAAGGTCAGACCACAGAACCTCTGTAATGCCTTACAGAGCCTCTGTGGTCTGCTATGAAGACTTGGAAGATATTACTGGATACGTTCATCAACTTGCATGGAAAAGTACTGTCAAAACACGTGTCAAGCTCTGAGTGGACTCAATAGGGCATGGTACAAAATAGACGTCTGCGCCATTTAATGCATTTACCAATAGTACATCTGCTCCATTAAATGCGCATGGCTCAAACAACTGCTCACACCATCCAGTCCACTGTTCACACCATCCAGTTTACTATTCATGCCGTAAAAGGAACAGTGACCAACTTCATAGTCTTCTAAGAGTAGTATAAAAGGAAGTCTCATGTTGAGATCTTCCTAACGACGAATACACAAGGAATCACTAATACTCTCAAGCTTTATTGTCAAATATCTGAGTGTTATATTCACACACACACCAACAGTTCTTAATCTGTTCTTCGTTGTTCTTATTATATATTGAAAAACAGTAACTGTTCAAGAAATCCTTTTATTCCTTACTGTTTTCTTTATATATGTGCGTTCTAATATCTATCAAACATATCTGTTAGTTTAATACGCTTCCGCATCAAACTCTAAACTCCACTAACAGATTGTTAATCTTGATTAAGTGTATCTGGGTTCCAACAAGTAGCCTTCAATTGTAAGTAGAGTCTCATGCATAGCGTTCTTATGTGTAACATGAAATTTTCACGATTTAAGTTGAATGTGTAAATATAAATTTTGATCGAAAATGAGTCAGGATGTGCACGCGTATGTTCAAAGAAAAGGTGATTTCATTCACATTGCACATTGAAATTTTGAGCTTAACAATTTGCAAAGTATTTCACACTTTTAGTGATAAGTTAATTTTTTACAAAAAGGTCAAGAAAATGGTTACCTGCAATTCATTTATAACCAAAATGCTTATTGACCTATTGATATCATACAAATGAGTGTGAGAACCGACTGGCTTAATTTGTGTCGGTAATTCTTTCAGAATTGTGTCATATGAAAAGATTTTCATGCAATATATCACTGTCGTAATAACATCGTTCGGATTGAGCAAGAGTGAGGTTCACAGGAAGATGCATGCAAGCGATTCTCGAATCGTTGTGCAGGGCATTGAAGTTATAATAGTAATGGGGTCATGTGTACCCAAGTTGTTTCCAAATGTTGTTTATATAAAAAAAGGATAAAATGTACGAAATGATTTATTTACTGCATCGTCATGCATGAAGGCTATGAACTCACTAGGTCATAGAGTATTATATTTAAGCTAAGGAAGGACTCCGAGAGTGGAGAGGGGTTGGTCAAATCAGGGGAGGACGTTTGTAGTTGTGATATATGTGTTCAAGAAGAGATTTGGACAGTGGAAGAGTCAGAAATGGGATGATAGTATCGGTTGTATGAGGGTTTGCACCCTTGTTCGGTAACTAGAAGTACGGTTGTCTAGGGACATGTGTGTCTGGAGGAAGGACTTGAAGCCTTCAAGGTGATGGTGTAGCAACTCGTTTTTGAGTAGTGTGGTGAGAAAGAATGAAGTGTCCATGGCGTGGGAATATGAGTTTCGAGGTGAGCTTGTGATGTTAATGTTACTTGAGTAGGTTTCGAAAAGAGGGAGACCGATCATGAAGTTGATTATAACATGTTGGAAGGATTAGGCTCCGAAAGGAACCCTTGTTAAAGAATAAGTTAAGAAAGTATTTTCAGGTTGTCTGTTATTGTAGAAGTCGACAGTTGTGTAAGGTGGCCGAGGCCGAAGAAATGAACCAGAAGGTTGAAAGTTGATAGAACACCTTGTAGGGATGTTAAGAGGTTAAGTTATTGTTTTGAATAGGCGTCCTATTTACGAAGTATGGAGGGTTCGTAGAAGGAGGAGGTATGTAGCATGAGCGTAGTGGGTGTGTAGATCTTATCATTCAGTGAGGGACTGTGCCCTGTTTATGTAAGGGCTCAGATCGAAAAGAGCTAGCTAGAATGTTTGTGTTTGAGCTAATTGAGAACTCGTGAGTTATAGTTCAACAAGTTGGGAAAGGACTAAGTAGCGAGATAGACTCAATTATGTATTCGGGAGGATATGAAGGCAAGTTCTAATTGTGGAAATGATCATGAGATATCTGGTCTGCAGTGTGATGTTATGGGCATGAGTGTACGGATGTGTAGTGATAGTATTGTCAAGTTAAATGTGCCAGCTAGTGTCGTAGTGATGTGATGTTAGAGAGAGAGGAAGCATCAGATAGGAGCCTTTTTGGGGGTTTCGGATGAGGTGTACGATTTGTTAACGTAGGTGTAAGTTGACGTCGTGCTATGATTATGTTCAGAATAGAATGACGGAGTGGTGGTGGGTGGTTACCCAAAGGAGAAACCAAGTGTTTTTAGTTGTAAGAGTTGCTAAGTAAGCATATTTTTAGGATCATTGGAAGTTTAAAAAAGATGATGGGGCTGTTAGTCAAAATGGAGTGTAGTAGATGCGAAATCCTTAAAGTGTGTGAGTTGTGAAAGAATTGTTCGTGGAAGTAAAGGTTGGAGATCAAAGAATGTGTAGTGATGTCGAACACTAGTGTCGTTCCAAGACGACTTGGTTGAATGCCTTAAGTTAGGATATTGATGCAACTGATTGGTTATGTAAGTAATGAGAAAGTGTTATCGGCATGTGGAAAGGTCGGGAGAGAGGGGCACGAAATGTTTGGTGGGCAGTGCTCCACGCTAACGTGGGGAGGTGAAGATGGTATGTCGGAATAAGTGAATGAATTGGAAGTAGTAAGCTTGACAGTAATGCCGAGAGGTGTAGTGTTGTGTAGATTGTCACTGGTAAGTGTGTGAACTTTTGGAAAGAGTATTGAGGAATGGAATTGTGTATGATTTTGTGCAGGAAAGAAGTGGATAAGACAACTGAATGAGTTAAGTTAGTGACTTGGCGTGAAATGTTTAAACGAGTTGGTCGTGCAGTGATTAAGCTAGTGAGAGTAGTATGGTATGACCAGGGTTACTCCTCCCAGTGGAGTGAGAATAACCGGAGTTATGTTTTATATGACTGAACGAACGTGGCAATCAGCGAGGAATTGATGTGTTTCAGGATAAGTTTAATTTAAGTAGGTGAACACTTCAACGATGGGTTTGCAGGTTACTACTCTTAGTTAAGTATAAGTATGGGGTGGTGAAGTAGTGAGGATGTGAGATGATTGACGAACTGTGGTCTAGGTGGTCTGAGAAAGGGAAATGTTATCTGCATAGGCGATTGTTGGGTGGTGCAGGGTTGTGAGTTGTGATACGATGAAGGAACTCGGGATTGGGAGTTGTCGGGATGTACAGGGTTGGCCTTGTGCCAAGCTGTCAAGTAAGTGATTGTTTCTTAGTAACTGAATCTCGTGTTGTAGCGGGGTACTCCGCCAAGTTCCTCCTTAAAGGAAGTAAAGATGCATGAGAAGCCTTATTTAATTTTCTATTGTTAGGACCGACCGAATAGGAACAGTAGCCTACGAGTTAGAGTACCGTAAGAACTGAAGGGAATGCATCCAATGTTCCATGTTTCGAATTTAATGAGGTGGTTGACCGAGTCAGAAGTGGCATTACCTTGGGGAAGTGTCAGTTGTGGTGTGGGCTTGATACCCGCGCCTTTTCCAATGAGGAATTCCGGGGACGGAATTCTTTTAAGGGGGGGGGGGTGTTGTAACAACCCGAAATTCTAGTACAATGTGAAGGTTTGGTGGCTAAAGTCTAAGAAATGAAATCTTGAGTTAGAGGACCTTTTTGCAATTTATGAAAGGTATATATAGATGCCAAAACCCTAAATGAACATTTCTTTTGGCTTGCTGGTGGCTGAGCAAGAGAAGAGAAGGAGAGAAATAGAGATAAGAGAAAGGGGTTCTTGGGAATCAAGTGCTTTTAAGAAGGAGCATCACCAATTTTCGAATTAGAAGAAGAACTGGAATTGGAGGATGGTTCCACACTGATTCATTTCAGGTAATCCCAATCCTTATTTTGATTTGTTGCTGAGTTTGGTTTTTGGGGGGTTTTTGGTAAAAGTGGGAAATGATGCCCTAAGGAATGATTAAACACCCTAAATTCATGTTTGTATAGCAAAGAGTTGTAAGAAATGGATTTAGAATGTTTATGTAGTTATTTATCGCATTATCGTACAAATTAAAGGGATTTGAATAGGATTCGGCTACTGAACTCGTCCCAACACTTCGTCCGGAAAGTTTCTAGTGATGAAGGTTACCGGGTGAGTGTCCAGTAGGCTTAAGTGTCCGGACAAGTTGAGTTACCTGGTAAGTTGAGTTATCCGGTAAGTTGAGTTATCCGGTAAGTTGAGTTATCCGGTAAGATTGAGTTATCCGGTAAGTTGTGTGTCTGGGCAGTCGAGTAGTCCGGAAAGTAAGTGTCCCGAAAGGTTGGGCTAGGATCTGAGCAGTTGTATTTCATCTATTTCTCAGGTAGACCGACTGTAAGTCAGAAGTAAAGTAAAGCAAGATGTTAAATGCATCAGGTGAGTTCTCTCAACCCTTTTATGACGTACTATGTTTTACTAATCTGGTTTCTTTTACGAGCATGAACGTTTTATAAATGTTATGCATGTTTACTCAGCGAATGAAATAATGCTTAAAGTTTTCATAAACATGAGTTCGAAATGTTATGTGTATGCTATGTGAAGTCGGTTTACACGGTGGGGTCAGGGTGCTAGGGAATTTGATAATTCCTTGGGCATATGGAGGTTAGCTTGTAGGTTGGAATTCGTTTCCTCCTACATGAAGGAACAGGAGGTCCATTGGGGCTTCGGTGTAGACGAGAGGGTGTCCGTTAGGCCCCGCTCGAAGTAGCTTATGCAATCCCTGAACCCTGTGTTTAACCTTGTATGATGAGAATGTTAAGTGTACAAGCTGTTTAAAGAAATGATTTTGTTACTATGATAAATGTTTTATGGAGGGAATTCACTAGGCCTTTTGGACTAACCCTCGTTTTTCAAAACTAAAACCTTTTCAGGTATGCAAATAGTAGGAGGCTCAGATAAGTGAGCAAACGCAGGATAGAGTACAGATGCAGCTAGAGACAGTACAAGTGCCTCTGGTAGAAGTTAGATTATTCTCAGTTGTGTATAGGTTGTTTCCGCCAACCTTGGTTTATGAATGATGTAACGAGATTTCGGGACCCAGATTAGTAAATGTTATGATTTAATGTTATGTATGTCCTGTTGTGTTTTGGGATGTTACAAAATGACGAGGTGGTTTCTTATATATAAAGTGAAGTACTGATTCTTATTAGTTTAATATATAATACGTAAATGTTTTTCAAGAAAAGTATCTAATACGTAAAGGATCAAACCACTTAACGTGCTACAAAGAAAATCGAAAAATGTATAACGTCACCGCACATTGCGCGGTGCACAACACTAGTATATATATATATAAAGGAGAATGTAGGTGAGAAGATTAAGGATAGGTCTCCAAAGCCATTTATCTATTTTTCTATGATTTTGATTTATTTTAAATAAAAGTCATAAATTAAATGTTCTCATTAATTACTAAAACTTTTTATTTTTCATTTTATACTTTTATTAGATAGACTAACAATGCTTATAAATCAAAAATATTTTTAATATTGTATGTTTTTAACCTTTTTATGGATAAGCTAACAATACTTATAATTCAAAACTTATTTAATAAAATATATCTTTTATATATTTAATTTTTTGTTTTTCTTAATAAGTAAATAGGAATTTGATTTATTTTAAATAAACGTCATATATTAAATGTTCTCATTAATTACTAAAACTTTACATTTTTCATTTTATACTTTTATTAGATAGACTAACAATGCTTATAAATCAAAAATATTTTTAATATTGTATGTTTTCAACCTTTTTATGGATAAACTAACAATACTTATAACTCAATACCTATTTAATAAAATATATCTTTTATATATTTAATTTTTTGTTTTTCTTAATAAGTTAACAATGATTATAAATCAAAAAAATTAAGTTGTTTATTTTCTTAATAAGCTAACAAAACTTTTCATTTTTTATTTTATAATTTTATGATAGATAACAATCGATATGTAACAACCCAACAATTCGTAAACAATGCATTTCATATAAAATAAGTATCCCAAAATCGCGACCCAAAATTTCTTACATAATATCCAAAAATGGTTGGCGGAACAACCTACACAACTGAGAAATAATTTATAATGAACTATAGTGTCGCTACACTATCCAGCTTCCTCTTGCTAACGTCCTGCTCACTTGCTAGAGCCTTTCGATACTTGCTTTCCTGAAGGTTTTATTTTGAAAATACGAGGGTTAGACCATGAGGTCTAGTGAGTCCCTCCTGACAGTTCTCAAAAACATTTAAAAACAATTTAAAATTTCAGATATAAAACTTTCACATAACTTTTCAAACCAACACGGATAATCCGCACTCGTAAACGGCACTCTGAAGTCACCCTAAGGTGACAACGAGCCAGTCTCACGCTGCCTTACGTGGGGCCACACTACCCCTGGCATAAAAGGGTCTACTCTCCCGCATGAGCACTGGCGGGTCTACTCTCCCGTCTTAGCCAGTTTACGTCTAAAACAATGTATGCATACATCTCATATAAACTTTAAACATCTTCCATGCAGTTAAAAGCATAATAATAAAACATGGCATTTCTCATCATGTAATTACTTTAGAAAACACCTTAAAAGGGCACGTATTTTAGTTAGAAAACTCACCTGGCTTGCTCACTTCAAAGCTTCTCACCTACACTTCCGGTCTCTAGGTGGAACACCTATATTTAGGAAAAGAACATCAAACTCTAATAATTTATATTCGAGCTTGCTCCCGAACTTAACCCAAAACTTCCTAAGTTGATAGGTTACACATCTAACCCAAAAACGAAATTATTGGACTTTGTTTACCGTCCCCATTCCATAAATTCTAAATCTTATAATTTATACACCGAATTTATAGCATCAAACCCAAACATTAGATTCCGAATCCAAATTAACTTATGGATTTACGGCCCAAGAAAATAATACAAAATTTCCGGTTTCTTTCTAAATGGGTCTCGGCCCAACACAATTTGACTTCTAACTTTAAATACCAAACATGGATTGAAATTTAATTCCACCACCGAACACGTGACGAGTGTGTGTGTGTGTTCTGGATTCTAACATCACAACACAACCCAAGGCAACCTCCACTTTCAAATCTATTAAATTAATACCCACTAATCCAATCATTTGGTGGCCTTATTGTGGTTTTCGGTTAAACCCCACACACTCGGCCCAATCCAAGCACACACACACACACACAGTTCAACATTTATTTCCAATGAGGTCCCGATTTTGCTAAAACTCCGGCCCAAGATGGACACCGGAACATGCCTACACAACAAAGAAATCAACTCCGGTGTTTGCTCTAACTTCCGGTACATATCGGTGTCGCTATTCCAGTACCGGTAACTCCAAGTCCCGGTAACCACAGTCCCGGTAACCACAGTCTCGGTATTCGGCGATTACATAACTCGATTTCCTTAATACTCCATTTTAATCGGACTAAACAATAAATGATTTTTCTATAATTCTTTTACCATGGTTAGCAAGCGATAATCTCAACCTCAAACCTTCCCATTCTTATCTAAATCAGTTATTTAAGACATCTGATTTGGGTTATTCCCATTTATGCTCTTAGTGGCTTTTACCACTTAATCATGGAGAAATGAATAGAAATTTATTTACCCACTATTTCTTACATGAACAAAAATACATAAGAGAGACGATTTCTTACCAGTTTAGGAGCTCTCTTACTGAAAACAAAACGGATTGCCCTTCTTTCTCTTCCTTTGTTTCTCTCTAGCTCTCGTTATCTCCATCTCTCGCTGTCTCATTTCTCTCGTCGTCTCCCTCTCTCGCTGTCTCTCTCTCTCGCTGTCTCTTTCTCTCGTCGTCTATCTCTCTCTCTCTCTCTCGCTGTTTCTTCCCGGCGCACACACAAGACCATTAATTCTTTCTCTATGTTTCCCTTTCTCGATATGCAGTCACACACACATACATAACCCTAAAATGTTTCTTATCCCATTCACAAAAGCAGCGCACAAAAGGAGAATTAATTTCCCATTTTTTTTACCCTCATAAGTTTTCACAATATCCAATTATACCCCCCTTAACTTCCATTTAAACACAATACTCATTTTGGGCTATTACAATCTCCCCTCCTTAACAGAATTCCGTCCCGGAATTCACACTAATAATAACCGGTGTAGTTGATTATTAAAACTTACATTTCAACTCTCGGAATAGATCTTAAAACAAAACAAAACAATAACATCATAGTTCCATGCTTTCGCTGCGCAACTCTGACTAAACTCACAATCTCTGATTATAACAGGAAAATACAATCATCTTATTTTCCATCTTCCAATCAAATCTATTAATTCAGGAACACCACAAAACTTGGTTTCCATAATTCTTTCGATTAACCATACTTAGATTCACCGTAACTAATTCTTTAATGATCAGTGTGCCATTCTCAAAGACACTTCCTCAAGAATCCTCGTAATCCATCTTACAAATCACATTATACAAATAGAGGTTGTAAGCATCTCAATGTTTACAAGTCCCTAATTATCCTTATTTGATTCTTGACTACAATAACAGTTTCCGCACTCAACTGCCTTTCTCGAATAGTGCAATATATTACCACCGATCCTTACCGCATAAAACAATACAATTCATTCTCTTTATCACAAGCAACCTTAACTTGACCAACTCATTTAAAATATAATTTATCAACTTATTTCAAATGACAAACTCCAATTGAGAGGTAGTTCATTTCTTTCTATCAACCATAAATTATCATATTTAATAACTTAATATCAATATCTCGCTATTTCGGTATTCACAAAATTCCTCAGTCAAAACTGATTCCTTAATTAACAACTTCCACCGAGTAATCCATCAATCCGCAATTTCCCAAAATAATTTGAAAATTACTTATTCCATCATACTACTATCAACTTCTCACTTTAGCATATTGTTTCTCCCTTATCAATACTTAGTAAGAATCTCGATAGAATCGTAACACATCCTGTAATAACAAATAATGTCATTACTTAACAAATCTATATAATTTTAATCAACCAATCAAAGGCTTATACATTTCTCATGACATTTCAAATCAACCAATGATCATACGACCACTCCGACCCTTAATCATCATCATGTCATTCCTTAAACATAACCAAATTTCCAACTATTTCCTTCTAGGATCATTCTCTCACACATAAGAAACAATTCACGCCCTTTAGAGATTTAGCATCTACTACACCACAATTTGACTAACACACCTCTCGACCTCTTTAAATTCCAATGATCCCAACATATGCCTAATTAGCGACTCTTACAACCAAAAACACTTGGTTTCTCCTTTGGGTAACCGCCCACCACTACTACGTCCTTCTATCCCGAACATAATCACACCATACAGTCAACTTACACCTTATGTGCTCCAACAATCTGGTTAACAGATCGTACATCTCATCCGAAACCCCCAAAAGCTTCTATCTGATGCTTTCTTTTTTTTCTAACATCGCCTTACTACGATACTAGCTGGTACATTTAACTTTGCAATTAATGCCATTACATAACTTTACATTCCTCACTCATAACATCATACTGTAGACCAAATCTCTCATGGCCATTCTTACACAATTCATCCTCGCCTTCACATTCTCTCGCATACACAATCGAGTCTATCTCGCAACTTTGTTCGTTCTCACTCTAGCTGAACTATAACTCCCTAGTTCCCAATTAGTTCAAATGTAATCGTTCTTGCTCGCTCCTACGATCCGAGCCCTTACATAAGATGGACACTGTCCCTCACTGGACGATAAAATCTACACACTCGCTTCGCTCGAGTTACATACCTCATCATTCTACGAACCCTCCATACTTCGTAAATAGAACGTTTAATCAAAACAATAACTTCTCGACCTCTTAACACCCCTACAAGGTGTTCCATCAACCTTCAACCTTCTGGTTCAAGTTTTCGTCCTCGGCCATCTTACACATCTGTCGACTTCTACCTCAACTGACAACCGGTAACTACTTTCTTAACTTATTCTTTAACATGGGTTCCCTTACGGAATCTAATCCTACCAACACATCATAATCACTTCATAACACGTCTCCCTCTTTTCTGAACTTACTTCTGTAACATCGATATTACAAGCTCACCTCAAAACTCATACCCAACACCGTGGACATTTCGCTTCTACCTCTCAACACTACTCATAACGAGTTGCTAATACCAACATCTCGATAACTTCTACTCTTTCCCCTGGACCCAACCGTCCCTCGACAACCGTACCTCCAGTTACCGAACAAGGGTACAGACCCTCATACAGTCGACATTATGATTCACTTCTGACTTTCCACTGTCCCCCTCTCCTCTTGAACATATGTACCAAAACTACATACGTCCTCCCCTGATTTGTCCAACACCTTTCCACTCTTGGAATCTTTCCTTATCTTAGAATATAATATTCTCCAATCTAGTGAGTTCGTAGCCTTCATGCATGACAACGCATTAAATAAATCATTTCGCACACTTTATCATTTTAATAAACCACACTCGCAACTATCTTGGGTACACACGACCCCATCATCCTCATAACCTCATTGTCCCGCACAACGATTTCAAGAATCGTGTACATGCATCTATCCGTAAAACTCAATCTTACTCAGACCGAACAATGTTATTACGACAGTAATATATTGCATGAAAATCTTTTCATTTGACACAATTCTGAAAGAATTACCGACACAAAGTAAATCAGTCGGTTCTCACACTCATTTGTATGTTATCAATAAATCAATAAGCATTTGATTGTAAAAGTTTGGCTGGCAAACGTTTTCCCGACCTTTTTGTAACAATTTAACTTATCATTAAAAATGTGGAATACTTTGCAAATCGTTAGACTCAAAATTTCAATGTGCAACGTGAATGAAACCACCTTTTCTTTAAACATACGCGTGCACTTTCTGACTCATTTTCGATCAAAATTTATATTTACACATTTAACTTAAATCATGAAAATTTCGTGTTACATAAAAGAATACCATGCATGAGTCTCTACTTGCAATTGAAGGCTACTCACTCAAATAAGGTCAATCGCTTTACTCCCGCGGCTTACCCTTGACATTTTACCTACGACCAAAGGTCGCCCTCTCGGTTATGCAACCACTTACTGTACATGCGTTCTACCTCTCACCTACTCAACCATTTCCTACTACTTTCGTTTCGATCAACTATCTCACTTTCTACTTCTACATGCTTTCAATTCACTATAGGTATCTTATTTCATTACCCTGCCATTGAAAAGCTAGATTAAGAAGTCAGGGCTCTATTGATACACTCAAGATTTCAACACTGTTATTCCTTACCATACTAACTGATCTTATCCCACGAATTCTAGAACTGGGACTTTCTAGAAACAGGAGTCTTACTCAAAATCAATCATTTTATCTCTCCAAACCCACGAAGATCTATCTCTAAACGACTCATAACATTCTAAACGACATTTCGTCTCTACGATGTATAACTTCTTCACATCATAAATGATTTCTCATGAAACTTCCCCAACAAGGGGTCTCAGTCTACCCCTCAGGGATCTTGCTGACCATCTAGATTACTAGAACACGACACATGACTAGCTTCAGACTACAACTTCGGAATAATAAGGCAGGTTAAGCACATACATGTACCTGTGAGTTCGCAATTACAATGGCCAGGTGTAATCTCAAACTTACCTTACATGACAGTCCTCAGTACCCTATTAGTCCTATCTCTACAACAGTGCCCTCCTAACGCATATCTGATGTCTACAATAGTGTCTTCCTAACGCATTTCCTGATTCTCAGTTGTAGTTTCTACTTCCAAAGTTTAACTTTAGGCCCGTCCGGTCACCTAAATCCCTTAAACTATGGCTCTGATACCAACTGTAACAACCCAACAATTCGTAAACATAGCATTTCATATAAAATAAGTATCCCAAAATAGCGACCCAAAATTTCTTACATAATATCCAAAAATGGTTGGCGAAACAACCTACACAACTGAGAAATAATCTATAATGAACTATAGTGTCGCTACACTATCCAGCTTCCTCTTGCTAACGTCCTGCTCACTTGTTAGAGCCTTTCGATACCTGCTTTCCTGAAGAGGTTTTATTTTGAAAATGCGAGGGTTAGACCATGAGGTCTAGTGAGTCCCTCCTGACAGTTCTCAAAAACATTTAAAAACAATTTATACTTTCAGATATAAAACTTTCACATAACTTTTCAAACCAACACGGATAATCCGCACTCGTAAACGGCACTCTGAAGTCACCCTAAGGTGACAACGAGTCAGTCTCACGCTGCCTTACGTGGGGCCACACTACCCCTGGCATAAAAGGGTCTACTCTCCCGCATGAGCACTGACGGGTCTACTCTCCCGTCTTAGCCAGTTTACGTCTAAAACAATGTATGCATACATCTCATATAAACTTTAAACATCTTCCATGCAGTTAAAAGCATAATAATAAAACATGGCATTTCTCATCATGTAATTACTTTAGAAAACACTTTAAAAGGGCACGTATTTTAGTTAGAAAACTCACTTGGCTTGCTCACTTCAAAGCTTCTCACCTACACTTCCGGTCTCTAGGTGGAACACCTATATTTAGGAAAAGAACATCAAACTCTAATAATTTATATTCGAGCTTGCTCCCGAACTTAACCCAAAACTTCCTAAGTTGATAGGTTACACATCTAACCCAAAAACTAAATCTTATAATTTATACACCGAATTTATAGCATCAAACCCAAACATTAGATTCCGAATCCAAATTAACTTATGGATTTACGGCCCAAGAAAATAATACAAAATTTCTAGTTTCTTTCTAAATGGGTCTCGGCCCAACACAATTTGACTTCTAACTTTAAATACCAAACATGGATTGAAATTTAATTCCACCACCGAACACGTGACGAGTGTGTGTGTGTGTTCTGGATTCTAACATCACAACACAGCCCAAGGCAACCTCCACTTTCAAATCTATTAAATTAATACCCACTAATCCAATCATTTGGTGGCCTTATTGTGGTTTACGGTTAAACCCCACACACTCGGCCCAATCCAAGCACACACACACACACAGTTCAACATTTATTTCCAATGAGGTCCCGATTTTGCTAAAACTCCGGCCCAAGATGGACACCGGAACATGCCTACACAGCAAAGAAATCAACTCCGGTGTTTGCTCTAACTTCCGGTACATATCGGTGTCGCTATTCCAGTACCGGTAACTCCAAGTCCCGGTAACCACAGTCCCGGTAACCACAGTCTCGGTATTTGGCGATTACATAACTCGATTTCTTTAGTACTCCATTTTAATCGGACAAAACAATAAATGATTTTTCTATAATTCTTTTACCATGGTTAGCAAGAGATAATCTCAACCTCAAACCTTCCCATTCTTATCTAAATCAGTTATTTAAGACATCTGATTTGGATTATTCCCATTTATGCTCTTAGTGGCTTTTACAGCTTAATCATGGAGAAATGAATAGAAATTTCTTTACCCACTATTTCTTACGTGAACAAAAATACATAAGAGAGACGATTTCTTACCAGTTTAGGAGCTCTCTTACTGAAAACAAAACGGATTGCCCTTCTTTCTCTTCCTTTGTTTCTCTCTAGCTCTCGTTATCTCCATCTCTCGCTGTCTCATTTCTCTCGTCGTCTCTCTCTCGCTGTCTCTCTCTCTCTCGCTGTCTCTTTCTCTCGTCGTCTCTCTCTCTCTCGCTGTTTCTTCCCGGCGCACACAGGACACACACACAAGACCATTAATTCTTTCTCTATGTTTCCCTTTCTCGATATGCAGTCACACACACATACATAACCCTAAAATGTTTCCTATCCCATTCACAAAAGCAGCACACAAAAGGGGAATTAATTTCCCTTTTTTTTCACTTTTACCCTCATAAGTTTTCACAATATCCAATTATACCCCCTTAACTTCCATTTAAACACAATACTCATTTTGGGTTATTACAGATATATATATATATATATATATATATAAAGGAGAATGTAGGAGAGAGGATTAAGGATAAGCTTCCAAGACCATTTATCTATTTTTATAGCATTTTGATTTATTTTAAATAAAAGTCATATAATAAATGTTCTCATTAATTACTAAAACTTTTCATTTTTCATTTTATACTTTTATTAGATAGACTAACAATGTTTATAAATCAAAAATATTTTTAATATCGTATGTTTTTAACATTTTTATGGATAAACTAACAATACTTATAAATCAAAACTTATTTAATAAAATATATCTTTTATATATTTAATTTTTTGTTTTTCTTAATAAGTAAATAGGATTTTGATTTATTTTAAATAAAAGTCATATATTAAATGTTCTAATTAACTACTAAAACTTTTCATTTTTCGTTTTATACTTTTATTAGATAGACTAACAATGCTTATAAATCAAAAATATTTTTAATATTGTATGTTTTTAACCTTTTTATGGATACACTAATAATACTTATAAATCAATACTTATTTAATAAAATATATCTTTTATATATTTAATTTTTTGCTTTTCTTAATAAGTTAACAATCAATATATATATATATATATATATAGGAGAATGTAGGAGAGAGGATTAAGGATAGACCTCCAAGGTAATTTATCTATTTTTCTAGGATTTTGATTTATTTTAAATAAAAGTCATATATTAAATGTTCTCATTAATTACTAAAACTTTTCATTTTTCATTTTATACTTGTACATCCCAAAACAAACAAATATGCTAAGAGCTACATCTTTAATTCAAAACGCCAAAATGGCACAACGTGTTCACGCTATCTAGATTACAACACAGGGTTTGCGGAAACAACCCTAAATACAGTTGAGAAATCTAACTACGTATATAAGGAAGTTCTTCTACTTCTTCTAAACGCAAAGCTCCGACCCACGTCTTGCTCAATACCTCTAAACGTGTTCTCGGCTACCTGCTTACCTGAAAAGGTTTTAGTTTTGAAAAGCGAGGGTTAGACCACGAGGTCTAGTGAGTTCCCTCCACACCAAGTCACACCAAAATATTTCAGTTTATAAAATCAGTTATGAAAGCATTTGTATAAATCATAACAAACACACAAAATTGATATGCACACATTGACACATGCTACTGGCACGCGCTAAAGTCACACACACCGTGACAGCGCAATCGGACACACACCGCCCATGTCACACACACCGTGACAGCGTAATCGTCCACACACCGCCCATGTCACCCACATCGTGACAGTGTAATCGGGCACACACCGCCCCTGTCACACTAAAGCCAGAGCATGGTCACATACCTTTAGATCACACATATTGTCACACAATTAATCATCGCTTCGGAATAGAAATAGTTGGAAAGCACACCGTTAGATAATAATCACACCACACACTTACTCGCCATTTTTCAGTAAAAGTAATTGAAAAGCACGCCGTTTAAATGATCACCATGTCACACACTAGTTCTTCACTTTATAATAATAGCAGTTGGAAAACTCACAATTAGGTAATAATCATCAGCCACACATTTGTATAAAATTTAGGTTCAGAAAGACAAACCTGACATCTTGCTTAATCCTCTTACTAGATGGATTCTCCCTTCAACTGCACCTATAAGGATACACACTACCGTGATAAGTCACTTGATCGAAATACACACTCACACGGGTAACACCTCGGCCTAATAGACTGAACTACAGGGTCACATGAACACTGTCTGGAAGATTTATCCGGACAACCAAATCTACCCGGATAGTCTGAACTTTCCGGACAATCAATGTAATAACCGAGATTTTAATTTAGTCGGTAATTGGGAATTGTGGTAGAATTTCGAGTTTTAGAAAGTTGTGTGGCCTAAGTGTGAAGAAATGTAAGTTTAGTGCTTAGTGTGAAAAGTATATAAAGAATGAGAAACCCTAATTTGCTCATTTTTCTAGCTTTTTCTAGTGTGTGTGAGTGTGTGCGGCTAAGAGAGGGAGCAAGAGGAGATTTGTAGCATTTGAAGAAGAGAATATAGTGTGGCAGCTGAACATTTGATTTATCAGTAGAAGCTGCAGGTAACTATTAACCCTTCCTCTTATTTGGTTTTGGTGAAATGTTTGGGTTGTGAAGAGAAACTAGGGTTCATGAAGTTTCTTATGATTTCCTCATTTAACTGTTAAAAGGGTTTAGGAATGGGTTGTTGTGCTAATCATCGACCCATATTTGTAAATCTGGAAGTGTTGGGAGGATTAGGGCAAGAGGGATATAAATTCCTGCGTTTTTGGTGTTTTACGTCTCGTCCAGAAACCTTCAATTCAGGATGATGTCCGGAAGTTTCGGTAGTGTCCGGATGAAATGTAGTGTCCGGATGAAGGGTAGTGTCCGAGTGAGTCTGTTGTCCGGGTAGAAAACGTCCGGATAGCTTTGGGCCCGGATAGTCTTAGGCGTCCGGATAGCTTTGGGCCCGGATAGTCTTGGGTGTCTGGATAGCTTTGGGTCCGGATAGTTTTGGGGTCCGGATAGCTTTGGGTCCGGATAGTTTTGGGTGTCCGGATAGCTTTGGGTCCGGGTAGTTTTGGTTGTTCGGATAAAGTTCCTGAGAGTAGCTGTATGACACTGTAGGGCAGTCTGCTAGTCCGAGGTGTTACCCGTGTGAGTGTGTAGTTCGATCAAGTGACTTATCGCAGTAGTGTGTATCCTTATAGGTGCAGTTGAAGGAAGAATCCAGCTAGTGAGAGGATTAAGCAGGACGACAGGTGAGTCTTTCTGAACCTAAATTTTATACAAGTGTGTGGTTGACAACTATTGTCTAATGGTGGGTTTTCCAAATACTTTTATTACAAACTGAAGGTTTAGTGTGTGGCATGATTATTATTTAACTGTGTGCTTTTCAATTATTTTTATGGCAAAACGATGACAAGTGTGTGGTGTGGATTTTTATCTAACGGTGTGTTATACAACTGCTGCTGTTTCAAGCGATGATTAATTGTGTGAAAGTATGTGTTTCGAATGAAGAAACAGTGTGTTTGAAGATTATTATGTAACAGTGTGCTTTTCAACTGCTTTTATTTCAAGGCAAGGTATGAATGTGTGATTCATAAGTGTGGCTTATATGTGTGATTTAAATGTGTGTGACAATGCTCTGGCTATTGTGTGACATGGGCGGTGTGTTCCCGATTACGCTGTCACGGTGTGTGAGACATGGGCGGTGTGTGCCCGATTGCGCTGTCACGGTGTGTGTGAGTTTAGCGCGTGCCAGTAGCATGTGTCAAAGTGTGCATATCAATTTTGTGTGCTTGTTATGATTTATACAAATGCTTTTATAACTGATTTTTATAAACTGAAGTATTTTGGTGTGACTTGGTGTGGAGGGAACTCACTAGACCTCATGGTCTAACCCTCGATTTTCAAAACTAAAACCTTTTCAGGTAAGCAGGTGGCCAAGAGCAAGATTAGAGGTTTGGCAAGTCGTGGGTCAGAGCTTGCGTTTAGAAGGAGTAGAAGAACTTCCTTTTATGTCTAGTTAGATTTCTCAGCTGTATTTAGGGTTATTTCCGCGAACCCTTTGTTGTAATTCTAGATAGTGTGACCATGTTGAGCCATTTTTGGCGTTTTAAATTTAAAGATGTATATTCTTGCAAGATAGTTTGTTTCGGGTTGTTACAGTCAATCCGAACACTTCCGGGTTCTCAAGGGTTTCCGGTTAACTACCGAAAACCACCACCACAACCTACCCGGATAGAAGACACACCCGGACACCACATCTTAACTGGACACCACCCAAAACGTTCGGACACTACCCTGCTCTGAAGGTTTCCGGACGCGACGAAAAACACCAAAACGCTGGGGAATTAAACACTTCTTATCCTAACACCAAAACGCTGGGGAATTAAACACTTCTTATCCTAATCTTCCCAACACACCCAGAGATTGATTATAGGTCGATAGTTTACGAATCATCCCACCCTAAACTCCTCTTAAACAGATTAACTGAGGAAACACAAGAAACCCACCAAAAACCCAAGTTCCTTCTCAAACTTCCAATACATTTCACCTCAACAAAAGAAGAGAAAGGATTTGTAGTTACCTGCAGATTCCACTGATAAATCCAATGTTCAGCTGCCACACTATATTCTCTTCTTCAAATGCTACAAATCTCCTCTTGCTCCCTCTCTTAGCCGCGCACACTCACACACACTAGAAAAAGCTAGAAAATGAGCAAATTAGGGTTTCTCATTCTTTATATACTTTTCACACTAAGCACTAAACTTACATTTCTTTACACTTAGGCCACACAACTTTCTAAAACTAGAAATTCTACCACAATTCCCAATTACCGACTAAATTAAAATCTCGGTTATTACAATACTTTTATTAGATAGACTAACAATCATTAATATATATATATATATATATATATATATAGGAGAATGTAGGAGAGAGGATTAAGGATAGACCTCCAAAGCCATTTATCTATTTTTTTTAGGATTTTGATTTATTTTAAATAAAAGTCATATATTAAATGTTCTCATTAATTACTAAAAACTTTTCATTTTTCATTTTATACTTTTATTAGATAGACTAACAATACTTATAAATCAAAAATATTTTTAATATTGTATGTTTTTAACCTTTTTATGGATAAACTAACAATACTTATAAATCAAAACTTATTTAATAAAATATATCTTTTATATATTTAATTTTTTGTTTTTCTTAATAAGTAAATAGGATTTTGATTTATTTTAAATAAAAGTCATATATTAAATGTTCTCATTATTTACTAATACTTTTCATTTTTCATTTTATACTTTTATTAGATAGGCTAACAATGCTTATAAATCAAAAATATTTTTAATACTGTATGTTTTTAACCTTTTTATGGATAAACTAATAATACTTATAAATCAATACTTATTTAATAAAATATATCTTTTGTATATTTAATTTTTGGTTTTTCTTAATAAGTTAACAATCAATATATATATATATATATATATATATATATATATATATATATAGGAGAATGTAGGAGAGAGGATTAAGGATAGACCTCCAAGGCCATTTATCTATTTTTCTAGGATTTTGATTTATTTTAAATAAAAGTCATATATTAAATGTTCTCATTAATTACTAAAACTTTTCATTTTTCATTTTATACTTTTATTAGATAGACTAACAATCATCAATCAATATATATATATATATATATAAAGGAGAATGTAACAACCCAAATTCTAGTGGGTTTTAGAGTTTGGTGGTCAAAGTGGAATAAATGAAAGCATTCTTGAGGGGCTGAATTATCAATTGGTGAAAGAGGTGTAGGGCACAAATCCCTAGGGCAGCTTTCACTTCACAAATCAGTAAATTTGGGTGTTGGTGTTGGCGGCTAAGAGAGAGCAAGAGAAAGGAAGAAAAGTTTGAGAAGAAATCAAGAGAAAAAGGAAGGATCAAGCTAGAATCTGCAAGGTAATACATCCTAATTCGTTCTTCTGATTAGGATAGTGCTTCTCCCTCTCTTTGTTATGAATCCTTAGGACTGATGTTGATGATTACTTGAGTTTTCACCATTTTTCCTTGAAAATAAGTTTTATGGGTTTTGTCTTAATGAATCGATTTTAAGAGATTAAAGTGGGATTAATTGGGTATTTGAGGTTGGTGGATGAACCCTTGAGGTTATCTAATCAAGCTAATGGCTAAAATCAGGTTAGAAATCACTTTTAAGGAATTATTTTCGAACATCAGTCGTATCCGGACACCTTCAGTTCCTGATGATATGGTGGTTTCCGGATACGGATGCTGGTTTCCGGGTGAATCTTTATGGTAGTTTCCGGGTGGGTGTTTTCCGGGTAGATATCCGGACAAGTTGGTATCCGGACAAGTAGATATCCGGACAATTAGATATCCGGACAAGTAGATATCCGGACAAGTTGGTATCCGGACAAGTAGATATCCGGACAAGTAGATATCTGGACAAGTTGGTATCCGGACATTGTGTGCTGGACAGTAGGTTGAGCCATTTAATCTGATCCGAATCTAATGCCCTTAGGTGTTCGATTGGTTTAGCTGGGAAGAGTTTAAGAAGTGCGTTCTACGATAATCAAAGGTGAGTTCTCTCACTCCTTTTTATGACGTACCCTTTTTACTGAATATGGTTCCTTTATCGAGCATGAATTGATTTATAAAAGTTATGCATGCTTTCATGATTTACATGTTTACCCACAAACGAAAGATGTTTTATGTTTTCATGCATATGGTTTCAATGTATGTGTATGCTATGTGGAGTCGGTTGCACGGTGGGGACGGGGTACCTTGGGATCTCTGATCCCTTGGGCATATGGAGGTTAGCTTGTAGGTTGGAATTCGTTTTCTCCTACATGAAGGAACGGGGAGTCCATTTGGATTCCAGCGTAGACGAGAGGGTGTCTGTTAGGCCCCGATCGGAGTAGCTTATGCAATTCCCTGAACCCCGTGTTTAACCTTGGATGATGTTATGAGAAAGATGTGAAAGTATTTTCTTTATGAAATGATCTTTATATTGTGATAAATGTTTATGGAGGGAATTCACTAGACCCTTTTGGTCTAACCCTCGCTTTTCAAAAAACTAAACCATTTTCAGGTAAGCGCGCTATGAGTTCTTCTAGTAAGGACTAGGAGTGACCCAAGGAGGATTTGGAGACTAGAGCGACTCTAGAGTTTGGATTCTAATGACAATAGTTGTAGCTCTCGGCTGTAGATTTTAGACTTCCGCTGTCAAATTTTGTTTAGTATAGAAGAATGAATATTGTTGGACAAGTTTAATTATGTAATCGGAATGCTTATTTCTGCTTGAATGCATGTTATGTTTTTTGGGACGTTACAAATGGTATCATAGCCTTAGTTTAAGGGATTTAGGTGACCATTCGGGCCTAAACTTAAACTGTAAGATGAGGAACACAGCCGAGACATAGGATTGCCTCTAGGAACGATCACTATAAATGCGCTTAGGAATAAGGTGCCAAGGACAAACGTGTAAGGTAAGTTTGGGATTACACCTGGCCAGTGTAATTACGAACTTACAGGTACATGTGCGTGCTTACAATACCTTACTTATAGCAAATTTGTTGTGTCACGTTTAGCAAGGATTAACTATCGGTTTCTTTCAGTTTAGCGCTATGGCTGGGAGAACGTTGAGGAATAGGTCAGCAAGATTCCTGAGGGATAGACCGAGCTCCATTGCTTGGGGAAGTGTCGTGTAAGAGTCATTATGATGTGATGTATGTAGACATCGTAGAGAAGAAACGTTGTGAAGAATGTTATGAGTCGTCTAGAGGTAGCTCTTCGTGGATTCGGAGAGGATGAATGTTTGAGTTTGAGTAAGCCTCCAGTTTCGGGAGAGTCCTAGTTATGGAAATTATGGGATAGATCAGTTGGGATGGTAAGATAGAACAGTGTCAAAACCTTGAAAGTATCAATGGAGCCCTGACTTTTAGCCGATCTTTTCATTGGCAGAATAAATGGAATAAGATACTTATAGTGAATTGAAAGCATGTAGAAGTAGAAAGTGAGATAGTCGATCAAAGCGAAAATAGTTTGAAATGGTTGAGTAAGTGAGATGTGGAACGCATGTACATCAAGTTAGTGCTTGATCGAGGGGGCGACCCTTGGTCGTAAGTGGAGTATCAAGGATAAGCTGCGTGAGTAAGTGGTTAACCTTGTTGAGTGAGTAGCCTTCTATTGAAAATAGAGTCTCATGTATAGCGTTCTTTTATGTAACAAGAAATTTTCACAATTTAAAATAAAAACATAACTGTCAACTTTGAACAAAATGAGTCAGCTTGTACGAGTACACGTTTAAAAAAAAGGGATTTCGGTTACGTCGTACATTGAAATTTTGGGCTTAACGATTTGCAAAGTATTCCACACTTTTAATGATAAGTTAAATTGTTACAAAAATGGTCAAGAAAATGGTTACCTGCAATTCACTTATACCAAAATGCTTATTGACCTTTTGATATCATACAATTAAGTGTGAGAACCGACTGATTTACTTTGTGTCGGTAATTCTTTCAGAATGGTCTCATACGAAAAGATTTTCATGCAATATATTACTATCGTAATAACATTGTTCGGATTGAGCAAGATTGAGGTTCACGGGAAGATGCATGCCAACGATTCTCGAATCGTTGTGCAGGGTTTTGAAGTTATAAGAGTGATGGGGTCACGGGTACCCGAGTGTTTCTAAATGTTGTTTATTTAAAATGATAAAATGTGTAAAAGGATTTATTTACTGTATTGTCATGCATGAAGGCTACGAACCCACTAGGTCGTAGAGTATTACGTCTTAAGCTAAGGAAGAACTCCGAGAGCGGAGAGGCGTTGGTCAAGTCAGGGGGGAACGTATGTAGCTTTGGTATATGTGTTTAAGAGGAGAGTTGGACCTTGGAAGAGTCGGGAATGGATTTTAGTGTCAGGTGTATGAGGGTCTGTACCTTTGCTCGATGACTGAGAACATAGTTGCCGAAGGGCGATGGTGCCCGGAGGAAGGACTAGGAGTCATCAAGGTATTGGTTTTAGCAACTCTTTATGAGTAGTGCTGTGAGGCAGGAATGAAAGGTCCACGATGTGGGTCATGAGATTCGAAGGGAGCTTGTAATATTGATGTTACATGAGTAAGTTTCGAAATGGGGGTGATGGATTATAAAGTTAACTATGATGTGTAGGGAGGAATAGGTCCCGTAAGGAACTCACGTTAAAGGATAGATTAAGGAAGTAGTTAAGAGTTGTCTTTTGTTGTTGAAGTCGGCGACGGTGTATGTTGGCCGAGGCCGAAGGCTCAAACCAGATGAGTGTAAGTTGATAGAATATCTTGTAGAGGTGTTAAATTAGTGAGAGACTGTTGTTGTTGGATATGCGTTCTATTTACGACGCGAGGAGGGTCTGTAGAAGGACAAGGTGTGTAACACAAGCCGAGTGAGTGTAGACTATACCAGTCTGTAAGAAAATGTGCCGTGTCTAAGAAAGGACTCGGGTCATAAAAGAGCTAGTTAGGATGTTCGTGTTTGAGCTAAGTGTGAACTCGTGAGTCATAGTTCAGCAAGTTGGGAGAGAACTAAGTAGCGAGACATACTCGATTATAGTATACGGGAGAATATGAAGGAAAGTGTGAATTGTGTACGAATGACCATGAGAGACTTGGTCGGTAGTGTACTAATAGGAGTGGTGAATGTACGAATGAATAGTAGCGTCAACTGCCAAGATATCTGTGTCAGCCGGTGATGTAGTAAGGCGATGTTAGAAAGATGAAGGATTAGAAGGAAGTCCTTTTGAGATTTCGGATAGAGTGTACGTTTTGCAATCCCAGTTGTTGAAGTACGTGGGTTGTAAGCAGGTGTGTATTTTGACTGTTATCGGAATGGAATGTCGGGGCAGATTTAGGTGATTGCCCAGCTGTGAGACCAAGCTTTGTGGTTACGTATGTTGTTAAGTATATTCTGGAAGGCAGAGTAAGTTTAAAGAAGATGATGAATAGATTAGTCAAGCTGTAGTATAGTAGATGAGACATCGTTAAAGAATGAAAATTGTTTCTTATGCGTGAGGGAATGACCCTAGAAGAAAATAGTTGGAAATTTTGGTTATGTTTAAGGAATGACATGATGATGATTGTGGGTCGGAGTAGTAGTATGATCGTTAGTTGATTTGAAATGTCATGATAGAGGTATAAGCCTTGGTTGGTTGATTTAAATTTTATAGATTTGTTAAGTAATGACGTTCATTTGTTATTACAGGATGTGTTACATTTTTGGGGAAGTGCTATTGAGATTAACACACTGATTGTTAAAGAATTATTTAAGGTAAATCTAAGTAAGAAAGCCGGGATGACGGTATATATATATCTGTCAGATTTTATGATCATAGTGGTTAGTCGAAAGAATTGTGGAACCCGAGTTTCGGGGTGTTCCTGAATTAATAGATCCGTTTGTAATAGGGAATCCAAGGGGGTGGATTATTAGAGTGAATAGGGGACGTTACTAAGGAACACACTTTGGGGTCATTGGAAGTTTAAAGAGGATGAGGGTTGTATTAGTCAGAATGTGGTGGGATTGATGTGAAATCCTTAAAGAATGTGAATTGTTGCTTATGTGTGAGAGAAATGTCTGAGAAGGTAAAAGTTGGAGATTAAAGAATGTGTAGTGATGTCGAACACTGGTCTTGTTTCAAGACGGCTTGGTTGAATGCCTTAAGATAAGATCTTGGTGCAACTGTTTGGTTATGTAAGTAATGAGAAAGCGATATCAACATGTGGAAAGGTCGGGAGAGAGGGGCAAGTAATGTTTGGTGAGCAGTGCTCCACGCTAACGTGGGGAAGGTGTAGATAGTATGTTGGAACAAGTGAGTAAATTGGAAGTAGTAAACTTGACAGTATTGCCGAAAGGTACAGTATTGTGTAGATTGTCTTTGATTAGTTGTGCGAACCGTTGGAAAGAATATTGAGGAAGGAAATTGTGTAAGTTTTTGTGCAGGGAAGAAGTGGATGAGACAACTAAATGAGTTAAGTTAGTGACTTTGTGAGAAATGTGTAAACGATTTGGTCGTGCAGTGTTTAAGCTAGTAAGGATAGTATGGTGTGACCATGGTTATTTCTCCCAGTTGGTTGAGGGTAACCGGAGTTATGTTTTATGACCGAACGAACGTGGTAATAAGCGAGGGTTTGATGTGTTTCAGGATAAGTTTAATTCGAGTAGGTGAACACTTCAACGTTAGGTTTGAAGGTTCCTACCCTGGGTTACGTATAAGGATGGAGTGATGAAGTGGTGAGGATGTAAGAAATGGTTGACGAACTGTGGTCGAGGTGGTTCGAGAAAAGGGAAATGTTATCCGCATAGTCGATCGTTGATTAGGAGAAGTAATCTAGGATTGCATGTATTTCGTTGAAGGAACTATGGGTTGTGAGTTGTCGGGACGTTCAGGTTTGGATATGTGTCAAGCGGTCAAGTGTGTGTCTGTCTCTTAGTAAATGAATCTTGTGTTGTGGCAGAGGATTTAGCCAAGTTCCTCCTTAAAGGAAGTGTTGATGCATGAGAAGCCTTAGTAAATCTTCTGTAGTCAAGATCGACCGAGTAGGAACAGTAGCCTACGAGTTAGAGTACCGTAAGAACTGAAGGAAATGCACCCAAGGTTCCATGTTTCGAGTTTAATGAGGTGGTTGACTGAGTCAGATATAGCTTTACTTTGGGAAGTGTCGGTTTTGATGTGGGCAAGATACCCGCATCTTTTCCAATGAGGAATTCCGGGGACGAAATTCTTTTAAGGGGGGAGTGTTGTAACAACCCAAATTCTAGTGGGTTTTAGAGTTTGGTGGTCAAAGTGGAATAAAAGAAAGCATTCTTGAGGGGCTGAATTATCAATTGGTGAAAGAGGTGTAGGGCACAAATCCCTAGGGCAGCTTTCACTTCACAAATCAGTAAATTTGGGTGTTGGTGTTGGCGGCTAAGAGAGAGCAAGAGAAAGGAAGAAAAGTTTTAGAAGAAATCAAGAGAAAAAGGAAGGATCAAGCTAGAATCTGCAAGGTAATACATCTTAATTCGTTCTTCTGATTAGGATAGTTCTTCTCCCTCTATTTGTTATGAATCCTTAGGACTGATGTTGATGATTACTTGAGTTTTCACCATTTTTCCTTGAAAATAAGTTTTATGGGTTTTGTCTTAATGAATCGATTTTAAGAGATTAAAGTGGGATTAATTGGGTATTTGAGGTTGGTGGATGAACCCTTGAGGTTATCTAATCAAGCTAATGGCTAAAATCAGGTTAGAAATCACTTTTAAGGAATTATTTTCGAACATCAGTCGTATCCGGACACCTTCAGTTCCTGATGATATGGTGGTTTCCGGATACGGATGCTGGTTTCCGGGTGAATCTTTATGGTAGTTTCCGGGTGGGTGTTTTCCGGGTAGATATCCGGACAAGTTGGTATCCGGACAAGTAGATATCCGGACAAGTAGATATCCGGACAAGTTGGTATCCAGACAAGTAGATATCCGGACAAGTAGATATCCGGACAAGTTGGTATCCGGACATTGTGTACTGGACAGTAGGTTGAGCCGTTTAATCTGATCCGAATCTAATGCCCTTAGGTGTTCGATTGGTTTAGCTGGGAAGAGTTTAAGAAGTGCGTTCTACGATAATCAAAGGTGAGTTCTCTCACTCCTTTTTATGACGTACCCTTTTTACTGAATATGGTTCCTTTATCGAGCATGAATTGATTTATAAAAGTTATGCATGCTTTCATGATTTACATGTTTACCCACAAACGAAAGATGTTTTATGTTTTCATGCATATGGTTTCAATGTATGCGTATGCTATGTGGAGTCGGTTTCACGGTGGGGACGGGGTACCTTGGGATCTCTGATCCCTTGGGCATATGGAGGTTAGCTTGTAGGTTGGAATTCGTTTTCTCCTACATGAAGGAACGGGGAGTCCATTTGGATTCCGGCGTAGACGAGAGGGTGTCCGTTAGGCCCCGATCGGAGTAGCTTATGCAATTCCCTGAACCCCGTGTTTAACCTTGGATGATGTTATGAGAAAGATGTGAAAGTATTTTCTTTATGAAATGATCTTTATACTGTGATAAATGTTTATGGAGGGAATTCACTAGACCATTTTGGTCTAACCCTCGCTTTTCATAAAACTAAACCATTTTCAGGTAAGCGCGCTATGAGTTCTTCTAGTAAGGACTAGGAGTTACCCAAGGAGGATTTGGAGACTAGAGCGACTCCAGAGTTTGGATTCTAATGACTATAGATGTAGCTCTCGGCTGTGGATTTTAGACTTCCGCTGTCAAATTTTGTTTAGTATAGAAGAAATGAATATTGTTGGACAAGTTTAATTATGTAATCGGAATGCTTATTTCTGCTTGAATGCATGTTATGTTTTTTGGGACGTTACAGAGAATGTACGAGAGAGGATTAATGATAGATCTCCAAGGCCATTTATCTATTTTTCTAGGATTTTGATTTATTTTAAATAAAAGTAATATATTAAATGTTCTCATTAATTACTAAAACTTTTCATTTTTATTTTATACTTTTATTAGATAGACTAACAATGCTTATAAATCAAAAATATTTTTAATATTGTATGTTTTTAACCTTTTAATGGATAAACTAACAATACTTATAAATCAAAACTTATTTAATAAAATATATCTTTTATATATTTAATTTTTTGTTTTTCTTAATAAGTAAATAGGATTTTGATTTATTTTAAATAAAAGTAATATATTAAATGTTCTCATTAATTACTAAAACCTTACATTTTTCATCTTATACTTTTATTAGATAGACTAACAATCATCAATATATCAATATATAAAGGAGAAACCACAAGGGTGGTGGCGTGTTGGCAAGGGCTTGGGGGAATGTGGTGGAATATCCCATCCACCCCGGATTTGAGTCCATGCGTCAGTATTTTGGGGTCAGGCTTAGTCTTAGACGACCGCTTTGTTTGTTTGTTTCAAAATTGCCAAGGATGTAGTCTAGGCAAGCCTAGATGAACCTTATAATATATATATATATATATATATATATATATATATATATATATATATATATATATATAAATGAGAATGTAGGAGAGAGGAGAGAGGATAAAGGATAGACCTCCAATGCCATTTATCTATTTTTCTAGGATTTTGATTTATTTTAAATAAAAGTAATATATTAAATGTTCTCATTAATTATTAAAACCTTTCATTTTTTATTTTATACTTTTATTAGATAGACTAACAATGCTTATAAATCAAAAATATTTTTAATATCGTATGTTTTAACCTTTTTATGGATAAACTAACAATACTTATAAATCAAAATTTATTTAATAAAATATATCTTTTATATATTTAATTTTTTGTTTTTTGTTTTTTCTTAATAAGTAAATAGGATTTTGATTTATTTTAAATAAAAGTCATATATTAAATGTTCTCATTAGTTACTAAAACTTTACATTTTTCATTTTATACTTTTATTAGATAGAATAACAAGGCTTATAAATCAAAAATATTTTTAATATTGTATGTTTTTAACCTTTTTATGGATAAACTAACAATACTTATAAATCAAAACTTATTAAATAAAATATATCTATTATATATTTAATTTTTTGTTTTTCCTAATAAGTAAATAGGATTTTGATTTATTTTAAATAAAAGTCATATATTAAATGTTCTCATTAGTTACTAAAACTTTACATTTTTTATTTTATACTTTTATTAGATAGAATAACAATGCTTATAAATCAAAAATATTTTTAATATTGTATGTTTTTAACCTTTTTATGGATAAACTAACAATACTTATTTAATAAAATATATCTTTTATATATTTAATTTTTTGTTTTTCTTAATAAGTTAACAATGATTATAAATCAAAAAATTTAAGTTTTTTATTTTCTTAATAAGCTAACAAAACTTTTCATTTTTCATTTTATAATTTTATGATAGATAACAATCAATATATATATATATAAAGGAGAATGTAGGAGAGAGGATTAAGGATAGGCCTCCAAGACCATTTATCTATTTTTCTAGGATTTTGATTTATTTTAAATAAAAGTCATATACTAAATGTTCTCATTATTTACTAAAACTTTTCATTTTTCATTTTATACTTTTATCAGATAGACTAACAATGCTTATAAATCAAAAATATTTTTAATATTGTATGTTTTTAACCTTTTTATGGATAAACTAACAATACTTATAAATCAAAACTTATTTAATAAAATATATCTTTTAGATATTTAATTTTTTGTTTTTCTTAATAAGTAAATAAAATTT
This sequence comes from Saussurea involucrata, assembly GCA_033807775.1. Taxonomy (NCBI): domain Eukaryota; kingdom Viridiplantae; phylum Streptophyta; class Magnoliopsida; order Asterales; family Asteraceae; genus Saussurea; species Saussurea involucrata. The sequence goes on along the minus strand of CM066318.1, from coordinate 65,063,052 downwards.
TGATTTATTTTAAATAAAAGTCATATATTAAATGTTCTCATTAATTACTAAAACTTTTCTTTTTTCATTGTATACTTTTATTAGATAGACTAATAATCATCAATATATATATATATATATATATATATATATATATAAAGGAGAATGTAGGAGAGAGGATTAAGGATAGACCTCCAAGGCCATTTATCTATTTTTCTAGGATTTTGATTTATTTTAAATAAAAGTAATATATTAAATGTTCTCATTAATTACTAAAACTTTTTATTTTTTATTTTATACTTTTATTAGATAGAGTAACAATGCTTATAAATCAAAAATATTTTTAATATTGTATGTTTTTAACCTTTTTATGGATAAACTAACAATACTTATAAATCAAAACTTAATTGTGGTGTGGTTTTGATACCCGCGTCTTTTCTAATAAGGAATTCCGGGGACGGAATTCTTTTAAGGGGGGAGTGTTGTAACAACCGGGTTTTTTTTAGAAATTATGAAAGTTTGGGGGCTGAAGGCTAAGTATTGAAAGTTAGACTTGAGGGACCTTTTGGCAATTGTTGAGAAGTATTTATAGCTCCAATTCCCTAGGGTTGTTATTTTAGAAATAAGTATTTTGGCTCTTGAGGGTTTGGCGGCTAAGAGGAGAAGGATAGAAAGAGCAAAGTGGGTAATTTCTTAATCAAGGAGAAGAATTGTAAAGGTAAGCATCTAATCTCTTCTCTTCAGTTTATTGCAAGCTTTCTTTCTCTGCTGTCTAAGAATTTGGGGATGAAATAGTGAGGGATTGTATGTTTTCACCTAAACATCTCTTTAATGGGTATTTTAGGTTTTTTTTGGCTAATGAGGTATCGATTTGGTAGTTTAAAGACGAAATGTTTAAGTGTTTTATGGTTGGGGTCGAACCCAGTTGATTGCCTAATCAAACCCACAACAGAAAACCAGTTTTAATCGTTTTTAGAAAAGTAAGTTTCGTCCAGATTCGTAGTTTCCGGACGTCGCCCCGTCCAGACAGTAATGTCCGGACAGTGGGGGTTTCCGGGTGGTGATCATAGTGTCCGGACGATAGGGTTCCCGGGTATGACCTAGTTTCCGGATGAGTTGTCCGGATAGGATGTTGTGTCCGGAAAGCTGGTGGTGTCCGGAAAGCTTGTGAGTGTCCGGATAGAATGTTGTGTCCGAAAAGTTCAGTAACGGTCGGACTTTTGATCTGATTCGAATTTAATGCCCTTAGGTGTTCGATTGATTTAGCTTGGAGATATTTAAGGAGTGCGTGCAGCGCTAACGAAAGGTGAGTTCCCTAAACCCTTTTTACGACGTAAGATGTTAAATGTTTTCTTTAACTAATTATGGTTCTTTACGAGCATGAAATGTTTACGAACTGATGTGCATGTTTCCCATGAAAAACACTTACTTTATCTGAAAGAATATTTGACATGATGAAATGAGAATGATGATTTACAAAGAGTCAAAGTTGCATGTTTTATGAAATGAATGATGTGCTATGTGGAGTCGGTCTGCACTGTGGGATCAGAGAGAGATCCTCGGGGTTTGATGATCCCTTGGATATGTATGACAGACCGGTAGGTTGGAATTTGATTCCTCCTATTCGGTAGAGGGGAGTCTGTGGAGGCTCCGAAGAGGCGAGAGGGGAGTCTGCTGGGGCCCCGATCGCGGAATGTGTAAGTTTAGGATCCACTCTTACAATCAATATATCAATGTATATAACAGTAATTGAGAAGTAATATGATCGAACCAACTTGTATTCAATGAAGAACAGATTTACAGATCTTAGAGAGAGAGTATCTCAAAGATTACAAAAGATGAATACAAATATATGCGGGAAAATCAGTTAGCGTAACAGTGCTAACCACTATATATACTGTAACGGAAATACTAAAGCTACAGTACAAATATGAAAGACTAATAGGAACAATACATGTGTCCTAATTAGTTAACTAAATACAAAGTAAAACATCTAGTTATAAGTTCTGAACATGTTGTTCAGAACTTCTGAACATTATTCTGATTAGGCTTCTCAGAACTTCTGACTCTTCATCTCAGACTTCTATCATACTGTTTTACATGTTGTTTTCGGAGGGAATTCACTAGACCTTTTGGTCTAACCCTCGCTTTTCAAAACTAAACCATTTTCAGGTAAGCGTGTTACGGGTTCTTCTAGTAAGAACTGAGATATGGCAGGAAGGATTTGGAACTTAGAGCGATGATAACGCCACTTTTTGGCGTTATTTTCGGTCCTCAAACCAATGAGATTGGCTTGTGTTCTAGCAAAAAGGCGGAATTTTATGTTTTATGGAGTGAAATGTGCAAGTAATGTAAAAGGCGGAAATCATCGAGAATAGAAGCGGAAAAGAGCCCAAAATGAGTACAAAACGAAGCCCAACGAAAGCCGAGACCTGTGCCCAAACCATGACCCGAACCTGACCCGAAGCACAACCAGAAACCGCGCGGTTTCTGGCGCGGTTTGCAAGTCGCGGCTAAAACCGCGCAACCCTCTGTTCGTTTTATAAACTTGGCATTTTCTGGATTTTAGGTTATGATTCACACACGACGACGGCCAGCAGCTTAGGGGCGATTTTCAGAGGCTTCTCAGAGACTTTGGAGCCACGACAGAGGATTAATCAAGGAGGAGTTCACGAAGATAATCGGATTATAGCCGAGAGAAGGGAGTCCATCATCACATTCATCACGTCCACGATTATCATGTTTACACACACCAGTTTTCTTCCCTTTTCTTTTGTTTTGCCCACCACCAACATGAACTAATCTTTAGATGTTGGGGGTTGGAATGAATTTGGTTTAAGCTTATGAACATGTGACTTGATACTTTTATCAGTTTTCCCTATTTTAATGAAGCATGTGATTTAGTTTTTAATGCTTTTGTGAATTTGGCCAATTTACATCTGATTTGTTGTGAACAATTAAGTTCGAGAGAATTAATTGTTAGCTAGAACTAGAATTTGCATGCCCAAGGTGAGAAATTGGATAGAGATATACCAAGTAAGCCTTAGTCCCGTTGAAATCTTGCTTTTAATGCATTTTGAGTTTCATAGGTTGAGATCGAGAGATAAAACTTGTGCGTCCAAAATAAAACCCGTTGTTGCTTGAGAAAGAACAACGGTGATTTTTGAGATTGGGTATTCATTAAGGGGATTAGCTGGTAATTGTCTTGAGTCAAGCGTTTGTATGTGAAAACCTTAGGATTTCCAACCCTCAACTGTTTTCTCTATCCGAAGTCGTTAAGTTGTCTACTGTCTTGTGTTTGATTTAATTACTTGCAATTGATTAGCTTAATACTACCAACTCAAAATTGCGACCGTTCAGTTAATAGATCTTATAGTCATTGTGATACTTAGTTCCTAGTTCCCTGTGTTCGATACTCGTACTTTCAGTACTATTACTTGATTCGACTCGTAAACTTGCGGTTATATTTAGGGGGTGTTAACCCTCCTATCAAGTTTTTGGCGCCGTTGCCGGGGAACTAGTTACAACTTATAGCACTACCAGCTATAAGCGCTATTACATTGAACATTTTTATTTTTGTTATTTTATTTCATCACTTTCAGTTTTTGGATTGCTAATTTTGTTTACTTTTTTTTCAGGTACTAGCTGGTTTATGCCAAGGAAAACCTGAGGGAAAGGAATCGAACCACTCGATCCGGAAATTGAAAGAACCGCCCGTCGATTATGCAAAGAATCTAAAGCTAAAAGACATCGGAAGATGGGCGACGAAGCTCCTCCCGAGAGACGTCCTATGCGATCGTTTTCCGATCCGAACGTGGCAGCCGCACGCATAGGAGTCCAAGCCCCCACCACTGCGGCAAATTATTTCGAGATCAAGCCGAGTACCATCGTGATGGTACAGCAGAATCAGTTTGGGGAGCGCCAACTGAAGATCCCTATGCACACCTTCGTGCATTTGAACGGATCTGCAATACGTTCAAGATCAATGGGATGGAGGAGAACGCGATCAAGCTGAGGCTATTCAGTTTTCCCTAAAGGGTAGAGCTGAAATTTGGATAGAGGGCCTACCATTGGTTCAGATCACTACATGGGCAGGCCTGAAAGCTGCGTTCCTCCAGAAATTCTTCCCACTGGGAAGAACCGCTCAACTGATGGCCGACATTACCCACTTCGCTCAATGGGACCAAGAGACCCTATACGAGGCATGGGAGCGATATAAAGATATGTTGAAAAAGTGTCCGCATCATGGGTTACACGGCTGGGTAATTATCCAAACGTTCTTTGGAGGACTTCACCCGTAGGTCAAGAATGACATCACTGCTGCAGTGGGTGGAGCTCTCATGAATAAGACATATGAAGAAGCAGTCGAGTTGATCGAGAACTTAGCCGAGCATAGCTATGCCACTCCACGATCTTCTATCAAACGGGTAGCTAGTGTTCAAGAATCGGATGAGCTGAAGGCAATAAAAGCTCAATTAGCCGCTATCACAAACCACTTGAAGGGAAGTAGTCCGGAAGTGCTCCCCGCTCCTCAAGAACTTGAACAGGTTCAATTTTTGCAAAACCGGAACAACCAGCCGAGGAACGACCCTTTCTCGAATACCTACAATGAGGGGTGGAAGAAACACCCTAATTTTTCATGGAGTCAACCTCAAGGGCAACAACAATACGGTAATCCTCCTAACTTTTCTAATTCTTCTAATGCTAACAATGCTTACCGTCCTCCAGGTTTCAACAAAAGGAAATTCGATGAAGGACCATCCGTAGAGAAGAAACCGGGGCTGGAAGATATGATGATGAAGTTTATGACCAAGATGGATAGCACGGTTGAAGGTCTGACAAGCACGGTGAGTACAGTGAAAGCTGCAACTGATCAGAACACCGCATCCATTAAGCTCCTTGAAAGGCAATTGGGACAAATTTCTGAAGTCCTACAAAACCGAGCTCCCGGGACATTTCCATGTCAGACTGAGAGAAAGCCAAGAGAAGAATGCAAAGACATTTATCTGAGAAGTGGCAAGGAGCTGATTAGAGACCCGACACGAGAGCCGTCATCAAAGGAAACTGAGCCCAAAAGGCAAGAGGTTGAGATTGTAGACATGGAAGAGTTGGAGGCTGATGAAGAGGTTATGATTGAAGAGAACTCGAAGAGTGAAGAGAGGAAGCAAGAGCAGACCACCATGCCAAAGCAACCACCGGTCAAGCCGATAGTTCCGAAAGTGCCATATCCAAACAGGCTTAAAAGCCACAGGGATGATCTAAACTTTTCTAAGTTTCTTGAAGTTTTTAAGAAATTGCATATTAACATCCCTTTTGCAGATGCGTTGGCACAAATGCCCTCATACATGAAGTTCTTAAAAGAAATCCTCTCCAATAAGAGGAAGATTGAGGAGCATGCAACGGTGGCACTTACTGAAGAATGTAGCGCGATCATCCAGAACAAGCTTCCCCAGAAGCTTAAGGATCCATGGAGTTTTTCGATTCCTATTCAAATTGGGAATATTTGTTTTGATAAAGTGTTATGTGATTTAGGGGCAAGTATTAATTTGATGCCTCTATCTATTTTCAGGAAACTCGGCTTGGGGGAATTGAAGCAAACATACATGACAATTCAACTCGCAGATAGATCAATCGCGTATCCATATGGAGTGATAGAGGATGTGCTCATCAAAGTCGTCAAGTTCTATATTCCGGTGGACTTTGTGGTGCTGGACATTGATGAAGATATAGAGGTCCCGTTGATATTGGGAAGACCACTTCTGGCCATGAGCAAAGCGCTAATTGACATGGAAGAAGGCGAGATGACGATGAGGGTTGGCGGCGAAAAGGTAGTATTCAAGATGTTCGAGAGGGTAAGAGATAGAAGTGAAGAGGAGTCCGATGATCAAGGAAAACCAGTTGTGGAAGAAACCGCGGAAGACCGTAAGTATGGGCGAGTCAATTCCACGAATACCGAGCCAAGTTGAGAGCCACATTGTCGTGCCACGACTTTAACTATGGCGCTGGGTGGGAGGCAACCCACCGAGGTTTGTTTCCTTTTAAGCTATGTTTTCGAGTGTTTTGATTTACAAAAAAAAATTCTGGAACAGAGGCATACGCGGGATACCCCGCGACTTCAAGCCGCGCGCTAAGTCGCGGGTGTCCCTGGATGGTTTTCGAAGTAGAGGTTACGCGGGATGCCGCGGCCCAAACCGCGCGGTTCCCTGTTCTCGTGCAGTGTGTTCCTTTTTCTTTGCTTTGCGTCGTTTCGTTTCTTTGCTTCCCTTCGTCTTTTGCTTTGCTATTTTTGTGTTCTTGCTTTCTCTCTCTCCGTCTCCTCTAGTGTCTGCCAACCACTCTTCTCAATCTTATCAAGAGAATCTTCTCCGTCCGGTCAAACAGGTATGTTCTAACTTTGTATTCTAACGAGTGGGGTACGATGTTTGTTTCCTTATTAGTTAAACGAGATGCAACAAACCTAAGTTTCACTTAGGTTTGGGGTGCCTCACCTTTCAACATCCACACACTCACTTTTAATCCTGTGCAAACCTCGGTTTCACCGAGGTTTGGGGTTGTCTTTAGTTGGCAAACCTAGGCCACAGCCTAGGTTTGGGGTGCCCCTTTTTGAAAAACTTTGTGCCCACTTTTGATATAATATGTTAATGTTTTGCCTTTCCTGCTTGATGACTGTAATAACTGCACAATGATTGGTGTCGCATCGCCTACAACCGATACTTGCACATTGAGGACAATGTGTGGGTAATGTTTGGGGTTGCCCAATCGGGCCCACGTTTATGCACGTAGATCTCCCGCACTTCCGAATGGTTAGATCACATTAGCTAAAATTTTGTTTTGAATGATTGAAACCGACCATTGTGGGAAGAATCTTGTGATAGTAACGTGACCATTAGGGAAGGACCGGAAAAGACATGACTAGGGACATTAGTGGAGACCACCTAATAGCGAGATTTGAGCCTAAATGACGCCTTTCATTTCGAGGGATTCAAGCACCTAATTCGTATACACTTTTTCGAATTCCTTGTCGTGATTATAGAATGATCTCGCTATAGTATTGCATTGAGTATCAAAGACGACCATCGGGATATTGGGTAAGGGTGTAGTAGACCATATCGTGTGGACCTTGAGAGATGATTCCAGGCATTGTGTGTATGTTTAACCCATTTTTATCTATCGTTCCTTTCGATCCATTATGTGTGTACCCATAACCCATTTTGCAGCCAAACACTCACCAACTTGTTTATTTCAGACCCACCATCAAACCCTAGCCAAAAGCCTTAGCCAACCCTTATTCGAAAGTGTGTCAATAAGAAGCAGTACAAGCCAGTCATGAAAAATATATATAAAAGAGGGTCAATGCATCACCAATCAAATAAAGAGGACCAATGAAGTCCCAACTAAAAAAAATACAAAAAGAAAATAAATACAGTTGTTTAGATAGTTTTACCGTAGAAAATAAGAGAGTCAAAGCGACCCAGCAGTGACAAAGAGGGCCAAATAATAGAAAGTGAAGTCAAAGAGTTCAGAACTGCTAAAAAAATTGACACACCGAGGATTTTTGATCCGCTTACCCTTCGTTTCTTAGCCATGACCTTAACCCCGTTACAACCTTTGTAAAGACCTGGATGATCTTTTGGAAAACGTGATTAGAGTATACGACAACCTTTACCAATATTCCCTATCTTGCTACTTGATTCCCTTCTGAGATCAATTTTTTTGGACAGTTGTGCGTCTTTCTTTAGAGTTGTCATGTGATTTTTGAGTATTCTTGTACATAACTTCCTATACATGACAACATGTGCGACAACCTAGGTTCGAGTGAAATGAGAGTATCCCGTGAGGTAGGGTCGAGGCGAAATGTTTTCCCTAGTATGTTTGGACCTAGTACAACCTTAATGTAATCGAAGCAGTCACGAGTTCAACTCACAATGGAAGGCCATAGATCAAACATAATAAGGATGAGGTGAGAGTGAGATACGCATTCACGGGTATGAGAAATCACCAGTACATTACGTGGTACCAATTGGGAGTTGTGCAGTTATTATTTCACTGATGTGTGCTTTTATTCTATTTATCGCTAATTTGCTTGGGGACAAGCAACGCTCGGTTTGGGGTTGTTGATAACGCCACTTTTTGGCGTTATTTTCGGTCCTCAAACCAATGAGATTGGCTTGTGTTCTAGCAAAAAGGCAGAATTTTATGTTTTATCGAGTGAAATGTGCAGGTAATCTAAAAGGCGAAAATCATCGAGAATAGAAGCGGAAAAGAGCCCAAAACGAGTACAAAACGAAGCCCAACGGAAGCCCGAGACCCGTGCCCAAACCATGACCCGAACCTGACCCGAAGCACAACCAGAAACCGCGCGGTTTCTGGCACGGTTTTCAAGTCGTGGATAAAACCGCGCAACCCTCTGTTTGTTTTATAAACTTGGCGTTTTCTGGATTTTAGGTTATGATTCACACACGACGATGGCCAGCAGCTTAGGGGCGATTTTTAGAGGCTTTTCGGAGACTTTGGAGCCACGACAGAGGATTAATCAAGGAGGAGTTCATGAAGATAATCGGATTAGAGCCGAGAGAAGGGGGTCCATCATCACATTCATCACGTCCACGATTATGATGTTTACACACACCAGTTTTCTTCCCTTTTCTTTTGTTTTGCCCACCACCAACATGAACTAATCTTTAGATGTTGGGGGTTGGAATGAATTTGGTTTAAGCTTATGAACATATGACTTGATACTTTTATCAATTTTCCCTATTTTAATGAAGCATGTGATTTAGTTTTTAATGCTTTTGTGAATTTGGCCAATTTACATCTGATTTGTTGTGAACAATTAAGTTCGAGAGAATTAATTGTTAGCTAGAACTAGAAATTGCATGCCTAAGGTGAGAAATTGGATAGAGATATACCAAGTAAGCCTTAGTCCCGTTGAAATCTTGCTTTTAATGCGTTTTGAGTTTCATAGGTTGAGATCGAGAGATAAAACTTGTGCGTCCAAAATAAAACCCGTTGTTGCTTGAGAAAGAACAACGGTGATTTTTGAGATTGGGTATTCATTAAGGGGATTAGCTGGTAATTGTCTTGAGTCAAGCGTTTGTATGTGTAAACCTTAGGATTTCCAACCCTCAACTGTTTTCTCTATCCGAAGTCGTTAAGTTGTCTATTGTCTTGTGTTTGATTTAATTACTTGCAATTGATTAGCTTAATACCACCAACTCAAAATTGCGACCGTTCAGTTAATAGATCTTATAGTCATTGTGATACTTAGTTCCTAGTTCTCTGTGTTCGATACTCGTACTTTCAGTAATATTACTTGATTCGACCCGTACACTTGCGGTTAGATTTAGGGGGGGGGTGTTAACCCGCCTATCAAGCGACTCTAAGTTTTGACTATGATATTTATAGATAGGGCTCTCGGCTGTGGATTAGAGACTTCCGCTGTCAAGTTTTGATTAGTATAGGTTGATGATGTTTAAAAGACAAGCTATTTATATAATTTCGGATGCTCATCCTATGTTAATGCATGTTATGTTTTTGGGACGTTACAAATGATATCAGAGCCGTAGTTTAAGGTATTTAGGTGACCAGTCGGGCCTAAACTTAAACTGTAAGATGAGGAACACAACCGAGACTTAGGATTGACTCTAGTAACGATCACTATAAACGCGCTTAGGAATAAGGTGCCAAGGACAAATGTGTTAGGTAAGTTTGGGATTACACCTGGACAGTGTAATTACGAACCTACAGGTACATGTGCGTGCTTACAATACCTTACTATAGCAAAATTTGTTGTGTCATGTCTAGCAAGGATTAATTATGGGTTTCTTTCAGTTTAGCGCTATGGCTGGGAGAACGTTGAGGAATAGGTCAGCAAGATCCCTGAGGGATAGACCGAGCTCCATTGTTTGAGAGGTATGTATACACCGAATAGAGGGAATGTTGTATAGAATGTTATGAGTCGTCTAGAGGTAGCTCTTCGTGGATTTGAAGAGGATGGGTGTTGAGTTTGAGTAAGACTCCTGTTTCAGGAGAGTCTCAGTTCAAGAGATTGCGAAGTAGATCAGTTCGGATGATAAGGAAGGACAGTGTCGTAATCTTGAAAGTGTCAATGGAGCCCTGACTTCTTAGTCGAGCCTTTCAATGACAGGATAAATGAAATAAGATACCTATAGTGAATTGAAAGCATGTAGAAGTAGAAAGTGAGATAGTTGATCAAAACGAAAATAGGGTGAAATGGTTGAGTAAGTGAGATGTGGAACACATGTACAACAAGTTATTGCATGACCGAGAGGGCGACCATTGGTCGAAGGAAGAGTGTCAAGGATAAGTTGCGTGAGTAAGACGGTTGACCTTGTTAGGGTGAGTAGCCTTTAATTGCAAGTAGAGTTTCATGCATAGCTTTCCTAAATGTAACATGAAAATTTTCACGATTTAAGTTAAATGTGTAAATATCAGTTTTGATCAAAAAGGAGTCAGAATGTGCAAGCGTATGTTTAAAGAAAAGGTGATTTCATTCACATTGCATAATGAAATTTTGAGCTTAACGATTTGCAGAGTATTTCACACTTTTCATGATAAGTTAAATTGTTACAAAAAAGGGTCGAGAAAACGTTTGCCAGCAAAACTTTTACAATCAAATGAGTTTTAACCTGTTGATATCATATAAAAGAGTGTGAGAACCGACTGGTTTACTTGGTGTCGGTAATTTCTTTCGGAATTGTGTCGTATGAAAGGACTTTCATTCAACGTATTACTGTCGTAATAACATCGTTCGGAATTGAGTAAGATTAAGGTTCACGGAAAGATGCATGCAAACGATTCTCGAATCATTGTGCATGGCGTTGAAGTTATAAGAGTGATGGGGGTCATGTGTACCCAAGTGTTTTCCAAACGTTCTTTATTTAAAATGATGAAATGTGCGAAAAGATTTATTTACTGTATTGTCATGCATGAAGGCTATGAACCCACTAGGTCGTAACATATTACATGTTAAGCTAAGGAAGAACTCCAAGAGTGGAAAAGTGTCGGACAAATCAGGAAAGAATGTTGTAGCTTTAGTATTTGTGTTCAAGAGGAAAGGTGAACAGTGGTAGAGTCAGAAGTGGATTATAGTATCGGTTGTATGAGGGTTTGCACCTTTGTTCGGTAACTGGAAGCACGGTTGTTGAGGGATGGATTGGGCCCAGGGGAAGGAGTAGAAGTCATCGAGGTGTTGGTATTAGCAACTCGTTGAGTAGTGTTGAGAGGCAGAAGCAAAATGTCCACGGTGTTGGATATGAGTTTTGAGGTGAGCTTGTAATATTGATGTTACAGGAGTAAGTTCAGAAAAGAGGGAGACGTATTATAAAGTGATTATGATATGTTGGTAGGATTAGGTTCCGTAAGGAACCCTTGTTAAAGAATAAGTTAAGAAAGTAGTTACAGGTTATCTGTTGTTGTAGAAGCCGACAGTTGTGTAAGGTGGCCGAGGCCGGAGTCTTGAACCAGAAGGTTGGAAGTTGATAGAACACCTTGTAGGGGTGTTAAGAGGATGAGAAGTTATTGTTTTGAATAAGCGTTCTATTTACGAAGTATGGAGGGTTCGTAGAATGATGAGGTAAGTAGCACGAGCGAAGCGAGTGTGTAGACTTTATCGTTTAGTGAGGGACTGTATTCAGCTTACGTAAGAGCTCGAATCGTAAAGAGCTAGCTAAAATGTCTGTGTTTGAGCTAATTGAGAACTCGTGAGTTATAGTTCAGCAAGTTGAGAAAGGACTAAGTAGCGAGATAGGCTCGATTTTATGCGGGTAATTTTGAAAGCGAGTTTAAATTGTGTATGGATGATCATGAGAGATCTGGTCTGCAGTGTGATGTTATGGGCAAAGAGTGTAAGGATGTGTAGTGACAGTATTTGTCAAGCTAAATGTGCCAGCTAGTGTCGTAGTAATGTGGTGTTAGAGAGAGATGAAGCATCAGATAGAAGCCTTTTGGGGGTTTCAGATGTGGTGTGCGACTTGTTAACCAGGTTGTTGGACACGTAGGGTGTAAGTTGACGTTGTAACATGATTAAGTTTGGGATAGAATGACGGAGTGATGGTGAGTAGTTACCCAAATAAGAAACCAATTGTTTTGTGGTTGTAAGAGTCGCTAAGTAAGCATATTATGGGATCACTGGAAGTTTAAAGAAGATGATGGGTGTGTTAGTCAAATGAGGTGGAATAGATGTGAACTCCTTAAAGAATGTGAGCTGCTGCTTATGGGTGAATGATTTGTCTGAGAAAGTAAAAGTTGGAGATTAAAGAATGTATAGTGACGTCGATCACTGGTGTCGTTCCGAGACGACTTAGTTGAATGCCTTAAGTTAGGATTTTGGTGCAACTGTTTGGTTATGTAAGTATTGTGAAGGTGGTATCAGCATGTGGAAAGGTCGGAAGAGAGGGGCAAGTAATGTTTGGTAGGCGGTGCTCCACGCTAACATGGGGAAGTGAAGACCATATGTCGAAATAAGTGGGTAAGTTGGGAGTAGTAAGCTTGACAGTAATTCTGAGAGGTGCAGTGTTGTGTAGATTGTCACTGATAAGTGTGCGAACTTTTGGAAAGAGTATTGAGGAAGAGAATTGTGTATGATTTTGTGCAGGAAAGAAGTGGATGAGGCAACTGAATGAGTTAAATTAGTGACTTTGTGAGAAATGTTTAAACGAATTGGTCGTGCAGTGATTAAGCTAGTGAGAATAGTATGGTGTGACCATGGTTACTCCTCCCAGCTGTGTGAGGATAACCGGAGTTATGTTTCAGGATAAGTTTAATTCGAGTAGGTGGACACTTCAACAATGGGTTTGGAGGTTCCTACTCTTAGTTACGTATGAGTATGGAGTAGTGAAGTGGTAGGGATATGAGAGATGGTTGACGAACTATGGCCTAGGTGGTCCGAGAAAAGGGAAATGTTATCTGCATAGACGAGTGTTGGGTGGTGCAAGGTTGTGAGTTGTGGTACAATGAAGGAACTTAGGATTGTGAATTGTCGGGATGTACGGGGTTGGCTTTGTACCAAGCTGTCAGATGAGTGATTATTTCTTGGTAAGAGGATCTTGTGTTGTAACGGGGGATTCCGCCAAGTTCCTCCTTATAGGAAGTATAGGTGCATGAGAAGCCTTTTTTTATCCTCTATTGGCAAAACCGATCGAGTAGGAACAGTAGCCTACGAGTTAGAGTACCGTAAGAACTGAAGGGAGTGCACCCAATGTTCCATGATTCGAATTTAATGAGGTGCTTGACTGAGTCAGAAGTGGCATTACCTTGGGGGAGTGTCAGTTGTGGTGCGGGCTTGATACTCGCGTCTTTTCCAATAAGGAATTCCGGGGACGAAATTCTTTTAAGGGGGGGGGGGTGTTGTAACAACCGGTTTTTTTAGAAATTATGAAAGTTTGGGGGCTGAAGGCTAAGTATTGAAAGTTAGACTTGAGGGACCTTTTGGCAATTGTTGAGAAGTATTTATAGCTCCAATTCCCTAGGGTTGTTATTTTAGAAATAAGTATTTTGGCACTTGAGGGTTTGGCGGCTAAGAGGAGAAGGATAGAAAGAGCAAAGTGGGTAATTTCTTAATCAAGGAGAAGAATTGTAAAGGTAAGCATCTAATCTCTTCTCTTCAGTTTATTGCAAGCTTTCTTTCTCTGCTGTCTAAGAATTTGGGGATGAAATAGTGAGGGATTGTATGTTTTCACCTAAACATCTCTTTAATTGGTATTTTGGGTTTTTTTTGGCTAATGAGGTATCGATTTGGTAGTTTAAGTGTTTTATGGTTGGGGTCGAACCCAGTTGATTGCCTAATCAAACCCACAGCAGAAAACCAGTTTTAATCGTTTTTAGAAAAGTAAGTTTCGTCCAGATTCGTAGTTTCCGGACGTCGCCCCGTCCGGACAGTAGTGTCCGGACAGTGGGGGTTTCCGGGTGGTGATCATAGTGTCCGGACGATAGGGTTCCCGGGTATGACCTAGTTTCCGGATGAGTTGTCCGGATAGAATGTTGTGTCCGGAAAGCTGGTGGTGTCCGGAAAGCTTGTGAGTGTCCGGATAGAATGTTGTGTCTGGAAAGTTCAGTAACCTGTAGGGTCGGACTGTTTCATCTGATTCGAATTTAATGCCCTTAGGTTTTCGATTGGTTTAGCTTGGAGATATTTAAGGAGTGCGTGCAACGCTAACGAAAGGTGAGTTCCCTAAACCCTTTTTACGACGTAAGATGTTAAATGTTTTCTTTAACTGATTATGGTTCTTTACGAGCATGAAATGTTTACGAACTGATGTGCGTGTTTCCCATGAAAAGAATATTTGACATGATGAAATGAGAATGATGATTTACAAAGAGTCAAAGTTGCATGTTTTATGAAATGAATGATGTGCTATGTGGAGTCGGTCTGCACTGTGGGATCAGAGAGAGATCCTCGGGGTCTGATGATCCCTTGGATATGTATGACAGACCGGTAGGTTGAAATTTGTTTCCTCCTATTCGGTAGAGGGGAGTCTGTGGAGGCTCCGAAGATGCGAGAGGGGAGTCTGCTGGGGCCCCGATCGCGGAATGTTTATGTGATCCAATACACAGTGCAGTACCATGCTTGATGATATGTTAAGGTTTACGATGAATCTTTTATAAATGCTATCATACTGTTTTACATGTTGTTTTCGGAGGGAATTCACTAGACCTTTTGGTCTAACCCCCGCTTTTCAAAACTAAACCATTTTCAGGTAAGCGTGTTACGGGTTCTTCTAGTAAGAACTGAGAGATGGCATGAAGGATTTGGAACTTAGAGCGACTCCAAGTTTTGACTATGATATTTATAGATAGGGCTCTTGGCTGTGGATTAGAGACTTCCGCTGTCAAGTTTTGATTAGTATAGGTTGATGATGTTTAAAAGACAAGCTATTTATGTAATTTCGGATGCTCATCCTATGTTAATGCATGTCATGTTTTTGGGACGTTACAGTAGGAGAGAGGATTAAGGATAGACCTCCAAGGCCATTTATCTATTTTTCTAGGATTTTGATTTATTTTAAATAAAAGTAATATATTAAATGTTCTCATTAATTACTAAAACTTTTCATTTTTTATTTTATACTTTTATTAGATAGACTAAAAACGCTTATAAATCAAAAATATTTTTAATATTGTATGTTTTTAACCTTTTTATGGATAAACTAACAACACTTATAAATCAAAACTTATTTAATAAAATATATCTTTTATATATTTAATTTTTTGTTTTTCTTAATAAGTAAATAGGATTTTGATTTATTTTAAATAAAAGTCATATATTAAATGTTCTCATTAATTACTAAAACTTTACATTTTTCATTTTATACTTTTATTAGATAGACTAACAATCAATATATATATATATATATAAAGGAGAATGTAGGAGAGAGGATTAAGGATAGACCTCCAAAGCCATTTATCTATTTTTCTAGGATTTTGATTTATTTTAAATAAAAGTAATATATTAAATGTTCTCATTAATTACTAAAACTTTTTATTTTTTATTTTATACTTTTATTAGATAGACTAACAATGCTTATAAATCAAAAATACTTTTAATATTTTATGTTTTTAAACTTTTTATAGATAAACTAACTATACTTATAAATCAAAACTTATTTAATAAAATATATCTTTTATATATTTAATTTTTTGTTTTTCTTAATAAGTAAATAGGATTTTGATTTATTTTAAATAAAAGTCATATATTAAATGTTCTCATTAATTACTAAAACTTTACATTTTTCATTTTATACTTTTATTAGATAGACTAACAATGCTTATAATTCAAAAATATTTTTAATATTGTATGTTTTTAACCTTTTTATGGATAAACTAACAATACTTATAAATCAATACTTATTTAATAAAATATATCTTTTATATATTTAATTTTTTGTTTTTCTTAATAAGTTAACAATGATTATAAATCAAAAATTTTAAGTTGTTTATTTTCTTAATAAGCTAACAAAACTTTTCATTTTTTATTTTATAATTTTATGATAGATAACAATCAATATATATATATATGTATATATATATAAATAAATATAAAGGAGAATGTAGGAGAAATGATTAAGGATAGGCCTCCATGACCATTTATCTATTTTTCTAGGATTTTGATTTGTTTTAAATAAAAGTCATATATTAAATGTTCTCATTAATTTCTAAAACTTTTCATTTTTCATTTTATACTTTTATTAGATAGACTAATATTGCTTATAAATCAAAAATATTTTTAATATTGTATGTTTTAACATTTTTATGGATAAACTAACAATACTTATAAATCAAAACTTATTTAATAAAATATATCTTTTATATATTTAATTTTTTGTTTTTCTTAATAAGTAAATAGGATTTTGATTTATTTTAAATAAAAGTCATATATTAAATGTTCTCATTAATTACTAAAACTTTTCATTTTTCATTTTATACTTTTATTAGATAGACTAACAATGCTTATAAATAAAAAATATTTTTAATATTGTATGCTTTTTCCGAGTAACACCCCAAATTCCGGGCTAATTTGAACCTTAAATTTCAACAAGTTATGGTGACATAAACTTCAAACTTACATATATAGCAAGTGAATTAATCATCAAGAGTACATTTACAATGCAGGATCCTTCAAATAACCTATCAATCTAATCATATCACTATAATCAGATTAACTAAGTTATCTAAGCAATCCATCAAAATCTCTTCTTGTTAATTGACACCTCTGCTATTCCAAAACGCTCGTCCCACAATCCTTTACTTTCCCGAGCTGGTACCTGGTAAGAAAACGTCATATGAAACGATTAGGCCAACGCCTAGTGAGAACATTCGTTTCAATAATAATATTTGCAAAATCAATGTAAACAAGTTACAACAAACCTGATTACTCCTTTTCTTACCGTACGTGTAACTCTATTCCATTACACGATTTCATCCAATTCCATGAATATGACTGACAATAATTCCATCAGCATATCATGCCTCAGAGCCACACTACGAATCTTCAACGATTCTAGATTAATGCTCTTATCCAATAAATTGCAATTACACACGCCCATTGATCGGAAAGGAAGTAGAGATTACAAGCACTTATGTCAATCCCATTTTCTTTCTTAGAAATTGGGAATAACATGCCTATTCCACAATTTCCACACACACTGGAATAACGATTATTACCACACGCCTATTCCATGTGATTACCAAACACTAGTGCCTATGGATCCATTACACTTTACTAACGTATATGCATAACAACATATTACAACTCATATCATATTCTCAAATCTAAGAATACTATATAACCTATCGTATATTCATCCTCAAATGCCCCCCCTTCGGCGACTTAGCACGGGGGTTCCGCTAGGATGGGGTCAAGGGGAAACGCCCTTGCGGGGTCTGGGGGCAGCGCCCCTAGAAATTTTTTAGAAAACTTAACCAGACAAAACATCTAGAATCTCCATCCAGACATCAGAACCTAACATTCTCAATTTCAAAAAAGTGTCCGGACAACAGGGGTTTCCGGATAACTTTGACTATCCAAACAACTAAACTTTCCGGATAACTATAACTCACCGGATACATGAATAATCCGGACAACACTCGGAAAACTAAAGTAACCCGGATACTATCCGGTAACTATATTCATCCGGAAACTTACAAGAAAAATCAAAACTTACCGGATACTTGTCGTGTCCGGAAACATTCATCACAGAGGTGTCCGGATACGTGGTTTCGTCCGGAAACCTCGACCTGCAGCCCATTAATTAGATTCCAACCTATGTCTGTTCTATTCAGCTCATTCCAAACCATTCCATACAGTCCACAAACAGTTTATACAGCTATTACAAGGTTTAATTTAACATATAAACACTGATTTATGCAATTAACAAATGAACTCACCTTTTTGAAGAAAACCCACTTTAATCACAATCTGTTGCTCCAATCTGTTGTAAACGATTTTGAGAACCTATTCAAAACACAGATTCGTTTACCACTATGCATCTACAACAAATTAGTCAGAAAACATGATCAATTTCCTTACCAATTGAGCCAAAAACCTTGCTTTCTTCCTTTTTCTCTGTATTTCTTCTCTCTGCCTTCTAAACCGACTCAACACACACACACACACACTTTTTAATACTGATTAAAAGTGAGACAACTCTTTCCCTTTATCCATCCATACTTTCAATTAATTACCAAACATACCCTCATAGTTTCCAAACTTTCAAAATAACACCAAACTTTAATCCCTTATATTTTAACCCTATTGAATTATAAATTACAACATAATTCAAGGTTTTAAACCAAAATAAAATTAGATCCCAATTCTCATTAAATAATATTATTGAAAAATCGAGATGTTACAATACTCCCCAACTTGAAAAGGATTTCGTCCCCGAAATCAGAATAAGGTAAACAAATGAGGATACCTATCCTTCATACTTTCTTCTGACTCTAAAGTCACATTAGTACCTCGATGGTGTTTCCAGTGTACTTTCAACATAACTACTTCCTTACCACTACGTAACTTTCTAACCGATCTTTCCAAAATTGCCTCCGGTTCTTCCACACAGCGGTTCTTTTCATCCACTCTTATGTCAGTAAGTGGAATCACATCTTCCTCTTCAGCTAAACATTTCCGAAGATAACAAATGTGGAGGGTATTATGGATGCCTTCCAATTCAGGTGGAAAATCTAACTGATAAGCTTGCAATCCAATTCTCTCAGTAATGGTGAAAGGTCCTAGAAAACGAGGACTTAACTTCCCATGTTTGCCAAACCTTATCACACCTTTCCATGGGGATACCTTAAGCATTATGCGCTCCCCAACTTGGAATTCTTTTGGCCTTCTTTTCGGATCAGCATAACTCTTTTGTCGATCTTGATTTGCCTTCATATGCTGCCGAATTTCTTTCACATTGTCAGCTGTTTGTTGTACTAGTTCCGGACCAGCAAACTGTTTCTCTCTGGCTTCTAACCAACACACCGGCGTTCTACATTTCCGACCATACAAAGCTTCAAAAGGTGCTCTTCCAATACTGGAATGATAACTATTGTTATATGCGAACTCTACCAAAGGTAGATGCGCATCCCAGTTACCTCCAAAATCTAATACACATGACCGGAGCATGTCTTCCAAAGTTTGAATGGTCCTTTCGCTTTTCCCGTCGGTTTGCGGGTGATAAGCAGTGCTCAAATTAACTTTCGTACCCAATTCTTCTTTAAGTGATCGCCAAAATCTTGAGGTAAACCGACTATCACGATCTGACACTATAGATATCGGTATACCATGTCTTGACACCACTTCATCAATATACAATTTCGCCAATTTATCAATCGGTGAAGCTTCTTTCATAGCTAGAAAATGAGCACTCTTAGTCAGTCTATCCACGATTACCCATACTGTGTCGTTACCCTTTTGCGTCTTAGGTAACTTCGTCACAAAATCCACGGTAATCTTCTCCCACTTCCATTCCGGAATCCCAAAGATTGGAAACTTCCGTACGGATTTTGATGTTCCGCTTTTACCAAAGAACAAGTTCTACACTTGTCTACTAATTGAGCCACGTCTACTTTCATAGCTGGCCACCAGTAATGCAATTTCAAATCTCTATACATCTTAGTACTCCCAGGATGTATAGAATACTTAGATCTATGGGCGTCTTCGAGAATTAACTCTCGATTTCCTCCAGCTTTAGGCACCCAAACACGACCTTGGAATAACTTAATCCTACGGCTATCTTCAGTCAGTTGAAGATGTTGCTTGCTCATCACTTCTTCTATCAGATTTTCTTCTTGTAATGCTTCCGCTTGTGCCTCTTTTATCCTTTCCATTAAACTTGACGTCACGTCAATTCTAGCGTTAATCGATTTCAAACATCCACTATACTCTTTCCTGCTCAAAGCATCAACCACGACATTTGCTTTACCAAGATGGGGATGCAATTCACAGTCGTAATCCTTAAGTAACTCTAACCAGCGTCGTTGTCTCATGTTCAACTATTTCTAATCAAAGGCATGTTTCAAGCTCTTTTGATCAGTATAAAGAGTACACTTTGTGCCATACAAATAATGCCTCCGTAGTTTCAAAGCAAAAACAACCGCTGCTAATTCCAAATCATGCGTAGGGTAATTCTTCTCGTGCTCCTTAAGTTGTCTTGACGCATAAGCAATTACCTTACCTCGTTGCATCAATACACATCCCAGGCCCATCTTGGAAGCATCACTGTAAACAACAAAATCTTCTGTTCCTTCTGGTAAGGCAAGAATAGGGGCTTCACATAACTTTTGACGTAAAGTTCTGAAAGCTGATTCTTGTTTCTCCGTCCAAACAAACTTCACGTTCTTCCGAGTCAAAACAGTCAAAGCAGAAGCAATCTTTGAAAAGTCTTTAATAAATCTCCGATAATAACCCGCGAGACCTAAGAAACTTCTTATTTCAGGCGCACTTCTCGGTGTCTCCCAGTTTGTCATAGCTTCAATTTTTGCTGGGTCTACTTTAACTCCTTCCGAAGTGATCACATAACCTAGGAATTGTACCTCATTTAACCAAAATTCACATTTCGAGAACTTCACATACAATTTCTCTCTTCTCAACACTTCTAAAACTTTGCGTAAATGGTGTTCGTGATCCGCTTCAGTCTTCGAATAAACAAGTATGTCATCAATGAAAAAAATGGCAAACTTGTCTAAAAATGGTTGACATACTCTATTCATCACATCCATGAATATTGCTGGAGCATTTGTCAAACCAAATGGCATTACAAGAAATTCATAATGCCCATACCTTGTTCTAAAAGCCGTCTTAGGAATATCTTCATTTCTTACCCGAACCTGATGATACCCGGACCTTAAATCAATCTTAGAAAAACATCCCGCACCTTGGAGTTGATCGAACAGGTCATCAATCCTTGGAAGCGGATACTTGTTCTTAATAGTCACCTTATTCAGCTCGCGATAATCAATGCACATCCTCATCGTGCCATCTTTCTTCTTAACAAACAAAACCGGAGCTCCCCAAGGCGAAGAACTCGGTCTAACGAAACCTTTATCCAACAACTCTCGAAGTTGAGTCATCATCTCTTTCATTTCGGCCGGCGCTAAGCGATACAGTGCACGTGCTATCGGTGCCGATCCAGGGACAAGGTCAATACGAAATTCTACCTGCCGTTCAGCTGGTAGACCAGGAAGATCATCTGGAAATACATCTAGAAAATCACGTACCACTTTGATATCTTCCACTAGCTTCTTTTCTGACTTTACATCTAAAACATAAGCTAGATAGGATGAACATCCTTTCATTAAACATTTACGCGCTTTTGCAACATAAATTAACGGAACTTCCCCTTTTCGCTTTTCCCCAAAGATGAGTACATCATCCCTATCAGCCGTCGGAATCCGGATTAATTTCTTTGCACAAAGTAACTCTGCCTGGTTGACTGTTAGCCAGTCCATACCCACAATCACATCAAATCCCACAATTTCCATCAACAACAAGTCGATCGGAAATTTTTTATCTTCTATCAAAATAAAACAAACATCAAGTCTTTCACGAACCAAGACCTGACCCCCATTAGCTACCTCAACTACTAAGGCATCTTCCAAAGTAGTAACAGACATAGCTAACTTGTGAAAGAACGACTTGGACACAAATGACAAATTTGCACCACAGTCAAATAAAATGCGCGCTGGACAAGAATTAACAAGGAATGTACCCGAGACGACATCTTTCGATTCTTTAGCTTCATCAGAGGTCATCTGAAATGCCCGACCCGTTGGCTTTGGGATATTTGATTTCTTACTTTCATCTCCACTCTTTTTCAACCTTGGGAAATCCCGGCGGAAGTGACCCGGTTGCTTACACTCGTAGCATGTAATTCCTTGTACCGGTCAATTGTTCATCATATGCCAACTTTTACCACACTTGAAACACTCCAGCGCTGTCACCCGGCACGGCCCATAATGTTTACTCTTACACTTTGAACACCAATTTGGTTCACGACGTGATTCGTAACGGATACCCTTACCAGTTGTCTTTGACTTCTGAGAAAATTCTGCTCGGCCTTCCCATTTCCGTTTCTCCCCAACTTGGGTCTTTTCTTCTTTATCCTTTGCGTAAACTTCTTCCATTACATTAGCTTCTTCAATAGTTTCCCTCAGTGTTGAAGCCTTGGCATTTCTTACACGAGACATCATATCCGCGGGTAAACCCTTCAGGTAAGCTTTAATATTTTCTTTTTCATTTGGAGCCACGTGCCCCACCAAATTCAGCTTCTCCATAAATGTTTCAGTATACTTTCTCACAGACATGCTGCCCTTCTTGAGAGTCCTAAACTCTTCTTCGATTCTATCCATCTCGTTCTCATTACAGTACTCCTCCAAAACCTTCTTCTTGAATGACTCCCAAGTCATAGCAGTCAATACTGAAGCCGATATTGAAGCTGTCACTATGTTCCACCATGTTAGTGCATTACCTTTTAACATTTGAGATGCAAATCTAACCTTTGACTTTTCATCACATTCACAAGCTCTGAAAGCTTGTTCCATTTCCCTAATCCAGTTCATACAAGTTACTGGATAATCTGTTCCTTTAAACTCTGGCGGCTTACAACTTAGAAACGTCTTGTACGAGCAAACTCTTTCCACTCTCCTTTCTGTTTCTGTTACTGGAGTATGAAGTGGATTAATTACTCCAGTATCGGTTCCTGTTCGCTGCAACTCTGAACTTCGATCGTTCAATGCTTTCATAAACATTTCGGTTTGTTGAGCCATTGCGTTCGTCATCATTCTTGTCATGTTTTCCATCATTCAGGCTTCCATATTTGCTTCTGGTGTTCTTGGGTTCGCAGTACTGGTACCCGTTCTATGTACTTGACTTTGCACTCCTCCAAGAGAAAGAAACCCCGACAGAGTCTCATGAATTTTTCCTAATCCAGTTGCCTTTCTCCTGTCCCATCAATCATGGACCTATCCATCGCAGAAATAGGAGATAATGGCGGTGTATTTACCATTGTTCTGGTATAACACAAAGAAATAACCACAAGAAATGGTTATACACATACGAACATACAAAACGTACTATACCGATCATTAGTCACTGTAACAATTTGAAAACAAGCGTACTTGTGTAGCAATACATTCATAATAACATTAGCTAATTGGAATTGTGAACATATCATACAGGAGGATCCTCGTTACCATCGTTACAGTACTAATTTCACGTATTTCTGTCAACTCTAAGACTATCCCGTCTTAGTATTTCTACCCATTTCTCACGAATCATAACTTAATTCATCACAGCTTAAGTCTAAGTATCTCCTCAGCATACTTAGTTCGCTTAAACTATAGCTCTGAAAACATTTTGTAACACCCCAAAATCGGGGCTAATTTGAACCTTAAATTTCAACAAGTTATGATGACATAAACTTCAAACTTACATATATAGCAAGTGAATTAATCATCAAGAGTACATTTACAATACAGGATCCTTCAAATAACCTATCAATCTAATCATATCACTATAATCAGATTAACTAAGTTATCTAAGCAATCCATCAAAATCTCTTCTTGTTAATTGACACCTCTGCTATTCCAAAACGCTCGTCCCACAACCCTTTACTTTCCCGAGCTGGTACCTGGTAAGAAAACATCATATGAAACGATTAGGCCAACGCCTAGTGAGAACATTAGTTTCAATAATAATATTTGCAAAATCAATGTAAACAAGTTACAACAAACCTGATTACTCCTTTTCTTACCGTACGTGTAACTCTATTCCATTACACGATTTCATCCAATTCCATGAATATGACTGACAATAATTCCATCAGCATATCATGCCTCAGAGCCACACTACGAATCTTCAATGATTCTAGATTAATGCTCTTATCCAATAAATTGCAATTACACATGCCCATTTATCGGAAAGGAAGTAGAGATTACAAGCACTTATGTCAATCCCATTTTCTTCCTTAGAAATTGGGAATAACGATTATTACCACACGCCTATTCCACAATTTCCACACACACACTGGAATAACGATTATTACCACGCGCCTATTCCATGTGATTACCAAACACTAGTGCCTATGGATCCATTACACTTTACTAACGTATATGCATAACAACATATTACAGCTCATATCATATTCTCAAATCTAAGAATACTAGATAACCTATCGTATATTCATCCTCAAATGCCAAAAACCTTGCTTTCTTCCCTTTTCTCTCTATTTCTTCTCTCTGCCTTCTAAACCGACTCAACACACACAGACACACACTTTTTAATATTGATTAAAAGTGAGACACCTCTTTCCCTTTATCCATCCATACTTTCAATTAATTACCAAACATACCCTCCTAGTTTCCAAACTTTCAAAATAACACCAAACTTTAATCCCTTGTATTTTAACCCTATTGAATTATAAATTACAACATAATTCAAGGTTTTAAACCAAAATACATATAGATCCCAATTCTCATTAAATAATATTATTGAAAATTCGAGATGTTACATTTACCGATCGACCGTTGGGGGTCGAGTCTTTTGATGTAATCGTCATTCAAACATGAAATGAAAAATTTTCTTTTTTGAACTTATGCATTGATTCTCATTCATATTTGCAAGTAGATAACAAATACAATATCAATCATGAGATTCATACATCGCACAAAATGACCACAAAGACTTGCGACATAGGCCTTATATTATAATACACTGATTATTTAGAACACAGATTGCGAGATCTTTAGACCTTTACATCGTGTAAAGTGAACACAGGTACGTGCGACTAAAGCACTCACTTAAAACATGATAATTTTTCTAAGTTAAAAAAAACTTAGATCGTGAGATCTTTGGACCTTATGATCGTATAATTAAGTCGTGCGACAGACTTGGTCTTTTAGTTCGTACGATCCTGTGATCGTGCACTCAAGTCATATAGTAGACATGGTTGCTGATGTCGTGCGATCCTGCGAAAACGTACTTAAGTCGTGTAATAGACTTAATAACTTATGTCGTGCAATCCTGCGATAAAACAAGGTCAGAGGTTGGTCGTTGGCTAACCAATGACCCTCTGATACTTAAGTCAGTAATCGTCGTAGTAATAAAAAATCGTATGAAAAAAGGGCTTAGAAGAAATATCTTTTCAGATGTGTTGCATTCCAGCTGCGTGGGATATCTCGATTGTCGAGGGTTTGGAGTCTATAAGCACCCTTGCCCACGACTTCTAAGATACGATAAGGACCTTCCCATTTGGTGGAAAGCTTACCTGCTGATATGCATTATTTATTTAATGCATATTGTATCATTTTCTTATATTTTTATATATAATATTTTGTTTTATCCCAACTTTTGTGTCATTTTATTCTCTTATTTGTATCTTTATTAATCATGGAGCTAAGTGATGGATTTTACTTGTTTTACTAAGTAGAATGGCTAAAAATAAGAAAACTGCAGGCAATGCTACTTCAATGCTGCAGCATCCAGGACTGATGGCAACGAGATGAAGAACAAAGCTGGAAATGCGAAATTTTTGGGAAGACAGCAGCATGCATTCAGGATTTCATTGCTTTAGGTTCTTTATAAACTAGTTTATGTGTTGTAATGGTATTAGTATAAAAGACATCTCCTAGGAATAGTTTTTGGTACCATGAATAGTGCATGCATGGTACATAAATAGTGTTAGTTGTTGTGAGTTGGTATGGCTTAGTTCATGACTCTTTTTGTATAAATAGGAGGTGTTTGTGTTGTTTTAGGGGAGGAGAAATCAGTTCACAAACTGATTTGAATCCATTTTTATGCTTTCTTCAATTTTATGCAAGTTATCTTCTTCATCTTCTTCTTTTTACAATTCAAACATATGAGTTGCTGCAGCATTGCCGACAACATTGCTGCACTTCTTCATTGTTTTTAATTATTGTTCTTTACATTCTTGTCATTTACTTTTACGTCATTTACATTATGTATTTAATTTCAGTAATTTACATTTATTGCAATTTAAATACAAGTATGAGTAGCTAAGTTTTATTGCTCAGGTGTGAGATTAAAGGGTGAAGTTTTAATTATAAAGAATATTGGACATTATTTCTCAATAATGATGTTCACCATTTCCTGTTACGTTTTATAAAGATAAGTTTACTTCATGACGTTTTGATCACTTTGAAAGTGTTAAAGTGCCATGGCATCAGGAATGAGCCATTGATATGCACGTCAATCCGAATGACAAAGAAAGTAAGACTTGGAAGAGCTACTGACAAAGGAATTTGTCGTCTATGTCTTTTCTAGGTTGATTTTGCCCGATAAGTTGGTCATCGTGATGATGGTAAAAGTGTAGAGTGCGTTTCAGGAATGGACCACTCAGACACGTCAACTTAACAGATATGGGATCAACTTGGAAGAGTGATTTTTAACAAAGTAATTTGTTTATCCATATATTTGAAAGGCATCATTTTATTATTAATAGTCCTGATACATCACCAGGAATGGGTTG
Source organism: Saussurea involucrata (assembly GCA_033807775.1). Taxonomy (NCBI): domain Eukaryota; kingdom Viridiplantae; phylum Streptophyta; class Magnoliopsida; order Asterales; family Asteraceae; genus Saussurea; species Saussurea involucrata. Next base: position 65,036,578 of record CM066318.1, on the reverse strand, counting down.
TTGAAAGCTAGATTAATAATATAATGTTGAAGATCCGGAAGGACGTCCCATCAAATAGATGGTGAATTTAAGTATTGAGGAACCAATGCTGTAGCATTAACATAGCATTGGTCTGCTGGAATTTATAATTAAGCTTCACCCCAACATCTTACACCCTTGCTTGCTTTCTTTATTAATTGTTCAATATAATCTGTGACAAATCCAACAAAAATATCATATTCGAATTGATCCTTGGAAATCATTTCTTTTATTAGACTTTTATTGCGCTTTTACTCCAATCTCTGTGGGAACGATATCTGGTATTTTACCATTTTATTACTTGAAAGACGACATTAGATCTCGATGTATACTTGCGTTGAGGTATAATTATCACATGTCTATCGGTGTATTCAAAGCACGCATCACCTGCGTTGAGCTCTTGAGTGCTCTGGAACACTCGTCGGAGGACGTAGTCGCCTTCTTGGAAGACTTTAGCCCTAACGTTCTTGTTGAAATGTCGCTCGACCGCTTGCCTTTGCGACGCCATTCTGATCAGTGCTGATTCTCTAAGTTCTTCAAGGGCGTCGAGGTCATAACTTAGATCAGCCAAGTTATGGTCGACAGAAGTATGCCTCGAGGTTGGGAGCTGGACCTCGGCCGGTAAAACTGCTTCAAACCATAAACTAAAGAGAAAGGGGTTTGTTCTGTGGACGTGCGTGGCGTCGTGCAATTTGCCCACAGGACTGAAGGGAGTTCTTCGACTCACTTACCTTTTGCGGCTTTTAACCTTTTCTTGATCGAAGCAATAATGGTTTTATTACTCGACTCTGCAAGTCCATTCGCTTGAGGGTACCTTGGTGTCGAGGTCGTCAACTTGATATTGCGGTCTTCACATAACTGTCGAGTCCTGTTGCTTATGAACAGAGATCCATTATCACAGACAATTTCGGATGGAATCCCAAACCTGCATATAATGTTAGTCTGGATAAAAGAGACGACTTCCTTGTCCTAGACTTGGGAAAAGGCACCTGCTTCTATCCACTTAGAAAAATAATCTGTAAGTACGAGAAGAATACCTTTTGCCCGGGGGCAGGTGGCAATTTGCCAACAATATCCATCCCCCATCTTATGAAGGGCCATGGGATTAGTGTCGAACGCAAAGGTTCAGAAGGTTTGTGGGACGTACCTGAATGTCATTGACAAGGATCACAATTCTGGACGTACCTGACGGCGTCTTGTCGTAATGTCGCCCAAAAGTAGCCTTGTCGAGAGATACGGTTGGCTAGGCTGTGACCTCCTGAGTGGTTGCCACACTCCCCATCATGCATTTCTTGAAGGATTCTTTGAACTTGACTTTTGCTGGTAACACATCTCAGGTTCAAGCCTGTCGATGATCATCGATATAGTCTATCTCCGATCACGACATACCTGGATGCTTTGAACCTGATCTTCCGAGCTTCCATCTTGTCTTCTGGGAGTTGGTCATGCATAAAAAAATTTCTGATGTCGCACGCCCAATCATCCTCTTGGTCTTCACTCTGGACGACGTCGACATTTTAATTGGATGATGTCGTCACGTGGATCATAGGAATGTTGTCGAATAATGCTTCGCTGAGTGCAGATCCAAGGTTTGCTAAAGCGTCGGCTTGAGTATTTTGGTCCCTTGGAATCTGTTCGATGGAGAATGGTTTAAAAACTTATGATTTTGCTTTTGGTACCTTTAGGTACGCTGTCATCTTTGAATCTTTGGACGCGAATTCTCCATTCATCTGGTTTACGACCAGGAGAGAATCGCTTTTGACATGTAGGGCGGTTGCCCCTAAGTCGTGGGCCATACTCATTCCCACGATCATGGCTTCGTACCCGACTTCATTGTTGGTAGTTTAAAAGTCACATCGTACGGAGTATACCATATTGCCCCCCTGTGGCGACTTTAAGACGACGCCCAAGCCTGAACCCCTAATGTTGGATGACCCGTCGACATGTAGAGTCCAGGGCACATCGTCGTGAGTCGCCACAGTGAGCACTTAGAGCCCTGATTCTTTCTCCAGCTCAGGACTGAAGTCAGCAATGAAATCTGCCAATGCTTGCGATTTGATCGTTGTCCTGGGCTTGAAGCCGATGTCGTAACTACTGAGATATATGCTACATTTCGCCAATCGATCTGTCAACTCTGGTTTCCTCAAGACAGACTTAAGAGGAAAGTTAGTCACGACAGTAATAGGGTGTGATTCGAAATAATGTCGCAGTTTCTTTGCAGCTGTAACTAGCAACAAAAGTAAATTTTCCATAGAGGAATACCTGGTTTCGGCGTCCAAAAGGGATTTACTTACGTAGTAGATCGGCAGTTGCTGCTTTTTGTCTTCTCGTGTCTGGACGACACTTACCGCATTTGGACTGACGGCCAAATATAGTTGCAAGACCTCATTATCATGAGGTTTTGACAGCAGAGGCGGCGACGTCATGTACTCCTTCACTTTCAGCAGTGCTTGCTCATGATCGTCCGTCCAATTGAAGCCTTTGTTTTTCTGGAGGACGTTGTAGAATAGATGGCATCTATCCGATGATCGAGAGATAAATCTGTTCAGGGCTGCCACTCGACCAGTGATCTTTTGGACTTCTTTAAAATTCCTTGGGGATTTGATCTCGATAATGGCATTGATCTGATCTGGATTGGCCTCGATCCCCCGTCGTGTGACCATATAATCCAGGAATTTCCTGGCACTAACGCCAAAGGAGCACTTCGTCGGATTTAGCTTCATGCTATACTTCCGAAGAATGTCGAATGACTGCTTCAAATGCTCAACGTGGTCGACTGCTTGCTTCGACTTGACGAGCATGTCGTCAATATACACCTCCATCGCGTCACCAAGATGTTCTTTGAACATCTTGTTCACCAGACGTTGGTAGGTAGAACCTGCATTTTTTAAACCAAAGGGCATAACTTTATAGCAATAAATACCTCGATCTGTCATGAAGGCGGTTTTTTCGTGGTCCTCGACGTGCATCAGGATTTGATTATATCCGGATTAAGCATCAATGAATGTCAATAGTTCATGTCCTGCTGTCGCGTCGACCATGGCATCGATATGTGGCAATGGAAAAGGGTCCTTCGGACAAGCTTTGTTGAGATCTGTGAAGTCGATACAAACTCTCCATTTGCCATTCTTCTTTTGCACGACCACGACGTTTGCAAGCCAGGCGGGGTACTTTACTTCTCGAATCTTTCCTGTCTTTAGGAGGTTGTCGACCTCGTCATTGATTACCTTATTCCGTTCTGGAGCAAATTTTCGTCGCTTTTGTTTGACAGGTTTGAATGACGGGTCGACGTTGAGCTTATGTGAAATTACGTTGGGGTTTATGCCAACCATGTCTTCATGCGACAAGGCAAAACAGTCGGCATGTTCCTGCAAAAAAGATATTAGCTTTTCTTTAGGGCAAGGGTCGAGGGATGAACCTATAAATACGGTCCGGTCAGGCTTGCTCTGGTCCAGGATGACTTCCTCCAGGCGATAGTCGTCGACTGTCCCAGGAGCATCCTGGACCTGTAATTGCTAGATGGCATGCTTTTGTTTCAGGGTCGTCTTGTAGCAGTCGCGGGCGACTTTTGGCTCACTTTTGATCTCCTGGACACCCCACAACGTAGAGAACTTCTGGTTTGATGATATGTCTGTTAATACCAAAAATCGTCCAAAAGGATAACTTAAGGTTTATTGTGGAGCTTAACGACTAAAGATTGAAATCGTTCGACAAAATAGTGCGACTAAGACAAAAAATAAAGAGGAGACGAAAGGATTTTGGTGACGTGGGAAAAACCTCAACGAGGAAAAAACCCACGGACGACTGTGATGGTCGTCGCTGCACTATGGTCGCCAAACAGGGGCGACATCCTTGTGTTCCAAGTGTCGAGAGTACAGATGATTCAGTACAAATAATAGAAATAAGTTAATTCGTAAAGTAACTAGGTGCGTCGTGTGTAAAAGTAATGTGTCGTGCGTCCTCTGCTCGAGAGAGAATTTTTGCTTCGAATGCTTTCTTCTATGCAGTGAGTGTTTCGGGAGTTCAGATGTGCGCAAATGATGTTGAACCTTCATTTATATAGCCCTTGAAGCTTTGAATGATCCCATAAAGGTAGTATAACGGTCGTAACGGCTGTGGAGAGTTAATACTCATAATGATCTTCGTCGATTATAGCCGTTGGTCATTAATGGCGTTGATCCTGCATTAAACAGATAAATTATAACAGTTGTGTCTTACGTTAGTTTGGTCGAGGTCGTAAGGTATCTTACGACGGTTGTGTGAGTTAGACGACGTCATGGTCGAGTGTCATAAGTAACCCTCGACTTGATCTTATGTTTGAATTATAAAGTGTATGTGATTTTTTATTAACGTGGTGTGTAAAAAATATTCCGGTCGTGGTCGAGACTGGTGAATTTTTACCCACACAGTTTGCCCCCAAAATTTAAAATGAAAAGGCAATTTCAAACTTTGAATTTTAATTTTTTGTCAGAAGAAAATCTTTTAAAATCTTTGTCTAAGGGAATGTCAAGAGGCGTGACACGTGTCGAAAGTCGTTGGTTTGAGAACTGAATCGGTTCGATCCCAACTGAATGGGAAATCGAAAAGAGGATAAGATCGTGACGTCATGCTGACGTGCGATCATGCATGACAGCTGCGAATGCCAGGTGTCGACGATCTGTCGAGTGTTCGAAAAGGCATGGCCACGTGTCGATCATCGAGCGACTCGACCTGACACGATCGTTTACATAAATAGATAGCCTTGGTGGATCTTTTCGATTTTACGATTTCAGAAACCATTAGAGCGAGATTTCTTCCTTTTTTCTTCTGCGAATCCATTCCAAACCTACAAAAATCTTGAACCGATTTTAGAGTCTTCGAGGATTAGAGCACTATTTAAGGTACGACTTTTTCCCTTCTATATGCGTCGCAAGTCCATTGCTAGAAAGCCTAGGAAAAACTTGGATCTCTTTGGTTTTTCAGACCTACAAATTTGGCTCACATGATTAGCTATGTCAACCGAACCTGCGAGTTCCATTCGAGATCAAGAGGATCTCGACTCCCTTAGGAAACTAGCACACATCCCTGTGGGGATTTGATAGACGGGTTTACACCCCCCTAAATCTAACCGCAAATGTACGGGTCGAAATCAAGTAATAGTACAAAAAGTACGAGTATCGAACATAGGGAACTAGGAACTAAGTATCACAATGACTATAAACTCTATTAACTGAACGATCGCAAATTGAGTGGTTGGTATGACTTAATTAATTGCAAGAAAACAAATCACAGACAGAACAGCAAGCAATTGAAGAAACTTTGATAGAGAAAACAGTTGAGGGTTGGAAATCCTAAGGTTTTCACATACGAACATTTGACTTAAAACAATTACCAAGTTATTCCCTTTAATGAATACCAATCTCAAAAATCACCGTTGTTCTCTCTCAAGCAACAACGGGTTTTATTTTGAAGACACAAGCTTTATCTCTCGATCTTAACTTATGACACTCAAAACACATTAAAAACTAGATTTCACTGGGACTAAAGCTTACACTGGTATATCTCTATCCAATTTCTCACCTTAGGCATGCAATTTCTAGTTCTAGTTAACAATTAATTCTCTCAAACTTAACTGAAAACAACAAAACAATTGGAAGCTAGCTAAACTCACAAAAGCATTAAAAACCAAATTACATGCTTCATTAAATAGGAAAACTGATAAAAATCTCAAGTCATCTGTTCATAAGTTTAAACCAAAATCAATCCAACCCCCAACATCTAAAGATTAGTTCATGTTGGTGGTGGATACAAACATAAGAGAAGGAATGGAAACAATGAATGGAAACATGATAAACATGAACGTAGTGAATGTAATGGTGAACTCCCTTCTCCCGGCTCTAATCCGCTTCACGTCGTGAATTACTCCTCAATCGATCCTATATCGTGGCTCCAAAAGCTTCGAAAAACCTCTGAAAATCGCCCCCAAGTCGCTGCCGTTCGTCGTGTGTGAGCTATCTGACCTAAAATCCGGAAAACACAAAGGTATAGGGCTGAAACAGAGACACCCGCGGTTTGTGCTGCGACTTGCAAACTGCGCACAAAACCGCGCGGTTTTCTGATGCTCTCTGGGTCAGGTTCTTTTCGTTGTTCGGGCACGGGTCTTGGGCTTGGATCTCGGGCTTCCGTTGGCTTCGTTTTATACTCGTTTTGAGCTCTTTTTCGCTTCTTTTCTCGATGATTGCCGCCTTTTAGATTACCTGCACATTTCACTTGATAAAACATCAAATTCCGCCTCTTTGCTTAAATACAAGCCAATCTCATTGGTTTTAGGACCGAAAATAACGCCAAAAAGTGGCGTTATCAACAACCCCAAACCGAGCGTTGCTTGTCCCCAAGCAAATTAGCGATAAAATAGAATAAAAGCACACCTCAGTGAAATAATAACTGCACAATTCCCAATCGGTCCCATGTAATGCACTGGTGATTTCCCATACCCGCGAATGTCTACCTCATTCTCGCCTCATTCTTATTCTGTTTGATCTATGGCCTTCCATTGTGAGTTGAACTCGTGACTGCTCCGATTCCATTAAAGTTGTACTAGGTCCAAATATACGAGGAAAAACATTTCGCCTCGACCCTACCTCACGGGATACTCTCATTTCACTCGAACCTAGGTTGTCGCACATGTTGTCATGTATAGGGAATTTATGTACAAGAATACTCAAAAATTACATGACAACTCTAATGAAAGACGCACAAATGTTCAAAAAGTTGATCTCAGAAGGGAATCAAGTAGCGAGACAAGGGTATATTGGTAAAGGTGGTCGTATACCGTAATCATATTTTCCAGAAGATCATCCAGGTCTTTACCAGGGTTGTAACGGGGCTAGGGTTATGGCTGAGAAACGAAGGCTAAACGGATCGAAATTCCTCGGTGTGTCAATCTTTAGCAAGTCTGAACTTTCTTGCTTTACATTCTATCCTTTGGCCCTCTTTATCACTACTGGAGTCGCTTTGACTCTCTTATTTAACTGCTGTACTTTCTATCTCGCTAACTGTATTTATTGTGTTTTTTTGTGGGGCATCATTGGCCCTCTTTATTTGATTGGGGCAACATTGGCCCTCTTTTCTAACTTTTAGGTTAAGGTGCACCCAAATTATTCATGTGATTGGCCGGTACTATTTCTTTTCTGTTCTATCTTTCGCTGTTCGTTACCGCCTCTGATTGACACACTTTCGGATACGGGTTGGCTAATGCTTTTGGTTCGGGTTTAATGTTGGTTTTGAAATGAATAGAGTGAGTGTTTGGCTGCAAACTAGGTTATGGAAACACACAAAAGGGGTCAAAGGGGGCGATAGCTAAAAACAGGTTAACATACACACAATGCATGGAATCATATCTCAAGGTCCACACGATATGGTCTACTATACCCTTACCCAATTTCCCGATGGTCGTCTTTGCTACTCAATGCAATATTATAGCGAGATTACTCTATAACTACGACAAGGAATTCGAAAAAGTGTATATGAATTAAGTGTTTAAATCCCTCGAAATGAAAAACGTCTTTTAGGCTCAAAACTCGTTGTTGGGTGGTCTCCACTAATGTCCCTAGTCATGTATTTTCCCGGTCCTTCCCTAATGGTCACGTTACTATCACATGATTTAGCTAATGTGATCTAGACACTCAGAAGTGCAGGAAATCTACGTGCATAAATGTGGGCCCGATTGGGCAACCCCAAACCTTACCCACACATTGTCCCCAATGTGCAAGTGTCGGTGTAGGTGATGCGACACCAATCATTGTGCAGTCATTACAGTCATCAAACAGGAAGGACAAACATTAACATATTATATCAAAAAGCGGGCCCGAAGTTTTTCAAATATGGCCACCCCAAACCTAGGCCATGGCCTAGGTTTGCCAACTAAAGCCAACCCCAAACCTCGGTGAAATCGAGGTTTGCACAGGATTGAAAGTGAGTGTGTAGATGTTGAACAAATGAGGCACCCCAAACCTAAGAGAAACTTAGGTTTGTTGCATCTCGTTTAACTAATAAGGACACAAACATCATGCACCACTCGTTACATACAAAGTTAGAATATACCTGTTTGCCCGGACGTAAGAGATTCTCTTGAAAGATTTGAGCGACCAGCTTGGAGGATTCAGAAAAGATGGAGGGAAGGGCACCGGAAAACAAAGCGAAAGCAAAACACAAGAAAGCAAAGCAAAAGACGAAAGAAGGCAAAGAAAACAAAGACACAAACCAGAAAGAGAAAACACTGAACAAGAACAACTAGAAGCGTCACAGGAGTCCCACGGTTTTGTCCGCGGTTGGCAAACCGCGCAAGAAACCGTGGGATCCTCTGTTCCCAAAGATTCCAGTGACATACGCGGCTTAGCACGCGGTTTTGAAGCCGCGGCATAGACCGCGTAGGTCTCTGTTCCCGATTTTGTTTTTGTAAATAAAAACACAAAACATAAATTAAAACGAACGCAAACCTCGGTGGGTTGCCTCCCACCCAGCGCCGTAGTTAAAGTCGTGGCACGACTATGTGGCTCTCAACTTGGCTCGGTATTCAGGGCTCGACTCGCCCACACTTGCGATTCTCCGCGGATTCTTCCACATATGGCTTTCCATGACCATCGGCCTCCTCTTCTCTTCGATCTCTTCCACTCTCGAACATCTTGAATACTGCTTTCTCACCACGAAGTCCACCGAAAAGTAGAACTTGCCAGTGTTGATGAGCACATCCTCTATCACTCCATATGGATATACTATAGATCTATCCGCAAGTCGAATCGTCATGTACGTTGGCGTCACTTCCCCCAAGTCGAGTTTCTTGAAAATAGATAGAGGCATTAAATCAAAATTAAGATCTTCTATTTGAATAGGGATCGAAAAACTCCCTAGATCCTTAAGCTTCGGGGGAAGCTTGTTCTGGATGATCGCGCTACACTCTTCAGTAAGTGCCACTGTTGCCTGCTCCTCAATCTTCCTCTTGTTGGAGAGGATTTCTTTCAAGAATCTCACATATGAAGGCATTTGTGCCAAAGCATCTGCAAAAGGAATGTTAATATGTAGATTTTTAAATACATCAAGAAATTTAGAAAAATTAACATCATCCTTATGCGCTTTAAGTCTGTTCGGATAAGACACTCTTGGAGTTGCCGGCTTGACTGGTGGTTGCTCTTGCTTCTTCTTTTCACTCTTCGAGTTCTCTTCCATCACAATATCTTCATCGGCCCCCAACTCATTCACCTCTATGATCTCAACCTCTTTCTCTTAAGGCTCGGTTTCCCTTGATGACGGTTCTCGTGTAGGCTCCTCGATCAGCTCCTTGCCACTTCTCAGATAGATGACATTATATTCTTCTCTCGGTTTCCTTTCAGTCTGACTCGGAAACGTTCCTGGGGGTCGGTTTTGTAAAACTTCCGAAATTTGTCCCACTTGTCTTTCGAGGATCTTGATGGATGCGGTGTTCTGTTCAGTAGCCGCCTTGACCGTGTTAACCGTGCTCGCTAACTCTACAACCATGTTGTCCATCTTGGTCATGAACTTCATCATCATATCCTCTAGCCCCGGTTTCTTCTCCCCAGATTGTCCCTCATTGAAATTCCTTTGGTTGAAACCTGGAGGACGGTAAACATTGTTAGCATTAGAAGAATTAGAAAAGTTGGAGTTATTACCTTGTGGTTGTTGACCGGGTTGACTCCATGAAATGTTCGGGTGTTTCTTCCACCCCTAGTTGTAGGTATTCGAGAACGGGTCGTTCCTCGGCTGGTTGTTCCGGTTTTGCACAAACTGAACCTGTTCAGGTTCTTGAGGACTGCCTCCTTTCAGATAGTTCGTGATCATAGCTAGTTGAGCTTTTATTTCCTCCATCTTATCCGATTCTTGAACAATCGCAACTCTTCTAACGGCTGATCTTGGAGTAGAAAAACTATGTTCGGCCAGATTATCTATCAGCTCGCATGCTTCCTCATAAGATTTATCCATTAGGGCTCCACCTGATGCAGCGGTGATGTCGTTTTTGAACTATGGGTGGAGTCCGCTAAAGAACGTCTGGATGATGACCCAACCTTGCAACCCATGATGAGGGAACTTCTTTAGCATGTCTTTGTACCGCTCCCACGCTTCATATAATGTCTCTTGGTCCCATTGAGTGAAATGGGTGATCTCGGCCATGAGCTGGGCAGTTCTGCTTGGTGGAAAGAATTTCTGAAGAAAAGCAGCTTTTAGTTGTGCCCAGGTGGTGATTGAGTCCGGTTGGATACTCTCGGTCCATGTTTCGGCTCGGCCTTTGAGAGAAAAACTGAATAACCTTAGCTTTTTGGCATCCTCGTTCATCCCATTGATTATAAACGTGTTGCAAATTTGCTCAAATGCACGGAGATGTGCATGGGGGTCTTCAGTTGGTGCTCCCCCAAACTGGTTCTGCTGTACCATCATGATGGTACTCGGTTTAAGCTCAAAAAAATTCTCCCCAATAGTGGGTGGTTGGATGCCTATGCGTGCGGCTGCCACGTTCGGGTCGGCAAACGATCGCATAGGGCGTCTCTCAAGAGGTGGTGGAGGTGGGTCATTGCAAGCAGGAGCTTCGTCGCCCATCTTCAATTGCCTTTTAACTTTTGATTCTTTGAGTAATCGACGGGCGCTTCTTTCGATTTCTGGATCGAGTGGTTTGATTCCTTCCCCTCGGGTTTTCCATGGCATAAACCAATTAATACCTGAAACAGAAAGTAACCAAAATTAGCAATCCAAAAACTGAAAGTGATGAAATTAAATAACCAAAATAAAAAAATGTTCAATGTAATAGCGCTTATAGCTGGTAGTGCTATCAATTGCAACTAGTTCCCCGGCAACAACGCCAAAAACTTGATAGGCGGGTTCACACCCCCCTAAATCTTACCGCAAGCGTACGGGTCGAAATCAAGTAATAGTACAAAAGTACGAGTATCGAACGCAGAGAACTAGGAACTAAGTATCACAATGACTACAATTGCTATTAACTGAACGGTCACAAATTGAGTGGTTGGAATTACTTAATTAATTTCAAGATAACAGATCACAAACGTGACAGTAAACATCTAAGAAACTTCTGATAGAGAAAACAATTGAGGGTTGGAAATCCTAAGGTTTTATCGTACGAACATTTGACTTCTAACAACTACCAGCTATTCCCCTTAATGAATACCCAATCTCTAAAATCACCGTTGTTCTCTTCCGAGCAACAACGGGTTTTATTTTGAAAGCACAAGTTTTATCTCTCGATCTCAACCTATGACACTCAAAACACATTAAAAGTAGGATTTAAATGGGACTAAGGCTTACACTGGTATATCTCTATCCAATTTCTCACCTTAGGCATGCAATTTCTAGTTCTAGTTAACAATTAATTCTCTCGAACTTAACTGAAAACAACAAAACAATTGGAAGCTAGCTAAACTCACAAAAGCATTAAGAACCAAATTACATGCTTCATTAAAATAGGAAAAACTGATAAAAGTCTTAAATCATCTGTTCATAAGTTTAAACCAAATTCAATCCAACCCCCAACATCTGAAGATTAGTTCATGTTGGTGGGGGATAAAAACATAAGAGAAGGAAAGGAAACAATCAATGTAAACATGGTAAACGTGATCGTGGTGAATGTGATGATGAACTCCCTTCTCCCGGATCTAATCCGCTTCGCGTCGTGAATTACTCCTCAATTGATCCTCTATCGTGGCTCCAAAAGCTCCGAAAAACCTCTGAAAATCGCCCCTAAGCTGCCTCCAGTCGTCGTGTGTCGAGTCTATCTTTTAATAATGACCTAATTCCGGAATACATAAAGTCTGAAAAGCGAACAGGGACTTGCACGGTTTTGCTCGTGACTTGCAAACCGCGTGGTAAACCGCGCGGTTTCCCAAAGAAGTTCCGGGTCAGGTTTGGTTCATGGTTCGGGCATGGGTCTTGGATCTGGATCTCGGGCTTTCGTTGGCTTCGTTTTGGACTCATTTTGGGCTCTTTTTCGCTTCTTTTCTCGATGTTTGTCTCCTTTTAGATTACCTGCACATTTCACTCGATATAACATAAAATCCCGCCTTTTTGCTAGAACACAAGTCAATCTCTTTGGTTTGAGAACCGAAAATAACGCCAAAAAGTGGCGTTATCAGGATTACTCTGACTAGGGCTGGTCAGATTCGACCAGAGATGTGTCCAGATGGGTACTTCATGATATACGAGTACCCGTTTAAAATAGGATTCCAGTGGCCATACTCGCCTTTAACCAAGGCGTTTATGTATGAGTTCGACCTTTCGCCGGGGCATTTAATGCCCCAATTCTGGCGCGTCATCCAGGTCGTCGAGCGAATTACCAAAGACTGAGATTCTCCCATGAACGTGCGCGACCTGTTGACGGCATACCAGGTCAAAATGGACGGGTACCGTCGTTACAGTTTCTTCTCAAGATTTAAGGGAGACCGTTGTTAATACAAAAAATCGCACCAAAGGGACAACTTAAGGTCGATGTGGACTTTAACAACTAAGGAAATGAATCTTTCGACAAAGGCGTGCGACAAAGACAAAAATGTAAATGAGACAAAGGATTTGATGATGCAGGAAAAACCTCAACGAGGAAAAAACCTGCGGACGACAGTAGATCTCGTCGCTGCACTATGGTCGCCAATCAGGGGCGATGTCCTTGGTGTTCCGGGTGTCGATCATACAGATATTACAATACAAATGAAGGAAAGACTTCGAAATGTAAAGTACAAGTGTTTGGAATGTAAAAACAGTGTGCGTCGTGTGTTAAAACTATGTATAAACTGTTGGTCGAGAGCGAAAGTCTTGCATCGAGAGTGACCTTCTATGAATGATCTCTTTGTTTCGAATGAATATTCTTCGAGTGTTTGTGTTTTCTTCTGTTGTTCGATGCTATTGTTCTATCTCTCTCTCTGTGTTATTCGGTGTTGATCAGGTGTCCTTAACTGATGATTGAGCTGGGATTTTATAGTCTTCGGATGACTTTAATTGAATCATTAAGATCTTTGATGATCGTTGCAACGATCATCATCTTCAATATGAGTTTAGATGCTCATAACTGATTTCGTCGGTTATAGCCGTTTGTCCATAAATGACTTTGACTCCTGCATTAAACACTTAAACAAACATAACAGTTGTGTAGCGCGTTAGTCGGTCGAGGTCGTACGGTTTTATGCGACGGTCGTGCGGAACGGGCGACGTCGAGTGTCGTGAGGAACTCTCGACTTACCTTTTAGGAGGGATGGCAGAGGTTCTTTGGGTCTTTGTCGGGACCTTATCTTAATACAAGGTATAGCTCATGACATGCGTCTTACCTTCTCTGGTCGTGGTCGAGACCTGTGAAATTTTGCCCAAACAGTTTGCCCCCAAAATTTGAAAGTAGGATGGCAAATTCGAATTTTAAATTTTGCTCGTCGGGTGTTTAGGGTTCTGCGTTAAAAATACCTTGGTTGTTTCGGAACCGAATTGGTTTAATTCTAACCGAATCGAGAAGTCGAAGAGAGAACGAGGTCGTGACGTCATACCGACGTACGATTGTGTTTACCAGCTGTCTTTGACAGGTGTCGACGATCCCTGCGGTCATACGAAGAGACGGGGATAAATAGGGGCTATGACGAATACTTACCTTTTATGCTTTTGGAAAGAGATTTCCTTGATTCACTAGCTATTTTTCTTCGAATCCTTTCCTAATTTGCGAGAGATTATAGTGTTTTAAGGCTCAGAGTGCGTATATAAGATATTACTTTCTCACCTTCATCTGCATTGCTCCTCTTTTTTTCCTGAAAAATAATGTCGTCTGAACCAAAGAGTTCTATTACGAGTCAGGAAGACTTAAATACCTTTAGGTGTTTAGCGAAAATACCTGCAGAGATAGAACTGACATGTCCAGGGAGTACACGTCCTGGGAGTTGTCCTGATGGATATTTTGTATTATACGAGTATCCCTTTAAAATAGGGTTTGAATGGCCGTTTTTGACCTTATCCAAATCCTTCATGCAAGATTTCAGTGTGTCGCCAGGGCAGTTGATGCCCCAACTTTGGCGAGTTTTTCTAGTTATTGAGCGAGTGTCTGCAAAGTGGGAGTTGCCCATGACCACGAATGATTTCCTGTTGGCTTATCAAGTCAAAAGGGACAAGAACTGGCGTTATAGCCCTTATTCCAAGTACAAGGGCGATCGTACCTTGGTTTTGAAAACCGGGGTTAACGATCGTGGGTGGAAGTCTAGATACGTCTTCGTACGTATTGATTCACTTGATCTCCACAACAATTGGATTCGTCCAGATTGGAATAAGACGGGTATGTACTTTTCTTTTGTTTTTAACGTATGCCATTGTTTGATTTATGCTTTCCATTTATTCTTCTTCTTTTGTTACCTTCAGAGATCCAGTTCGATGACGTGAAGCCGAATGAAGATTCCCAATCCAAGATCGACAGATTCATGAATCACAGCGTTGATGATCGATCTTTTGTCGTGCGTTAATCGGCGGTTGAGGACGAGGACGTGGTGGAAGACACGAGAGATTTTGAAGAAGAAGATGAGCAGGAAGAGACGACCGGTAAGCGTATCGTAGTTTTTATTTTCTCTGTTTACTTTGTCTGTCTGATGTTCTGTATGATTCCTTACTAGTGCCGACTGAGAGGAAATCGGTATCTAGGAAGAGAGGGATACAGATTATGCTTGCCCTTCGAGGCGACAGAAAGAATGACTCGACAGCTGGGTCGAGAATTCCAAAGAAAACCAAGAAGACAATCCTGAGGAAACTGTCTTCGAGGGCTGTTGACTCATCGAGAGTTGTCATGCCTAAGAAGGCAAAAGCGTCATCCCTCCTTCACGGTGCGATGGACGCGACACCGGCAAGTTCGGCGCCTCTGGCGACAGTGTCGAGACCGGTGTCTAAGGTGTCGACCCCATCGTCCGTCGACAAGGGCGAGGGGTCTTCGGCCGAAGTTATGACGGTTAACTTTTCATTACCGTCCAACTTTATGGCGGAGAGTGTCCTAGACGGGACGACGTTGTTTCCTCATTTGGGAAAATATTTGCTCCCGTCTTTCAGGGAACGTTTTCAAAGGGCTCCGATCAGGGAAGCAGGATCTTAGGTTGCCGGTCTGGCGTTCTCGGTAAGTCTTTCTTTCAAGACTTGATTTATTTATCGTTGTCGTCATTTGGATATTTATTAACGAATTTTTAACAGACATTTCAGTCTTCTTTGGCGTTATACGCTGAGATGTCGAGGGTCGAAGATCTGGTGGCGTCGACTCTCGAAAGAGAGGATGCAGCGCTAGAAAGGGAGAAAGTTGCTTTGGATAAGGAGAAATTGGCTTCAGCACGTGCTGACGAGCTGGCCATTCAACTTTATGACGCTTTACATGAACTGGAGGCCGTTAGTCGCACAGAGAGAGCAGGCGATCCTCCTAAGCCTTAGGATATTTTTTGTCTTTTCCCTGCTTTTTGCCGGCTGCTAATAGTCGAGTATTTTTGAATGTAAGTAACAAAAGTTATTCAAGTAATGAATTTTAAGTTTCTGTCGAATTTTGCGTCTCATATACTCAGTAGATAAATATGTCGTTTTAACTATGAAGTATATTACACCGGAAATCATGCGACTTTGGTATTCATCGCAACATAATAACATAGAATGCTCGTAAATCATGTAAATGAACATAAGCATATATGATCAAAGCATACATTCGGGGTATGAAATTTTTCTAAGTTAAGAGACTTAGATCATAAGATCGTTAGACTTTGCGATCGTACGACTGAGTCGTACGATGAATTTGAATCGTGTGTCCCTGTAAAGGATGATCAAGTCATAGACTTAGTCATTTATGTCGTGCGACCTAGCGAAACTAGAGTCGTTTGATTATTGTCGTGCGATTCTGCGGAATAAACAATGTCAGAGGTTGGTCGTTGGCTAACCAACGACCCTCCGATGCTTAAGTCAGTAATCGTCGTCATGAAAAAATCGTATGAAAGAAGAAAAAGAAATTAGGAAACGTACCTTCTTAGATTCCTCTTTAATTAACGGAGTATTTTCCCCCGCGTCATTTAATATCCTATTCTTTCTAGGAGAGGATAAGTTTTAAATGACGGATCGACACAGAGATCTTGGGAAATGCCATATAGGTGTGCATTGACTGTGTTTTCGCGCGACAGGGCCATACGGTCGTTTTATTCCTGTAGACGAAGCATAAGTGTTAGTTTCTAAGGATAGAAGGACGAACCTGTCGTGCCGCATCTGCTAAGCGATTTACTTTCGCGGTTTCAGAGTCGATTTATAGCAGTCACGAGCGACTTTCGACTCACTTTTGATTTCCTGGATGCCCCACGGCGTAGGGAACTTCAGGGTCTGATGGTATGTCGAGGGAACGGCTTTCATTTCGTGGATCCATGGTCGACCTAAGATGATGTTATAGGCCGACGCACAATCGATGACGCCGAACTTGGTCTGCTTGTTGATTCCTCCGGCGTAGACTGGCAAGATGATATCTCCATATGTGCTCGTCGCTTCTCCATTGAAACCGACCAAAGTTGTCGAACGTCGGCTGATTTCCGAGCGATTGATTCCCATAGCCTTGATGGTGTCAAGGAAGATGATGTTCGCTGAACTGCCCCCATCGATCGTGAGTTGAATGATCAACCCGTCGTGGTGTTTCTGGTACGAGTCCCCGAGGTCGTCTTGGTCGAATACGATTTTCATGGCTTCCAATTCCAAATCCCTTTTAGGCCTTGATTAACGCGGGAAAGGCCGATCGTCAGGCGCTTGACTGGCGTGACGTTTGGCTACGGATACGTTAGACCGCATACGTCGGAACCACTAGTGATACAATTGACGACTTTCGCATGCTCGTGGGTTGACGGTCGAACATCGTTAGCTGGGGTAACGACGTCGTCGATGATGTCTTTGAGATTGCCCTTTGGGACGTGATACGCCAGCTCCTTTTTGAGAGCTATGCAATCATCTGTTGCGTGACCATGGTCGACGTAAAAGTCGCACCACTTAGATTTATCTTTCTTAGCGTCGTCCTGACCGGACTTTGTTGGCCATCGAATAGTCGCCTGGGCGGTCTTCAGAGCTTCGACCAAATCTGTAGTGGACCCTTTGAATCCGTAAGAGGATATCTTGGGGTATTGAGGAAATTTGGTCGCGGTCTTTGCCTCTGCTTTTGTCTTGAATCGGACGTTCGAGATCTGGCCGGCGGGCTCCATTTTGGAAATTGCTTTCGTCTTGAACTCTGGCTTCTTTACGCCTAACGACCTCTTGTCGTCGGTATGCTTGCGACGAAAGGCAGCGTCGTCCTCTACTCTCATATACGCTAGGGTTCGAGCTCGGACGTCTTCGAAATTCTCTGGAGGATACTTAGTCAGGTCAGTGTATAAACCTGAACTGTCGTCCAGACCACGCTTATAAGCTTCGATCGCGGTCTTGATGTCACAATTGCGAATGCTGATCATATCTGCATTGAATCGATTGAAATAACTGCGGATAGACTCACTGGTCTTCTGCACGACGTAATACAAGTCACTGGTATGCTTCTCCATCTTGCGACTACTGGAGAATTGCTGGGAGAATTGATTGACCAATTCAACGAACGACCCGATGGACTTGGGTTTGAGATTGATCAACCATTGGAGAGCAAGACCAGTGAGAGTTGCACCGAAGCTTTTGCACATACAGACTTCCTGATAAATGTGTGGGATTGAGATCGTCCACATGAGCTGCTTATACAGCGCGACGTGCTCTGTCGGATCGGTCACTCCCGAGTACTTGGGCGTGAAGGCGGGGACATTGTACTTCTTCGGGACCTCGACAGTCGCGATCTCATCGATGAATGGTGACGCCTGAAATCTTGATCGGGGCTTGATGTCTACGGGCACGGCTGCCCCAGGCAGTTTGGCGAGCAAAGATAGGACGCGCTCGTTCTGATCTTCTAGCATTTTCAATCGCTGGGCGACGGGGTCATTGGAGTTGAGATTTGCCCCTGCTTGCGGATTGATTCCTGAGCTGGTGCCATTGACATGCGACGAGCCATTGGGATCTCCGTTGAAAGGAACATAATACGGTTGCGACCCGTTCTGAAATGGCTACGACCCATTCTGAAATGGCTGCCATCCATTCTGAAATGGCTGCGATCCATTCTGAAATGTCTGCGATCCATTCTGAAATGGCTGCGATCCATTCTGCATGGGTGGTGGCCTTATATGCTGAGGAGGGACCGTCCTGAACTGGGGATTTGGATTGAACGGTCCCGGCTGCTGGTTTTGCATGGTCGGACCTGGATGTTGATTCTGAGCGAACGGACCTGATCCTGGACCTGGATTATGCGCGAATGGTCGAGGACCATTCTGACCTAACGATCCTTGGCCTGGATTCTGAACAAATGGCCTAGGACCACTCTGAGGTCCAAATGGATTACTTAACCGTGCGATCTCTTCAGCTGCTCTAAGGCTTTGCTCCGCCATGGCATTTATTTGATTTCGGGCGACTTCAAGCTCCTGGTACATCTGAGCAATGACATGCTGCTGATCTCCAGGGGCTGCCATTTTCCTGCAACAGAAAACAAAGAAAACTCCAAGAAACCGTTAGCAAGACGCACATTTGTCGAAGATTTTCTCTAGATGGGGTCCCACGGATGGCGCCAAACTGTTAATGCCAAAAATCGCACCAAAGGGACAACTTAAGGTCGATATGGACTTTAACAACTAAAGAAAGGAATCTTTCGACAAAGGCGTGCGACAAAGACAAAAATGTAAATGAGACAAAGGATTTGATGACGCAGGAAAAACCTCAACGAGGAAAAAACCTGCGGACGACAGTGGATGTCGTCGCTGCACTATGGTCGCCAATCCGGGGCGATGTCCTTGGTGTTCCGGGTGTCAATCGTACAGATATTAAAATACAAAAGAAGGAAAGACTCCGAAATATAAAGTACAAGTGTTTGGAATGTAAAAACAGTGTGCGTCGTGTGTGAAAACTATGTATAAACTGTTGGTCAAGAGCGAAAGTCTTGCGTCGAGAGTGATCTTCTATGAATGATCTCTTTGCTTCGAATGAATATTCTTCGAGTGTTTGTGTTTGCTTCTGTTGTTCGATGCTATTGTTCTATCTCTCTCTTTGTGTTATTTGGTGTTGATCAGGTGTCCTGAACTGATGATTGAGCTGGGATTTTATAGTCTTCGGATGACTTTAATTGAATCATTAAGATCTTTGATGATCGTTGTAACGGTCGTCGTCTTCAATGTGAGTTTAGATGCTCATAAATGATTTCGTCGGTTATAGCCGTTTGTCCATAAATGACTTTGACTCATGCATTAAACACTTAAACAAACATAACAGTTGTATAACGCGTTAGTCGGTCGAGGTCGTACGGTTTTATACGACGGTCGTGCGGAACGGGCGACGTCGAGTGTCGTGAGGAACTCTCGACTTACCTTTTAGGAGGGATGGCAGAGGTTCTTTGGGTCTTTGTCGGGACCTTATCTTAATACAAGGTATAACTCATGACATGCGTTTTACCTTCTCTGGTCGTGGTCGAGACCTGTGAAATTTTGCCCAAACAACCATACCTTGGTCCTGAAAACTGCGGTCAATGACCGAAAGTGGAAGGCCAGGTACGCGTTCGTGCGTGTATCGACGCTTGACCCTGAGAGCGACTGGATCAGGGCCGGCTGGAACATGGCGGGTGAGATTTTAAAGCTTTGTCGTACGTCTTACGTTGTATTTTATTGACTCGTGTTTTTACTTACCTTCTCTTTTTGTTTTACATACATCAAGTCTGAGGACGTGAAGCCCTACGCCAACTCTCATGCCTAGATCAACAGATTTCTAGAGTACAGTGTCGACGATCGGTCGTTCGTTACACGATATCTCGTGGACGAGGACGACGAGGACATGGTCTTCCTGGGAGAGAACCGAGAGGAGGAGACGGAAGAAGAGGAAGAAGGAGCAGAGGAGAGAGAAGAGCCGAGAGAAGAAGAAGAAGAGATGACTGGTAAGTGTACCTTATTCTTTTCTGCTCGACTTAATTTTTCCACTATTTCAGTCGTGTAACGTTTTCTTCTTTATTTTTCAGGGGAATCTCAGGTGAAGATGTCGTCTGTGGCTGCCAAGAAGGCATTTGAAGCTGAACTGGCCCATAGGGGCAGAGAGAAAAGGAAGGGGACCTCGACCACTGGGTCGGGGGTTTTACAGAGGATCAAGATGACGGTCTCGAAGGAACCGCCTTCAAAGGCGGGCGACTAATCGAGAGTCGTCGTCCCTTAGAAGGAGAAGGTGTCGGTCGCATCCCCTGGGAAGACGAGGACGTCTTCTGATGCGATCAACGCAACACCTTGTAAAGTTCGTGTCCCGATATACAATTTATTTTAGTGCCTTAATATTTTTCTCTTAACGTTGTTTGCTAACGAGGTTAAACCGCGAGGACCTGAATGTTAGAAAGTTTGTGATGTTCGGTTAATTTAGTAAATCCTAAATTCTTGGGGTAAGAAGTGAACTAATTTTAAAACCTCAGGGACCAAATGTGGCAAAAAGGGATTTTGGTGCATGGGATCGGTCCATTTGGCCGACCCCCATTTTCTTCTTCTTATTTTGTTCTTCACGACATCATTCACAAAACCCAAACCCTATTTTTTCCCTTTTCTCTTCTTCTTCATTGCGGCAACCATCGACCACCCCTCCTCCCCCTCCTCGTTTGCTGTTGCCGCCGATCAAACTGCCGCCGTGTTCTTGCTGCTGCCGCCGTGACCAGTTCGCCGGTGAGAGAGAGAGAGAGAGAGAGGTGCAGCGAGAGTGAGAGAGTCCAGCGAGAGAGGGAGGGATCGAGAAAGAAAGAGGTGTCGGAGTTGGTGCCGCTGCTGTGTCGTCATCATCAAGGTAAGACTCGTTCTCTTTGTTCTTTTCTTTCGCTGCCATCAAAACGCCACAACCCCACCACCGCCGGCACAACTATGGCTGCCGCCGGTGGGTGCCGCCGGAAACCACCAGCGTGGTGGTCGTGAGGGCAGGGACGGCGTGTGTGTGTGTGTGAGGGCGTGTGGTCAAGTGGTTAGTCGGGTCATCTAGTTGTCTCGTTATGTTTCGTAAAACACCGGTGGCCGCCGCCGCCACCCACCACTGCCGGAGGTGGCAGTGGGTGGTGCTGGTAATTGTCCAACTCGTGGAACCTTAATCCTAATCGAGAAATCTAAACTGATAGCGTAACTCGACTCGTTAAACTTTGAACCGTTTTGATAAACCGTCATTTTATGTGAATTCCAGCTTTCTGTCCAGTTTTTACTTCGCACGAAAATTTTTACTCGTAGCTCGGATTGGGGTGAAATCGGTGCCAAAAGTTCCCATTCTGAGTCTAGTAACTTTTCTATGTTTTGTGCAAAATCCAGTTCGGAACGTAGCATAGGTCAAATCGTCGTTTATTACTGAAAGGTGCTGTTTTTCACTGTTCTGCGAACCGTTCTTATAAAATCTGTATTAAATTGTAGAAAAATCGTTAGGAGGTGTATAATATGTCCTTGGAACCCTAACTCAGAGCACTTTCTGGTTATGTAATTTAATTGAGGATTTTCTGGGTTTATGGAGGTCGGAACAGGTCCCGAACAGACCTGTTTGGTTAGGCCGAAAAGTCGTTTTAGTGACGATTTAAGGGTGCGTCGTGTTTTAGGGTCCGAGTCTCGTGTTAATACATTTTAACGATTGTTTAGGTGTTGGGAAGTGATCTTGGATTTGTGAAGCTTGAATTGTTGTTTGTGAGCTAGGCGCGCTTACGAGGTGAGTTCTCTCACTATAACTAATGTTGGTTATTTTTACATTACGATTTGTACGTGTGTGGTAGTTTTAATTGTTTGTGATGCGGGACTAAATAGTGGGGTGTCTAGTCGGACCTTTATTGTTATGACTACGCGGGTGGCGTAGGAGTTCGGTGGGGCCGAGGTTTATATACGCGGGTGGCGTAGTAACTCGGTGGGGCCGAGGTTTACATACGCGGGTGGCGTAGTAACTCGGTGGGACCGAAGGTTGTATACGCGGGTGGCGTAGGAACCCGGGGGAGCCGGGTAATGCTTGCACGGTTATCGTGTGGTCGGGTGGAGCAACTTATGCCTTTGGGTGGGATGGTGTAGGTATGCATGTTTATGATTTGTTCGTAGACTTGTATGATGTTTATGTGCAATTATCTGTTTAGAGGTGGTGTGGGAATAACTGTGTTATTTATGGTGTCTGAATTCACTAAGCTTCGTGCTTACCCTTTCCCAATAAATTGTGGTTTCAGGTACGAGTGGCTCCAAGGCGTGACGAGTACACACTGGCGCGTGGGAAGAGTTGATTACTTTTATGATTTTAATTTTAGACATTTATTCCGCTGTTTATTGTTCGTGAGAATATTAATTATGAGTTTGCAAATGAAATGATTGAATTATTAAATGAGTTTTTATTAATGAAATGTTACTTTAAAAATTTTAAATTCCTTGTAATTTTTGGGACGTTACAACTTGGTATCAGAGCACAGCTTGAGTGAATCAAACGCATCTCGGTGTGTTTGATCTCAAGTTTGCGGCTATAAAATTTTCTTTAAAGTTTTTGGAAAATAAAAGGAAGGAAAAATCCGTTTGAGAAACGGTGATCAAAGGCGCAGTGTGTACAGTCAGCCGGAGCCAAAGGGAAAGGTACAGTACTTAGTGTTTTATTGCTTTCTAGATCATAGGGTATGCATGCTAGATTGCCTGTTGTTGACACTATGTTGTATGTTGTACTAAATGCTATTAGGAATTTATGCTAATTATGATAGGTTACTAAGTGGATGCCCTCTAGGTTGTATGCAGCAAGAGATTTATAGCCTTAGAATATTTGATTTAGTTCTATTGCGCAACTCTTGTTTGAGTCCAACCGTTCTAGGATAGAATCCTGTATTCGAATGTCTATTTGTTTCGCACTGCATATGATCGGGTATTCGCGAGGCAACTCGTTATGATTAGTAGGGATTCGGTAGTAGCAAGGGTAGTGGTTTGGATGGAATTCCTAAGGAGCTAGGAAGAGTGTGTACATATGCCGGTGCGGGCATATGTGTATAGTTTCGGCGAGAAATCACTTGGACCCCTTGGGATGGGACTCGGAATGGGCGATGATAGGTGTGGATGGTAGTAGTAGAGCTCCTACTACCTGAAGCACATGATCAATGCTTGAGTCGGGGAAAGTCACGAGGAATCCAAGGAGTTGAGCGTGAGCGTTATTAGTGTGAGTTATTGTGTGCTAATAACTCGTTGTAATATCTACCCGGAATAGCCATTACAAGGAGGAACAACTATAGTAAACCTATTAGTACAGGTGTGTACTTGAATTGCTTTGACGTGATGATCGTTGGGGTAGTGGTGAAGGCTTTAAATTAGTAGTCGTTGGAATAGAAGGATGATTCTAGTATTAGTCACTTGGAGTGACGATAGGGATGATAATTGTTATAAGCAGGTCATTTCGGGCCAAGATGGAAGATTGTGCTAGAGTCATCGGCTTATAGAGCCGACTTCGATTCGAGGAAAAATCGTAGGGATTGTTTGACGTAATTTCCCAACTTGCCCTAAGAGGTTAAATGTTCGGAGGACGATAGGGGATTGGGGAGGTTTGGGGGAGTATGAGTCGAGACGTTGAATGCCGACTGAGTCATGCACAGAGTTTATTTTGGAAAATAGGATTGCATCGATTAATTCTTGTGTTTTCGATCCTTATATGGATTGTATTTTGGAACTTTGGGAAATGTTTAGCACACACACAAGATTTCGAATTATAGTTTTGAAAGTGCTTGAAACCGTTTTATTATGAGAGTTGCAAACTTTGTTAAAATTGTTTCACTTGATAAATTTCCAACGGTTCTTTCGGGTACGATGATATCCGTGTTTTGCGGTGGTTAAGATGTTGGGTAAGCGACTACGGCTTGAGACTTTAACATTGGAACTCCTCCACATATGTTAGGGTTGAGACGGAAAGTTACATTCCACGATGTCTGTATAAAGCTATTTTGGTGGCTTGTTTAAAACGAGTTTGGAACTCTAGGGTCGCATAACTTTTCTTTCGAGAGTTTGCGTCACTAAGTATTTCATTGCAAATGGTTCAGTGTGTGGATTGATTCATGCGTGGCATAAGCGATGCGTGGAAGAATTTTGGTAATATTTCAAATGAGTCGTTTTGTGGGTTTGTAGTCAGCTAGATGTTTATTGACATTTCCATGAAAATACGAATTATCGATTTAGGGGTATGCATACTTGGGTAACCTTTGTTCTCGACATTTTTGATAAACGAGTCGTGCATGGAAAGGTTTTAGTCTATTTTTGTTGAAATGAAAGACATTTGGTCAAAGGAGTGTTTTAATGTTGTGAATATCATGCATGCGGTTACAATGTGTTATATTTTGGAAAAATAAACGCGTAGATTGTTGACATTCGGTTAATTTAGAATTGCCGATCATTTTTGGGAAATTAAAAACTTTTGCTTTAGAGGAAACGAGTATTTTGAGCATTTTCGATAAATACATTTTTTTAACTATAAGGTCTTGACGTCATGTGTCCCAAGTACGAAACTTTGAGGAAGAGTTACAAACTCGCATGCCTACCCCCAGTTAGAGATTTTATGAGGTTTTAGTCGATATTTCCAATTGATAGAAGCGGATTGGTTTCTACCTTGAAGTTTGAAACTTACACGAGACAGTTGAGTTTTAACAAAAATATATGAGTAAACCGTTTCATCGTTTTGGATGACTAGCTGACGCGCGAAAAATTCGTTGGTGAACCCTGTGTCACATCATTTTATGACTAAAAAGAAGAATTTTGGAATCAAA
Source organism: Saussurea involucrata (assembly GCA_033807775.1). Classification (NCBI taxonomy): domain Eukaryota; kingdom Viridiplantae; phylum Streptophyta; class Magnoliopsida; order Asterales; family Asteraceae; genus Saussurea; species Saussurea involucrata. The sequence continues at coordinate 65,011,743 of CM066318.1, read as the reverse complement.
TGTCGTGAAACTTATTTTGAATTATGTGCGCACCTTTGTCGCACCCTATTTAAGGTCAAGCGGTTACTTTAAGTGCATGTCATGAGTCAATCCATACTGGAATCGAGGCGGTTCATTTTAAAGAAATTAGTTATTACACTTTGTTTTTATGTGAGTAAACTGAACTGCAAATGAACGATTTTCAACATGATTTTTCTATGCGGAACGAGCGTGCCCAGTTTGCGTAACTACTGGTCTGGTAATAGTAGTTTTATTGCATACGATCTTTTTGGGATGAAAAACTTTGACGTTGGAAATATTTTGTAAAGGATTATTGTAAACCATGTGGGAAATGCGCTTTTATGAGCTATGTGTCATTTTGAGAATTTTTAAGGGTGTGGGTCCTTTTGGAAAACTCTTTTGTTTGAACCGTGTTGAGTTTTGGGGCTAATGTTGATTTCAGAGTACTGCTTGCTTAAACTTTATTTTAAACGCGTTTTGACCGACTTATGGGTATAGCAAGCGTGGAGCATTTTGCTCGGTTTTGACTATTGAGATAGTCATGGGTCAATTGCACAGTTTTAATGGCTCGATGTGGAGTCTTGTTGATGAATTTTTTTGTCGCACCGTTTGGCATTCATGGCACGTTGAGTATTTACACGTTTGGGTGAGTGAGTCAATCCGGGATAGGCATGTTGTTGGTAGGCTGTTTTACTTTGGAACCTTAGAAACGTTAGTCAGTCGTTGGTAGTGGTCGGTTGAGTATCTCGAGGTGCGACCCCGGTATTCACGTGTTATAACCTAGGCTTTTCGTAGGTACTAGGGAGATTTAGTCCTGGGCACATACCTGGGAGGTAGTTCCGGTGTGCTGGGCCTGGGGGCGTTACCTGAGAGGTAGGCGTCAGGGTGTATCCTCGATTCAGTATAACTTAGCTTCGTAGAGCAAGTGTGGGGGATACGTCGACGGTGGAAGGTTGGGTATTCCACGCGTGTTGGTACTGTAGGCCGAATAGTATCGGTTAAGGGAATGATGCCCTTTGTAATTAAGAGAATAAATACACATTAACCATTTTGAGGTAGGTGGTATATTTAGGTGTCGACTTTTGGGCTTGAGGCCAAACACCTTTAGTATGATCGGAGAATTGTAGCCGATTTTAAGATAATCATGGTGAGGGTAGTTGTAACCCTAAAATGATCACTCGTGATGAATGGTTATGGTGGAATGACCTACGTGTGTGTTAGTTGATTTGATTGTGGGTGATATCTATTTGTGTTATTGTCTGGGATAATACCTCGACTATTGTAATCGGTTGGACCGATGTTCGGCGGGGGGCCGATGTTTGTTAATGTAATTTATTGAAAATCTTTGGAGTCTATTAGAATTCGTGGAAGTTAATCGACAGTTAATGGTAGGAATGATCGGATTCGAGTATCCTGTAGGGTATATTGGTGAGCATCTTTAGAATGGTTAGAGCTTGAAACTGGACTCGGGACGTAGGGAATATGTAAGGTTGGGATACAACCGAAGTCGTTTAACTAGGAATGATTCCAGTTGCTGGAGTGTTCTTCCGATCGTATTTTCAGTGTTCTTGAAGGAGTGTTGTTAGTAAGGAAGCATTCGGGAAATTCTTAGACGGTGTGAGAAATTAGGTTCCAGTTAGTGAAAGTCCAGTGGCAACTCAGAAAGGGTTCTGAGTGGACTTGGGAACCTGAGGTTGAGATGAGGGAGGACTATCCAGAGCTATTCACGGGCATAGACTTCGAGGACGAAGTCTAATTCAAGTGGGAGAGAGTTGTAAAGCCCGTGTCCCGATATACAATTTATTTTAGTGCCTTAATATTTTTCTCTTAACGTTGTTTGCTAACGAGGTTAAACCGCGAGGACCTGAATGTTAGAAAGTTTGTGATGTTCGGTTAATTTAGTAAATCCTAAATTCTTGGGGTAAGAAGTGAACTAATTTTAAAACCTCAGGGACCAAATGTGGCAAAAAGGGATTTTGGTGCATGGGATCGGCCCATTTGGCCGACCCCCATTTTCTTCTTCTTATTTTGTTCTTCACGGCATCATTCACAAAACCCAAACCCTATTTTTTTCCCTTTTCTCTTCTTCTTCATTGCGGCAACCATCGAGCACCCCTCCTCCCCCTCCTCGTTTGCTGCTGCCGCCGATCAAACTGCCGCCGTGTTCTTGCTGCTGCCGCCGTGACCAGTTCGCCGGTGAGAGAGAGAGAGAGAGAGAGAGAGAGAGAGAGAGAGGTGCAGCGAGAGTGAGTGAGTCCAGCGAGAGAGGGAGGGATCGAGAAAGAAAGAGGTGCCGGAGTTGGTGCCGCTGCTGTGTCGTCATCATCAAGGTAAGACTCGTTCTCTTTGTTCTTTTCTTTCGCTGCCATCAAAACGCCACAACCCCACCACCGCCGGCACAACTATGGATGCCGCCGGAGGGTGCCGCCGGAAACAACCAGCGTGGTGGTTGTGAGGGCAGGGACGGCGTGTGTCTGTGTGTGTGGTCAAGTGGTTAGTCGGGTCATCTAGTTGTCTCGTTATGTTTCGTAAAACACCGGTGGCCGCCGCCGCCACCCACCACTGCCGGAGGTGGCAGTGGGTGGTGCTGGTAATTGTCCTACTCGTGGAACCTTAATCCTAATCGAGAAATTTAAACTGATCGCGTAACTCGACTCGTTAAACTTTGAACCGTTTTGATAAACCGTCATTTTATGTGAATTCCAGCTTTCTGTCCAGTTTTTACTTCGCACGAAACGTTTTACTCGTAGCTCGGATTAGGGTGAAATCGGTGCCAAAGGTTCCCATTCTGAGTCTAGTAACTTTTCTGGGTTTTGTGCAAAATCCAGTTCGGAACGTAGCATAGGTCAAATCGTCGTTTATTACTGAAAGGTGCTGTTTTTTCACTGTTCTGCGAACCGTTCTTATAAAATCTGTATTAAATTGTAGAAAAATCGTTAGTAGGTGTATAATATGTCCTTGGAACCCTAACTCAGAGCACTTTCTGGTTATGTAATTTAATTGAGGATTTTCTGGGTTTATGGAGGTCGGAACAGGTCCCGAACAGACCTGTTTGGTTAGGCCGAAAAGTCGTTTTAGTAACGATTTAAGGGTGCGTCGTGTTTTAGGGTCCGGGTCTCGTGTTAATACATTTTAACGATTGTTTAGGTGTTGGGAAGTGATCTTGGATTTGTGAAGCTTGAATTATTGTTTGTGAGCTAGGCGCGCTTACGAGGTGAGTTCTCTCACTATAACTAATGTCGGTTATTTTTACATTACGATTTGTACGTGTGTGGTAGTTTTAATTGTTTGTGATGCCGGACTAAATAGTGGGGTGTCTAGTCGGACCTTTATTGTTATGACTACGCGGGTGGCGTACGAGTTCGGTGGGGCCGAGGTTTATATACGCAGGTGGCGTAGTAACTCGGTGGGGCCGAGGTTTACATACGCGGGTGGCGTAGTAACTCGGTGGGACCGAAGGTTGTATACGCGGGTGGCGTAGGAACCCGGGGGAGCCGGGTAATGATTGCACGGTTATCGTGTGGCCGGGTGGACCAGCTTATGCCTTTGGGTGGGATGGTGTAGGTATGCATGTTTATGATTTGTTCGTAGACTTGTATGCTGTTTATGTGCAATTATCTATTTAGAGGTGGTGTGGGAATAACTGTGTTATTTATGGTGTCTGAATTCACTAAGCTTCGTGCTTACCCTTTCCCAATAAATTGTGGTTTCAGGTACGCGTGGCTCCAAGGCGTGACGAGTACACACTGTCGCGTGGGAAGAGTTGATTACTTTTATGATTTTAATTTTAGACATTTATTCCGTTGTTTATTGTTCGTGAGAATATTAATTATGAGTTTCCAAATGAAATGATTGAATTATTAAATGAGTTTTTATTAATGAAATGTTACTTTAAAATTTTTAAATTCCTTGTAATTTTTGGGACGTTACAACTTGGTATCAGAGCACAGCTTGAGTGAATCAAACGCATCTCGGTGTGTTTGATCTCAAGTTTGCGGCTATAAAATTTTCTTTAAAGTTTTCGGAAAATAAAAGGAAGGAAAAATCCGTTTGAGAAACGGTGATCAAAGGCGCAGTGTGTACAGTCAGCCGGAGCCAAAGGGAAAGGTACAGTACTTAGTGTTTTATTGCTTTCTAGATCATAGGGTATGCATGCTAGATTGCCTGTTGTTGACACTATGTTGTATGTTGTACTACATGCTATTAGGAATTTATAATAATTATGATAGGTTACTAAGTGGATGCCCTCTAGGTTGTATGCAGCAAGAGATTTATAGCCTTAGAATATTTGATTTAGTTCTATTGCGCAGCTCTTGTTTGAGTCCAACCGTTCTAGGATAGAATCCTGTATTCGAATGTCTATTTGTTTCGCACTGCATATGATCGGGTATTCGCGAGGCAACTCGTTATGATTAGCAGGGATTCGGTAGTAGCAAAGGTAGTGGTTTGGATGGAATTCCTAAGGAGCTAGGAAGAGTGTGTACATATGCCGGTGCGGGCATATGTGTATAGTTTCGGCGAGAAACTACTTCGACCCCTTGGGATGGGACTCGGAACGTGCGATGATAGGTGTGGATGGTAGTAGTTGAGCTCCTACTACCGGAAGCACAGGATCAATGCTTGAGTCGGGGAAAGTCACGAGGAATCCAAGGAGTTGAGCGTGAGCGTTATTAGTGTGAGTTATTGTGTGCTAATAACTCGTTGTAATATCTACCCGGAATAGCCGTTACAAGGAGGAACAACTATAGTAAACCTATTAGTACAGGTGTGTACTTGAATTGCTTTGACGTGATGATCGTTGGGGTAGTGGTGAAGGCTTTAAATTAGTAGTCGTTGGAATAGAAGGATGATTCTAGTATTAGTCACTTGGAGTGACGATAGGGATGATAATTGTTATAAGCAGGTCATTTCGGGCCAAGATGGAAGATTGTGCTAGAGTCATCGGCTTATAGAGCCGACTTCGATTCGAGGAAAAATCGTAGGGATTGTTTGACGTAATTTCCCAACTTGCCCTAAGAGGTTAAATGTTCGGAGGACGATAGGGGATTGGGGTGGTTTGGGGGAGTATGAGTCGAGACGTTGAAAGCCGACTGAGTCATGCACAGAGTTTATTTTGGAAAATAGGATTGCATCGATTAATTCTTGTGTTTTCGATCCTTATATGGATTGTATTTTGGAACTTTGGGAAATGTTTAGCACACACACAAGATTTCGAATTATAGTTTTGAAAGTGCTTGAAACCGTTTTATCATGAGAGTTGCAAACTTTGTTAAAATTGTTTCACTTGATAAATTTCCAACGGTTCTTTCGGGTACGATGATATCCGTGTTTTGCGGTGGTTAAGATGTTGGGTAAGCGACTACGGCTTGAGACTTTAACATTGGAACTCCTCCACATATGTTAGGGTTGAGACGGAAAGTTACATTCCACGATGTCTGTATAAAGCTATTTTGGTGGCTTGTTTAAAACGAGTTTGGAACTCTAGGGTCGCATAACTTTTCTTTCGAGAGTTTGCGTCACTAAGTATTTCATTGCAAATGGTTCAGTGTGTGGATTGATTCATGCGTGGCATAAGCGATGCGTGGAAGAATTTTGGTAATATTTCAAATGAGTCGTTTTGTGCGTTTTTAGTCAGCTAGATGTTTATTGAGATTTCCATGAAAATACGAATTATCGATTTAGGGGTATGCATACTTGGGTAACCTTTGTTCTCGACATTTTTGATAAACGAGTCGTGCATGGAAAGGTTTTAGTCTCTTTTTGTTGAAATGAAAGACATTTGGTCAAAGGAGTGTTTTAATGTTGTGAATATCATGCATGCGGTTACAATGTGTTATATTTTGGAAAAATAAACGCGTAGATTGTTGACATTCGGTTAATTTAGAATTGCCGATCATTTTTGGGAAATTAAAAACTTTTGCTTTAGAGGAAACGAGTATTTTGAGCATTTTCGATAAATACATTTTTTTAACTATAAGGTCTTGACGTCATGTGTCCCAAGTACGAAACTTTGAGGAAGAGTTACAAACTCGCATGCCTACCCCCAGTTAGAGATTTTATGAGGTTTTAGTCGATATTTCCAATTGATAGAAGCGGATTGGTTTCTACCTTGAAGTTTGAAACTTACACGAGACAGTTGAGTTTTAACAAAAATATATGAGTAAACCGTTTCATCGTTTTGGATGACTAGCTGACGCGCGAAAAATTCGTTGGTGAACCCTGTGTCACATCATTTTATGACTAAAAAGAAGAATTTTGGAATCAAATGTCGTGAAACTTATTTTGAATTATGTGCGCACCTTTGTCGCACCCTATTTAAGGTCAAGCGGTTACTTTAAGTGCATGTTATGAGTCAATCCATACTGGAATCGAGGCGGTTCATTTTAAAGAAATTAGTTATTACACTTTGTTTTTATGTGAGTAAACTGAACTGCAAATGAACGATTTTCAACATGATTTTTCTATGCGGAACGAGCGTGCCCTGTTTGCGTAACTACCGGTCTGGTAATAGTAGTTTTATTGCATACGATCTTTTTAGGATGAAAAACTTTGACGTTGGAAATATTTTGTAAAGGATTATTGTAAACCATGTGGGAAATGTGCTTTTATGAGCTATGTGTCATTTTGAGAATTTTTAAGGGTGTGAGTCCTTTTGGAAAACTCTTTTGTTTGAACCGTGTTGAGTTTTGGGGCTAATGTTGATTTCAGAGTACTGCTTGCTTAAACTTTATTTTAAACGCGTTTGACCGACTTATGGGTATAGCAAGCGTGGAGCATTTTGCTCGGTTTTGACTATTGAGATAGTCATGGGTCAATTGCACAGTTTTAATGGCTCGATGTGGAGTCTTGTTGATGAATTGTTTTGTCGCACCGTTTGGCATTCATGGCACGTTGAGTATTTACACGTTTGGGTGAGTGAGTCAATCCGGGATAGGCATGTTGTTGGTAGGCTGTTTTACTTTGGAACCTTAGAAACGTTAGTCAGTCGTTGGTAGTGGTCGGTTGAGTATCTCGAGGTGCGACCCCGGTATTCATGTGTTATAACCTAGGCTTTTCGTAGGTACTAGGGAGATTTAGTCGTGGGCACATACCTGGGAGGTAGTTCCGGTGTGCTGGGCCTGGGGGCGCTACCTGAGAGGTAGGCGTTAGGGTGTATCCTCGATTCAGTATAACTTAGCTTCGTAGAGCAAGTGTGGGGGATACGTCGACGGTGGAAGGTTGGGTATTCCACGCGTGTTGGTACTGTAGGACGAATAGTATCGGTTAAGGGAATGATGCCCTTTGTAATTAAGAGAATAAATACGCATTAACCATTTTGAGGTAGGTGGTATATTTAGGTGTCGACTTTTGGGCTTGAGGCCAAACACCTTTAGTATGATCGGAGAATTGTAGCCGATTTTAAGATAATCATGGTGAGGGTAGTTGTAACCCTGAAATGATCACTCGTGATGAATGGGTATGGTGGAATGACCTACGTGTGTGTTAGTTGATTTGATTGTGGGTGATATCTATTTGTGTTATTGTCTGGGATAATACCTCGACTATTGTAATCGGTTGGACCGATGTTCGGCGGGGGGCCGATGTTTGTTAATGTAATTTATTGAAAATCTTTGGAGTCTATTAGAATTCGTGGAAGTTAATCGACAGTTAATGGGAGGAATGATCGGATTCGAGTATCCTGTAGGGTATATTGGTGAGCATCTTTAGAATGGTTAGAGCTTGAAACTGGACTCGGGACGTAGGGAATATGTAAGGTTGGGATACAACCGAAGTCGTTTAACTAGGAATGATTCCAGTTGCTGGAGTGTTCTTCCGATCGTATTTTCAGTGTTCTTGAAGGAGTGTTGTTAGTAAGGAAGCATTCGGGAAATTCTTAGACGGTGTGAGAAATTAGGTTCCAGTTAGTGAAAGTCCAGTGGCAACTCAGAAAGGGTTCTGAGTGGACTTGGGAACCTGAGGTTGAGATGAGGGAGGACTATCCAGAGCTATTCACGGGCATAGACTTCGAGGACGAAGTCTAATTCAAGTGGGAGAGAGTTGTAAAGCCCGTGTCCCGATATACAATTTATTTTAGTGCCTTAATATTTTTCTCTTAACGTTGTTTGCTAACGAGGTTAAACCGCGAGGACCTGAATGTTAGAAAGTTTGTGATGTTCGGTTAATTTAGTAAATCCTAAATTCTTGGGGTAAGAAGTGAACTAATTTTAAAACCTCAGGGACCAAATGTGGCAAAAAGGGATTTTGGTGCATGGGATCGGCCCATTTGGCCGACCCCCATTTTCTTCTTCTTATTTTGTTCTTCACGGCATCATTCACAAAACCCAAACCCTATTTTTTTCCCTTTTCTCTTCTTCTTCATTGCGGCAACCATCGACCACCCCTCCTCCCCCTCCTCGTTTGCTGCTGCCGCCGATCAAACTGCCGCCGTGTTCTTGTTGCTGCCGCCGTGACCAGTTCGCCGGAGAGAGAGAGAGAGAGAGAGAGAGAGAGGTGCAGCGAGAGTGAAAGAGTCCAGCGAGAGAGGGAGGGATCGAGAAAGAAAGAGGTGCCGGAGTTGGTGCCGCTGCTGTGTCGTCATCATCAAGGTAAGACTCGTTCTCTTTGTTCTTTTCTTTCGCTGCCATCAAAACGCCACAACCCCACCACCGCCGGCACAACTATGGCTGCCGCCAGCGGGTGCCGCCGGAAACAACCAGCGTGGTGGTCGTGAGGGCAGGGACGGCGTGTGTGTGTGTGTGTGTGAGGGCGTGTGGTCAAGTGGTTAGTCGGGTCATCTAGTTGTCTCGTTATGTTTCGTAAAACACCGGTGGCCGCCGCCGCCACCCACCACTGCCGGAGGTGGCAGTGGGTGGTGCTGGTAATTGTCAAACTCGTGGAACCTTAATCCTAATCGAGAAATTTAAACTGATCGCGTAACTCGACTCGTTAAACTTTGAACCGTTTTGATAAACCGTCATTTTATGTGAATTCCAGCTTTCTGTCCAGTTTTTACTTCGCACGAAACTTTTTACTCGTAGCTCGGATTAGGGTGAAATCGGTGCCAAAGGTTCCCATTCTGAGTCTAGTAACTTTTCTGGGTTTTGTGCAAAATCCAGTTCGGAACGTAGCATAGGTCAAATCGTCGTTTATTACTGAAAGGTGCTGTTTTTCACTGTTCTGCGAACCGTTCTTATAAAATCTGTATTAAATTGTAGAAAAATCGTTAGTAGGTGTATAATATGTCCTTGGAACCCTAACTCAGAGCACTTTCTGGTTATGTAATTTAATTGAGGATTTTCTGGGTTTATGGAGGTCGGAACAGGTCCCGAACAGACCTGTTTGGTTAGGCCGAAAAGTCGTTTTAATGACGATTTAAGGGTGCGTCGTGTTTTAGGGTCCGGGTCTCGTGTTAATACATTTTAACGATTGTTTAGGTGTTGGGAAGTGATCTTGGATTTGTGAAGCTTGAATTATTGTTTGTGAGCTAGGCGCGCTTACGAGGTGAGTTCTCTCACTATAACTAATGTCGGTTATTTTTACATTACGATTTGTACGTGTGTGGTAGTTTTAATTGTTTGTGATGCGGGACTAAATAGTGGGGTGTCTAGTCGGACCTTTATTGTTATGACTACGCGGGTGGCGTAGGAGTTCGGTGGGGCTGAGGTTTATATACGCAGGTGGCGTAGTAACTCGGTGGGGCCGAGGTTTACATACGCGGGTGGCGTAGTAACTCGGTGGGACCGAAGGTTGTATACGCGGGTGGCGTAGGTACCCGGGGGAGCCGGGTAATGCTTGCACGGTTATCGTGTGGTCGGGTGGACCAGCTTATGCCTTTGGGTGGGTTGGTGTAGGTATGCATGTTTATGATTTGTTCGTAGACTTGTATGCTGTTTATGTGCAATTATCTGTTTAGAGGTGGTGTGGGAATAACTGTGTTATTTATGGTGTCTGAATTCACTAAGCTTCGTGCTTACCCTTTCCCAATAAATTGTGGTTTCAGGTACGAGTGGCTCCAAGGCGTGACGAGTACACACTGGCGCGTGGGAAGAGTTGATTACTTTTATGATTTTAATTTTAGACATTTATTCCGCTGTTTATTGTTCGTGAGAATATTAATTATGAGTTTGCAAATGAAATGATTGAATTATTAAATGAGTTTTTATTAATGAAATGTTACTTTAAAAATTTTAAATTCCTTGTAATTTTTGGGACGTTACAACTTGGTATCAGAGCACAGCTTGAGTGAATCAAACGCATCTCGGTGTGTTTGATCTCAAGTTTGCGGCTATAAAATTTTCTTTAAAGTTTTCGGAAAATAAAAGGAAGGAAAAATCCGTTTGAGAAACGGTGATCAAAGGCGCAGTGTGTACAGTCAGCCGGAGCCAAAGGGAAAGGTACAGTACTTAGTGTTTTATTGCTTTCTAGATCATAGGGTATGCATGCTAGATTGCCTGTTGGTGACACTATGTTGTATGTTGTACTACATGCTATTAGGAATTTATGCTAATTATGATAGGTTACTAAGTGGATTCCCTCTAGGTTGTATGCAGCAAGAGATTTATAGCCTTAGAATATTTGATTTAGTTCTATTGCGCAGCTCTTGTTTGAGTCCAACCGTTCTAGGATAGAATCCTGTATTCGAATGTCTATTTGTTTCGCACTACATATGATCGGGTATTCGCGAGGCAACTCGTTATGATTAGTAGGGATTCGGTAGTAGCAAGGGTAGTGGTTTGGATGGAATTCTTAAGGAGCTAGGAAGAGTGTGTACATATGCCGGTGTGGGCATATGTGTATAGTTTCGGCGAGAAACTAATTGGACCCCTTGGGATGGGACTCGGAACGGGCGATGATAGGTGTGGATGGTAGTAGTAGAGCTCCTACTACCGGAAGCACATGATCAATGCTTGAGTCGGGGAAAGTCACGAGGAATCCAAGGAGTTGAGCGTGAGCGTTATTAGTGTGAGTTATTGTGTGCTAATAACTCGTTGTAATATCTACCTGGAATAGCCGTTACAAGGAGGAACAACTATAGTAAACCTATTAGTACAGGTGTGTACTTGAATTGCTTTGACGTGATGATCGTTGGGGTAGTGGTGAAGGCTTTAAATTAGTAGTCGTTGGAATAGAAGGATGACTCTAGTATTAGTCACTTGGAGTGACGATAGGGATGATAATTGTTATAAGCAGGTCATTTCGGGCCAAGATGGAAGATTGTGCTAGAGTCATCGGCTTATAGAGCCGACTTCGATTCGAGGAAAAATCGTAGGGATTGTTTGACGTAATTTCCCAACTTGCCCTAAGAGGTTAAATGTTCGGAGGACGATAGGGGATTGGGGAGGTTTGGGGGAGTATGAGTCGAGACGTTGAATGCCGACTGAGTCATGCACAAAGTTTATTTTGGAAAATAGGATTGCATCGATTAATTCTTGTGTTTTCGATCCTTATATTTATTGTATTTTGGAACTTTGGGAAATGTTTAGCACACACACAAGATTTCGAATTATAGTTTTGAAAGTGCTTGAAACCGTTTTATCATGAGAGTTGCAAACTTTGTTAAAATTGTTTCACTTGATAAATTTCCAACGGTTCTTTCGGGTACGATGATATCCGTGTTTTGCGGTGGTTAAGATGTTGGGTAAGCGACTACGGCTTGAGACTTTAACATTGGAACTCCTCCACATATGTTAGGGTTGAGACGGAAAGTTACATTCCACGATGTCTGTATAAAGCTATTTTGGTGGCTTGTTTAAAACGAGTTTGGAACTCTAGGGTCGCATAACTTTTCTTTCGAGAGTTTGCGTCACTAAGTATTTCATTGCAAATGGTTCAGTGTGTGGATTGATTCATGCGTGGCATAAGCGATGCGTGGAAGAATTTTGGTAATATTCCAAATGAGTCGTTTTGTGCGTTTTTAGTCAGCTAGATGTTTATTGACATTTCCATGAAAATACGAATTATCGATTTAGGGGTATGCATACTTGGGTAACCTTTGTTCTCGACATTTTTGATAAACGAGTCGTGCATGGAAAGGTTTTAGTCTCTTTTTGTTGAAATGAAAGACATTTGGTCAAAGGAGTGTTTTAATGTTGTGAATATCATGCATGCGGTTACAATGTGTTATATTTTGGAAAAATAAACGCGTAGATTGTTGACATTCGGTTAATTTAGAATTGCCGATCATTTTTGGGAAATTAAAAACTTTTGCTTTAGAGGAAACGAGTATTTTGAGCATTTTCGATAAATACATTTTTTTAACTATAAGGTCTTGACGTCATGTGTCCCAAGTACGAAACTTTGAGGAAGAGTTACAAACTCGCATGCCTACCCCAGTTAGAGATTTTATGAGGTTTTAGTCGATATTTCCAATTGATAGAAGCGGATTGGTTTCTACCTTGAAGTTTGAAACTTACACGAGACAGTTGAGTTTTAACAAAAATATATGAGTAAACCGTTTCATCGTTTTGGATGACTAGCTGACGCGCGAAAAATTCGTTGGTGAACCCTGTGTCACATCATTTTATGACTAAAAAGAAGAATTTTGGAATCAAATGTCGTGAAACTTATTTTGAATTATGTGCGCACCTTTGTCGCACCCTATTTAAGGTCAAGCGGTGACTTTAAGTGCATGTCATGAGTCAATCCATACTGGAATCGAGGCGGTTCATTTTAAAGAAATTAGTTATTACACTTTGTTTTTATGTGAGTAAACTGAATTGCAAATGAACGATTTTCAACATGATTTTTCTATGCGGAACGAGCGTGCCCAGTTTGCGTAACTACCGGTCTGGTAATAGTAGTTTTATTGCATACGATCTTTTTGGGATGAAAAACTTTGACGTTGGAAATATTTTGTAAAGGATTATTGTAAACCATGTGGGAAATGCGCTTTTATGAGCTATGTGTCATTTTGAGAATTTTTAAGGGTGTGAGTCCTTTTGGAAAACTCTTTTGTTTGAACCGTGTTGAGTTTTGGGGCTAATGTTGATTTCAGAGTACTTCTTGCTTAAACTTTATTTTAAACGCGTTTTGACCGACTTATAGGTCTAGCAAGCGTGGAGCATTTTGCTCGGTTTTGACTATTGAGATAGTCATGGGTCAATTGCACAGTTTTAATGGCTCGATGTGGAGTCTTGTTGATGAATTGTTTTGTCGCACCGTTTGGCATTCATGGCACGTTGAGTATTTACACGTTTGGGTGAGTGAGTCAATCCGGGATAGGCATGTTGTTGGTAGGCTGTTTTACTTTGGAACCTTAGAAACGTTAGTCAGTCGTTGGTAGTGGTCGGTTGAGTATCTCGAGGTGCGACCCCGGTATTCATGTGTTATAACCTAGGCTTTTCGTAGGTACTAGGGAGATTTAGTCGTGGGCACATACCTGGGAGGTAGTTCCGGTGTGCTGGGCCTGGGGGCGTTACCTGAGAGGTAGGCGTCAGGGTGTATCCTCGATTCAGTATAACTTAGCTTCGTAGAGCAAGTGTGGGGGATACGTCGACGGTGGAAGGTTGGGTATTCCACGCGTGTTGGTACTGTAGGCCGAATAGTATCGGTTAAGGGAATGATGCCCTTTGTAATTAAGAGAATAAATACGCATTAACCATTTTGAGGTAGGTGGTATATTTAGGTGTCGACTTTTGGGTTTGAGGCCAAACACCTTTAGTATGATCGGAGAATTGTAGCCGATTTTAAGATAATCATGGTGAGGGTAGTTGTAACCCTGAAATGATCACTCGTGATGAATGGTTATGGTGGAATGACCTACGTGTGTGTTAGTTGATTTGATTGTGGGTGATATCTATTTGTGTTATTGTCTGGGATAATACCTCGACTATTGTAATCGGTTGGACCGATGTTCGGCGGGGGGCCGATGTTTGTTAATGTAATTTATTGAAAATCTTTGGAGTCTATTAGAATTCGTGGAAGTTAATCGACAGTTAATGGTAGGAATGATCGGATTCGAGTATCCTGTAGGGTATATTGGTGAGCATCTTTAGAATGGTTAGAGCTTGAAACTGGACTCGGGACGTAGGGAATATCTAAGGTTGGGATACAACCGAAGTCGTTTAACTAGGAATGATTCCAGTTCCTGGAGTGTTCTTCCGATCGTATTTTCAGTGTTCTTGAAGGAGTGTTGTTAGTAAGGAAGCATTCGGGAAATTCTTAGACGGTGTGAGAAATTAGGTTCCAGTTAGTGAAAGTCCAGTGGCAACTCAGAAAGGGTTTTGAGTGGACTTGGGAACCTGAGGTTGAGATGAGGGAGGACTATCCAGAGCTATTCACGGGCATAGACTTCGAGGACGAAGTCTAATTCAAGTGGGAGAGAGTTGTAAAGCCCGTGTCCCGATATACAATTTATTTTAGTGCCTTAATATTTTTCTCTTAACGTTGTTTGCTAACGAGGTTAAACCGCGAGGACCTGAATGTTAGAAAGTTTGTGATGTTCGGTTAATTTAGTAAATCCTAAATTCTTGGGGTAAGAAGTGAACTAATTTTAAAACCTCAGGGACCAAATGTGGCAAAAAGGGATTTTGGTGCATGGGATCGGCCCATTTGGCCGACCCCCATTTTCTTCTTCTTATTTTGTTCTTCACGGCATCATTCACAAAACCCAAACCCTATTTTTTCCCTTTTCTCTTCTTCTTCATTGCGGCAACCATCGACCACCCCTCCTCCCCCTCCTCGTTTGCTGCTGCCGCCGATCAAACTGCCGCCGTGTTCTTGCTGCTGCCGCCGTGACCAGTTCGCCGGTGAGAGAGAGAGAGAGAGAGAGAGGTGCAGCGAGAGTGAGAGAGTCTAGCGAGAGAGGGAGGGATCGAGAAAGAAAGAGGTGCCGGAGTTGGTGCCGCTGCTGTGTCGTCATCATCAAGGTAAGACTCGTTCTCTTTGTTCTTTTCTTTCGCTGCCATCAAAACGCCACAACCCCACCACCGCCGGCACAACTATGGCTGCCGCCGGCGGGTGCCGCCGGAAACAACCAGCGTGGTGGTCGTGAGGGCAGGGACGGCGTGTGTGTGTGTGTGTGAGGGCGTGTGGTCAAGTGGTTAGTCGGGTCATCTAGTTGTCTCGTTATGTTTCGTAAAACACCGGTGGCCGCCGCATCCACCCACCACTGCCGGAGGTGGCAGTGGGTGGTGCTGGTAATTGTCCAACTCGTGGAACCTTAATCCTAATCGAGAAATCTAAACTGATCGCGTAACTCGACTCGTTAAACTTTGAACCGTTTTGATAAACCGTCATTTTATGTGAATTCCAGCTTTCTGTCCAGTTTTTACTTCGCACGAAAGTTTTTACTCGTAGTTCGGATTAGGGTGAAATCGGTGCCAAAAGTTCCCATTCTGAGTCTAGTAACTTTTCTGGGTTTTGTGCAAAATCCAGTTCGGAACGTAGCATAGGTCAAATCGTCGTTTATTACTGAAAGGTGCTGTTTTTCACTGTTCTGCGAACCGTTCTTATAAAATCTGTATTAAATTGTAAAAAAATCGTTAGTAGGTGTATAATATGTCCTTGGAACCCTAACTCAGAGCACTTTCTGGTTATGTAATTTAATTGAGGATTTTCTGGGTTTATGGAGGTCGGAACAGGTCCCGAACAGACCTGTTTGGTTAGGCCGAAAAGTCGTTTTAGTGACGATTTAAGGGTGCGTCGTGTTTTAGGGTCCGGGTCTCGTGTTAATACATTTTAACGATTGTTTAGGTGTTGGGAAGTGATCTTGGATTTGTGAAGCTTGAATTATTGTTTGTGAGCTAGACGCGCTTACGAGGTGAGTTCTCTCACTATAACTAATGTCGGTTATTTTTACATTACGATTTGTACGTGTGTGGTAGTTTTAATTGTTTGTGATGCGGGACTAAATAGTGGGGTGTCTAGTCGGACCTTTATTGTTATGACTACGCGGGTGGCGTAGGAGTTCGGTGGGGCCGAGGTTTATATACGCAGGTGGCGTAGTAACTCGGTGGGGCCGAGGTTTACATACGCGGGTGGCGTAGTAACTCGGTGGGACCGAAGGTTGTATACGCGGGTGGCGTAGGAACCCGGGGGAGCCGGGTAATGCTTGCACGGTTATCGTGTGGTCGGGTGGACCAACTTATGCCTTTGGGTGGGATGGTGTAGGTATGCATGTTTATGATTTGTTCGTAGACTTGTATGCTGTTTATGTGCAATTATCTGTTTAGAGGTGGTGTGGGAATAACTGTGTTATTTATGGTGTCTGAATTCACTAAGCTTCGTGCTTACCCTTTCCCAATAAATTGTGGTTTCAGGTACGAGTGGCTCCAAGGCGTGACGAGTACACACTGTCGCGTGGGAAGAGTTGATTACTTTTATGATTTTAATTTTAGACATTTATTCCGCTGTTTATTGTTCGTGAGAATATTAATTATGAGTTTGCAAATGAAATGATTGAATTATTAAATGAGTTTTTATTAATGAAATGTTACTTTAAAAATTTTAAATTCCTTGTAATTTTTGGGACGTTACAACTTGGTATCAGAGCACAGCTTGAGTGAATCAAACGCATCTCGGTGTGTTTGATCTCAAGTTTGCGGCTATAAAATTTTCTTTAAAGTTTTCGGAAAATAAAAGGAAGGAAAAATCCGTTTGAGAAACGGTGATCAAAGGCGCAGTGTGTACAGTCAGCCGGAGCCAAAGGGAAAGGTACAGTACTTAGTGTTTTATTGCTTTCTAGATCATAGGGTATGCATGCTTGATTGCCTGTTGTTGACACTATGTTGTATGTTGTACTACATGCTATTAGGAATTTATGCTAATTATGATAGGTTACTAAGTGGATGCCCTCTAGGTTGTATGCAGCAAGAGATTTATAGCCTTAGAATATTTGATTTAGTTCTATTGCGCAGCTCTTGTTTGAGTCCAACCGTTCTAGGATAGAATCCTGTATTCGAATGTCTATTTGTTTTGCACTACATATGATCGGGTATTCGCGAGGCAACTCGTTATGATTAGTAGGGATTCGGTAGTAGCAAGGGTAGTGGTTTGGATGGAATTCCTAAGGAGCTAGGAAGAGTGTGTACATATGCCGGTACGGGCATATGTGTATAGTTTCGGCGAGAAACTACTTGGACCCCTTGGGATGGGACTCGGAACGGGCGATGATAGGTGTGGATGGTAGTAGTAGAGCTCCTACTACCGGAAGCACAGGATCAATGCTTGAGTCGGGGAAAGTCACGAGGAATCCAAGGAGTTGAGCGTGAGCGTTATTAGTGTGAGTTATTGTGTGCTAATAACTCGTTGTAATATCTACCCGGAATAGCCGTTACAAGGAGGAACAACTATAGTAAACCTATTAGTACAGGTGTGTACTTGAATTGCTTTGACGTGATGATCGTTGGGGTAGTGGTGAAGGCTTTAAATTAGTAGTCGTTGGAATAGAAGGATGATTCTAGTATTAGTCACTTGGAGTGACGATAGGGATGATAATTGTTATAAGCAGGTCATTTCGGGCCAAGATGGAAGATTGTGCTAGAGTCATCGGCTTATAGAGCCGACTTCGATTCGAGGAAAAATCGTAGGGATTGTTTGACGTAATTTCCCAACTTGCCCTAAGAGGTTAAATGTTCGGAGGACGATAGGGGATTGGGGAGGTTTGGGGGAGTATGAGTCGAGACGTTGAATGCCGATTGAGTCATGCATAGAGTTTATTTTGGAAAATAGGATTGCATCGATTAATTCTTGTGTTTTCGATCCTTATATGGATTGTATTTTGGAACTTTGGGAAATGTTTAGCACACACACAAGATTTCGAATTATAGTTTTGAAAGTGCTTGAAACCGTTTTATCATGAGAGTTGCAAACTTTGTTAATATTGTTTCACTTGATAAATTTCCAACGGTTCTTTCGGGTACGATGATATCCGTGTTTTGCGGTGGTTAAGATGTTGGGTAAGCGACTACGGCTTGAGACTTTAACATTGGAACTCCTCCACATATGTTAGGGTTGAGACGGAAAGTTACATTCCACGATGTCTGTATAAAGCTATTTTGGTGGCTTGTTTAAAACGAGTTTGGAACTCTAGGGTCGCATAACTTTTCTTTCGAGAGTTTGCGTCACTAAGTATTTCATTGCAAATGGTTCAGTGTGTGGATTGATTCATGCGTGGCATAAGCGATGCGTGGAAGAATTTTGGTAATATTTCAAATGAGTCGTTTTGTGCGTTTTTAGTCAGCTAGATGTTTATTGACATTTCCATGAAAATACGAATTATCGATTTAGGGGTATGCATACTTGGGTAACCTTTGTTCTCGACATTTTTGATAAACGAGTCGTGCATGGAAAGGTTTTAGTCTCTTTTTGTTGAAATGAAAGACATTTGGTCAAAGGAGTGTTTTAATGTTGTGAATATCATGCATGCGGTTACAATGTGTTATATTTTGGAAAAATAAACGCGTAGATTGTTGACATTCGGTTAATTTAGAATTGCCGATCATTTTTGGGAAATTAAAAACTTTTGCTTTAGAGGAAACGAGTATTTTGAGCATTTTCGATAAATACATTTTTTTTAACTATAAGGTCTTGACGTCATGTGTCCCAAGTACGAAACTTTGAGGAAGAGTTACAAACTCGCATGCCTACCCCCAGTTAGAGATTTTATGAGGTTTTAGTCGATATTTCCAATTGATAGAAGCGGATTGGTTTCTACCTTGAAGTTTGAAACTTACACGAGACAGTTGAGTTTTAACAAAAATATATGAGTAAACCGTTTCATCGATTGGATAACTAGCTGACGCGCGAAAAATTCGTTGGTGAACCCTGTGTCACATCATTTTATGACTAAAAAGAAGAATTTTGGAATCAAATGTCGTGAAACTTATTTTGAATTATGTGCGCACCTTTGTCGCACCCTATTTAAGATCAAGCGGTTACTTTAAGTGCATGTCATGAGTCAATCCATACTGGAATCGAGGCGGTTCATTTTAAAGAAATTAGTTATTACACTTTGTTTTTATGTGAGTAAACTGAACTGCAAATGAACGATTTTCAACATGATTTTTCTATGCGGAACGAGCGTGCCCAGTTTGCGTAACTACCGGTCTGGTAATAGTAGTTTTATTGCATACGATCTTTTTGGGATGAAAAACTTTGACGTTGGAAATATTTTGTAAAGGATTATTGTAAACCATGTGGGAAATGCGCTTTTATGAGCTATGTGTCATTTTGAGAATTTTTAAGGGTGTGAGTCCTTTTGGAAAACTCTTTTGTTTGAACCGTGTTGAGTTTTGGGGCTAATGTTGATTTCAGAGTACTGCTTGCTTAAACTTTATTTTAAACGCGTTTTGACCGACTTATAGGTCTAGCAAGCGTGGAGCATTTTGCTCGGTTTTGACTATTGAGATAGTCATGGGTCAATTGCACAGTTTTAATGGCTCGATGTGGAGTCTTGTTGATGAATTGTTTTGTCGCACCGTTTGGCATTCATGGAACGTTGAGTATTTACACGTTTGGGTGAGTGAGTCAATCCGGGATAGGCATGTTGTTGGTAGGCTGTTTTACTTTGGAACCTTAGAAACGTTAGTCAGTCGTTGGTAGTGGTCGGTTGAGTATCTCGAGGTGCGACCCCGGTATTCATGTGTTATAACCTAGGCTTTTCGTAGGTACTAGGGAGATTTAGTCGTGGGCACATACCTGGGAGGTAGTTCCGGTGTGCTGGGCCTGGGGGCGTTACCTGAGAGGTAGGCGTCAGGGTGTATCTTCGATTCAGTATAACTTAGCTTCGTAGAGCAAGTGTGGGGGATACGTCGACGGTGGAAGGTTGGGTATTCCACGCGTGTTGGTACTGTAGGCCGAATAGTATCGGTTAAGGGAATGATGCCCTTTGTAATTAAGAGAATAAATACGCATTAACCATTTTGAGGTAGGTGGTATATTTAGGTGTCGACTTTTGGGCTTGAGGCCAAACACCTTTAGTATGATCGGAGAATTGTAGCCGATTTTAAGATAACCATGGTGAGGGTAGTTGTAACCCTGAAATGATCACTCGTGATGAATGGTTATGGTGGAATGACCTACGTGTGTGTTAGTTGATTTGATTGTGGGTGATATCTATTTGTGTTATTGTCTGGGATAATACCTCGACTATTGTAATCGGTTGGACCGATGTTCGGCGGGGGGCCGATGTTTGTTAATGTAATTTATTGAAAATCTTTGGAGTCTATTAGAATTCGTGGAAGTTAATCGACAGTTAATGGTAGGAATGATCGGATTCGAATGGTTAGAGCTTGAAACTGGACTCGGGACGTAGGGAATATCTAAGGTTGGGATACAACCGAAGTCGTTTAACTAGGAATGATTCCAGTTCCTGGAGTGTTCTTCCGATCGTATTTTCAGTGTTCTTGAAGGAGTGTTGTTAGTAAGGAAGCATTCGGGAAATTCTTAGACGGTGTGAGAAATTAGGTTCCAGTTAGTGAAAGTCCAGTGGCAACTCAGAAAGGGTTTTGAGTGGACTTGGGAACCTGAGGTTGAGATGAGGGAGGACTAACCAGAGCTATTCACGGGCATAGACTTCGAGGACGAAGTCTAATTCAAGTGGGAGAGAGTTGTAAAGCCCGTGTCCCGATATACAATTTATTTTAGTGCCTTAATATTTTTCTCTTAACGTTGTTTGCTAACGAGGTTAAACCGCGAGGACCTGAATGTTAGAAAGTTTGTGATGTTCGGTTAATTTAGTAAATCCTAAATTCTTGGGGTAAGAAGTGAACTAATTTTAAAACCTCAGGTACCAAATGTGGCAAAAAGGGATTTTGGTGCATGGGATCGGCCCATTTGGCCGACCCCCATTTCCTTCTTCTTATTTTGTTCTTCACGGCATCATTCACAAAACCCAAACCCTATTTTTTTCCCTTTTCTCTTCTTCTTCATTGCGGCAACCATAGACCACCCCTCCTCCCCCTCCTCGTTTGCTGCTGCCGCCGATCAAACTGCCGCCGTGTTCTTGCTGCTGCCGCCGTGACCAGTTCGCCGGTGAGAGAGAGAGAGAGAGAGAGAGAGGTGCAGCGAGAGTGAGAGAGTCCAGCGAGAGAGGGAGGGATCGAGAAAGAAAGAGGTTCCGGAGTTGGTGCCGCTGCTGTGTCGTCATCATCAAGGTAAGACTCGTTCTCTTTGTTCTTTTCTTTCGCTGCCATCAAAACGCCACAACCCCACCACCGCCGGCACAACTATGGCTGCCGCCGGCGGGTGCCGCCGGAAACAACCAGCGTGGTGGTCATGAGGGCAGGGACGGCGTGTGTGTGTGTGTGTGAGGGCGTGTGGTCAAGTGGTTAGTCGGGTCATCTAGTTGTCTCGTTATGTTTCGTAAAACACCGGTGGCCGCCGCATCCACCCACCACTGCCGGAGGTGGCAGTGGGTGGTGCTGGTAATTGTCCAACTCGTGGAACCTTAATCCTAATCGAGAAATCTAAACTGATCGCGTAACTCGACTCGTTAAACTTTGAACCGTTTTGATAAACCGTCATTTTATGTGAATTCCAGCTTTCTGTCCAGTTTTTACATCGCACGGAAGTTTTTACCCGTAGCTCGGATTAGGGTGAAATCGGTGCCAAAGGTTCCCATTCTGAGTCTAGTAACTTTTCTGGGTTTTGTGCAAAATCCAGTTCGGAATGTAGCATAGGTCAAATCGTCGTTTATTACTGAAAGGTGCTGTTTTTCACTGTTCTGCGAACCGTTCTTATAAAATCTGTATTAAATTGTAGAAAAATTGTTAGTAGGTGTATAATATGTCCTTGGAACCCTAACTCAGAGAACTTTCTGGTTATGTAATTTAATTGAGGATTTTCTGGGTTTATGGAGGTCGGAACAGGTCCCGAACAGACCTGTTTGGTTAGGCCGAAAAGTCGTTTTAGTGACGATTTAAGGGCGCGTCGTGTTTTAGGGTCCGGGTCTCGTGTTAATACATTTTAACGATTGTTTAGGTGTTGGGAAGTGATCTTGGATTTGTGAAGCTTGAATTATTGTTTGTGAGCTAGACGCGCTTACGAGGTGAGTTCTCCCACTATAACTAATGTCAGTTATTTTTACATTACGATTTGTACGTGTGTGGTAGTTTTAATTGTTTGTGATGCGGGACTAAATAGTGGGGTGTCTAGTCGGACCTTTATTGTTATGACTACGCGGGTGGCGTAGGAGTTCGGTGGGGCCGAGGTTTATATACGCAGGTGGCGTAGTAACTCGGTGGGGCCGAGGTTTACATACGCGGGTGGCGTAGTAACTCGGTGGGACCGAAGGTTGTATACGCGGGTGGCGTAGGAACCCGGGGGAGCCGGGTAATGCTTGCACGGTTATCGTGTGGTCGGGTGGACCAGCTTATGCCTTTGGGTGGGATGGTGTAGGTATGCATGTTTATGATTTGTTCGTAGACTTGTATGCTGTTTATGTGCAATTATCTGTTTAGAGGTGGTGTGGGAATAACTGTGTTATTTATGGTGTCTGAATTCACTAAGCTTCGTGCTTACCCTTTCCCAATAAATTGTGGTTTCAGGTACGAGTGGCTCCAAGGCGTGACGAGTACACACTGTCGCGTGGGAAGAGTTGATTACTTTTATGATTTTAATTTTAGACATTTATTCCGCTGTTTATTGTTCGTGAGAATATTAATTATGAGTTTGCAAATGAAATGATTGAATTATTAAATGAGTTTTTATTAATGAAATGTTACTTTAAAAATTTTAAATTCCTTGTAATTTTTGGGACGTTACAACTTGGTATCAGAGCACAGCTTGAGTGAATCAAACGCATCTCGGTGTGTTTGATCTCAAGTTTGCGGCTATAAAATTTTCTTTAAAGTTTTCGGAAAATAAAAGGAAGGAAAAATCCGTTTGAGAAACGGTGATCAAAGGCGCAATGTGTACAGTCAGCCAGAGCCAAAGGGAAAGGTACAGTACTTAGTGTTTTATTGCTTTCTAGATCATAGGGTATGCATGCTAGATTGCCTGTTGTTGACACTATGTTGTATGTTGTACTACATGCTATTAGGAATTTATGCTAATTATGATAGGTTACTAAGTGGATGCCCTCTAGGTTGTATGCAGCAAGAGATTTATAGCCTTAGAATATTTGATTTAGTTCTATTGCGCAGCTCTTGTTTGAGTCCAACCGTTCTAGGATAGAATCCTGTATTCGAATGTCTATTTGTTTCACACTGCATATGATCGGGTATTCGCGAGGCAACTCGTTATGATTAGTAGGGATTCGGTAGTAGCAAGGGTAGTGGTTTGGATGGAATTCCTAAGGAGCTAGGAAGAGTGTGTACATATGCCGGTACGGGCATATGTGTATAGTTTCGGCGAGAAACTACTTGGACCCCTTGGGATGGGACTCGGAACGGGCGATGATAGGTGTGGATGGTAGTAGTAGAGCTCCTACTACCGGAAGCACAGGATCAATGCTTGAGTCGGGGAAAGTCACGAGGAATCCAAGGAGTTGAGCGTGAGCGTTATTAGTGTGAGTTATTGTGTGCTAATAACTCGTTGTAATATCTACCCGGAATAGCCGTTACAAGGAGGAACAACTATAGTAAACCTATTAGTACAGGTGTGTACTTGAATTGCTTTGACGTGATGATCGTTGGGGTAGTGGTGAAGGCTTTAAATTAGTAGTCGTTGGAATAGAAGGATGATTCTAGTATTAGTCACTTGGAGTGACGATAGGGATGATAATTGTTATAAGCAGGTCATTTCGGGCCAAGATGGAAGATTGTGCTAGAGTCATCGACTTATAGAGCCGACTTCGATTCGAGGAAAAATCGTAGGGATTGTTTGACGTAATTTCCCAACTTGCCCTAAGAGGTTAAATGTTCGGAGGACGATAGGGGATTGGGGAGGTTTGGGGGAGTATGAGTCGAGACGTTGAATGCCGACTGAGTCATGCATAGAGTTTATTTTGGAAAATAGGATTGCATCGATTAATTCTTGTATTTTCGATCCTTATATGGATTATATTTTGGAACTTTGGGAAATGTTTAGCACACACACAAGATTTCGAATTATAGTTTTGAAAGTGCTTGAAACCGTTTTATCATGAGAGTTGCAAACTTTGTTAAAATTGTTTCACTTGATAAATTTCCAACGGTTCTTTCGGGTACGATGATATCCGTGTTTTGCGATGGTTAAGATGTTGGGTAAGCGACTACGGCTTGAGACTTTAACATTGGAACTCCTCCACATATGTTAGGGTTGAGACGGAAAGTTACATTCCACGATGTCTGTATAAAGCTATTTTGGTGGCTTGTTTAAAACGAGTTTGGAACTCTAGGGTCGCATAACTTTTCTTTCGAGAGTTTGCGTCACTAAGTATTTCATTGCAAATGGTTCAGTGTGTGGATTGATTCATGCGTGGCATAAGCGATGCGTGGAAGAATTTTGGTAATATTTCAAATGAGTCGTTTTGTGCGTTTTTAGTCAGCTAGATGTTTATTGACATTTCCATGAAAATACGAATTATCGATTTAGGGGTATGCATACTTGGGTAACCTTTGTTCTCGACATTTTTGATAAACGAGTCGTGCATGGAAAGGTTTTAGTCTCTTTTTGTTGAAATGAAAGACATTTGGTCAAAGGAGTGTTTTAATGTTGTGAATATCATGCATGCGGTTACAATGTGTTATATTTTGGAAAAATAAACGCGTAGATTGTTGACATTCGGTTAATTTAGAATTGCCGATCATTTTTGGGAAATTAAAAACTTTTGCTTTAAGGGAAACGAGTATTTTGAGCATTTTCGATAAATACATTTTTTTTAACTATAAGGTCTTGACGTCATGTGTCCCAAGTACGAAACTTTGAGGAAGAGTTACAAACTCGCATGCCTACCCCCAGTTAGAGATTTTATGAGGTTTTAGTCGATATTTCCAATTGATAGAAGCGGATTGGTTTCTACCTTGAAGTTTGAAACTTACACGAGACAGTTGAGTTTTAACAAAAATATATGAGTAAACCGTTTCATCGTTTTGGATGACTAGCTGACGCGCGAAAAATTCGTTGGTGAACCCTGTGTCACATCATTTTATGACTAAAAAGAAGAATTTTGGAATCAAATGTCGTGAAACTTATTTTGAATTATGTGCGCACATTTGTCGCACCCTATTTAAGGTCAAGCGGTTACTTTAAGTGCATATCATGAGTCAATCCATACTGGAATCGAGGCGGTTCATTTTAAAGAAATTAGTTATTACACTTTGTTTTTATGTGAGTAAACTGAACTGCAAATGAACGATTTTCAACATGATTTTTCTATGCGGAACGAGCGTGCCCAGTTTGCGTAACTACCGGTCTGGTAATAGTAGTTTTATTGCATACGATCTTTTTGGGATGAAAAACTTTGACGTTGGAAATATTTTGTAAAGGATTATTGTAAACCATGTGGGAAATGCGCTTTTATGAGCTATGTGTCATTTTGAGAATTTTTAAGGGTGTGAGTCCTTTTGGAAAACTCTTTTGTTTGAACCGTGTTGAGTTTTGGGGCTAATGTTGATTTCAGAGTACTGCTTGCTTAAACTTTATTTTAAACGCGTTTGACCGACTTATAGGTCTAGCAAGCGTGGAGCATTTTGCTCGGTTTTGACTATTGAGATAGTCATGGGTCAATTGCACAGTTTTAATGGCTCGATGTGGAGTCTTGTTGATGAATTGTTTTGTCGCACCGTTTGGCATTCATGGCACGTTGAGTATTTACATGTTTGGGTGAGTGAGTCAATCCGGGATAGGCATGTTGTTGGTAGGCTGTTTTACTTTGGAACCTTAGAAACGTTAGTCAGTCGTTGGTAGTGGTCGGTTGAGTATCTCGAGGTGCGACCCCGGTATTCATGTGTTATAACCTAGGCTTTTCGTAGGTACTAGGGAGATTTAGTCGTGGGCACATACCTGGGAGGTAGTTCCGGTGTGCTGGGCCTGGGGGCGTTACCTGAGAGGTAGGCGTCAGGGTGTATCCTCGATTCAGTATAACTTAGCTTCGTAGAGCAAGTGTGGGGGATACGTCGACGGTGGAAGGTTGGGTATTCCACGCGTGTTGGTACTGTAGGCCGAATAGTATCGGTTAAGGGAATGATGCCCTTTGTAAATAAGAGAATAAATACGCATTAACCATTTTGAGGTAGGTGGTATATTTAGGTGTCGACTTTTGGGCTTGAGGCCAAACACCTTTAGTATGATCGGAGAATTGTAGCCGATTTTAAGATAATCATCGCGAGGGTAGTTGTAACCCTGAAATGATCACTCGTGATGAATGGTTATGGTGGAATGACCTACGTGTGTGTTAGATGATTTGATTGTGGGTGATATCTATTTGTGTTATTGTCTGGGATAATACCTCGACTATTGTAATCGGTTGGACCGATGTTCGGCGGGGGGCCGATGTTTGTTAATGTAATTTATTGAAAATCTTTGGAGTCTATTAGAATTCGTGGAAGTTAATCGACAATTAATGGTAGGAATGATCGGATTCGAGTATCCTGTAGGGTATATTGGTGTGCATCTTTAGAATGGTTAGAGCTTGAAACTGGACTCGGGACATAGGGAATATCTAAGGTTGGGATACAACCGAAGTCGTTTAACTAGGAATGATTCCAGTTGTTGGAGTGTTCTTCCGATCGTATTTTCAGTGTTCCTGTAGGAGTGATGTTAGTAAGGAAGCATTCGGGAAATTCTTAGACGGTGTGAGAAATTAGGTTCCAGTTAGTTAAAGTCCAGTGGCAACTCAGAAAGGGTTCTGAGTGGACTTGGGAACCTGAGGTTGAGATGAGGGAGGACTATCCAGAGCTATTCACGGGCATAGACTTCGAGGACGAAGTCTAATTCAAGTGGGAGAGAGTTGTAAAGCCCGTGTCCCGATATACAATTTATTTTAGTGCCTTAATATTTTTCTCTTAACGTTGTTTGCTAACGAGGTTAAACCGCGAGGACCTGAATGTTAGAAAGTTTGTGATGTTCGGTTAATTTAGTAAATCCTAAATTCTTGGGGTAAGAAGTGAACTAATTTTAAAACCTCAGGGACCAAATGTGGAAAAAAGGGATTTTGGTGCATGGGATCGGCCCATTTGGCCGACCCCCATTTTCTTCTTCTTATTTTGTTCTTCACGGCATCATTCACAAAACCCAAACCCTATTTTTTTCCCTTTTCTCTTCTTCTTCATTGCGGCAACCATCGACCACCCCTCCTCCCCTCCTCGTTTGCTGCTGCCGCCGATCAAACTGCCGCCGTGTTCTTGCTGCTGCCGCCGTGACCAGTTCGCCGGTGAGAGAGAGAGAGAGAGGTGCAGCGAGAGTGAGAGAGTCCAGCGAGAGAGGGAGGGATCGAGAAAGAAAGAGGTGTCGGAGTTGGTGCCGCTGCTGTGTCGTCATCATCAAGGTAAGACTCGTTCTTTTTTTTTCTTTCGCTGCCATCAAAACGCCACAACCCCACCACCGCCGGCACAACTATGGCTGCCGCTGGCGGGTGCCGCCGGAAACCACCTGCGTGGTGGTCGTGTGGGCAGGGACGGCGTGTGTGTGTGTGTGTGTGTGTGAGGGCGTGTGGTCAAGTGGTTAGTCGGGTCATCTAGTTGTCTCGTTATGTTTCGTAAAACACCGGTGGCCGCCGCCGCCACCCACCACTGGGTGGTGCTGGTAATTGTCCAACTCGTGGAACCTTAATCCTAATCGAGAAATCTAAACTGATCGCGTAACTCGACTCGTTAAACTTTGAACCGTTTTGATAAACCGTCATTTTATGTGAATTCCAGCTTTCTGTCCAGTTTTTACTTCGCACGAAACCTTTTACTCGTAGCTCGGATTGGGGTGAAATCGGTGCCAAAAGTTCTCATTCTGAGTCTAGTAACTTTTCTGTGTTTTGTGCAAAATCCAGTTCGGAACGTCGCATAGGTCAAATCGTCGTTTATTACTGAAAGGTGCTGTTTTTCACTATTCTGCGAACCGTTCTTATAAAATCTGTATTAAATTGTAGAAAAATCGTTAGGAGGTGTATAACATGTCCTTGGAACCCTAACTCAGAGCACTTTCTGGTTATGTAATTTAATTGAGGATTTTTTGGGTTTATGGAGGTCGGAACAGGTCCCGAACAGACCAGTTTGGTTAGGCCGAAAAGTCGTTTTAGTGACGATTTAAGGGTGCGTCGTGTTTTAGGGTCCGGGTCTCGTGTTAATACATTTTAACGATTGTTTAGGTGTTGGGAAGTGATCTTGGATTTGTGAAGCTTGAATTATTGTTTGTGAGCTAGGCGCGCTTACGAGGTGAGTTCTCTCACTATAACTAATGTCGGTTATTTTTACATTACGATTTGTACGTGTGTGGTAGTTTTAATTGTTTATGATGCGGGACTAAATAGTGGGGTGTCTAGTCGGACCTTTATTGTTATGACTACGCGGGTGGCGTAGGAGTTCGGTGGGGCCGAGGTTTATATACGCGGGTGGCGTAGTAACTCGGTGGGGCCGAGGTTTACATACGCGGGTGGCGTAGTAACTCGGTGGGACCGAAGGTTGTATACGCGGGTGGCGTAGGAACCCGGGGGAGCGGGGTAATGCTTGCACGGTTATCGTGTGGTCGGGTGGACCAACTTATGCCTTTGGGTGGGATGGTGTAGGTATGCATGTTTATGATTTGTTCGTAGACTTGTATGTTGTTTATGTGCAATTATCTGTTTAGAGGTGGTGTGGGAATAACTGTGTTATTTATGGTGTCTGAATTCACTAAGCTTCGTGCTTACCCTTTCTGATAACTCTATTTTTAGAGTTATTATTTCCATTTATTTTCCACTTTATTTTGTCAATTTTAGCCATTTCACTTCTAAAAACCCCCATTCTTGGTATGATTTACGAAAACGAGCAAAAGGAGTGAACCATGGTCTTTAATAAATTATTTGGGGAAGTTTTGGGTGTTTTCTCGATTTTTCATCCGCAGTGACGTATACAGTGCCCACTCCGGTTCCCCACTCTTCGAGCTGATCATAAAGAAATCAAAAAGAAACTTTTAGTTGGGATCTAATTTTCTGGAGGAGGAAGGTTCAATGACAGAGAAGCTGAGATTTGGCTGTTACAAGTGTTCCTCAAGGCTTCACATCATGATTGTACCTTTGTACTTGCAAAAGTTGACTTCTAATGGACCATTGGGTAAAAAGGGCTATACATGGAGGATTGAAGTATTATCCTTTGAGCTGATTTCTGCATCTCCCTGCAGTCCTTGCACCTTGGAAAACCCTTTTTGTGTAAAGACCAACACCTCCTTCTTAGTATAAAAAGGGGTGTTGGGTCTCATTTATTCCATCCATCTATCTTGCAATTTATCTAGCATTTCCTTAAGTTGTAAGCTTTCATTTACTGCAGTAACTTAGCATTTAATTTCAGTAATTTATTTTCTGTTGTAGTTCGAAATACACAGTGCAGGGACGACTTCTCGTTCCCCACTGTGAGCAGTTAATGCAAATCACTTTCAGTTTTATTATGTGCAATTCTTCATCTTTTGTTTTCTTTACTTCGGAAATGTTAGGCTAAACATCCTTTGGGATGTAGGAAGGAGAAGTACCTGGATTTTATCAAAAATGCTTGAGTAATCTTTATACTTAGAATATTTGTTGTTTTGGTCTTTCATTCTCGATATTTACCCAAGGATGCGAACAAGCTGATCACTTGCAAGGATCTAAAGTCTAGTTCTTAACTTAGAAATAAGTAGAGCGCAGTGACACGAGCTTGAATGATGCTAGGGGATTCGAAAGAATTCTTTTGACACTTACGAAAGTGAGGTCGGCACAGTGAGCTAATCTCTGCCCACTGGAGTAGTAGGCAAGCTAATTTGTGTATTAAAAACACTTAGAGTATTTGTCTCTACACATTCCATCGAGGCCTGAAAAGGTCCATTTAGAGATTACCATTGACAAAACAACAAGTACTAAGAGTATGGGATTTTTATCTAACGGTGTGAGTATTTTGTAACCGGACTTTTCTAGCGAAAATGTCCACCACGAATACGAGGATCACTCTAAGGACCGAGTATTTGAGATAAATTTTAGGGAAAATCCAACCTACATTCCTCCTTTTTAGCATTTAGTAAATCGTTTCAAGTAGCTATTTTACCAAACCAAACCAAAGTATTATTTTCCTCTCTAGTTGAAACTTGTAAAAGGAGCTCATGAGAACCGTATTGTCTTGATTGTCCAGTCTCTGTGGATTCGATTCTGGTATTTTACCAACTATTACTTGCTGTGACGATCCTAGTGGACAGTGTACACTTGCACTTCCCACTGTGGACAGTTTGCAACCCACTGCGATTAAAACACACATTTCGCACGTACCAAGTTTTTGGCGCCGTTGCCGGGGACTGGCGTGATTTTAAATCTCAAGACATTAGTTTTTGTTCGAGCCCGAGTAACTAGTTTTTCTAAGCTGTTCGTATTGTATGCCACGGCGACAACTCGAACATTTGGTTCCAATAGATCTCGAAATAGAAAAAACGTTGCGAAAAACACGAAGAAGCAAGAAAACAAATCGACAACCTCCTGTGATCCCCACTGTGAACATGGCTGCAGTACCGCCACCTATAGTGGAGACCACAATCACGATTGCCGATAACAAAGATCGAAAAATACGGGACTATGCTACTTCCGGAGTTGGTGATTTAAGCTCCGGAATTTTGAGACCCAATATTGTTGCAACGCATTTTGAACTCAAACCGGTGATGTTTCAAATGATCCAAGCCATGGGTCAATTTGGAGGATCGCCATCTGAGGATCCACACTCGCACTTAAAATCTTTTTTAGAAATGACCGATTCCTTTCAATTGCAAGGTGTTAGTGATGAGGCATTAAGACTAAGGCTTTTCCCTTTTTCATTAAGAGACAAAGCAAAATCTTGGCTGAACGCACATGCACCTCACTCGATAACCACTTGGCAAGAGCTTGCCGATAGATTTTTGCAAAAATACTTTCCTCCAACAAGGAATGTTAGATTTCGAAATGATATAATTTTATTTAGGCAAGAGGAAGATGAGGCTGTTTCGGATGCATGGGAACGATTTAAAGATTTACTTCGAAAGTGCCCACATCATGGCATCCCACATTGCATCCAATTGGAGACCTTTTACAATGGTCTTTCCAATGCAGCCAAAATCATCTTAGATGCAACAGCCGGTGGAACATTTACGAGTATGACTTACAACGAAGGATATCAAATCTTAGAAAAAGTGTCCAACAACAATACCGAATGGTCAAATCCGAGAGCACCCATGTCAAAGACCAACACCATAGATTCCGAAGCACTCAAAACCATGAATGCACAATTAGTGGCCTTGACAAAAATCGTTTTAAATCAAAATCGAGGCCAAGTCAATTCCGCAACCCATCTCGCTGATAACTGCTCCCTTTGTGGAGAGGAGCATGTTTTCGACTATTGTCCAGCAAACCCCGAATCTGTTAATGTCATAGGGACCAACCAAAGGAACAACCCTTATTCGCAGACTTATAATCCAGGTTGGAGAAATCATCCGAATTTCTCTTGGTCCGGTAATCAAGGACTCCAACCCCAAGGACCGAGTCACATCCAGCAAAGACCATACAATCCCCCGGGATTTCAGCAACATCACAGTGGGCAATCCCCACATCACAGTGGGCAATCCCCACAACCATACCAACCACGATCCAACCAACCAGCTGAGGCTCAACAATCGATCGAGTCGATTCTCAAAGGTTTTATGAATCAAACCCAAGCAGCCATTAGGAATATAGAGACCCAAGTAGGACAGCTAGCCGTTGAAGTTAAGAATAGACCACCAGGAACGTTACCGAGTGATACCGAGCAAGCTAGAGTGATAGGAAAAGGACCAGAACATGTCAAGTCCATAACTTTAAGGAGTGGAAAGGATCTGAAAAATATCATTTTTGAATCTGATGATTCGCCTCAAAAACCCACTGTGAGCACCACAGTGGGCACTCCTCAAGTCACTGTGATCCCCACAGTGGGGACCGACATCCCTGACCTTCCCACTTTTGGACCTGTCCCAAAGACTACTGTTCCAAAGCCAATACCACAGCAAACTCAGATTGACCCACGAAACATTCCATTTCCTCAAAGAATGAAGCCTAAAAATGTCGATGTTCAGTTTAAAAAATTCTTAGACATTTTTAAGCAACTTCACATTAACATACCCTTGGTAGAAGCTCTCGAGCAGATGCCAAGCTATGTTAAATTCTTAAAAGATATTTTGAACAAAAAGAGGAAGTTGGGTGAATTTGAAACTGTGGCTTTGACCGAAGAATGTAGTGCCCTCCTTACAAGCAAGATTCCACCTAAGTTGAAAGACCCGGGTAGTTTCACCATTCCATGCATTATAGGAGGACAAGAAGTAGGCCAAGCACTCTGTGATTTAGGAGCTAGTGTCAACTTGATGCCTTTGTCCATTTTTAACAAGTTAGGGATTGGAGAGGCTAGACCCACAACCGTGACATTACAACTAGCCGACCGATCCATTGCCTATCCCAAGGGAAAAATAGAAGACGTTTTGGTCCAAGTGGATAAATTTATCTTCCCCGCCGATTTTCTTGTTTTAGATTATGAGGCCGATAAAGAAATCCCAATCATCTTAGGACGTCCGTTTCTTGCAACCGGACGTACTTTGATCGATGTGCACAAAGGAGAACTCACGATGCGAGTTAATGACCAAGAGGTAACTTTTAATGTTTTCAAATCTCTCAAATATATAGACACCGAAGATTGTTTTGCCTTAAGTTCGATTTATGAAACCCACAATTTTGGCAATTTGCCCACAGTGGGGAGTACAGTTCCCACAGTGGGGATTGACAGTGAGCACTCTAAATCAGAAAGTAATGACACTTTTAAGGATGAGTGTAACG
Source organism: Saussurea involucrata (assembly GCA_033807775.1). Lineage (NCBI taxonomy): Eukaryota > Viridiplantae > Streptophyta > Magnoliopsida > Asterales > Asteraceae > Saussurea > Saussurea involucrata. The sequence goes on along the minus strand of CM066318.1, from coordinate 64,978,928 downwards.
AAATGGTTGCAGCTTTTGAACCTCTGGACTTCAAAGATAGAGATGTTCAATCCCCTTCAATAGAACAACCTCCCGAGTTAGAGCTTAAACCATTGCCTTCCCATTTAAAGTATGCTTATCTCGCTAAGGATAATAAACTTCCCGTCATTATCTCTTCCAAACTTAGTGAGAAACAAGAACAACTTCTAATTGATTTGTTGATAAAGCATAAGGGAGCAATTGGTTGGACCATAGCGGACATTCGAGGGATTAGCCCCTCTTTATGTCAACATAAGATTAACTTGGAGAGTGACCACCCGGGGAAAGTCCAACCCCAAAGAAGGTTGAACCCCATCATGAAGGAGGTAGTTAAGAAAGAAGTCTTGAAATGGTTAGATGCCGGTATTATCTATCCCATTGCCAGTAGTAGTTGGGTGAGCCCCGTTCAATGTGTCCCTAAAAAGGGAGGAACAACAGTGGTCAGAAATGAAAAGAACGAACTCATTCCAACTAGGACTGTTACGGGATGGAGAATATGCATGGACTATAGGCAACTGAATCTAGCAACAAAGAAAGACCATTTCCCGTTACCTTTTATTGATCAAATGCTTGATAGATTAGCGGGAAAGGAATTTTATTGTTTTCTAGATGGATACTCCGGATATAACCAAATCCACATCGCACCCGAGGACCAAGAAAAGACCACCTTTACTTGTCCATATGGTACTTTTGCATTCCGGAGAATGCCTTTTGGTTTATGTAATGCTCCCGCTACTTTTCAACGCTATATGATGGCCATTTTTACTGATATGATAGAAGATACCATAGAAGTTTTTATGGACGATTTTTCTGTGATCGGCACATCATTTGATAACTGTTTGAGGAATCTAGAAAAAAGTTTGGTGAGATGTGAAACCCACGACCTTATTCTAAATTGGGAAAAATGTCATTTCATGGTCGAAGAGGGCATCGTTTTGGGTCATCTTGTGTCGAAAAAGGGTTTGGAAGTTGATAAAGCAAAACTAGAAGTAATCTCCCAACTTCCCGAGCCCACAACGGTAAAAGGCATTCGCAGTTTTTTAGGTCACGCAGGTTTCTATAGGAGGTTCATAAAAGATTTTTCCAAAATAACTAAACCCCTATGTAACCTGCTGCAACATGAAAGAGAGTTTGTTTTTACCAAAGAATGTAGAAACGCATTTGAAATAATCAAAAATGCCTTAGTTACTGCACCCATAGTGACCACTCCTGACTGGTCACTCCCATTTGAAGTCATGTGTGACGCCAGCGATTGGGCTATAGGTGCAGTACTAGGCCAACGAAAAGATAAGATTTTTCATCCAATATACTATGCAAGCAAGACTTTGATCGAGGCTCAAATCAACTACACTGTAACCGAAAAAGAACTACTTGCAGTAGTTTTTGCTTTTGATCGTTTCAGGTCTTACTTAATTGGAGCAAAGGTCATAGTACACACCGATCACGCAGCCATCAAATATTTGATCAACAAGGCTGACTCTAAACCGAGGTTGATCAGATGGGTGCTGTTGCTGCAGGAATTTGACCTCCAGATCGTCGACAGAAAAGGAACGAGCAATCAGGTTGCCGATCATCTGTCCAGGCTCGAGAAGACAGTGGGCACTGTTGACCCCACTCCTGACCCCACTCCGGTAAAAGAAACTTTTCCCGATGAACAATTATTATCTGCGCAACATCATAATGAAACTCCTTGGTATGCTGATATTGCAAACTTTTTAGCAAGTGGACTTAAGCCCCACGGGATGAGTGGACAACCATTCAAGAAATTTTTACACGACACACGACACACGACAATACGTTTGGGACGATCCCTTCTTGTACAAGATAGGGGCGGACCAAATATTGAGGCGTTGTGTCCATGGGAGTGAACAACATCAAATACTCCATGGTTGTCACACATCCCACTACGGTGGCCACTTCGGTGGAAACCGTACCGCAGCAAAAATTTTGCAAAGTGGATTCTTTTGGCCCACTGTTTTTAAAGACTCATTTAAATTCGTGAAAAATTGTGAGCAATGTCAACGTACGGGGAATATATCACAAAGAAATGAAATGCCTCTTAACAACATTCTAGAGGTCGAACTTTTTGATGTATGGGGGATAGATTTTATGGGACCTTTTCCAAATTCCAACAATAACTTTTACATCTTGGTTGCGGTAGATTATGTTTCAAAATGGGTAGAAGCCATTGCTTGTCACTCCAATGATGCTAACACTGTGGTGAAGTTCTTACACAAAAATATATTCACTCGCTTCGGAACACCACGAGCATTAATTAGTGACGAAGGCACCCATTTTATAAACAAAGTCATGGCCTCGGTTCTTGCTAAATATGATATTCATCATAGAGTGGCCACCGCATACCACCCACAAACCAATGGGTTGGCCGAGCTTTCAAATCGTGAGATCAAGGGAATTTTGGAAAAAGTTGTTAAGCCACACCGTAAAGATTGGTCAATTAAACTCGATGATGCTCTTTGGGCCTATCGAACAGCCTATAAAACTCCTCTGGGAATGTCTCCATTCAAATACATGAGCTAGAGGAGTTGCGATATCACTCCTATGAGAATGCAAAGTTGTACAAGGAAAAGACCAAGATGTGGCACGATCGTCGAATCAACCATAGGGAGTTCATGGAAGGACAACAGGTACTATTGTTCAATTCCCGTCTCAAACTCTTTCCAGGTAAACTTAAATCAAGATGGACGGGACCATACACCATTGTCAAGGTGAGTCCTTTCGGAACAGTGGAGTTGAAATCCCCACAATCGGGTCAAACCTTTAAAGTCAATGGGCAAAGGGTAAAGCATTTTTTGCATGAAAGTGCCCACATCCCTGCCCACTCTCCACCTCGCTATGGTTAGAGAAATTCACCACTGTTTGTAAATAATTTATTTCAATATTGTTGTCTTTTTTTTTTTTTAGTATTTTTAATTCTGCATGGTAGTTTATTTCGATGTGTGTAGGAGCATTTTAGCACTTTTTGGAACAAAGAGGTTCGCAGTGGGCAAGGATTGGTCATTGCGCTCCTCACTCTCGGTCTGGCATAGGAAAAGACGGTTTGGGAGGGACCCACGGCTGACGCACATCATGCTTTTTCTTACAAACATCAACTTTTCCTGCCACTTGTCAAAAGCCCACCTATTCCCAAGATAAACCATCATTATCTTTTTCTCTCTCTACTAACCGTCCCCAATCAACTCAAAAACCATCACCCTCAAATCAGATTTTTACTTTAACTTCCCTAAACACACCAAGTTTCTTCATCTTCTCCATTTCTCTCTCAAAGAAAACCCACAAACCTAAAACCCTTCCTAAAACCCTTGAAAAAAAAATGGCGAGAAGCAAAAGATTGAACATCCGGCACGATGCACCCACACGAGCAGCCGTACGCCGTCGTCTCGCAGAAGAAAACCCGCCGGAAACTGTCACCGGCGATCTAAATGAAACACCACCTATTTCCAGTGACAACCCCATATTTTCCGACGATAACCCCATAACATCCGGCGTACCTGATGCGGATTCTTCTCAAATCTCCGACACTAGTGTCACCCACTTCGAAACCGAGGCATTGCTGGCCGAAGAAGAAGAGAAGCGATTGGCAGAGGAGTTTGAGAGGCGAATGTCGGTCATTCGAAAGCGAAAGGAAGAGGTTGAGAGGAGACGACGAGAAGAAGAAGAAAAGCGCAGAAAAGAAGAAGCAAGATTGAAGGCTGAACAAGCAAAGATCTTAGAGGAAGAAAGGAAAAAGGCGGAGGGAGAGATTTTTACTGAGGAACAAGAACTGCTGAGGAAAGTAAATTCTGATTATGAAGAGGAATACAGAAAGCTTGGGGATAGTATTGAGCAGAGCAGAGTGGGGAAGACTGCCCACAGTGGGGAGAGTCCTGTTCTACGAGCATTAAAGAAGAGGGGAGTGGTCACCAGGTCTACGGTGACCACGACACCGAGGAAATCAGCAAAAAGATCATCAAAAAAAGGTACTACATTCGAACCTGCTTTAAGTGCTTCTTCTGTTGAAGTTGACATTGGGGATGACCAAGTTCAAACCCTACACCCACATCACTCAACAGTGGGCACTGCTCATGCACCCAGTGGTGTGCCTAGGCAGTTCACCTCTTCAGAGGTGGCTGCCCACTACGAGTGCATCGCAGCCCAGAAGCTAAGGTTGGAAAGGGGTTTTGACCCCGAGTTTGTTGAAGCAAACTCATTTGTAAAAGATAGGATCATCGCGCAAGACTGGTCGATTTTGGCCGAGGCCAATCGACGCGCAAATGCCTCGTTGGTCCGAGAATTTTATGCCGAAGCCTCTCAATCAAAGGACCCCATTGTGGTAGTTAGAGGAAGGAAAGTATGTTATAATCCAGGAGCAATCAACCGAGTGTTAGGAAGGCGTGGCCCAAATGAGTGTGAGTTTACAAAGTTTTTGAAGAAAATGACCCCCGAGGATGAGGACCGTATTTTGAAAGAAATAGCTGTCGAAGGAAAGCCATGGAACAAGGATGGTCGAAGACGTTGTCTAAACGCTAGCTCCCTCGTCACCGAGGCCGCTGTTTGGTTTCAATTTCTTCGGGCCTCTTTATCTCCGACATCACACGATACCACCTTGTCCATGCACAAGTGTACCCTCTTGTACTGTCTGCTCACAGGAATGAAGATAAATGTTGGGATAGTCATGCACGCTGCCATCGATCAAGCTAAGACCCGAAAGAAGGTTGTGTTGCCCCTCCCTTGCCTTATCACGTTACTAATGATAGACGCAGGTGTACCCTCCGCTGTGGAGGATCAGTGGTTCGACTCAACAAGCAACATTAGTGTGCAGACCATTCGCAAGATGGGAAGGCATATCAACACTCCTCCACATGAACATGAAGAAGAGATTCCCACAGTGGGGACTGTCCGGCCCACTGTGATCATCGCTGAGGAGCATGATGTGCGGACTGCGGATACATCGAGGCGTCAGACTGAGGCAGGTTCGTCCAGCAACCAAATGGGAGAGATTTTGGCAGCTTTGAAGAAGCTCACATACAGGATCGAATTGCTAGAAAGTGAGCAGCGATATCAGAACCGGGCCACGCAGAAATTTTGGATGTATACAAGAGAACGGGATGAGGTGACGGGCCTGATGATGCAAGAGGCCAACCCAATGCTAGCTGCTCAGCTACCAGAATTTCCGAAGGATATCTGCCCGGTTAATGACAGTGAGGATGAGTTCGATGATGATGATGAGGATCTGTCACCGCAAGCCACCCAAACCCCATGAATGGTTTGTTTTAAAACAATGGTTTCGCTCTTTTGCTCACCAAAAACAATTTTATTTTGTTTGGTTGATCTTTTTGTGCCTATGGCTAGGCATTGACACTATTTGCTGTTTTAACTTTTTAAATATCGATGCATGAAAATCCTACCGGTAGGTAGGTACTTTTGGGTACTAACGTATTGATTGTTTGAATGCTTGTTTGACCTCGTTTCCATTTCAAGGTACAACTTTCGGCGTCCGACTTAAAAGGTCACTTTTGTAAGTACAAATCTCAACTTGTCCCGTGAAATGATTTAGGCCATTTTTCGCATCTAAACACGACCCTTTTTGTACCCCAAACCACCACCTTTGTTCGTTATTTCTATGTCACAGTGGGGACACTGTGGGATCTTAAGTTTGAGGTGGGGAGTTCCAGAGTGACTTCCAGTTTCCTCACAGTGGGGACACTGTGAAGTCCAAGTTTGAGGTGGGTAAGCCGTACCCCCCTCCCAAAAAAAAAAGAGAAAATACAAAAATACAAAAGAAAAACGGAGTGTCACTAACAAAATTGATGGTGTGCCTTTTCTGGACCATCAAAGTGCTCACTCCCAGAAAAAGATGGTGTGCCTATTCTGGACCATCAGAATACCCACCCTCACAAAAAATAGCCATACTCCTTATTCCCAAAATAAATCCTGAAAGGGTACGTACTTATCATAGCAAAATACTAAACACCCACTTCTTGAAATAAAAATCTCAAAGCGAGATCTTCGGTCCATGTTTGGAAATTTTTGCCAAAACCCTTGGGAAAAGATTCAAAGCCATAAACCCTTCAAACCCAAGAAAGCCCTATTGATCAAAAGGTAAACAAGGGAAAGGTTTCGTCAAACACAAAAGTGAAATTTTCAAGTTTGGAACCGAAGGAAGTATCGAAGGAAGGAGATCAACGCCCATTCAAGTCAAGAAATATGTAAGTCCCTCAAAGATCTTTTATGCATTGTGTTTCATTTTATTTCTTTCTTTTTATTACTTGGGGACAAGTAATGATTTAAGTTTGAGGTTGTGATAACTCTATTTTTAGAGTTATTATTTCCATTTATTTTCCACTTTATTTTGTCAATTTTAGCCATTTCACTTCTAAAAACCCCCATTCTTGGTATGATTTACGAAAACGAGCAAAAGGAGTGAACCATGGTCTTTAATAAATTATTTGGGGAAGTTTTGGGTGTTTTCTCTATTTTTCATCCGCAGTGACGTATACAGTGCCCACTCCGGTTCCCCACTCTTCGAGCTGATCAAAAAGAAATCAAAAAGAAACTTTTAGTTGGGATCTAATTTTCTGGAGGAGGAAGGTTCAATGACAGAGAAGCTGAGATTTGGCTGTTACAAGTGTTCCTCAAGGCTTCACATCATGATTGTACCTTTGTACTTGCAAAAGTTGACTTCTAATGGACCATTGGGTAAAAAGGGGTATACATGGAGGATTGAAGTATTATCCTTTGAGCTGATTTCTGCATCTCCCTGCAGTCCTTGCACCGTGGAAAACCCTTTTTGTGTAAAGACCAACACCTCCTTCTTAGTATAAAAAGGGGTGTTGGGTCTCATTTATTCCATCCATCTATCTTGCAATTTATCTAGCATTTCCTTAAGTTGTAAGCTTTCATTTACTGCAGTAACTTAGCATTTAATTTCAGTAATTTATTTTCTGTTGTAGTTCGAAATACACAGTGCAGGGACGACTTCTCGTTCCCCACTGTGAGCAGTTAATGCAAATCACTTTCAGTTTTATTATGTGCAATTCTTCATCTTTTGTTTTCTTTACTTCGGAAATGTTAGGCTAAACATCCTTTGGGATGTAGGAAGGAGAAGTACCTGGATTTTATCAAAAATGCTTGAGTAATCTTTATACTTAGAATATTTGTTGTTTTGGTCTTTCATTCTCGATATTTACCCAAGGATGCGAACAAGCTGATCACTTGCAAGGATCTAAAGTCTAGTTCTTAACTTAGAAATAAGTAGAGCGCAGTGACACGAGCTTGAATGATGCTAGGGGATTCGAAAGAATTCTTTTGACACTTACGAAAGTGAGGTCGGCACAGTGAGCTAATCTCTGCCCACTGGAGTAGTAGGCAAGCTAATTTGTGTATTAAAAACACTTAGAGTATTTGTCTCTACACATTCCATCGAGGCCTGAAAAGGTCCATTTAGAGATTACCATTGACAAAACAACAAGTACTAAGAGTATGGGATTTTTATCTAACGGTGTGAGTATTTTGTAACCGGACTTTTCTAGCGAAAATGTCCACCACGAATACGAGGATCACTCTAAGGACCGAGTATTTGAGATAAATTTTAGGGAAAATCCAACCTACATTCCTCCTTTTTAGCATTTAGTAAATCGTTTCAAGTAGCTATTTTACCAAACCAAACCAAAGTATTATTTTCCTCTCTAGTTGAAACTTGTAAAAGGAGCTCATGAGAACCGTATTGTCTTGATTGTCCAGTCTCTGTGGATTCGATTCTGGTATTTTACCAACTATTACTTGCTGTGACGATCATAGTGGACAGAGTACACTTGCACTTCCCACTGTGGACAGTTTGCAACCCACTGCGATTAAAACACACATTTCGCACGTACCACTTTCCCAATAAATTGTGGTTTCAGGTACGAGTGGCTCCAAGGCGTGACGAGTACACACTGGCGCGTGGGAAGAGTTGATTACTTTTATGATTTTAATTTTAGACATTTATTCCGCTGTTTATTGTTCGTGAGAATATTAATTATGAGTTTGCAAATGAAATGATTGAATTATTAAATGAGTTTTTATTAACGAAATGTTACCTTAAAAATTTTAAATTCCTTGTAATTTTTGGGACGTTACACACCTGTCAGCTCGGCGCCTCCGGCGAAAACGGCGGTGTCTCCGTCTGCTACGTCGACCCCTTCATCGGCCGACAAGGGCAAAGGTCATGCGACCGGAGAGGCTGAAGTCACGACGGTCAACTTTACGTTGCCGTCGGACTTCATGGCCGACAATGTCCTAGACGGGACGAAGCTTTTCCCCCATCTGGGGAAATATCAGCTCCCTTCTTTTAAGGAGCGTTTTCAGGGAGTCCCGGTCGAGGAAACGGGATCCCATGTCGCATGACTTGCGTTCATGGTAAGTTTTTCTTTTAAAACTTGTCTTTTTAATGTTTGTAACTGTGTCGAGTGTTTACTAACCTGTGTTTTTTGTGTAACTTTTCAGGCGTTCCAGTCCTTCCTTGCGTTGTACTCCGAAATGGAGAAGACAAGGGATTTGGTACCCGCAACTCTCGAAAGAGAGAAGGCGGCACTAGAGAGAGACAAAGTCGCCCTGGCGCGTGTCGAGGCCTTGGCTGTGCGACTCGACGATGTCCAGAACAATCTGGAGGCTATGCAACGTGAGAAAGAAGACGTGAACTATTGTCTTAAGCAGGCCCTGGCTTTGATAGCCGACTCGAGGGCCGAGTTGGACAGGACCAAAGAGTCCTTGGCTGTGAATGAAAAAAAGCCAAGGATTCTAAGTCCAAGGTGTCTGAGTTGGAGGGGGAGGTGCAGGAGCTGAAGGACGAATTGAAGTCCATCTTCGCCCTTGCTCGACTGACCGCACGAGCGGCGATCATGCGACAACACCTGTCGGGCAAGAATCCCCTTGCGTCGGCGTCGGATGAGTTGGCCTTCTACTTGGCCAATGTCGGGTCTGAGAGGGACCTCGACTCGGACGACGAGAAGGAGGACGACGAGGAGGATATGGGCGAGGGCTTCAAGGGGGAAGCTTCTGGCAAGGATGCGGCCGATGATCCTCCCCAACCTTAGGAATTTTTTTGTTCGTTGTCTTTTACCGATCGACCGTTGGTGGTCGAGTCGTTTGGATGTACTTGATCATTTGATGAATGCAATTTATCTTTTTCTTTTGAACTTGCGCATTACCTTTTCTTATTCACTTTGTAAGCAAGTACGATATTGATCGTGAAATTCACCAAGTAAACATACATCGTATAAAAATAGACATAAAGACTTGCGACATAGGCATCCAACGTAATACAACGACTATTTTAAGTTTAAAGCCGTGTAAAGAAAACATAGGTACGTGCGACTAAAGCGTTTACCCAAAACATGAAAAATTTTATAAGTTAGAGAAACTTAGGTCATGCGACAAACATGGGTCGTGCGTTCTTGCTATCGTGCAATCAAGTCGTCTAGTATACCTGACTGCTGATGTCGTGCGATCTTGCGAAAATGTACTGAAGTTGTGTAATAGACTTAGTAACTTGCGTCGTGCGATCCTGCGATAAAACAAGGTCAGAGGTTGGTCGTTGGCTAACCAACGACCCTCCGATGCTTAAGTCAGTAATCGTCGTGATGAATAAAAAATCAAATGAGAAAAAAGGGTTTAGAAGAAATACCTTTTCCGATGTGTTGCATTCCAGCAACGTGGGATATTGATAACGCCACTTTTTGGCGTTATTTTCGGTTCTTAAACCAATGAGATTGGCTTGTGTTCTAGCAAAAAGGCGGAATTTTACGGTTTATCTAGTGAGATATGCAGGTAATCTAAAAGGCGGCAATCATCAAGAAAAGAAGCGGAAAAGATCCTAAAAAGAGTCCAAAACGTAGCCAACGGAAGCCCGAGATCCAAGCCCAAGACCCGTGCCCAAACCATGAAACAAACCTGACACGGAAACACAGTAGAAAACCGCACGGTTTTCCACGCAGTTTGCAAGTCACAGGCAAAGCCACGTAACCACCCATTTCAGTATTATATGTTGCTGTTTTCCGAATTTTAGGTCATCATCTCACACACGACGAACGGCAGCGACTAGGAGGCGATTTTCAGAGGTTTTTCGGAGCTTTTGGAGCCACGATAGAGGATCGATTGAGGAGTAATTCACGACGCGAAGCGGATTAGAGCCGGGAGAAGGGAGTTCACCATTACATTCACCATGTTCACGTTTATCATGTTTACACACATTGTTCTTCTTCCTTTTCTTATGTTTTTATCCACCACCAGCATGAACTAATCTTTAGATGTTGGGGGTTGGATTGATTTTGGTTTAAACTTATGAACCGATGACTTGAGATTTTTATCAGTTTTCCTATTTAATGAAGCATGTGATTTGGTTTTTAATGCTTTTGGTAGTTTAGCTAGCTTCCAATTGTTTTGTTGTTTTCAATTAAGTTCGAGAGAATTTGTTGTTAACGAGAACTAGAAATTGCATGTCTAAGGTGAGAAATTGGATAGAGATATACCAAGGTAAACCTTAGTCCCGTTGAAATCTTGAGTTTAATGTGTTTTGAATTTTATTGGTTGAGATAGAAAGATAAAACTGATACTTTCAGAATAAAACCCGTGGTTGCTTGAGAGAGAACCACGGTGATTTTAGAGATTGGGTATTCATTAAGGGGAAATAACTGGTAATCGTTTTAAGTCAGATGTTCGTATATGAAAACCTTAGGATTTCCAACCCTCAACTTTTTTCTCTATCAAAGTTTCCGAAGTTTTACTGTCCCGTCTGTGATTTGTTTGTTTGAATCTAATTAAGTCATACCAACCACTCAATTTGCGACTGTTCAATCAATAGAGTTTATAGTCATGGTGATACTTAGTTCCTAGTTCCCTGTGTTCGATACTCGTACTGTTTGTACTATTACTTGATTTCGACCCGTACACTTGCGGTTAGATTTAGGGGGTGTAAACCCGCCTATCAAGTTTTTGGCGCCGTTGGCGGGGAACTAGTTGCAACTGATAGCAGTACCAGCTATAAGCGCTATTATATTGAGCATTTTAATTTTGTTTTTTTTTCATTTTATCACTTTCAGTTTATGGATTGCTGACTTTGTTTACTTCTCCGTTTCAGGTACTAATTGGTTTATGCCAAGAAAAACCCGAGGAGAGAAAATCGAACCAATCGATCCGAAAATTGAAAGAACCGCCTGTCGATTACGCAAAGAATCTAAAGCTAAAAGAAATCTGAAGATCGAGATGGCCGACGAAGAAGCACCTCCGGAAAGACAGCCTATGCGGTCGTTTGCCAATCCTAATGTGGCAGCCGCACGGATAGGCGTCCAACCACCCACAACTGGAGCAAACTACTTCAAGATCAAACCGGGTACCATCGTAATGGTACAGCAGAACCAGTTTGGGGGAGCACCAACTGAAGACCCCCATGCACATCTTCGTGCATTTGAACGGATTTGCAACACATTCAAGATCAACGGGGTGAACGAAGACGCCATCAAGCTAAGACTGTTCAGTTTCTCTCTCAAGGTCCGAGCCGAGACATGGACCGAGACTATCCAACCGAACTCGATAACCACTTGGGCACAACTGAAGGCTGCTTTCCTTCAGAAATTCTTTCCACCAAGCAGAACAACCCAACTCATGGCCGAGATAACCCATTTCGCTCAATGGGACCAAGAGACGTTATATGAGGCTTGGGAGCGGTATAAAGACATGCTAAAGAAGTGCCCTTATCATGGGTTGCAAGGTTGGGTCATCATCTAGACATTCTTTAGCGGACTCCACCCACAGTTCAAAAACGACATCACCGCTGCATCAGGTGGAGCCCTAATGGATAAATCTTATGAGGAAGCATGCGAGCTGATAGATAATCTGGCCGAACATAGTTTTTCTACTCCAAGATCAGCCGTTAGAAGAGTTGCGAGTGTTCAAGAATCGGATGAGCTGAAGGATATAAAAGCTCAACTAGCTGCGATCATGAACCATCTGAAAGGAGGCAGTCCTCAAGAACCTGATCAAGTTCAGTTTGTGCAAAACCGGAACAACCAGCCGAGGAATGACCCGTTCTCGAATACCTACAATGAGGGGTGGAAGAAACACCCGAACTTTTCATGGAGTCAACCCGGTCAACAACCACAAGGTAATAACTCCAACTTTTCTAATTCTTCTAATGCTAACAATGTTTACCGTCCTCCAGGTATCAACCAAAGGAATTTCAATGAGGGACAATCTGGGGAGAAGAAATCGGGGCTGGAGGATATGATGATGAAGTTCATGACCAAGATGGACAACACTGTTGTAGAGTTAGCGAGTACGGTTAAAACGGTCAAGGCGGCTACTGAACAGAACACCGCATCCATCAAGATCCTCGAAAGACAAGTGGGACAAATTTCAGAAGTTTTACAAAACCGACCCCCAGGAACGTTTCCGAGTCAGACTGAAAGGAAACCGAGAGAAGAATGTAATGCCATCTATCTGAGAAGTGGCAAGGAGCTGATCGAGGAGCCTATACGAGAAACATCATGAAAGGAAACCGAGCTCAAAATGCAAGATGTCGAGATCATAGAAGTGGATGGGATGGAAGCCGGTGAAGAAGGTATGACGAAGGAAAACCCGGAAAATGGAGAAAAGAAGAAGAAGCAACCACCAGTCAACCCGTATATGCCACCGCTACCATTTCCGAGTCGAGTAAAGGCACATAAAGATGAGGAACAGTTCAAGAAGTTCCTTGACATCTTCAAGAAGCTACACATCAACATCCCCTTCGCAGAAGCACTTGCCCAAATGCCAACATATCTCAAATTCATGAAAGAGATCTTATCCAAGAAGAGGACAAACGAACACCACGCGACAGTTGCACTTACTGAAGAGTGCAGTGAGATCATCCAGAACAAGCTTCCCCCGAAGCTTAAGGATCCAGGGAGTTTTTCAATTCCTATTCAAATTGGGAAGCTTAATTTTGACAAAGTGTTATGTGATTTAGGAGAAAGTATTAACTTAATGCCTTTATCTGTTTTCAAGAAACTTGGCTTGGGAGAGGTGAAGCCAACATACATGACCCTTAAGCTCACAGATAGATCTATAGTGTACCCATATGGAGTGATAGATGATGTGATCATCAAGGTTGGCAAGTTCTACTTTCCGGTGGACTTCGTGGTGCTGGATATTGATGAAGACATAGAGGTCCTGCTGATATTGGGAAGATCCTTTCTGGCCACGAGCAGAGCGCTAATCGACATGGAAGAAGGAGAAATGACCCTAAGGGTTGGTGGTGAGAAAGCGGTGTTCAAGATGTTCGAGAGCAAAAGAGGTGGAAGTGAAGAGGAACCTGGTTATCACGAGAACTCAGACTGGGAAGAAACTGCGGAAAAGCCGAAGGAGTGATCAGAAAGAAGGTCGAGCCACGACCGAAACCAAGGCGCCGGGTGGGAGACAACCCACCAAGGTTTGTTTTCTTTTTAGTTTTCATGTTTGAGTGTGTTTTCAGATACGAAAAACAATAAAAACAATGAAAAAGCGAAAAGACAAAAATTAGCTGGAACAGTATCTTACGCGGTATATCCCGCGGCTTACAAACCGCGTGGAAAACCGCATGTGTCTCTGGAAGAATTTCAAAATGGTTTCTTACGCGGTTTGCATACCGCGACCTAAGCCGCGCGGCCTCCTGGTCGATTACGGTTTAGTCGTGTCATTTTGTGTGCAGTTCTTGTCTTTGTGTTTCTTACTTTGTGTTGTGTTTTCTTAGTCTTTTTCCCCTTTAGCTTGTTTTTTTGAGCTTCTCTCTCTATCTTTTCTAAATTCTTCCAACTGGTCGCTCAAATCTTTCAAGAGAATCTCCGCCGTTCGGTCAAACAGGTATGTTCTAACTCTGTATGCTAACGAGTGGTGTATGATATTTGTTTCCTTATTAGTTAAACGAGATACAACAAACCTAAGTTTCATTTAGGTTTGGGGTACCTCACCTTTCAACATCTACACACTCACTTGTAATTCTGTGCAAACCTCGGTTTTACCGAGCTTTGGGGTTGTGTTTAGATGGCAAACCTATGCCACGACCTAGGTTTGGGGTGGCCATTTATGAATAACTCTGGGTTCGCTTTTAGATATGTTGTGTAATGCTTTGCCTTTCCTGCTTGATGACTATAATAACTGCACAATGCATTTTGTCGCATCGCCTACACCGACACTTTCACATTGGGGACAATGTGTGGGTAAGGTTTGGGGTTGCCCAATCGGGCCCACGTTTATGCAAGTAGATTTCCTGCACTTCTGAATGTTTAGATCATAGTAGCTAAATTTTTTGTTTTGAATGATTGAGACCGACCATCGCGGGAAGAATCTTGTGATAGTAACGTGACCATTAGGAAAGGACCGGGAAAAGACATGACTAGGGACATTAGTGGAGACCACCCAATAGCGAGTTTTGAGCCTAAAAGACGTTATTTAAACACTTAATTCATATACACTTCTTCAAGTTCCTTGTCGTGGATATAGAATGATCTCGCTATAACATTGCATTGAGTAGCAAAGACGACCATCGGGATATTGGGTAAGGGTATAGTAGACCATATCGTGTGGACCTTAAGATATGATTCCAGGCAGTGTGTGTTTTGTTTTAACCCATTTTTAGCTATCGTTCCTTTCGACCCATTATGTGTGTTTCCATAACCCATTTTTGCAGCCAAACACTCACCACTTGTTCATTTCAGACCCACCATTAAACCCTAGCCGAAAGCCTTAACCAACCCTTATCCAAAAGTGTGTCAATCAGAAGCAGTACAGGCCAGTCATGAAAAATAGATAGAAAAGAGGGCCAATGCAGCCCCAATCGAATAAAGAGGACCAATGAAGTCCCAACTTAAAAAAAAGAGAAAATACAAAAAGAAAATAAATACAGTTATTTAAATAGCTTTACAGCAGCTGAATAAGAGAGTCAAAGCGACTCCAGTAGTGACAAAGAGGGCCAAAAGATAGAATGTGAAGCAAGAAAGTTCAGACTTGCTAAAGATTGACACACCGAGGTCTTTTGATACTTTTACCCTTCGTTTCTTAGCCATAACCCTAACCCCGTTATAACCCTTGTAAAGACCTGGATGATCTTCTGGAAAATGTGATTACGGTATACGACTTTCTTTACCAATATTCCCTATCTTGCTATTTGATTCCCTTCTGAGATCAACTTTTTGGACACTTGTGCGTCTTTCATTAGAGTTGTCATGTGATTTTTGAGTATTCTTGCACATAACCTACTATACATGACAACATGTGCGATAGCCTAGGTTCAAGTGAAATGAGAGTATCCCATGAGGTAGGGTCGAGGCGAAATGTTTTCCCTAGTATGTTTGGACATAGTACGACCTTAATGGAATCGGAGCGATCACGAGTTCAACTCACAATGGAAGGTCATAGATCAAACAGAATAAGAATGAGGCGAGGATGAGATAAGCATTCACGGGTATGGGAAATCACCAGTGCATTACATGGGACCGATTCGGAGTTGTGCAGTTATTATTTCCCTGATATATGTGTTTATTCTATTTTATCGCTAATTTGCTTGGGGACAAGCAACGCTCGGTTTGGGGTTGTTGATAACGCCACTTTTTGGCGTTATTTTCGGTTATTAAACCAATGAGATTGGCTTGTGTTCTAGCAAAAAGGCGGAATTTTACGGTTTATCTAGTGAGATATGAATGTAATCTAAAAGGCGGCAATCATCGAGAAAAAAGCGGAAAAGAGCCTAAAAAGAGTCCAAAACGAAGCCAACGGAAGCCCGAGATCCAAGCCCAAGACCCGTGCCAGAACCACGAAACAAACCTGACCCGGAAACACAGCAGAAAACCTCGCGGTTTGGCACGTGGTTTGCAAGTCGCGAGCAAAGCCGCGCAACCCCCTGTTTCAGTATTATATGTTGCTGTTTTCCGGATTTTAGGTCATCATCTCACACACGACGAACGGCAGCGACTAGGAGGCGATTTTCAGAGGTTTTTCGGAGCTTTTGGAGCCACGATAGGATCGATTGGGGAGTAATTCACGACGCGAAGCGGATTAGAGCTGGGAGAAGGGAGTTCACCATTACTTTCACTACGTTCACGTTTATCATGTTTACACACATTGTTCTTCTTCCTTTTCTTATGTTTTTATCCACCACCAGCTTGAACTAATCTTTAGATGTTGGGGGTTGGATTGATTTTGGTTTAAACTTATGAACAGATGACTTGAGATTTTTATCAGTTTTCCTATTTAATGAAGCATGTGATTTGGTTTTTAATGCTTTTGTGAGTTTAGCTAGCTTCCAATTGTTTTGTTGTTTTCAATGAAGTTCAAGAGAATTAGTTGTTAACTAGAACTAGAAATTGCATGCCTAAGGTGAGAAATTGGATAGAGATATACCAAGGTAAACCTTAGTCTTATTGAAATCTTGAGTTTAATGTGTTTTGAATTTTATAGGTTGAGATCGAAAGATAAAACGTATACTTTCAGAATAAAACCCGTGGTTGCTTGAGAGAGAACCACGTTTATTTTAGAGATTGGGTATTCATTAAGGGGAAATAACTGGTAATAGTATTAAGTCAGATGTTCGTATGTGAAAACCTTAGGATTTCCAACCCTCAACTGTTTTCTCTATCAAAGTTTCTGATGTTGTTACTGTCCCGTCTGTGATTTGTTTGTTTGCAACTAATTAAGTCATACCAACCACTCAATTTAAGACCGTTCAATTAATAGAGTTTATACTCATTGTGATACTTAGTTCCTAGTTCTCTGTGTTCGATACTCGTACTGTTTGTACTATTACTTGATTTCAACCCGTACACTTGCGGTTAGATTTAGGGGGATGTAAACCCGCCTATCAGATATCTCGATTGTCGAGGGTTTGGAGTTTATAAGCACCCTTACCCACGACTTCTGAGATACGATAAGGACCTTCCCACTTGGTGGAAAGTTTACGTGCATTGAGCTCTTGGGTGCTTTGGAACACTCTTCGGAGGACGTAGTCGCCTTCTTGCAAGACTTTAGCTTTGACGTTCTTGTTGAAATGTCGCTCGACCGCTTGCCTTTGCGACGCCATTCTGATCAGTGTTGATTCTCTAAGTTCTTCAAGGGCGTCAATGTCATAACTTAAATCAACCATGTTGTGGTCGACGGAAGTGTTAATGCCAAAAATCATCCAGATGGATAACTTAAGGTTGATTGTGGAGCTTAACAACTAAAGATAGAAATCGTTCGACAAAGCAATGCGACAAAGACAGAAAAATGTAAATGAGACGCAAGATTTTGGTGACGCGGGAAAAACCTCAACGAGGAAAAAACCCACGGACGACAGTGATGATGTCATCGCTGCACTATGGTCGCCAAACAGGGGCGATGTCCTTATGTTCTAGATGTCGAGAGTACAATGATTACAATACAAATGAAATAAAGACTTGAAATATAAAATAACAAGTGTATCATGCGTAAAAACTAGTGCGTCATGTGTAAAAGTAAAGCGTCGTGCGTCGTCTGCTCGAGAGAATTCTTGCTTCGAAAGTGTTTGCATATACTGTAGTTGATTCCAGTATTCAGAGATGCGCGAAATGATGATGGAACCTTTGTATTTATAGTCTTCGAATGCTTTAATGATTCCATAAAAACTTCAGGTAACGGTCGTAACGGTTGCTGAGTTTAATGCTGTAACGTCCCAAAAATTACAAGGAATTTAAAATTTTAAAACATGCATTTCATTATAAAACGATCACAATTTAATAATTCATAACTCAAATGAAGTTAACGTCGTTAACTCGAGCAGTTAGTAAAGTTTATGCAGCGGAAATTTCATAAAATAAAATCCAAAGGTTTGAAAGTGAAATTTAAACAATTCTCGACACTCCGCGCCTAGTGTGTGTACCGTCAAGCCCGACTGCCGCTCGCACCTGAAATCACAACATATTGGGAAAAGGGTAAGCTAAACGCTTAGTGAGTCCTACCACACACGTAGGTAGCAACCCCACGTATATCGCCCCTACTCGCAAGTAGGCAACACCACTATCACCACGAATATAAACCACATAATAATTAACGTATAAATACAAGCTCAGTCCCACCGAGCCCTCGGTCCCACCGAGCCCTCGGTCCCACCGAGTACACAAAAATATGTTGATACAAGCTCAGTCCCACCGAGCCCTCGGTCCCACCGAGTACACAAAAATATGTTGATACAAGCTCAGTCCCACCGAGCCCTCGGACCCACCGAGTAAGATAATATAGTTGTACTAGCTCAGTCCCACCGAGCCCTCGGTCCCACCGAGTAAAGACATTGATACAAGCTAAGTCCCACCGAGCCCTCGGTCCCACCGAGCCCCCCAGTCCCACTGAGGTGTACACAAGCATACATAATTCACATACACATTCAACAGATAACAACTAGATATCACATCCCAACTAATTCACGTAACCACGTAATAACACGTAATAACACGTAGCACAAAATAACGATATGCATGAAATTCCTAACTACGCGGTGAGAGAACTCACCTCAAAGCAAAGCGACGCGCTCCCGAGCCGGAACACCAGGACGTCAACCTTCCTCACATTTTCCCACCTAATTACGCACTAAAAACGTCAACGGAAGGTCCCAACTCACGACACTTTTACTAGTTTAACGTAACTAAAAATTCCAGCTTTTATACTAAAAACGCAGGTATGTTCGGGACCCATTTTACCCCTGCTAAACTGATCAAACAAAAAATCTAATTCCACATTCAGGAAGTTCAATGTCTTACGGTTCCAGGGACGTATCGCACGCGTCCTAACGATATTCCTAGCACTCTATGTGAATTTTACAAAAACACCTCTCAGAGCAGCTAAAACAGGACCTGTCCGTATAAAATGGCAATTTGACACTAGCTATGGCCCGAACTGGTTTTTCCACAAAACATATAAATGTTACTAGACTCAGAATGGGAACTTTTGGCACCAGCTCCATCCCAATCAGACATTCCTAGCAAAAGTTATAACTTTTACAAAACAGGACAGAAACTGTACAATTTACATAAAATGATAACCTTTTGAACTTGAACCCAATGAGACGTCTTAATCCAAACAGACCCACGAAGAAACATGACTTACTGAATTAGGGTTAACATGGGCTGAACAAAACCATGCACCACCCACTGCCGCCTCCGGCGGTGGTGGTGGCTGGCGGTATTCTCGCGACGAACAAAACGAAAAGACACGGAAAGGAAAACGAACGATTACCTCGCTGCAACTCCTCTTTCTTCTCGATTCCGGTAGCAAGCAGCGGCGTTCCTCTCCTTCCCGGCGTCTCTCACTCTCCGGCGAACACTCTCCCTCTCTCTCCTCTCGCCGGCGACCACACTCCCTTTCCCTCTCGATTTCCCTCTCTCTCTCTCCGGTTTCCCTCTCTCTCGGCCGAACACCACCAAAAGGGGGAGGGGGGAATGACTAAAGGGTTATTGGGGAGTTACTAGCATGAAACCGAAGGGGAAGAGGAAGGGAGGGTCTCTTGGCTGATCCCTTGCCAAACTTTGGTGAAATGCCCCAATTAGCCCCTCAACTTTCCTTTCCTTGCAAAAACCCAAAAAGGTTGACTCATTTAACTTTTTGGTCCGGTTCGACTAACCCTGCTAATGGAAACCACATTAAATCCAACCTAAAAGAAAAGAATTAATAAAAGAAATTACATACCGGGGTACGGGCTTTACAAATGCTCGTAATGACCTTCGTCGGTTATAGCCGTTGGTCATTAATGTTGTTGATCCTGCAATAAACAGGGAGAACATAACAGTTGTATCATGCGTTAGTCGTCCGAGGTCGTAAGGTTCCTTACGACGGTCGAGTGTCGTGAGTAACTTACGATTTCAACTTTGGTCAGACGATAAAGTGTTTATGATTTCATCTTATTATGGAAAAGTGTAATAAACGTTTTCCCTTATCTGGTTGTGGTCGAGACTGGTGAAATTTTACCCAAACAGTTTGCCCCCAAAGTTTAAAAATAGAGTGGCAAATTCAAATTTCAAAATTTTTAAATTTTTGTCAGTCGGAGTCTAGGGTCATGACACGTGTCGAAAGTCGTTGGCTAGGAAACTGAATGGGTTTGATTCGAACTAAAGGGGAAGTCGAAAAGGGGATAAGATCGTGACGTCATGCTGACGTACGATCGTGCTTAATAGCTGTAAATGCCAGGTGTCGACGATCCGTGTGTGCATACGAAAAGGCGAAGGCACGTGTCGATCATCGAGTGACTCGACCTGACACGATTGTTTACATAAATAGAGATCCACGGTTGTTTTAGAGTGAGATTTCTTCTCGATTCCTTGCCATTCTTCAGCGAATCACTTCCAAACCTGCAAAATCTTGATTAGACTTAGAGTTTTCGAGGTTTTAGAGCACCAATATAAGGTACGAATCCTTATTCTTTATATGCGTCGTAAGTCAATTGCTAGGAAACCTAGGAAAACTGGGATATCTAGGGTTTTTCAGACCGACAAACTTGGTTAACAGGGTTAGCGTTGTCGACCGAACCCAAAAGTACCATTCGAGATCAAGATGATCTCGACGAGTAAGGCCGGTCAGATTCGACCAGAGATGTGTCCTGATGGGTATGTCGTAATATACAAATACCCCTTTAAGATAGGTTTTGAGTGGCCCTATTCACCTCTGGCCAAGGCTTTTATGTGCGAGTTCGACCTCTCGCCGGGGCAACTGATGCCCCAATTCTGGCGCGTCATCCAGGTTATCGAGCGACTTACCAGAAACTGGGAGTCGCCGATGAACGTGAAGGACCTCTTGACGGCTTATCAGGTCAAGATGGATACGTACCGTCTCTACAACTTGTTTTCGAAATACAAGGGCGATCGTACCTTGGTTCTGAAAACTGCGGTCAACGACCGCAAATGGAAGATCATGTATGCATTCGTGAGAGTAGCGACACTGGACCCCGATAGTGATTGGATCAGGTCTGGCTGGAACATGATGGGTGAGTTTTAGCTTTGGTCGAGCGCTTTTATTGTATTTATTTATTTTCTTTTCGACTAATCTTCTCCCTTACATGCCTTCAGATATCACCTTCAAAAAGGTGAAGCCCAACGACGACTCCAATGCTAAGATCGAGAAGTTTCTGGAGATCAATACCGACTATCGATCGTTCGTCACACGACATCTGATAGACGAGGACGACGATTTGGTCTACTTGGGTGAGAATCAACAAGGGAGTCGAGAAGAAGAAGAGGAGGAAGAGAAGACAGAGGAAGAAGAAAAAGATGAGTCGAGAGAAGAAGAAAAGGTAGTGATGACTGGTATGTGTACCCTACTCTGCTCGACTTATTCTTTCCATTATTTCAGTCGCTTAATCATTCTTCCTTTTTGGCTTTACAGGAGAATCCCAACCGAAAGCATCGTCTGCGATGGCCAAGAGGGCGGCTCAAGCTGAAATGGCTCGTAAGGCGAGAGAAAAAAGGAAAGAGGCCCCGACAACTGGGTTGGGGATCCTGAAGAGGACAAAGAAGTCAGTCCCGAGGGAACCGTCTTCGAAGACGGGCGGCTCGTCGAGAGTCGTCACACCTGAGAAGGCAAAGGTGTCGATTGCATCCGCTGAGAAGACGAGGACGTCTTCTGATGCGATCGACGCAACACCTGTCAATTCTCCGCCTCCGGCGAAATCGACTGCGTCTCCTACTGCCACGTCGACCCCTTCGTCGACCGACAAGGGCAAGGGTCCTAAGACGGGAGAGGCTGAGTGTAAAATCCCACATTGGTTGGGGAGGGGAACAAAGGTTGCCTTATATAAGGAACTTGACACCTCCCCTATCAGACGCGTTTTAAAACCGTGAGTCCAGGTGTGCGGACAAAGCGGACAATATCGGGTACGGTTGGTCTGGGATGTTACACTGAGGTTATGACGATCAACATTACGTTGCCGTCAGACTTCATGGCGGATAACGTTTTGGACGGGACGAAGTTGTTTCCCAATCTGGGGAAATACCAGCTCCCTCTTTCAGGGAGCGCTATCGGGGAGTCTCAGTCAAGGAAACGGGGTCCCATGTTGCCGGTCTGGCGTTCATGGTAAGTCTTTTTTTCAAGACTTGTTTATCTTTTGTTGTTTAGAACTTTGTCGTGTGTTTACTTACATGTTTCTTTATGTTTTACAAGCGTTTCAGTCCTCTCTGGGTCTGCACGCCGAAACGGCAAAAATAGAAGGTTTAGTGTCCTCTGCTCTCGTAAGGGAGAACGCGGCTTTGGACAGGAAAAAGTCGGCTCTGGAGCGTGCCGAGGCTATGTCCATACGTCTCGACGATGCCCTAAACAAATTGGAGGCCGTCGGACGCGCAAAGGATGAGGCAAACCACCGCCTGAAGCAGTCCCTATCCTTGATCGCCGACCAAAGGGAGGAGCTGGACAGGACTAAGGAATCCTTGGCTGCAAATGAAAAAGAAGCCGAGGATTCCAAGTCTAGGGTGGCGGAGCTGGAAAGGGAGGTGAAGGAGCTGAAGGATGAGGCGACATCCGTTTTTGCCTTGGATCGTCTGAATGCCAGGGTGGCGATTATGAGGCAACATCTGTCGGGGAAGAATCCCCTTGCCTCGGCATCGGAGGAACTTGCCTTCTACCTGAGGGACGTCAGATCCAAAAGAGATCTCGACTCGGATGACGAGAAGGAGGTCGAGGAGGAGGAGACGGATGAAGGGTCCAAAGGCGAGGCTTCCGGTAAAGATGCGACTGACACTCCCTCTCAGTCTTAGGAAATATTTTCTTAGCTTTTGTTTTTTATCGCTCGACCGTTGGTGGTCGAGCCATTTGGATGTAACTGATCGAACATTCAATGAATGAAACTTACATTTCTTTTGAACTTGTGTCTTATACATTTCGTGAGCAATATTAATTTTGAAATTCACTAAGTATAAAATGAATAGGAGGTCGTGTGATCTAGGCATCCATTGTAATACAACGATTAGAACATAAGTCATCAGACTTTTATATTTTTAAATCGTGTAAGCAAACATAAGTACATGCGATCAAAGCATTCATTCAGAACATGAAATTCTTCTAAGTTAAAAACTTAAATCGTATGATGAACTTGAATCATGTGCCCCTGTGATAAGGTAGTCAAGTCGTAAAGTAGACCTGATTGCTTATGTCATGCGATCCTGCGAAAGTATACTGAAGTCGCACGATAGACTTAGTAACTTATGTCGTGCGATCCTGCGGTAAAACAATGTCAGAGGTTGGTCGTTAGCTAACCAACGACCCTCCGATGCTTAAGTCGGTACTCGTCGTGATAAATAAGAATCGTATAAGAAAAAAGGGTTTAGAAGAAATACCTTTTAAGATGAGTTGCATTCCAGCTACGTGGGATATCTCGATTGTCGAAGGTTTGGAGCCGATAGGCACATTTACCAGCAACTTCTGAGATACGATAAGGACCTTCCCACTTGGTGGAAAGCGTACCTACATTGTGCTCTTGAGTGCTTTGGAACACTCGTCGGAGGACGTAGTCGTCTTCTTGAAAGGTTTTAGCTTTGACATTCTTGTTGAAATGTCGCTCAACCGTTTGCTTTTTCGATGTCATTCTGATCAATGCTGGTTCTCTAAGCTCTTCAAGGGCGTCGAGGTCATAACTTAAATCAACCAGGTTATGGTTGACGGAAGTATGCCTCAAGGTTGGGAGCTGGACCTCGACCAGCAAAACTGCTTCACAACCATAGACCAAAGAGAAAGGGGTTTGTCCTGTGGACGTCCGAGGCGTCGTGCGATTCGCCCACAGGACCGAAGGGAGTTCTTCGACCCACTTTCCCTTTGCAGCTTTAAACCTTTTCTTGATCGAAGCAATGATGGTTTTATTACTCGACTCAGCAAGTCCATTTGCCTGGGGATACCTGGGGGTCGAGGTCGTCAGCTTGATGTTGCGGTCTTCGCAGAACTGTCGAGTTCTGTTGCTTATGAACTGGGATCCATTGTCGCAGACATTTTCGGATGGAATCCCAAACCTGCATGTAATAACTCAAAAAAAAGAAGGATTTTATATGTTTAGGGACCTAGTATGTCAAGTGCAAGAAGTTAGGGAGTTATGGTTGCAATTGTAAAGACTTTGCAAGTAAATGAAAAGCCTTAACGGCCAAGGAATTAACCCACGTCTTTTGCTCTCCATATGATCAAAACCGACGAAACCACCATGTATATAAAGGGGTTGAGCATGCAAGTGTAGAGGCAAACAACAAATAAGAGAAGAAGCTAGTATAAGAGAAGAGGAGAACGGCGACGGGTGAAACGTCAAGAGTCCGGCAAAATTTCGGTAAGCAGTTTTAACTCGATCACTTCGGTTTCATGTACATAGATTTTTAGTCAGTCCTAGGAGTCCCAACGAGGTTCCGATGGCATCGATAATCAACCGTGGGGGGGTTCCTGACAGTTCTTTGAATACACCGATAGACGTGTGCTAATTAAACCTCAACGCAAGTATACATCAAGATCTAATATCGTCTTTCAAGTAATAAAGTGGTAAAATACCAGATATCGTTCCCACAGAGATTGGAGTAAAAGCGCAATAAAAGTTTAGTAAAAGAAATGATTTCCAAGGATCAAGTCGAAGATTAATAATTGTTTGTTGGTGTTTGGAATTATCACAGATTATATAACAATTAATAAAAGATAGGAAGAGTGTAAGATATTGGGGTGAGATTTAAATATAAAGTCCAGCAGGCCAATGCTGTAGCATTGCTTCAGCATCCGTTTTTCAACACTTAAGTTCCCCATCTACTTTTCAGGATTCGCTCTCGGGTTTTCAACGACTCACTACTGATCTAGCAGCCAACAATCCATTCCTGGCACTGTTGTCAGAACTATCAATAGCAAGATGAAGCCTTCCAAGTATATGGATAAACAAATTCCTTTGTTAAAATCACTCTTCCAAGCTAATTCCCATATCAGTTAAGTTGATGTGTTCTAAGCGGGCCATTCCTGGAACACACTCTACACTGTTACCATCCACACAGATGATCAACTTATCGGGCAAAATCAACCCAGAAAAGATAGAGACGATAAATTCCTTTATCAATATCTCTTCCGAGCATACTTCCTTTGTCATTTGGATTGATGTGCATATCAATGGTTCATTCCTGATACAATGGCACTTTAACACTTTCAAAGTGATCAACCATCTGGAAGTAACTGGATAATTTATAAAACTTAACATGAAATGGTGAACATCATTATTGAGAAACGATGTCCACTTTTCGTTATATTTAAAATCTCACCCTTTTATCTCACACCCAAGCTATTTAAACTTAGCTACTCATACTGAAATGTAAATGACAGGAAATGTAAATTACAGAAATAAAAGACATAAAGTAAACACTTAAATGTAAATGACAAGAAAATAAAATGCAAATATTAAAAGATTATAAGTTAGTGCATAAATGTTGTACCAATGCTGCAGCAACTCATAACTTATAATAAGAACATGAAGAACAAGATGAACATAAAAGAAAAATGCATAAATTTAAATGTGAGACCTACAAACCAGTTGTGAGAACTGGTTACAAAAATTGTCCCTTCGAAAATGAAAACCCAACCCTCTTATTTATACTAAAGAGGTATGCCTAACTTCACTATTCCTTACTATTCAACTATTACACAATACTATTCAATACTATTAAGCCACATGCCATAAAAATAGAGAATTTGAACAATAATTCAGCATTGGTCCAGACCTTCTAGAAGGTGGCTGAGTCATGGAACCAAAAAATTCAGCCATCAAAAAGTCTTCCCAAAAGTTGATCTTCACACCGGTCTTCAATGCTGTAGCATTGGCATGGGCTGCACTGTACAAATAAGCATAATTAGCCTTTCTAAACAGTAAAAGACAAGTAAATCAACCTCTTAACTTCATGTAACAAAGGGTAAAAATAAGTAAGAAAAGTGACTCAAATGTTGGGATAAAATAGCAAATCCTATTTAAAAAGATAATAAAAAGATCCAATATGCATTAAATAAATAATGCATATCACACCCTCAAATTTAAAGTGTTGTTTGTCCCCAAACAACTAAAAGACCTAAAAATAAAATGACTCAAATTTTGAAGTTTCTTGCAAAATTATGGCATTAAGTGCCCACATCAAGTATACCATGCCTCATGAACTAGATAGCCTTTTATAAATCTTTTCTCATTCATTTTTAACCCAAAATATGTGTGTGTGTCATAAGCTAGCACCAATCTTTCCTTTGTTAAACTCAAACACACCCTACATTTAGAATCAATAGGGCTTTTTGGGATCTCTCATGGGCATATTTTTTTCTCACAAGCCTTTTCTCTCAACAAAAAAAAATTCAAAAATTCAGAAATTTTGGCACTTTGTGCATTTTTCTTGTTGGCTTTTTGTACCTTGCCCCTATGGGGCATTTTTGGTATCTTTTCATCATGCAAATCATATTAGAGCTTTGCTCTTTTGATTGATCTTCTCATGTTTTAAGGTATAACCTTCCCACCCTCAAATTTAAAGTTTACAATGTCCTCATTGGAACATTCAAGTGTATTGGTGTATCAAGGCTACAAGTGACTTGTGGAAAATGAAAAGAAGGCCTAAATCCTTTTCCAAATGTGTATGATGTGTGAGTCAAATTGTGTCCCAAAAAGAAAGTGCCTAGTTCTAACAAAACACACAACTTTAGGAAAACTCATGATATAACAGAATTATTTGGGCTATGGAATCACAAAGCATAGTATAACTTGACATGTAATCTTGCAAGATAAAATAAACCTAAAATTTAAAAAAATTAATCCCAGACTCAAAAAAAATGGAGATTAAGGAGTGTGATTTGAACCTGTCCTACTCCTTAGGAGTAGGCTGTGTTTCTGTGGATGCTCCACCCAATGCTGCAGCATCCATCTGCTGCTCCTTTTCAACCAGCAACCTGTTTCTTTCAGCCATCAACTTCTCATTATCTGTTGCCAGCTTCCTGTTCTCAGTCTCTACCCTGCTCATTCTAGCAAAAACCTTCGTAATCTTTCCCCCATACTTTGACTCAGCTCCCGTCCTTACCGTTTTCAACTCGGCTTTCAGCTCTCTCTTCTGCGACTGCTTCATTTTACGACATTATCACGAACTGCAGGTCTCTTCACTCTAGCCATGGTGATCAGTTTGTGCAGAATTTCAAAGAAGTTTGAAAAACGTAAGGAAAAAAAGGGTTTGAAGAAGATGGTTTTAGGAGAGAGATAGAAAGAAAGAGATGGGTTTGTAAAAAAAAATGAGAAGATGAAAGTGTTACTTTAAGGAGATGAAAGAAAATTTCTCATTTGATTTTTATCTTCCCATATGTACGATTTATGGCAAAAAAATAAATTACCAAGACTTTTTAGGTCACAAGGTACAAGCATGGGAAATAAGGTTTTTTAAAAAGGACATACCTTTTTTTCATGCACCATCACTTTTCTGAAAAGAGAGTTTAATAAAAGGTGATCACTTGAGTTTTTGTTGGACAAGGGTACAACTAGGGGTGTCCTTGGTTGAAAAAGTCCTACTTACTCTTACTATTCATGGTACTTTTTTTAGAAAAACTAACAAGTCATCCAAAGAGAGATGGGTCTTTATTTAGCATGCTTCTGAAATCAACACCCTCCAGATTTATACACTATTCCAGCAAAAGTAACAGGGCCCACTTTTCAGGTTTTTCAAAACTTTTTCTTTCATAACGCGAGGGGCTGGATGCTGAAATGATGCTACAGCATCCAATACTTGTCTTTTGTTCCTAAAGAGATGACTTCCTAGAAAGCAGTAAATTTAAACTAGGAAATTAGAACTACAGAATATTTACAAACATGTATGAACCAAGTGGTTGGAGTGAATGTTTCGGCACAAGAATCCGCATTTTCTTCTTTTAACAAGGTGTTCTTCTTTTTCAACAACCGGATCTCTTGTTAACAACTTATTAAAGAGTGGTGGAATTTGCTGGAGCACATCAGTATGCTCCTCAGCCCAAATGGTACTCACCAACTTAAATTGGTGTTTCTCTTTCCACTTATGTTTGTACACGTTTCTCATCACGTGTTTCTCTTTTTGATCATGGCACAAGATTTTAATGGAACAAATGGGGGAACAGGTCATCCCCCAAAGATTTTTCCACACCACCTCACCAACAATAAAATTTGATTTTATGAAGATTCCCGAGTCCATTGATTGATCATCACGTCCCTTTTCAGAAACAACTTGAAGATTTTCTGCACAGCATTGTTGCACGAATGCTGCAGCATCCGCAACAATATTTTTTTCTTGCGCAGATTCAAAGTAGGGGTTAATGAAAATCTTGGCATTTTGTTGCACCTCTTCACTATTTTGAAGTGAAGAGGGATTGCTTAAATGCTCAGGTTCTTCCTCATAACTTTTCATCTCTTGACTATTTTCCAAAGTATCGACCTCAACCTCATCCTTACCAATACATTCAAAATTTTCAATTTCACTTGGTATAGGAATTTGGTTTTGTCTATTGATCTCTTCAACACGAGTTGATATGAGGGCAACAGATGTCAATATACTTTGTGCGCACTCATTTATATTTTTTGTGAAATCATTCATCATAGCTTTAAGAGATTCGGAGTTTTCAACTTGTTCAAAAGAGGTTGTAGGGGGTAAAAATGAGTTATTAAAGTCATCCCCTTGAAAACTCCCAGAAAAAGCAACTTGTTCCTCCCAAGATTGGTCAAATTTATTTGCGTTAGTGTTACTCCAATCTTGGTAGGGAGGTGTTGGTGATGTGAAAGTGCCATGATTTTGATTATTTAAAAACAAATTAGGATGATCCTCCCATGATTGAGTATAACCATTGAAGTGTGAGGTATCCCAATTACTATCTCCCATGAAATAATTGGAATCAGGGTTCGAAGGGCAATAATATGTGAAATGATTTCCGCCACAGAAGTCACAGAAAACCGTTTCATATGACCCAAACGAATATCCCATTGAATCCATATTCACAAAAAGATAAACTCAAAAATTTATTACTTGTGCACACATGGAGACATATGACAAGCAACAAAGGTGGTAGAAAAATCAAATCTTTTAAAATACTTTTATAGACTTTTAGCGTGCCAATCCCCGGCAACGGCGCCAAAAACTTGACAGTGCTTTGAATACACCGATAGACGTGTGCTAATTAAACCTCAACGCAAGTATACATCGAGATCGAATATCGTCTTTCAAGTAATAAATTGGTAAAATACCAGATATCGTTCCCACAGAGATTGGAGTAAAAGCGCAATAAAAGTTTAGTAAAAGAAATGATTTCCAAGGATCAAGTCGAAGATTAATAATTGTTTGTTGGTGTTTGGAATTATCACAGATTATATAACAATTAATAAAAGATAGCAAGAGTGTAAGATATTGGGGTGAGATTTAAATATAAAGTCCAACAGGCCAATGCTGTAGCATTGCTTCAGCATCCGTTTTTCAACACTTAAGTTCACCATCTACTTTTCAGGATTCCCTCTCGGGTTTTCAACGACTCACTACTGATCTAGCCGCCAACAATCCATTCCTGGCACTGTTGTCAGAACTATCAATAGCAAGATGAAGCCTTCCAAGTATATGGATAAACAAATTCCTTTGTTAAAATCACTCTTCCAAGCTGATTCCCATATCAGTTAAGTTGATGTGTTCTAAGCGGGCCATTCCTGGCACACACTCTACGCTATTACCATCCACACAGATGATCAACTTATCGGGAAAAATCAACCCATAAAAGACAGAGACGATAAATTACTTTATCAATATCTCTTCCGAGCATACTTCCTTTGTCATTTGGATTGACGTGCATATCAATGGTTCATTCCTGATACCATGGCACTTTAACACTTTCAAAGTGATCAACCATCTGGAAGTAACTGGATAATTTATAAAACTTAACATGAAATGGTGAACATCATTATTGAGAAACGATGTCCACTTTTCGTTATATTTAAAATCTCACCCTTTTATCTCACACCCAAGCTATTTATACTTAGCTACTCATACTGAAATGTAAATGACAGGAAATGTAAATTACAGAAATAAAAGACATAAAGTAAACACTTAAATGTAAATGACAAGAAAATAAAATGCAAATATTAAAATATTATAAGTTAGTGCATCAATGTTGTACCAATGCTGCAGCAACTCATAACTTATAATAAGAACATGAAGAACAAGATGAACATAAAAGAAAAATGCATAAATTTAAATGTGAGACCTACAAACTAGTTGTGAGAACTGGTTACAAAAATTGTCCCTTCGAAAATGAAAACCCAGCCCTCTTATTTATACTAAAGAGGTATGCCTAACTTCACCATTCCTTACTATTCAACTATTACACAATACTATTCAATACTATTAAGCCACATGCCATAAAAATAGGGAATTTGAACAATAATTCAGCATTGGTCCAGACCTTCTAGAAGGTGGCTGAGTCATGGAACCAAAAAATTCAGCCATCAAAAAGTCTTCCCAAAAGTTGATCTTCACACCGGTCTTCAATGTTGTAGCATTGGCATGGGCTGCACTGTACAAATAAGCATAATTAGCCTTTCTAAACAGTAAAAGACAAGTAAATCAACCTCTTAACTCCATGTAACAAAGGGTAAAAATAAGTAAGAAAAGCGACTAAAATGTTGGGATAAAATAGCAAATCCTATTTAAAAAGATAATAAAAAGATCCAATATGCATTAAATAAATAATGCATATCAGTTCCCTAAAACCGGTGTTCTCGGTGTTGTCGGGATATATTATCGGTTAATAAAAGCATACGAGCAATGAAGTGCTCAACGTATCATGATCGAGAAGACGGGACAAGTGAGGGAAAACAAATCGAGTGAAATTGAGAGAATATATATGTGTGTATATATATATATATATATATATATATATATATATATATATATATATATATATATAAACTTCAAGTTTTAAATATGCTCAATTCATTAACATGTACTCAAACTTATCAACAGACCTTAGTTCTGAGTTGAGTACACAGGGATATCTAGATTGTATAAAAAAAATGAATGAAGCCTGGATGCCTCTGCCTGGGTTAAATATGGGAAATAAGTTTTAGATCCGTCGCTAATTCTCTAAGGGCAAATATGCTTATGAGTGTCCCAACATTAACTCATGTAAGCATGTATCTTCCTCCATTTGAGGTCAAATATGGTTCTAAGTAGACGGATGCTTAACCTCATCCATACATGCAGTTGAAGGAATACCAAGTTTTAAATATAGACTTTTAATATATATCATGGAAGGATTGTAGATAAGAATACATATCTAGTGGGTTGGAAGATGCATAAACTCATATGGGTTATTTGTTTATGGAAAGTGTATATATACATATATACACGTATATATAAATAACATTTATTTATTGGCAACCAAAATAGAATAAATAATGTGATGATATCTTGAAATATATAGGTAAGTAGTAATCTAGAAAGGAAATCGGTTAACTCGAAGGTTATAGTTTCGGTGTCGAATTTTATTATTAGAATTAAAAATTGTGATCGTAAATTTGTAGGGAAGACGTGAGGGACTTCAAGAACAGTTCGGGCTACCACGAGTACTGTGAGTTAACGTGTTTTTTAAACGGTTGCATATTTTTATAAAATTGTTTAATGTTCTCGAGAATTTTGTTATGTCGTTTATGCAATAATCATGACATGTTTTTATGATATATGTGTGAATTTTGTGGCAATGGGGTGTACTATAGTAAGACGAGCATGCTGTGTGAGCTTGTCTAAAGTCGTAAGCGCGGACATGCTGTGTGAGTCCGTCAGGCAAAGCTGTGTGAATTAGACACCACCCATAACGCCGTTAGCTTTGTGGATGTTGTTTTTGTCGTATGCATGACGCTTTGTGAATTTTATATATTGTTACTGTTCATTCATAAAACCGTGAATTCACTGGGCCCTAGGCTCACCCAAACTCTTTTAAAACTTTTTGCAACCAGGCGGTTATTAGACTCGGAAGAAAAGTAGAATAAAGAGAGATATGAGGATTGATTCGAGAAGAAGAATATGTGCAATTCGAGGCACAAATATATAGAGCAATATTATGTTCGGCAAAAAGTGTAAAGTTAGAGATTTTATTTCCGCTGCAATGTAAGTGTTGATCTTGGGATACTATTTTAATATATTGAGATATCATAAATTTTGGGATGTTACACTGCATATGATGTTACTCTGGATAATAGAGACGACTTCCTTGTCCCAAACTTGGGAAAAGGCAGCTGCTTCTACCCACTTAGAAAAATAGTCCGTAAGTACGAGGAGAAATACCTTTTGCGCAGGGGCAGGTGGTAGCTTGTCGACAATATCCATCCTCCATCTCATGTAGGGCCATGGGATAAGTGTCGAATGTAAAGGTTCAGAAGGTTTATGGGACGTACCTGAATGTCGTTGACAGGGATCACAGTTCTAAACATACCTTACGGCGTATTGTCGCAGTGTTGGCCAAAAATATCCTTGTCGAGAGATACGATTGGCCAAACTGCGACCTCCTGAGTGGTTGCCACACTCTCCATCGTGCATCTCTTGAAGGATCTTCTGAATTTGACTTTTGCTGACGACGCATCTCAGGTTTAAGCCTGTCGATGATCGTCGATAGAGTCTATCTCCGATTACGACATACCTGGATGCTTTGAATCCGATCTTCCGAGCTTCCATCTTGTCTTCTGGGAGTTGGTCGTGCATACAGAAATTTCGGATATCGCACAACCAATCATCTTCTTGGTCTTCGATCTGGACGACATCGTGATTTTCGATGGACGACGTTGCCAGATGGATCGTAGGAATGCTATTGAATATTTGTTCGACCAACGCAGAACCAAGGTTTGCTAAAGCGTCGGCTTTAGTATTCTGGTCCCTTGGAATCTGTTTAATAGAAAATGATTTGAACTTTTCAGATTTTTCTTTTGCTACCTTCAGGTACGCTGTCATTTTTGAATCTTTAGCCGCTAATTCTCCATTCATCTGGTTCACGACCAGGAGAGAATCGCTTTTGACATGTAGCGCGGTTGCCCCCGAGTCGTGGGCCATATTCATTCCCACAATCAGGGCTTCGTACTCAGCTTCGTTGTTGGTGGTTTTGAAGTCGCATCTCACAGAATACACCATCTTGCCCCCCTGTGGCGACTTTAAGACGACGCCTAGTCCTGAACCCCTAGTGTTGGATGAACCGTCGACATACATAGTCTAGGGTACGTCGTCGTGAGTCGCCACAGTAGACACTTCGAGCTCTGCTTCTTTTTCCAGCTCAAGGCTGAAATCAGCAATGAAATCCGCCAAGGCTTGCGATTTGATTGTGGTCCTAGGCTTGAAATCGATGTCGTAACTGTTGAGATATATGCTCCATTTTGCCAAACGTCCTGTCAACTGAGGTTTCCTCAAGACAGACTTAAGAGGAAAGTTAGTCACGACAGTAATAGGATGCGACTCAAAGTAGTGTCGCAATTTTTTAGCAGCTGTGACTAGCAATAAAAGCAATTTTTCCATAGAGGAATACCTGGTTTCTGCATCCAAGAGAGATTTACTTACATAATAGATCGGCAGGTGCTGCTTTTCATTTTCTCGCGTCAGGACGGCGCTTACTGCATTAGGACTAACAGCCAAATATAGCTGCAAGACCTCATGGTCGTGAGGCTTTGACAGCAAAGGAGGCGACGCCATATATTCTTTTAATATTTGCAGTGCTTGCTCATGATCGTCGGTCCAGTCGAAGCCTCTATTTTTCCTGAGGACGTTATAAAATAAATGACATCTATGTGAGGATCGAGAGATAAACCTGTTCAAAACTGCCACCCGACCAGTAAGCCTTTGGACTTCTTTGAAATTTCTTGGAGATTTGATCTCGACAATGGCTTTGATCTGGTCGGGGTTGGCCTCGATTCCTCGACGAGTGACCATATAACCCATGAATTTTCCGGCATTGACACCAAAGGAACACTTCGTCGGGTTGAGCTTCATGCTATATTTCCGAAGGATGTCGAACGACTGCCTCAAATGATCGACGTGGTCGATTGCTTGCTTTGAATTGACCAGCATGTCATCGATATAAACCTCCATCGTGTCGCCAAGACGATTTTTGAACATTTTATTCACCAGGCGTTGGTAGGTAGAACCTGCATTTTTTAGTCCAAAAGGCATAACTTTATAACAGTAAATACCTCGATCTGTCATGAAAGCAGTCTTTTCTTGGTCCTCGACGTGCATCAGGATCTGATTGTATCCAGAATAAGCATCCATGAATGTCAATAGTTCATGCCCTGCTATCGCGTCGACCATGGCATCGATATGTGGCAATAGGAAAGGATCTTTTGGACAAGCTTTGTTGAGATCTGTAAAATCGATACAGACCCTCCACTTGCCATTTTTATTTTCCATGACCACGACATTGACAAGCCAATCGGGGTACTTTACTTCTCGAATTTTCCCTGTCTTCAGGAGGTTG
The DNA here is from genome assembly GCA_033807775.1 of Saussurea involucrata. Lineage (NCBI taxonomy): Eukaryota > Viridiplantae > Streptophyta > Magnoliopsida > Asterales > Asteraceae > Saussurea > Saussurea involucrata. The sequence goes on along the minus strand of CM066318.1, from coordinate 64,944,452 downwards.
TCAACCTCGTCATTTATCACCTTATTCCTTTCAGGAGCAAATTTTCGGCGCTTTTGTTTGATAGGCTTAAATGACGGGTCGACATTGAGCTTATGGGAAATGATGCTAGGGTCTATGCCGACCATGTCTTCGTGCGACCAGGCAAAACAGTCGGCATGTTCCTGCAAAAATATATCAGTTTGTCTTTAAGGCAGGGATCGAGGGATGAACATATAAAGACCTTCTGGTCAGGCTTGCTCTGGTCCAGGACGACTTCCTCTAGGCGATAGTCGTTGTCCCACCCCGCTAAAGCGGAAACACGAGATGTAACAGCTAAAGCTTCATGGCATTAGGAAATAAAACAACACCAACCATACAATTACATAAGTTTTAAATTGTGAAGTTCCAAAAATTACAAGCTACAATCCATTGTTTACAAGCAACCGAGATGGTGTTTTTAACAAAATAGAGCAAAAGAAAAGAGCTTGGTTGATGTCGTCATGCATGCTAAATTTAGACTTTGTCGTTTACCTTCTTAGTCCCTGAAAAGCATGTTTAAAATAAAAGGTCAACTACAAAGAGTTGTCGTTTACCTTCTCATGAAACGTTTGTTCATGACAAGCGTTAAGTTTAAAATTTTTTTAGTACAATTTACAATGAATGACTTTTGCAAGATATATAAGTGTTGAGCCACTACTAAGCCTCCGACAACCTACGCCCCGCGAACTTCCTCAGAGGTGGTATGTTGGCCACATGAGTAGAACATTATTAACAGATAAAGTGCACCCCTACTCGTCAGTCAAGGTGGGTTTGTCAAACAAAATAGCGCTATCCATAAATATCACCGGCTCGTTATGAGTTAATAAGTAGTGTACCTATTGGGGACTTAACATTTTCATTATAACTCAACATATATTTATCACTTATGTAAATTCGTCCATTCATTAGTACTCATTTCTCAAATCATAAATATCCACAATTTAATATCATGAATCATTTAGCATTTTAAAATCATAACATGCTTTTCACCCCAAACATTAAACAAGTAAAACGGGGCTGTGAATACTCACCTTATAGCGTAGTCGCGAAGTAGTGATAGCTTGTTTGCTTGAACGCCTTACGGGTTCCCTATAATGTCAAACAATCTCTATAAGTCCTTCATATCTAATTCAAGGTTATACTTAACTAATTTAATCCACATCTTGTGTAATGCCCTTGCTTTAGTATTCAAGTTGAAACGAAGAATTTAGCATTGTTCAATATGTTTTAATCATATATATATATAGAGTTATAAGAATGAAATCCCATATTTTTTTCAAAATGCTTAATCTGACAGAAACTTTGTACTTCAAAAATGACTATTGAAAAACACTTTCTAAAATGACAATTTACCCATTTTTTTTATATGTAGTACTATACTGAGTTAAGGCTATTTTGACCAAATTTCATGAATTTTGGGGGTGTTTAAGTGGTCAAAATAATTTTTATAAATCCGTGCAACACAGAGTCAAAAAAGATTGCACCCTTCTGCCATAATGGGCTTTTGGGGGGTCAAAACTTAATATTTTTCAGAGGTGTTACATGCTCTGGAAACCTAACACATAGAGGTGTCTCATGGAAAAAGATTCTCAAACGTTTGATAAGTTTTGAGAGAGTTATGTCCGAATGAAGCTGTATGTACCAATCTGCCAATCTTGGACAACTTTGCACACTTGGCTTATAAAAACTGTTTGAGTGATCAAAACTCCATATTTTTGAAGGGAACCAATTGCATGTGAAACATAACTCAACTAAGGAACTTCCAGAAGAAGAATGAGAAACTTTTATGCATTCTACAGAAAGTTATATGCAAAACAAAGTGACACAACAATCTGGCTGACCATCTGCTGCACACCCAAATTGTTCTAAGAAGTTGAAGGTCTAAATCTCAATGTTTTCTTATGAGACCAGTTGGGTTTGAACCCTAACTCATTAAGCCTTACTCCAGAAGAAAAATAAAGGTATTTGGACCTGATTTGACCAAGATATGGTCGTCCAAAACACATGCAACAATTCTGCCAGATTTGGAACTCGGGGATTCTCAAGTAAACCCACATTTTAGGCATTCTAACATCCATAGATGTGGATTCCTTTGATAAGGACTCAATCCCAACATCATATGGCATGTTTTTAAAGGAAAAAAAATACTTTAAACTTGCAAAAACAAGCTTCTAAAATACCTTCTTGTTTTTTTATTAAATCTTATAAAAAGAAAAGTTTATGTATAAAAGTAAAACCCTATATTTTATATAGGTTATATGTTCGTTAGGGTATTTTGGCATTTCACGAGATGTTTCGGTTAATCATGGATCAAAACCGGGTCTTTTAGGCAACTACCGGGAATTCTAGCGAATCTTCGCCTTAATGTCTTCTGAAAAGGCCCTATCAAAGTATATTCCCTATGTTAACATTAGCGAGGGTTTAACAGATGCTAACCTGGAAGTTTCGATTTTTTTGCCGGATGTTACAGTTTTCCCCCGTTAGAGGAATTTCGTCCCGAAATTTAATGACTGGTATTCCCAACCGGTTTCTGGGTGAACAGATGAGGATATTTACTCATCATATAATCCTCCCGTTCCCAAGTGTATTCAGGTCCATGTCTTGCATTCCAACAAACTTTTACGATCGGGATCTTGCTACGTCTTAATCGCTTAAAATCTCGGTCAAGTATTTCAGTGGGTTCTTCTATAATGCGTAACTGCTCGCTCACTTGTATGTCTTCCAATGGTAGAACCAATGATTCATCCGATAGGCATTTCTTCAGATTCGACACATGGAATGTGTCGTGAATGGCGCTTAACTCTTGTGGTAGCTTGAGTCTATATGCGACTGGTCCAATCTTTTCCAGTATCTCAAATGGGCCGATATATCTTGGACTCAACTTGCCCTTTTTCCCAAATCGTACCAATCTTTTCCATGGCGATACCTTTAATAGTACCTTATCGCCCACCTGAAATTCCAATGGCTTCCTGCGATTATCTGCATAACTCTTCTGACGAGTTCTGGCTACTTTAAGTCTTTCCTGTATGGTGACGATCTTGTCCGTAGTCTCTTGAATTATGTAGGGTCTTATCAGTTGTCTGTCACCGACCTCCAACCAGCTGAGTGTGGATCTACACTTGCGTCCATATAAGGCTTCGTACGACGCGCACTTTAAGCTGGTATGGTAGCTATTGTTGTAAGAGAATTCGACTAACGGTAAATGAGTATCCCAACGTCCACCAAAATCCATTACACACGCTCGCAGCATGTCTTCTAGTGTTTGTATAGTTCTTTCTGTCTGACCGTCCGTCTGCGGGTGGTAGGCAGTGCTCAAGTCCAAACGCGTGCCCAACGCTTTCTGGACTGATCGCCAAAAGCGTGACGTAAAACGACTATCTCTGTCCGAGATAATGGAAGTAGGTACTCCATGACGCATCACAATCTCGTTGATGTATAACTGAGCAAGCTTTTCCGTCTTGAAGTCCTCTCGAATAGGTAGAAAATGTGCAGATTTTGTAAGCCGATCCACTATAACCCAGATTGAATCATGTCCTTTCCCGGTTCTAGGTAACTTAGTTATGAAATCCATGCTTATTTGTTCCCATTTCCATTCGGGAATCTCAGGTTGCTGAAGAAGACCAGATGGTTTCTGATGTTCAACCTTAACCATTGCACAAGTTTGGCACTTGCTTACATACAAAGCAACATCTTTCTTCATCACTGGCCACCAATAGTATTCCTTCAGATCCTTGTACATCTTATCGGCTCCGGGGTGAATTGAATATCTTGATTTATGGGCTTCATCCATGATTATTGATCGCAGATTGACAACCTTAGGTACCCAAACTTTATGTCGGAAGTAACGCACCCCGTCTGGTTGTGTTTCAAATTCCTCTTCCAGATGATGTAGGGTTTCGTTTTTCAAATTCTCCTCTTTTAATGCTTCTTCTTGAGCTTCGAGAATTTGGTCCTTAAGACTCGTCCGAACCATCGTTCCCATGGCTCTTGCCCTCGATGGCTTCACTCTTTCTTTTCGGCTTAACGCATCAGCTACAACATTAGCCTTGCCTGGGTGGTACTTTATCTCGCAATCGTAGTCGCTAAGCAGTTCCACCCATCTTCGTTGTCTCATATTCAGCATTTTCTGATCAAAAATGTGTTGTAGGCTCTTGTGGTCGGTAAAGACGGTACATTTAGTGCCGTAGAGGTAATGTCTCCAAATCTTGAGTGCGAACACTACGGCTCCTAGTTCCAAATCATGGGTGGTATAATTCTTTTTGTGAACTTTAAGTTGCCTTGATGCGTAGGCAATAACCTTGTCTTTTTGCATTAGCACACACCCCAACCCTTGGTGTGAGGCATCGTAGTAAACAACAAAATTGTCTGCACCCTCTGGTAAAGCTAAGATCGGTGCATTGCAAAGCTTATGTTTAAGCGTCTGAAAATCTTCTTCTTGTTTTTCTCCCCAATCGAACTTCTTATCCTTATGGGTTAATGCCGTTAATGGTTGTGCAATTTTGGAGAAATTTGCAATGAAACGACGATAGTAACCAGCTAAACCGAGAAACGAACGAATTTCTGTCGGAGTCTTTGGGGCTTCCCACTTCTTGATGGCTTCTATCTTGGCCGGATCGACATGAATTCCATCTTTATTAACTACATGCCCAAGAAATTGCACTTCACGAATCCAAAATTCGCATTTGGAAAGTTTAGCATACAGCTTCTGGTCTCTAAGCAGTTCTAGTATTAGCTTTAAATGTTCCTCATGCTCCTTCTTGCTTTGCGAATAAATTAATATATCATCTATGAACACAATTACGAATTTGTCCAAGTACGGTCGACATACTCTGTTCATTAGATCCATAAAGACTGCTGGAGCATTTGTCAGTCCAAAAGGCATGACTAGGAACTCATAATGTCCATATCGAGTCCTAAACGCTGTCTTAGGAATGTCCTCCTCACGAACCCTCATTTGATGGTATCCGGACCGAAGGTCGATCTTTGAAAAGTACGTAGCGCCTTGAAGTTGGTCGATTTGGTCATCGATTCGAGGAAGGGGATATCGGTTCTTGATGGTCAGCTTATTAAGTTCCCTGTAGTCGATGCACATTCGAAAAGAACCATATTTTATTTTAACGAATAAAACTGGAGCTCCCCAGGGTGAAGAGCTGGGTCTGATGAATCCTTTATTGAGTAGCTCCTTAAGTTGCTCTGACAACTCCTGCATTTCTGAAGGTGCTAACCGGTAAGGTGATTTCGCCACGGGTGCCGCTCCCGGAATTAAGTCGATATGAAATTCAACTTGTCTTGGTGGGGGTAATCCAGGTAATTCATCTGGGAATACCTCGGGAAAATCTCGTACTATTGGAAAGTCTTGAATGTTCTTCTCTTTGATCTCCTTATCCACCACGTGTGTCAGAAACGCAACACAATCTTTCCGCAAATATTTTCGCATCTTCATACTCGACACTATTTTGAAAATTTTCCCCGAGTTTTCTCCCTGTATTTCCAGTACTCTTCCTTTGGTTTGTGGTATTCGGACGATCTTTTCGGAGCAAACGATTTCAGCGCGATTCTTCGATAACCAATCCATACCTACGACTATATCGAAGCTTCCTAGGTTGATTGGGATTAAATCTATGCTAAAATCTTTTCCCGTCAGTTTTAGGGTACAGTTTTTTAATTACATCTCTGGCCCTAACTTCCTGTCCATTAGCAAATTTAATAACGTAGACCTCTTTCAACTTTTGAGGTTTCAAGTTAATTTTCGGCCTAAACTCTAGTGATACAAAGCTCCTATCCGCTCCAGAATCAAATAGTACTGTTGCATAATGATTATTCAAGAGAAACGTACCTGTGACTACATCCGGGTTTCGTCTTGCTTCATCTGCCCCAATTTCGAACACTCGACCTCGTGCCTGACCTCCTTGATTCCCTTGATTGAATGATCGCGCTTGATTTGCATTAGGCCTTTGGTTCAGTCTCGGACATGCGCTCCGAAAGTGATCTGGGCTCCCACACTCGTGACAGGTTCGCCTTCCTCTGCTCTTGCAATCTCTGGCGACATGGCCTCCTCTGTTACACTTGAGGCAAATGATGCATCTTCCGAGGTGACGATTATTGCACTTGACGCATCTTGGGCATGGCCCTTTTTCTTTCTCCTCTGCCTGTGCTTGAATTCCAAAATTTCCTGTCACCCTCTGACCCTTGTCTGATCTTCCCCCAAATTGCCTTCTTGCAGGCTCTTCTATCTTTCTTTTCCCTCCGGCTTTATCATTCCCAATTGCTCTCGAACGATTTGCGTTGTTGGTGAGTCTCGTTGCTAAATTCACTGCTTCTTGAAGAGTCTTCGGGTCAGCTGAAGTTACATTTCCTCTGATTTCTAAAGATAAACCCCAGACATATCTATCCACTCGGTTTTCCTCGGGCGTCACCAAGTGTGGCACCAGCTTTCCCAGCTCATGGAAACGTGCAGTGTAAGAGTCTATGTCGTTTCCCTTCATTTCATGGTTCCACAGTTCTGCTTCTAGCTTCTGGGTCTCACTCCTCGGGCAATACTCATCCTTGAGCATCTTCTTAAACTCATCCCATGTCAGTCTGTTGGCCACATCCCGGCCTCGGGTTTGTACTTGGGTGTTCCACCATGTTAATGCCCGTCCTTGCAGAAGGCAAGCGGCAAATTCCACCTTGTTTCCTTCAGTACATTTACTGATGTGGAGAACAGACTCCATATGCTCTAACCAAGTTAATAATCCAACGGCTCCCTCAGTTCCATGAAACTCTTTAGGATTACAGGCCATAAAAGCCTTGTACGTGCATTCCCTATTTCCATTTGTTCCCGCGTTGTTTCCTGGATTAGCGTTCAGACCCGCTGCTACTTGGCTAACGATATTTGGAAGTGCGGCCATGATTTTTTCGGACACGAGCCGTGCGATTTCGGGATCCTCTCTCCTTGGAGGCATAGTCCTACAGGTATGGTTTTAATTAAGGATTTAGTCACATGGTCACTATTACTGTTATTTGGTTACACTTCCTACTTGTTATGTTAATCTAAGTTATGGTACTACTTCATGCATACTATCATTATTATCTACACATATTGTCATAACAACATACCACAATTTCATAATCATGTATTAAAAGTACTTGAGATATGTGAGCATTAACCAAACATTTCATTCATAAGCCGTAAACATTCAATTCCCAAAAGAAACAATTAACAAAAACATTTAATGTTTGGAATTAACGGCTACATGCCCTAAAAATATAAGTTTAAGTTTAATCAATCCCAAAAGCTTCATAGTGAGTGGTCTTCTAACGCATCAATGCCCAGATCAGCAGTCCCATCACCAATATCAAAGCTCTCATTACCCAAGCTAGGTACATACGTAGTGCTGTCACTTCCCTCCTAGTGAAGGCGATGACCTCCATAGTTCGATCCGAGACCTCGCTATGTGATTTTAGAACCTCCATCACCCCATTCAGTGTTCGATGTTGTTGGTCCATTCTCTCTTCATGGAGTTGTATGTCTTGTGACATCATTAAGACCCACTGACTTTCTCGGGCGGTCATGCCGGGAGGGTGAGCCACTGGTACCCCGGTCACCATCTGGGGGTTTCCGTACCGCGCTCCCGGTCGGGAGGACTCTCCTTCGAATCTCGGTGGATGGGTGAAACTCACACACCTAGGCAATGGAACACTTTTTCTAGCCGTGGTTCTTACTCTCGGTCCTCGAAGTGTAGGCGGAGGGGATTGAGTGGGTGGTGCACTGTTTACTTCACGGTCGCCCTCATATGGGTCTCTCTCTACTTCAACATATGCATTGCCCCTAGGTCGGCTAGTAATATAGCCTCAGGGGTCAGCCGAGTAAGAGTGCTCGGAAGGAGTGTGCTCGGACGACATAGTGAACTGCGATAATAGTAGACTTAGTTATTAAGTGTGTTATTGTAAGTGCCTAAGATATGAAATGTTTATGCATGCATACACAAAGATTATACTTTCCATTTTTAAGTAGGAAATTTATTTTAAGCATACTTCCATTATGACCAACCCGAGTCTCTCATTATACTTACCTGAATTAAACATAGGTGATCAGGCTTTGTTTAATTGAGGTATAATAACGTGACACTCAACTTGGTTATATTAGCAATATGCTTCAGATTTTTGACAATCATTTCGAAAACCTTTTTGAAAATAGTTTGCGTTATGGTTGGGTTATAGTTTGTGGTTTCCATAAGAAAACCGGCATTCTCTATAACCTATGGCTCTGATACCAAGTCTGTCACACCCCGCTAAAGCGGAAACACGAGATGTAACAGCTAAAGCTTCATAGCATTAGGAAATAAAACAACACCAACCATACAATTACATAAGTTTTAAATTGTGAAGTTCCAAAAATTACAAGCTGCAATCCATTATTTACAAGCAACCGAGATGGTGTTTTTAACAAAATAGAGCAAAAGAAAAGAGCTTGGTTGATGTCGTCATGCATGCTAAATTTAGACTTTGTCGTTTACCTTCTTAGTCCCTGAAAAGCATGTTTAAAATAAAAGGTCAACTACAAAGAGTTGGTGAGTTCACAGGTTTTCCATATACACAACAGTTTTCCATCCAAAGGTTACTCTCATGAAACGTTTGTTCATGACAAGCGTTAAGTTTAAAAATTTATGAGTACAATTTACAATGAATGACTTTTGCAAGATATATAAGTGTTGAGCCACTACTAAGCCTCCGACAACCTACGCCCCGCGAACTACCTCAGAGGTGGTATGTTGGCCACATGAGTAGAACATTATTAACAGATAAAGTGCGCCCCTAATCGTCAGTGAAGGTGGGTTTGTCAAACCAAATAGCGCTATCCACAAATATCACCGGCTCGTTATGAGTTAATAAGTAGTGTACCTATTGGGGACTTAACATTTTCATTATAATTCAACATATCTTTTTCACTTATGTAAATTCGTCCATTCATTAGTACTCATTTCTCAAATCATAAATATCCACAATTTAATATCATGAATCATTTAGCATTTTAAAATCATAACATGCTTTTCACCCCAAACATTAAACAAGTAAAACAGGGTTGTGAATACTCACCTTATAGCGTAGTCGCGAAGTAGTGATAGCTTGTTTGCTTAAACGCCTTACGGGTTCCCTATAATGTCAAACAATCTCTATAAGTCCTTCATATCTAATTCAAGGTTATACTTAACTAATTTAATCCACATCTTGTGTAATGCCCTTGCTTTAGTATTCAAGTTGAAACGAAGAATTTAGCATTGTTCAATATGTTTTAATCATATATATATAGAGTTATAAGAATGAAATCCCATATTTTTTTCAAAATCCTTAATCTGACAGAAACTTTGTACTTCAAAAATGACTATTGAAAAACACTTTCTAAAATGACAATTTACCCATTTTTTTATATGTAGTACTATATTGAGTTAAGGCTATTTTGACCAAATTTCATGAATTTTGGGGGTGTTTAAGGGGTCAAAATAATTTTTATAAATCCGTGCAACACAGAGTCTAAAACAGATTGCACCCTTCTGCCATAATGGGCTTTTGGGGGGTCAAAACTTAATATTTTTCAGAGGTTTTACATGCTCTGGAAACCTAACACATAGAGGTGTCTCATGGAAAACGATTCGCAAACGTTTGATAAGGTTTGAGAGAGTTATGTCCGAATGAAGTTGTATGTACCAATCTGCCAATCTTGCACAGCTTTGCACACTTGGCTTATAAAAACTGTTTGAGTGATCAAAACTCCATATTTTTGAAGGGAACCAATTGCATGTGAAACCTAACTCAACTAAGGAACTTCCAGAAGAAGAATGAGAAACTTTTATGCATTCTACAGAAAGTTATATGCAAAACAAAGTGACACAACAATCTGGCTGACCATCTGCTGCACACCCAAATTGTTCTAAGAAGTTGAAGGTCTAAATCTCAATGTTTTCTTATGAGACCAGTTGGGTTTGAACCCTAACTCGTTAAGCCTTACTCCAGAAGAAAAATAAAGGTATTTGGACCTGATTTGACCAAGATATGTTCGTCCAAAACACATGCAACAATTCTGCCAGATTTGGAACTCGAGGATTCTCAAGTAAACCCACATTTTAGGCATTCTAACATCCATAGATGTGGATTCCTTTGATAAGGACTCAATCCCAACATCATATGGCATGTTTTTAAAGGAAAAAAATACTTTAAACTTACAAGAAAAATATGCATGCAAAGGTCAAAGATCCAGATTCTAGTACAAGAACAAAACCCACGTTTTTGATGATTTTGCTCATTTTTCTCAAGTTCATGATGGAAGTTCATAGATTTTTACCACTTCATTGACATTTCTCATGTCATTGGTGTTTTATCTCACTTCTAGAATAAGAAAAAGAGTTCATTTATTTGAATGAAGTAGAAGTGCAAGAAGTACAAATATATCAAAGAAAGTGCTTCAAAATGAGGAAGATGACTAGTTTAGAACTCTTACCTTTGAGAGATGATTCCATCACTTTTAAACTCTTAATTCTTTGCCTTGGATACTTAATTTAGGGCTGGAAAGTTGCTGGAGTTTTTTTTTTGAAGGTTGAAATGATGAAGATGATGAAGAGAAAAGGATGGGATTTCAAGAGAGAGAGAGGGAGAAGGAAGATGGATGGTTTTTCTTTCAAAGTTTGAAATGAGCAAAAAATGAAACAATTTGGAGGGTATAGGGGGGAGGGGAGGGCCGGCCATACATGGGCCCCCAACCCTTTGCAAATTAATTTTTTTATTTAAATTAAGCCCATAAACTATTTCTTGTAAAAACCATTTTTAACTAGAAATTTATTTGCAAAAACAAGCTTCTAAAATACCTTCTTGTTTTTTTTATTAAATCTTATAAAAAGAAAAGTTTATGTATAAAAGTAAAACCCTATATTTTATATAGGTTATATGTTAGTTAGGGTATTTTGGCATTTCACGAGATGTTTCGGTTAATCATGGATCAAAACCGGGTCTTTTAGGCAACTACCGGGAATTCTAGCGAATCTTCGCCTTAATGTCTTCTGAAAAGGCCCTATCAAAGTATATTTTCTATGTTAACATTAGTGAGGGTTTAACAGATGCTAACCTGGAAGTTTCGATTTTTTTGCCGGATGTTACAGTCGTCGGCTGTCCCAGGAGCATCCTGGACCTGTAATTGCTAGATGGTCTGCTTCTGCGGCTTCAGGGTGGTCTTGTAGCAATCACGGGCGACTTTTGGTTCACTTTTGATATCCTGGACTCCCCACGGCGTAGGGAACTTCATGGTCTGATGATACGTCGAGGGAACCACTTTCATGTCATGGATCCATGGTCGACCCAAGATGATATTATAGGACGACACACAGTCGATGACGTTGAACTTGGTCTGCTTGTTAATTTCTCCGGCATAGACAAGCAGGGTGATCTCTCCAAAGGTACTCGTCGCGTCTCCATTGAAACCGACCAAGGTTGTCGAACGTCGGGTGATTTCCGATCGGTCGATTCCCATGGCCTTGATGGTATCAAGGAAGATGGCGTTTGCTGAACTGCCTCCGTCGACCAAGACTCGACCAGTCAGACAGTTACCAATCGTGAGTTGAATGATCTACCCGTCACGATGTTTCCGATACGAATCGCCGAGGTCGTCTTGGTCAAATGAAATCTTCATGGATTCTAACTCCAGATCTCCTTTGGGTCTTGATGAACGAGGAACATGTCGATCATCAGGTGCCTGGCTGGCATGACGTTTGGCTGCGGAATATGTCAGACCGCACACGTCGGAACCACCAGTTATGCAGTTGACGACCTTTGCATGACCGGGAGTCGGCGGTCGAACGTCGTTAGCTGGAGTAACGACGTCATCGACGATATCTTTGAGATTGCCCTTCAGGAGGTGATATGCAAGCTCCTTTTTGAGAGCTATACAGTCGTCCGTCAGGTGACCGTGGTCGACATGGATGTCGCACCACTTGGACTTATCTTTCTTACCGTCGTCTTTGTCGGACTTCTTCGGCCACCGGATGGTCTCCTGGATGGTCTTCAGGGCCCCGACCAAGTCCCTAGTTGTCCCTTTGAATCCGTAGGAGGATACCTTGAGGAAGTTTTCTCGCGGTCGCGGTCTTGAATTCCGCTTTCGTCTTGAATCGGACGTTCGAGATTTGTCGTGCAGGCTCTGACTTGGATACTGCCTTCGTCTTGAACTCTGGCTTCTTTACACTTAACGACCTCTTGTTGTCAGAATGCTTATGACGAAAGGCAGCATCGTCTTCCACCCTCATATAGGCAAGGGTTCTGGCTCGGACGTCTTCGAAATTCTCTGGGGGATACTTGGTCAGATCGGTGTATAGACCCGAACTGTCGTCTAGACCACGCTTGTAGGCTTCGATCGCGGTCTTGACGTCGCAATTACGGACACTGGTCATCTATGCATTGAATCTATTGAAATAACTCTGGATAGATTCACCGGCCTTCTGCACGACATAATATAGGTCACTGGTCTGCTTCTCCATCTTGCGACTGCTGGCGAACTGCTGGGAGAATTGGTTGACTAACTCAGCGAACGACCCGATGGATTTTGGCCTGAGATTAATCAACCATTGGAGGGAAGGTCCCATGAGGGTCGCCCCGAAACTCTTGCACATGCAAACTTCCTGGTACATGTGCGGGATCAAGACCGTCCACATTAACTGCTTATACTGCGCGATGTGCTCCATCAGATCGGTTATTACCGAATACTTGGGTGTGAAAGAGGGGATATTATATTTCTTCAGGTTGTCGACGGTCGCTATCGTGTCAATGAAAGGCGACGCCTGGAATCCTGAGCGAGGCTCGACGTCGACGGGCACGGCTGCCCCCTGTAACTTAGCGAGCAAAGGCAGGACACGCTAGGTCTTCCAACATCTTCAACCGCCGGGCGACGGGGTCGTTAGGATCGAAATTCATTCCTGTTTGAGGAATAACTCCTGAACTGGTGCCATTGGCGTCCCCATTGAAAGGGACGAAGTACGGATGGGACCTATTGTGCATGGGTGGTGGCCTCAAGTGCTGAGGAGGAACCGGCCCGAACTGGGGATATGGGATGAACAATCCCTGCTACGAATTTGGGATGAACGATCCCTGCTGCTGGTTATGCATGAATAGACCTTGCTGCTGACCGAACGGTCTTGGACCTGGATTCTTAACGAATGGTCTTGGACCGTTCTACGGTCCGAACGATCCATTCGGATTTTGATTCCTCAGAAGCGCAATTTCCTCAGCTGCCCTTTGACTTTGATCAGCAAGGACGTTGATTTGATTTCGCGCAGCTTCCATCTCATGATACATCTGGGCAATGAGATGCTCTTGATTTCCATGGGCTGCCATTTTCCTGAAACAGAGAAAAGAAGAAACTCCAAGAAATCGTTAGTAAGATGCACGTTTGTTGAAGATTTTCTCTAGATGGGGCCCCACGGTGGGCGCCAAACTGTTAATGCCAAAAATCGTCCAGAACGATAACTTAAGGTTGATTGTGAAGCTTAACAACTAAAGATAGAAATCGTTCGACAAAGCAATGCGACAAAGACAGAAAAATGTAAATGAGACGCAAGATTTTGGTGACGTGGGAAAAACCTCAACGAGGAAAAAACCCACGGACGACAGTGATGATGTCGTTGTAGCACTATGGTCGCCAAACAGGGGCGATGTTGATAACGCCACTTTTTGGCTTATGTTCCAGATGTCGAGAGTACAATGATTACAATACAAGTGAAATAAAGACTTGAAATGTAAAATAACAAGTGTATCGTGCGTAAAAACTAGTGCGTCGTGTGTAAAAGTAAGGTGTCGTGCGTCGTCTGCTCGAGAGAATTCTTGCTTCTAAAGTGTTTGCGTATACTGTAGATGATTCCAGGATTCAGAGATGCGCGAAATGATGATGGAACCTTTGTTTTTATAGTCTTCGAATGCTTTAATGATTCCATAAAAACTTCAGGTAACGGTCGTAACGGTTGCTGAGTTTAATGCTCGTAATGACCTTCGTCGGTTATAGCCGTTGGTCATTAATGTTGTTGATCCTGCAATAAACAGGGAGAACATAACAGTTGTATCATGCATTAGTCGGTCGAGGTCGTAAGGTTCCTTACGATGGTCGAGTGTCATGTGTAACTTTCTGTTTGGGCAAAATTTCACCAGTCTCGACCACGACCGAAGTAAAGAAAACCTTTGTCTTACTTCTCCGCAACAAGGTAAAATCATATTACTTTATCCCTTGATTAAAAGTCAAATCGTAAGTTATTTACCTCACGACACTCGACCACGATGTCGCCTAGTTCACACGACTGTCGCATAAGACCTTGCGACCTCGACCGACTAACGTTCGATACGACTGTTACGTTTGTTCAGTGTTTAATGCAGGAATTAATGACATTGATGAACAACGGCTATAACCGGCAAAAGTCGATAACAGCATTGAAGACGACGACCGTTACGACTGTTACATGCAGCAGTAAAGAAGGCAATTAAAGCACCCGAAAACTACAAATACATTGTTCAATCATCATTTTAAGGACACTGACATAAGACGAATACAACGGAGAAACACTGAACACAACCATCTGAACTTAGAAGAACATTCGAAGCAAAGAACCCTCTCTCGAAGAATCGCTCTCGACGCTCGACATTCGCAGACGACACTTTACTTTTACACACGACTCACATTGTTTCTACGTTCAAAACACTTGTTACTTTACATTTCGAAGTCTTTCTTTCATTTGTATTGTAATCTCTGTACGATCGACACCTGAAACACAAGGACATCGCCCCTGTTTGGCGACCATAGTACAACGACGACCTCCATTGTCGTCCGTGGGTTTTTTCCTCGTTGAGGTTTTTCCCGCGTTGTAACATACCAAAAATACAACAGGACATACATAGCATTACCTCATACAATTTACAAAACTGGGTCCCAAAACTTCATTACATCAATCTAAAACTTAGGTTGGCGGAAACAACCTATACACAACTGATAATAATCTAACTTCTACAAAAGGCACCTGCACTGTCTCTAGCTGCATATGTACCCTATCTTGCTCCTGCTCACTTACCTGAGCCTCCTACTAATTGCATACCTGAAAAGGTTTTAGTTTTGAAAAGCGAGGGTTAGACCATGAGTTCTAGTGAGTTCCCTATGAAAAAATCATGTAAACAGTATAGATAACACTTATAAAAGATTTATAAAGATTCCGTAACACATCATCAAGTATGGTACTACACTGTGTAATGGATCACGTAAACATTCCGCGATCGGGGCCCCAGCAGAACCCCTCTCGCCTCTTCCGGAGCCTACGCAGACTCCCCTTCCCGGAGCCTACGCAGACTCCCCTCTACCCGAGTAGGAGGAAACGAATTCCAACCTACCGGTCTGTCATACATATGCAAGGGATCTTCCGACCCCGAAGATCTCTCTCTGATCCCACAGTGCAGACCGACTCCACATAACATACACATAGCTCATCATAATCATAAAACATGAAATCCGTATAACACTTTACAATTCATTTCATCTTGTTGAATACTCTTTTCAGTAGGGCATACTTTTCATGGGAAACATTCGTAAAAGCTTGTAAACAAAATCATGCTCATAAACATACCCTGATCAGTAAAATATTAAACTTTCATTTACTTAAAAACCATGTAAAATAGCAGGGCATTTCCACATAATCAGTTTCTTTGAAAAACACGTAAGATCACGGATTTTAGTTAGAATAACTCACCTGGTGCGCTTAAGATCTTTTCTTACTTTGCTTCTGGCTTCCAATCGGTCTACCTGAGAAATTGATGAAATAACTGCTCAGATCCTAAACCAACTATTCCGGACTCTAACTTACCGGATAACTCAACCTTACCGGATAACTCAACTTACCGGGTAACTCAACCTTACCGGATAACTTAACTTACCGGGTAACTCAACCTTACCGGATAACTCAACTCGTCTGGACAACTTACCTATCCGAACACCACTTGTCTGGACAACCCAAACATTCCAGATACTAACCTGGTGAGAAAGGTTTCCGGACGCGACGGCTTTCTATTAGTCGCAGAGGATTAACACATTTCGCCCTGAAACTCACCACTACTTCCAGATATTGAATACAGGTCGGCGATTAACACACTAACCCATTCTTAAACCTATCTTAAACAATTTAATGGGGGAAACACAAAGGACTCCATAAAACTCAAGTTTCTCCCCACCAAAACCCAACACATTTCACAAACTTATAGGAGAGGAAGGATTAATAATTACCTGTACATTCTACTGGTTATCCCAACGGTTCAGCTGCCAAACTTCTTCCTCTTCATCAATTGCCGAAAACCTTCTCCTCTTGCATTCTATCTTAGCCGCACCCTCATACACACACATTGGAGTGATAGCTAAAATGAAGAAGTTAGGGTTTCTCTAGCCCTTTTATACTTTTTACAATAAACACCAAACTTCTATCTGCTTCACACTTGGACCACAAACTTTCTTATTTCGAAATTCTTCCACAAATTCTAATTACCGACCAAGATTACAAATCTCGGTTATTACATTTTGAACTTTTAATTCTTTGACATCCACCACTAAGCTTCTCGAAGATTTGACTTTGGCTACCAAACTTTTAAAACTAAATTACAAATTTCGGGTTATTACAACACTCCCCCCTTAAAAGAATTCCGTCCCCGGAATTCCTTATTGGGAAAAGATGCGGGTATCTTGCGCACACCGAAATTGACTTTTCCCCAAGGTAATGCCACTCCTGACTAAGTCAACCACCATATTATATTCGAAACATGCATTTGGTGCATCCCCTTCAGCTCTTACGGTACCCTAACTCGTAGGTTACTGTTCCTACACGATTGATCTTGACAAAAGTAGATTAACTAAGGCTTCTCATGCATCTTTACTTCCCTTAAGGAGAACTGGGCGGAATCTCCCGCTACGACCCGAGGTTCATTTACCAAGAACAATCACTCACTTGACAGTTTGGCACAAGGCCAACCCCGTACATCCCGACAACTCACTACCCAGAGTTCCTTCATCGTATTACAAGCGATTCTAGAATACTTCTTCTAACCAACAATCGTCTATACAGATAACATTTCCCTTTCTCGGACCACCTAGACCACAGTTCATCAATCATCTCTTACATCCTCACCACTTCACTACCACATACTTATACGTAACAAAAGTAGGAATCTCCAAACCCATCGTTGATGTCTTCACCTACTCAAATCAACTTAACTCATTCAATTGTCTTATCCACTCCTTTCCTGCACAAAATCATACACAATTTCCTTCCCCACTACCATTTCTAAATGTTCGCACATTTATCAATGACAATCTACATGACACTACACCTTTCGGCACTACTGTCAAGCCTACTACTCCCAATTTACTCACTTATTCCGACCTACTATCTCCACCTCCCCACGTCAGCGTGGAGCACTGCCCACTAACATTACTTGCCCCTCTCTCCCGCCAATTCCCATGCTGAAAATACTTTCCTGTTACAGTACATAACCAAACGGTTGCACTAACATTCTGACTTAAGACATTCCACCAAGTCATCTTGAAACGACACTAATGTTTGACGTCACTACACATTCTTTGACCTCCAACCTTTACTTCCTCGAACAATTCTTTCACACATAAGAAACAACTCACATTCTTTATGTATTTCGCATCTACTACACCCCATTTTGACTAACATCCCATCATCTTCTTTAGACTTCCAATGATCCCAGAAATATGCTTGATTAGCGACTCTTACAACTATAAACCCTTGGTTTCTCCTTTGGGTAACCAATCACCAACACTCTGTCATTCTATCCCGAACATAATCATACCACAACGTCAACTTACACACTACGTGCTCCAACAATCTGGTTAACAAATCATACACCTCAACCGAAACCCCCAAAAGGCTTCTATTTGATGTTTCCTCTCTCTCTAACACATCACTACGACACTAGCTGGCACATTTAGCTTGACAAATACTGTCACTACACATCCGTACACACTTTGCCCATAACATCACACTGCAGGCCAGATCTCTCATGATTATTCACACAATTCGAACTTGCCTTCATATCCTCCCGTATACATAATCGAGTCTATCTCGCTACTTAGTCCTTTCCCAACTTGTTGAACTCTAACTCACGAGTTCTCAATTAGCTCAAACACAAACATTCTAGCTAGTTCTTTATAATCCGAGCCCCTGCATAAGCTGGACACAGTCCCTCACTGAACGATAAAATCTACACACTCACTTCGCTCGTGCTACATACCTCATCAATCTATGAACCATCCATAACTCGCAAATAGAATGCTTATTCAACAACAGCAGTCTCTCACTACTTAGCACCCCCACCAGGTGTTATATCAACTTTCACTCTTCTGGTTCAAGCCTTCGGTCTTAACCATCTTGCACGGTTGTCGACTTCAACATCAATAGTCGACCCGTAACTACTTTCTTAACCTACTCTTTAACAGGGGTTCTCTTACGGAACCTAATACTACCAACATATCATAATAAACTTCATGATCTGTCTCCCTCTTTTTGAAACCTACACATGTAACATCAACATTACAAGCTCACCTCGAAACTCATACTCCCACGCCATAGACATTTCATTCTTTCTCACCACACTATTCATAACGAGTTGCTAAAACCATCACCTTGAAGGCTTCAAATCCTTCCTCCGGACACAACCGTCCCTTGACGACCGTACTTCCAGTTACCGAACAAGGGTGCAAACCCTCCTACAACCGACACTATAATCAACTTCTGACTCTACCACTGTTCATCTTTCCTCTTAAACACAAATACTAAAGCTACAACATTCTTTCCTGATTTGTCCGACGCCTTCCCACTCTTGAAGTTCTTCCTTAGATTAACAAGTAATACTCTATGACCTAGTGAGTTCATAGCCTTCATGCATGACGACGCGGTAAATAAATCATTTGGTACATTTTATCCTTTTTAATTAAACAACATTTGGAAATTAATTGGGTACACATGACCCCATTACTATTATAGCTTCACTGCCCTGCACAACGACTCGAGAATCGCTTGCATGCATCTTCCCCTGAACCTCATTCTTGCTCAATCCGAACGATGTTATTACGACAGTAATGTATTGCATGAAAATCTTTTCAGATGACACAATTCTGAAAGAATTACCGACACAAAGTAAACCAGTCGGCTCTCACACTCGTTTGTATGTTATCAATAGGTCAAGAAGCATTTTGGTTATGAATGAATTGCATGCAACCATTTTCTTGACCTTTTGCAACAAATTTGACTTAACATGAAAAGAGTGAAATACTTGGAAAATCGTTAAGCTCAAAATTTCAATGTGCAATGTGAATGAAATCGCCTTTTCTTTAAACATACGCATGCACATTCTGACTCATTTTCGATCAAAATTTATATTTACACCTTTAACTTAAATCGTGAAAATTTCATGTTACATAAAAGAACGTCATGCATGAGACTCTACTTGCAATTGAAGGCAACTCACTCTAACAAGGTCAACCGCTTTACTCACGCAACTTATCCTTGACACTTTACCTACAACCAATGGTCGCCCTCTCGGTCATGCAACAACTTGTTGTACATGCGTTCTACATCTCACTTACTCAACCATTTCATACTACTTTCGTTCTGATCAACTATCTCACTTTCTACTTCTACATGCTTTCATTTCACTGTAGGTATCTTATTTCATTTACCCTGCCATCAAAAAGGTCGAATAAGAATTCAGAGCTCCATTGACACTTTTAAGATTTCGACACCGTCCTTTCTTACTATCCCGACTGATCTATCCCATGATTTCTAGAACTGGGAGTCTCCCGAAACAGGAGTCTTACTCAAACTCAAACATTCATCCTCTCCGAATCCACGAAGAGCTACCTCTAGACGACTCATAACACTATATACAATATTTCTTCTCTACGATGAATACATACATCACATTATAAATGACTTCTCATGAAACTTCCCCAACAAGGGGTCTTAGTCTACCCCTCAGGGATCTTGCTGACGTTCTAACGTACTGGAACACGACATAAACACTAGCTTCTGACTACCACTTCGGAATAATAAGGTAGGTTAAACACATACATGTACCTGTAAGTTCGCAATTACACTGGCCAAGTGGAATCTCAAACTTACCTTACATGATAGTCCTCATTACCCTATTAGTCCAATCTCTATAATAGTGTCCTTCTAACACATTTCCTGATTCTACAATAGTGCCCTCCTAACGCATTTCCTGATTCTCAGTTGTGGTTTCTACTCCCAAGTTTAAGTTTAGGCCCATCTGGTCACCTAAATCTCTTAAACTATGGCTCTAATACCATTTGTAACATCCCAAAAATACAACAGGACATACATAGCATTACCTCATACAATTTACAAATCTGGGTCCCAAAACTTCATTACATCAATCTAAAACTTAGGTTGGCGGAAACAACCTATACACAACTAAGAATAATCTAACTTCTACAAGAGGCACCTGCACTGTCTCTAGCTGCATCTGTACCCTATCTTGCTCCTGCTCACTTACCTGAGCCACCTACTAATTGCATACCTGAAAAGGTTTTAGTTTTGAAAAGCGAGGGTTAGACCATGAGGTCTAGTGAGTTCCCTCCGAAAATATCATGTAAACGGTATGGAGAACACTTATAAAGGATTTATAAAGATTCCGTAACACATCATCAAGTATGGTACTACACTATGTAACGGATCACATACACATTCCGCGATCGGGGCCCCAGCAGAACCCCTCTCGCCTCTTCCGGAGCCTACGCACACTCCCCTTCCCGGAGCCTACGCAGACTCCCCTCTACCCGAGTAGGAGGAAACGAATTCCAACCCACCGGTCTGTCATACATATCCAAAGGATCTTTCGACCCCAAAGATCTCTCTCTGATCCCACAGTGCAGACCGACTCCACATAACATACACATAGCTCATCATAATCATAAAACATGAAATCCATAAAACACTTTACAATTTATTTCATCTTGTTGAATACTCTTTTCAGTAGGGCATACTTTTCATGGGAAAACATTCGTAAAAGCTTGTAAACAAAATCATGCTCATAAACATACCCTGATCAGTAAAATATTAAACGTTCATTTATGTAAAAACCATGTAAAATAGCAGGGCATTTCCACATGATAACTTTCTTTGAAAAACACGTAAGATCACGGATTTTAGTTAGAAAAACTCACATGGTGCGCTGATAACTCTATTTTTAGAGTTATTATTTCCTTGTATTTCCTATTTTATTCTGTCAAATTTAGCCATTCCGCCTCTCAAAACCCCCATTCTTGGTATAAATCTCGAAAATGAGCAAAAGAAGCGAACCTTAGTGTTTAATAAACTATTTGGTAGAATTTGGGTGTTTTTCACATTTTATCCTGCAGTGATCACTGTTGTGCCTACTCCGGCTTCCCACTATTCGAGCTGATCAAGAAAGACAAAAGAAACTACTAGTTGGGACTTAATTTGCTGGAGGAAGAAGGTTCATTAGCAGGAAAATGGCTGGAGGAAGTACAAAATGGCATCTACATTGAAGATTGCAACAAGTACTCCTTTATGTACTTGGAGATTGACTTGGAAAAGGGTCCATTGGGTAATTGGTTTGCATAAGGTGCCGATTTCTGCCACAACACAGCAGTTTTTACCCGTTGGAAGACTCATCTCTTTTGTGTAATACCAAACTCTTTCTCCTAGTATATAAAGGAGCACTTGGGTTCATTTATTACAATCTTGGAATCTTACAATCATCTTGGGTTAAGTTTAGATAGTTGAATAGCTTTAATTTCTCTCATCTACCACATTAATTTTAGTCTCTTATTTACTACATTAACTTAGCTTTAATTTCTGTAATTTACTTTCCTAGTTAATTGTAGTTCGTAAAACACAGTGGTCAGGGACGAATTCTCGTTCCCCACTGTGAGTACTATTCAATCCACTATCAGTTTTATTATGTGCAAATCTTTATCTTTTGTTTTCCTTACTTCGGAAATGTTAGGCTAAACATCATTTGAGATGTAGGAAGGAGAAGTACCTGGATTTTATTAAAAATGCTTGAGTAATCTTTATACTTAGAATATTTGTTGTTTTGGTCATTCATTCTCGATATTTACCCAAAGATGCGAACAAGCCGATCACTTGCAAGGATCTAAAGTCTAGTTCTTAACTTAGAAATGAGTAGAACGCAGTGACACGAGCTTGAATGATGCTAGGGGATTCGAAAGAATTTTTATGACACTTACGAAAGTGAGGTCGGCACAGTGAGCTAATCTCTGCCCACTGGAGTAGTAGGCAAGCTAATTTGTGTATTAAAAACACTTAGAGTATTTGTCTCTACACATTCCATCGAGGCCTGAAAAGGTCCATTTAGAGATTACCATTGACAAAAAAACAAGTACTAAGAGTATGAGATTTTATCTAACGGTGTGAGTATTTTGTAACCGGGCTTTTCTAGCGAAAATGTCCACCACGAATACGAGGATCACTTCTAAGGATCGAGTATTTGATATAAAATATAGGGAAAATCCAACCTACATTCCTCCTTTTTAACCTTTAGTAAATCGTTTAAAGTAGCTATTTCACCAAACCAAACCAAAGTATTATTTTCCTCTCTAATTGAAACCTGTAAAAGGAGCTCATAAGAACCGTATTGTCTTGATTGTCCAGTCCCTGTGGATTTAATTCTGGTAGTTTACCAACTATTACTTGCTGTGACGATCATAGTGGACAGTGTACACTTGCACTTCCCACTGTGGACAGTTTGCAACCCACTGCGATTAAAACACATATTTCGCACGTACCATGCGCTTAAGATCTTTTCTTACTTTGCTTCTGGCTTCCAATCGGTCTACCTGAGATATTGATGAAATACAACTTCTCAGATCCTAAACCAACTATTCCGGACACTAACTTACCGGATAACTCAACCTTACCGGATAACTCAACTTACCGGGTAACTCAACCTTACCGGATAACTCAACTTACCGGGTAACTCAACCTTACCGGATAACTCAACCTTACCGGGTAACTCAACCTTACCAGATAACTCAACTCGTACGGACACCTCACCTATCCGAACACCACTTGTCTGGACAACCCAAACATTCCGGATACTAACCTGGTGAGAAAGGTTTCCGGACGAAGCGGCTTTCTATTAGTCGCAGAGGATTAACACATTTCGCCCTGAAACTCACCACTACTTCCAGATATTGAATACAGGTCGGCGATTAACACACTAACCCATTCTTAAACAATTTAATGGGGGAAACACAAAGGACTCCATAAAACTCAGTTTCTCCCCACCAAAACCCAACACATTTCACAAACTTATAGGAGAGGAAGGATTAATAATTACCTGTACATTCTACTGGTTATCCCAACGGTTTAGCTGCCAAACTTCTTCCTCTTAATCAATTGCCAAAAACCATCTCCTCTTGCATTCTCTCTTAGCCGCACCCTCACACACACACACACACACATTGGAGTAATAGCTAAAATGAAGAAGTTAGGGTTTCTCTAGCCCTTTTATACTTTTTACAATAAACACCAAACTTCTATCTGCTTCACACTTGGACCATAAACTTTCTTATTTCGAAATTCTTCCACAAATTCTAATTACCGACCAAGATTACAAATCTCGGTTATTACATCTTGAACTTCTAATTCTTTGACATCCACCACTAAGCTTCTCGAAGATTTGACTTTGGCTACAAAACTTTTAAATCTAAATTACCAATTTCGGGTTATTACACGCGTCACCAAAATTCTCTGTCTCGCTTATATTTTTGTCTTTGTTGCACGCTTTGTCGAGAGATTTCTTTCTTTAGTTGTTAAGCTCCACAATCAACCTCAAGTTGTACCTTTGTGCGATTTTTGGCATTAACAGTTTGGCGCCCACCGTGGGGCCCCATCTAGAGATAATCTTCGACAATCGTGCGTCCTACTAACGGTTTCTTGGAGTTTCTTCTGTTTTCTTTTTCAGGAGAATGGCAGGCTTCGAAAATGCAGAACAAATCATGGCCCAGGTGCACGAAGAGCTCGAGGATGCACAAGATTCCCCTACGATAGTTGATGACTATCGCTTGGAAGAAATCATCTTAGATCAGAGCAAACCTGATCAAAAAGTATTTATAGGATCTTCCCTCGATCCCTATATTAAAGACAAGCTAATATCTTTCCTGCAGGAACATGCCGATTGTTTTGCCTGGTCGCATGAAGATATGGTCGGTATCTGTAGAAACCAGGATTCAATCTTACAATCAATTAAGATCAATCAAACAGTAAATGATATAGAATTGGATCCAAAAGTATTGTATTCAATCAAGAAGAGATTACAAATCTAGAGAGAGAATCTCTCAAAGATTACAAAAGTGTATACAAAGATATGCGGAAAGTTATGCCAAAGATTGGTTAGCTTACAGTTACTAACAACTATATATACTATAAAGAAAAGCTAAAGTTACAGTACATATACATGAAAGTCTAATAGGAATATTACACGTGTCCTATTTAACTAACAGAATACAAAGGAAAGTATCCTGTCATAAGTTCTGAACATATTGTTCAGAACTTCTGAACAATCTTCTGACTAAGCATATCAGAACTTCCTTTGAAGCACTTGGTCTTTTTCAACTTCTTCTTCAGAAGTTCTGAGTCTCCTACTCAGAACTTTGATCCTTCTGTTTAGACTTTCATACTTGTAATCTTTTCGAGACTTCTCAGCCAGAGCTTATGAGTCTTCTTACTCAGAACTCTGAGTCTTCTATCCAGAACCAGTACTTGTAACGTTTGACAAAACTTCAGATCTAACAATCTCCCCCTTATTGTCAAACAATCATGTACATATCAACATTGAACTCTTTCAAAGCAGGTACAATCTTTAAAAGAATTACATTTCTCAGATTAAGCCTTCTTTCAATCTTTTCTATGATCTCTTGTATTTCTTCAACTTGAGATCCTCTTGTTATCTTTTTCTCCAAGCTATGTGTAATGAATCTCAGAGTTCCAGAACAGTATTTTGCCACTTCATCTGGTCTGAAGAAAATCTTCTCTTTTCTGTCATTTCTCAAGAAAACTCCCAACTCTGGATATCTTACAACATTTCTACTCTTCAGAAGATTCAACTGTTCATGACCATTGTTTGGCTTTGAAAGATATACACATGGACTTTGTATGTACAGAGCAAACTGAAAAGCTGTATATGCATACCATCTCAGAATATAAAACATAGCATCTCTTACTACAACAAATGCTCCTCTCTCCTTCATATGTTTATACAGTCTTTATTTGACAAAAGACTATACAGCCTGTAGAAATCTGTCACTGAGATCTTGTCAAAATCTCCCTCAGTAAAGTAGTAGACTTTTACATCTTCTCTCAATACTTCAAATGAATAATACTCATGTTTTCTGAACTTCTTAACACTCAATTCTGTTATTCCAGTGATTAAGAAATCTGAGTACACTACTTCTTTTGGTGTTGCTAAGTATCTTGCCATCTCTGCACGAAGCCATTTATGTACATCTGTTCTGTCATGATACACACTTAGAAAGTTTACTTCTCTTGGTTGAAAGAAATAAGGAAGAGCATACTCCAGAAAGTAACCATTAACATCAACAAGTATTTCTTCTTCATTAACCTCAGACTTTTCTGGCTGATCTGTATCTTTCATTTTTACATCTTGTGAAGACACATCTGGAATATCTTCTTCAATCTCTTTTGAATAAACTCCATTTACCTCATACTCAGCAGGAAATACAAAATCTTTATGTAACAATTTATTTGGGTTTTCTTCTGAGAGCATCCATTCACTGCAGTCTTTGATTCTTGTTCTGAGATCCAACCTCTCTTTGATATGCATTTTGCATTTTTGTTTCAGAACTGCTTTCTTACTCTCAGCATTTACAGCCATTTCTAGTAACAAGTACTGTAAAGTAGCATTACTGTACTTCACCAGATCATTTAATCTGAAAACATTCTTACTCCAGAGACTGTGTATGTAAAACCATCATTTTCAACTCCTTCAGTAATGAATCCACGACCTCAAATTTCATGAATAGGCTTTTTGACTGGTTTGCTCAGGTTACATTTCTCTTTTCCTGCTTCAATTGCCAACTGAAAATCATAGAAATACATATTTCTGACATAAATCCCCAGAATTCTTCTGCATTCAAGTTCTATCCAAGATTCTTCAGTACTAGCAAAGAACTTCACCAGAAATACTTGATCATTCAGAAATAGTGTATGAAAGTCAAAACTTGTCATGCTTACTTTCATATTACCTTCCTTCTGAACTGTTAGACTCACATATTTTAACCCATCAAATTCATCAGTTTGAAACTCCAGAACTTTCACAATTGATCTCTGAACATGTAGTCTTTCATCAGGCTTTCTGAATCTGTTGAGGCTTCCACATAAACCATCTGAACTCTTTCATCCAAAAATCCATCAATAAAGTTCTCAATTATTACTGAGTTATCTTCTTAGCAGTAAATATTCTCATATGTTTCTTCTGGAAATACATCTTTGAAGAAATGCATAACAAGAGGAGTATCACTCATATCAACGATAAAATCACATAAAGGTTCTTTCAGAACTGGCAACTCAATTCTAGGAATCACAATGGGTCTTCTGTACACATACTCCAAAGGCATGGAGTAGTTTTCAACTCTTTCATTTTCTCCACTAAGAATATTTAATTCATCCAGAAAATGAAGTTCAAAATTCTCTTGAAAACTACTTGTGTATCCAACTGAGTGATCCTCTTCTCCCAACAAATCAATAGGTCTCACAATTTTGACATTTCTTTGAACTTTCTGAACATTTAGAGCTTTCACCATCCCACCATGCATTCTTCTTAGCAGAATTTCATTCAGTCTTCTCTCTTCTAACTCAGAATTTAGAAGTTCACCACTGACATAAGGAACTATCTCTTTACAAGTGTTTACTTCAGAACTTTCAGTCAAACTTTCCTCAGAAATATCTGCCATACTGATCTCACAACCTTCTTCAGAAGAATCTGTTACTTGTTCTTCTGTAATCATATTATGATCGGTCATTATAACTTCATCTGACCCAAAGATACTTGATACATCTGCTTCAACTGTCTTATCAGCTATATCTATAACCTCAGCTTCATTTGAATTCACTTCAATTTCTGTATCCAGATCCAATTCCTCTGTCACATTATCAGTTTCCATTTCTACTTCAATGTCTGAACTTATTTCATGAATGCTTAATTCCTTTTGAACCTCTGCTGATTTCTCAACAATTACTGATTCTTCAAAAACAACCTTTTCAGAGTTCTGAACATCTGCATCTGCTAACTCCATATCTGCAAACTCTGTAAAGCCCGTATCCCGGTATGTAATTTCTTTTATTAATTCTTTTCTTTTTAAGTTTGATTTAATGTGGTTTCCGTTAGCGGGGTAGTCGAATCGGACCAAAAAGTTAAATGAGTCAACCATTGTGGGTTTTTTGCAAGGAAAGGAAAGTTGAGGGGCTAATTGGGGCATCTCACCAAAGTTTGGCAAGGGATCGTCCAAGAGTCACCCCCTCCCCTTCCCCTTCCCTTCGGTTTCCTGCTAGTAACCACCACAACCTTTAGTCATCCCCTCCCCCTTTCTTGTTGTGTTCGGCCAAGAAGAGAACTAGAGAGAGAGAGTGAAAGAAAGAAGCCGAGAGAGGGAGAGAGAAACCGAGAGGGTGATAGAGGTTGCTGCCGGCGACGAGGAGAGAGGAGGAAGGAGACGATCGCCGGCAAGTTTGGTCGGAAAAGAGGAGGAAGAAGGGTTCGTCGAGGTAAGTTCGTCTATTTCTCGTTTGTTGTTATCGTATGTCAAAGAAACACCGCCAACCACCACCGCCTCCGGAGGCGGTAGTGGGTGGTGCACGGCTGTTGTCCAGCCTAGGGTAACCCATATTCAGTAGTTCATATGCTTTTCGGGTCTGTTGGGATTAAGCCACGACTTAATGGGTTAATAATCAATAGTGTCATTTCATGTGAAAATTTAGTAATCTGCCACTGTTTTGCTTAAACCGTAACCTTTTCCTCGTAACTCGGATTGGGGCGAAATCGGTGCCAAAAGTTCCCATTTTGAGTCTAGTAACGTTTCTATGTTTTGTGCAAAAACCAGTTCGGAACGTAGCTTAGGTCAAATCGTCGTTTTGTACTGAAAGGTTCTATTTTAGCTGCTCTGAGAGGTGTTTTTGTAAAATTCATATAGAGTGCTAGGAATATCGTTAGGACGCGTGCGATACGTCCCTGGAACCGTAAGACATTGAACTTCCTGAATATGGAATTAGATTTTTGGTTTGATCAGTTTAGCAGGGGTAAAATGGGTCCCGAACAGACCTGCATTTTTAGTATAAAAGCTGGAATTTTTAGTTTCGTTAAACTAGTAAAAGTGTCGTGAGTTGGGACCTTCCGTTGACGTTGTTAGTGCGTAATTAGGTGGGAAAATGTGAGGAAGGTTGACGTGCTGGTGTTGCGGCTCGGGAGCGCGTCGCTTTGCTTTGAGGTGAGTTCTCTCACTGCGTAGTTAGGAATTTCATGTATATCGTTGTTTTTGTGCTATGTGTTATTACGTGTTATTACGTGTTTACGTGGACCAATTTGGTTGGAATGATTTAGCTGTGATTGTTGAAATTATATGTCGATTATTTGTGCTTGTGTACACCTCAGTGGGACTGGGGGGCTCGGTGGGACCGAGGGCTCGGTGGGACCGAGGGCTCGGTGGGACTGAGCTGGTATCAATGTCTTTACTCGGTGGGACCGAGGGCTCGGTGGGACTGAGCTTGTGTGGATATATTTTTGGTGTACTCGGTGGGACCGAGGTTCGTATTTATGCATTTATCATTATGTGGTTTTATATTTGTGGTGATGGTGACGTTGCCTACTTGCGAGTAGGGGCGATATTCGTGGGGTTGCTACCTGCGTGTGTGGTAGGACTCACTAAGCGATTAGCTTACCTTTTCCCAATATGTTGTGATTTCGGGTGCGAGCGGCAGTCGGGCTTGACGGTACACACACTATGCGCGGGGTGCTGAGAGTGTTTAAAATTTCACTTTTAAACCTTTAGATTTTATTTTATGAAATTTCCGCTGCGTAAACTTTATTGACTGTTTGAGTTAACGACGTTAATTTAATTTGAATTGCGAATTATTAAATTGGGGTTATTTTATAATGAAATGCATGTTTTAAAAATTTTAAATTCCTTGTAATTTTTGGGACGTTACAACTTGGTATCAGAGCACAGCTTGAGTGAATCAAACACATCTCGGTGTGTTTGGTCTCAAGTTGCGGCTATGAAGTTTTTTTTTTTAACTCTCTTATTAAAATCTTTGAAAATAAATGAACGGAGAAAGCCCGTTTGGGAAACGGTGATCATGGGCGCAGTGTGAACAGTCAGCCGACGCCAATTGGGAAGGTACAGCACTTAGTGTATTTATTGCTTTCTAGGCATAAGGTATGCATGCTAAATTGCCGAGGTTGTTTACACTGTACTGTACGATGACTGCTTGCTAGTAGGAATCAATGCTAGTTATAGTAGGTTGTCAAGTGAAGGCCCTATAGGTTGCATGCAGTAAGAATCATATAGCCTTAGAATATTTGATTTAGTTCTATTGCGCAGCTCTTGTTTGAGTCCAACCGTTCTAGGATAGAATCTTGTATTCGAATGTCTATTTGATTCACGATGCGTGCGACTGGGTATTCGCGAGGCAACTCGTTATGGCTAACAGGGATTCCGTTGTAGCAAGAGTAGTGGGATGAGATGAAATTCCTAGTGAGCTGGGAATAGCGTTTACATATGAGTACGTATGCTAGATTGCTTTCTAGAACATAGGAGTATGTATGCTAGATTGCTTACGTGGATTTTGTGGTATTGTATGGTTGTTACTTGCTATTAGGAACTTATGCTAACCTTGATAGGTTGTTAAGCGAATGCACTATAGGCTGTATGCGGTAGGAACCGAATAGCCTTAGAATGTTAGATTTAGTTCTATTGCGCAGCTCTTGTTTGAGTCCAACCGTTGTAGGATAGAATCTTATATTCGAATGTCTATCTGGTTTCCACTGTATACGACTGTGCGTTCACGAGGCGACTCGTCAGGGCTAGTGGGGGTTCCGTTCTAGCAAGGGTGGTGGGGTATTACGACTTTTCTAGGGAGCTAGGAAAAGTGTTTGCATATGCCGGAATGGGAATATGTGTTTGTTTGTGGTAAGCAACTACTTGGACGTCCCGGGACAGGACTCGAAACGAGTAAGGATAGGTGTGAAGGGTAGTAGCAGAGCTCCTACTATCTGAAGCACAGGATCCGTGCTCGAGTCGGGGAAAGTCACGGAGAATCCGAAGAGTTGAGTGTGAGCGTAGTTAGCAGGTTTTAATGTGTGCTAGTAGCTCGTTAAGGAGGAACAACAATGTTGATCCAGATACTGATGCTGGAATTATTGCTGATCAGATTCGTGAGATGTTTGCGGTCGAGGTGACGCATATTTTGAGGAGGCGATCCCCGAATTTATTACCGCCATTCGTGATGAGGTAATAGTGTCGATGGAGGAGCGCATCGCGACGATTTCACCCCCTGCGGGTGGGCAGCCCCGAACAAGAGGGTCGGGATCGGTTATAGAGTGCACATTCCTTACCGGTGGTTGTCCTGCGAACTAGAAGGTTCGCTTTGCGGTGAATCTGTTACGAGACGGAGCGAAGAATTGGTGTGCTATTGCTTTGACGCTTAACGGGCGCACTACTTGACCTGGGAGGAGTTCGTCGTATGTTTCGTGTAGAGCATGTGCCTCTAGTGGAGATGGAGAGGAGTGCCAAAGAGTTCTTGGAGCTCTATCAGACTGCGGAGGCCATAAAGGAGGTGAACCGAAAGTTTACGGAAATGACATTATTCTATCCTTAGCATGCTGCTTTTGAGGACATGAAGAGGACACGGTGCAAGGATATGTTACGTACCAAGACCAGGGAGTTCGTGAGTACCGCGCAGTATGCTTCACTTGCTGTAGTGATGGAGGCGGCCTGAGGTAGAGTTCGTCAACTGGGAGTGGAGGAGGCACAAGCTACGTATAAAGTGGTGACAGGTACGTTCTTGGTTAACTCGGTGCTTACTGTGGTGACGATTGATAGCGGGGCTACTCATCCTTCCGTGTCTCACATAGTCAGTGAGTGTTTGGGGCCGAGTTGTAGGACGGTTAGGCTGTCCACTTGTGGTTGTAGTTGCTGAAGACAGGACCTTGACGGTTACTGACGTGTACCAGGGGTGCACTTTGGAGATCTCTGGTGTGAGGTTCCCGATTGATTTGATTCCGATCGCTATGCGGGAGTTGTGCGCGACTGTGGGCATGGATTGGATGGATGCGTATGATGCGGAGATTGTTTGTCGTCGCAAACAAGTACGAGTTCGAACCCCAAGCGGGGGAGAAATGCTAGTTCAGGGCGGCTTGCCCCAGCGGACCTCAGCGATATGTTCGGCTGCGAGGGCTCGGAGGTACTTGCAGCACAGTGGTCAGGGATTTTTGGCGTATGTGATCGACACGCGCGTCGACGGAGAGAAGAAGTCTGTGGAGGATGTGCCAGTTGTACGGGAGTTTGCTGACGTATTTTCCCGAGGAGTTACCGGGGATACCTCCCGAGCGACATGTAGAGTTCCACGTTGATTTGATTCCGGATGCTGCTCCGGTGGCCAAGGCACCTTATCGCCTGGCTCCACCGGAAATGAAGGAGTTGTACACTCGTTGCAGGAACTTATCGAAAAGGAGTTCATCAAGCCGAGTTGTCCACCGTGGGGAGCCCCGATTCTGTTTGTGAAAAAGAAAGACGGGTCCCAACGGATGTGTATAGACTACCGTGAGTTGAATAAGCTTACGGTGAAGAATCGTTATCCTCCGCCAAGGATCGATGACTTGTTCGATCAGCTTCAGGGAGCCTCGTGGTTCTCTAAGGTTGATTTGAGATCGGGGTATCATCGAATGCGGGTGAGGAGAGAGGATACGGAGTAGACGGCTTTTCGTTCACGTCATGGCCATTTACAAGTTTGTGGTGATGCCTATCGGGCTCACCAATGCACCCGCAGCATTCATGGACCTCATGAACCGGGTATGTAGCCCTATGTGGGATCGATCGGTGATCGTGTTCATCGACGATATTCTTGTGTAATCGAAGTCGAAGGAAGAGCATGAGATGCATTTGCGAGAAGTTTTGGAAGTTTTGAGGCGGGAGAAGCGGTATGCTAAGCTCTCCAAGTGTGAGTTTGGGTTACGAGAGGTCCACTTTCGAGGGCATGTCGTGAACCAGAATGGTATTATGGTGGATCCGGCCAAGATTACGGCTGTGATGCGGTGGGAAGTGCCGAAGACTCTCACTGAAGTACGGAGTTTTCTTGGGTTAGCAGGGTACTTCCGGAGATCCATTCAGGATTTCTCCAAGATTGCTCTACCGATGTCCCGATTGACGAAGAAATCTGCGGCTTTTAGTTGGGGTGAAGAGCAGCAGAGGGCTTTGAGGAGCTACACAGGCGTTATGCGAGGCTCCGATGTTGACTTTGCCCGAGGGTATGTAAGATTTGATGGTGTTTGATCTCAAGATTTGGAGGCACTATTTGTATGGCGTCAAGTGTATACACTAACCATAAAAGTCTCCAGTACTTGATGACCGACAAAACCTCAACATGCGTCAGAGGAGGTGGCTTGACGTGGTCAAGGATTATGATGGTGAGATACTTTACCACCCCGGTAAAGCGGATGTTGTTACGGACGCACTTAGTCGACATCTGGATGGTGAGCCACTGCGGGGCTTGTGTCAACGGTTAACAGTGGTTGCACCTCTTCTCGAGTCGATAGGTAGTGCTCAGGAGGTGGCAGTTTTGGAGGAAAATGCCAAATGCGAGAGAGTTTCGGGGGAAATTCCGAATTTTGTCCGTGATAGTCATGGGTCAATTGCTCGGTCTTAATGGTCGGTTGGGTATCTCGGGGTGGGACCCCGGTATTCATGTGTTATGACTTTGACTTTCCAGTAGGCACTAGGAGGATATAGTCTTGAGCACGTACCTGGGAGGTAGACGTTAAGGTGTATCTTGATACGGTGTAACTAGGCTTCGTAGAGCGAGTGTAGGAAATACGTCAACGGTGGAAGGTTGGGTATTCCACGCGTGTTAGTACTGTAGGCCGAATAGTATCGGTTAGGGAATGATGCCCTTTGTAATAAAGAGGATATATGCATAGAATTTTTGAGGTAAATAGTATATTTAGGTGTCGACTTTTGGGCTTGAAGCCAAACACCTTAGTGTAATTGGGGAATTGTAGCCGATTTTAAGGAAATTATGTTGATGGTAGTAGTAATCCTGAGGTGTTTGCTTGTGGTGAATGGTTATGGTAGAGTGACCTTCGTGAGTGATTTTAAATTTACTGGTTTGACGATTCTTATAGGGTAATTTATGGGAGTATAGTAGAACTCGTAGGAGTTAATCGACAGTTAATAGTAGGAATGATCGGATCCGAGTATCCAGTTGGGTATATTGGTAAGCAACTTGAGAATGTTTAGAGCTTGAGATTTGAATCGGGAGGTATGGAATATCTAAGGTTGGGAGACAACCGAAGTCGCTTGGCTAGGAATGATTCCAATTGGTGAAGTGTTCTATCGATCATAATTTCAGTGTCCTAGAAGGAGTACGTTAGTAAGAAAAGTATTCGAGAAGTTTTAGAAGGGGTCTCAAGTGAACTTGGGAACCAGAGGTTGAGATGTGGGAGAACTATCTTTAGCTATGCACGGGCATAGACTTCGAGGACGAAGTCTAATCCAAGTGGGGGAGAGTTGTAAAGCCCGTATCCCGGTATGTAATTTCTTTTATTAATTCTTTTCTTTTTAAGTTTGATTTAATGTGGTTTCCGTTAGCGGGGTAGTCGAATCGGACCAAAAAGTTAAATGAGTCAACCTTTGTGGGTTTTTTGCAAGGAAAGGAAAGTTGAGGGGCTAATTGGGGCATCTCACCAAAGTTTGGCAAGGGATCGTCCAAGAGTCACCCCCTCCCCTTCCCCTTCCCTTCGGTTTCATGCTAGTAACCACCACAACCTTTAGTCATCCCCTCCCCCTTTCTTGTTGTGTTCGGCCAAGAAGAGAACTAGAGAGAGAGTGAAAGAAAGAAGCCGAGAGAGGGAGAGAGAAACCGAGAGGGTGATAGAGGTTGCTGCCGGCGACGAGGAGAGAGGAGGAAGGAGACGATCGCCGGCAAGTTTGGTCGGAAAAGAGGAGGAAGAAGGGTTCGTCGAGGTAAGTTCGTCTATTTCTCGTTTGTTGTAATCGTATGTCAAAGAAACGCCGCCAACCACCACCGCCTCCGGAGGCGGTAGGGGGTGGTGCACGGCTGTTGTCCAGCCTAGGTTAACCCATATTCAGTAGTTCATATGCTTTTCGGGTCTGTTGGGATTAAGCCACGACTTAATGGGTTAATAATCAATAGTGTCATTTCATGTGAAAATTTAGTAATCTGCCACTGTTTTGCTTAAACCGTAACTTTTTCCTCGTAACTCGGATTTGGGCGAAATCGGTGCCAAAAGTTCCCATTTTGAGTCTAGTAACGTTTCTATGTTTTGTGCAAAAACCAGTTCGGAACGTAGCTTAGGTCAAATCGTCGTTTTGTACTGAAAGGTTCTGTTTTAGCTGCTCTGAGAGGTGTTTTTGTAAAATTCATATAGAGTGCTAGGAATATCGTTAGGACGCGTGCGATACGTCCCTGGAACCGTAAGACATTGAACTTCCTGAATATGGAATTAGATTTTTGGTTTGATCAGTTTAGCAGGGGTAAAATGGGTCCCGAACAGACCTGCATTTTTAGTATAAAAGCTGGAATTTTTAGTTTCGTTAAACTAGTAAAAGTGTCGTGAGTTGGGACCTTCCGTTGACGTTTTTAGTGCGTAATTAGGTGGGAAAATGTGAGGAAGGTTGACGTGCTGGTGTTGCGGCTCGGGAGCGCGTCGCTTTGCTTTGAGGTGAGTTCTCTCACTGCGTAGTTAGGAATTTCATGTATATCGTTGTTTTTGTGCTATGTGTTATTACGTGTTATTACGTGTTTACGTGGACCAATTTGGTTGGAATGATTTAGCTGTGATTGTTGAAATTATATGTCGATTATTTGTGATTGCGTACACCTCAGTGGGACTGGGGGGCTCGGTGGGACTGAGCTAGTACAATTGTATTATCTTTACTCGGTGGGACCGAGGGCTCGGTGGGACCGAGGGCTCGGTGGGACTGAGCTGGTATCAATGTCTTTACTCGGTGGGACCGAGGGCTCGGTGGGACTGAGCTTGTGTGGATATATTTTTGGTGTACTCGGTGGGACCGAGGTTCGTATTTATGCATTTATCATTATGTGGTTTTATATTTGTGGTGATGGTGACGTTGCCTACTTGCGAGTAGGGGCGATATTCGTGGGGTTGCTACCTGCGTGTGTGGTAGGACTCACTAAGCGATTAGCTTACCTTTTCCCAATATGTTGTGATTTCAGGTGCGAGCGGCAGTCGGGCTTGACGGTACACACACTATGCGCGGGGTGCTGAGAGTGTTTAAAATTTCACTTTTAAACCTTTAGATTTTATTTTATGAAATTTCCGCTGCGTTAACTTTATTGACTGTTTGAGTTAACGACGTTAATTTAATTTGAATTGCGAATTATTAAATTGGGGTTATTTTATAATGAAATGCATGTTTTAAAAATTTTAAATTCCTTGTAATTTTTGGGAAGTTACAAACTCAAAATCTGTTACTCCAATATCTGCTGACTTTTCAATATTTTCAAATCACCAGTGCTTTGTTTTTAAAACTCAGTACATATCTTTTGCCTTTTCTCCCCCTTTTGATGATCATGATGATCATTATCATCAAACTTTCTTTTGGACTTAGTTGATTCTGATTCAGGTTCAGCTTCAGATACAGGCATGATAGCTAATGGCTTTGAAGCACTTGCCAAAGATGAACTAACAACTTGTAACAATGAAGATTTCAAATCCTTCATACTCTTGAAAAGCTCTTTTTGAAATTTTGACATTTCAGCCTTGATCTCTTTGTGAGCATCCAAGGATTCTTTCATTTTATCCACCTTTGTCTCAACAGAATTTTCTTTCCCTTCCAACAAAATCTTGAGCTCCTTCACCTCATTTTTTAAGGAGTCAACAGTACTCCCCAATTTTTCAACTTTCTCCCCCAACACTTGATTTTGTTTCTGAATCTTTTCAAATTCAGAAGGTTCTAACAGTGAACCTGGATCAACAAATGGTCCAGTTTTCAAGTGTTCAGAGAACTCTTGGCCTGTAGGTTCCATAAAGACACCATGTACCACAGAGGCACTGTGTAATGAAGCTTTTGAGATGTTCAATTCTCCAGGACTTCCATCCAATCCTTGACAACCAATACTAGGAGTGTCTATGGATGTTGTTACAGGAATACGAAATTTCTGTGATGTGCTTGTGTTGAAAAAAAATTCAGGCTCAAATTGAATTTTATAGTGTAATTCAGACTCTATGTGTTGAATGAAATCTTGGGATTTATCACCTCCCTCCAAATGAGTTTGGGATGGTTCCCCTGTTTGTTTTGAAACAGTAGCATGTTGAAATGCTTCTGAGTGGCTAGGGATGGGTTGTTCAAGTTCCACCACGGGCTGCATGGTGTTTTCTTCAATGTTAATCACCAAGGGTTGTGAACCAACAGTAGATGTGGCTGCCTGGATTAAGTTGGCTGGATCAGAATTATCTCTTTCTGTTTCAAATTCTATTAACAATCTCTCATCCTCACCACTCTCTTTCTGTTTTTCAGGCTCACTTCTAACCAAGCTCTCTGAAATTTGCCTCTCAATTCTCTCAGAATGTTCTCCCCCTTGAACATTCTACCCCTCTCTATTTTGAATAGACCCCTCACCTCTCAACTCAGGTTGTTCCTCATGGGTAGGGGCTTGAGGTTGTTCAAGTCCCATTGAGGTGCAATAATCTTTTAATATCTCACTCTCCTATGGAATGTATTGCCTAAGTGACCTTGGAAGAGGTCTGTGATTTGGAAAAATTTTAGGTTTCAGAGCAGAAATCATTTTACCCATATAGAATATTGGTCCATGCTCCTCATTTGATCTTCTTGGAATGTTTCTGTCTTGATCCATTGCATGCCAACTTACCAACTGCCAATACCTATGATATGGTATGTCTGTGAGTACCTTATCCCTTGTTCTCTTTTCTTTTGCCTTCTGATTCCTCTCAAAAGTGTTTTTCAATCTTCCCATAGAATAGAAGTATAGTCATAATGCCTATTCTTCACTAATCCATGAAAGATCTGCAAAATCTGATTTGAACCTTGATCTAGTGAGATGTTCTTCCCAGAAAGATATATGTTGATTATATTGAAAAAACATGCCCAAATTGGTGGCAATTTGTTCCTTCTGAACAAGCTTAGAGTCTTCAACTCTTCATTATACCCTAATCTTCTAATTTCAGCCAATAATTCCTCTGTTAATGGAGAATCTTCAAAGTCTAATCTTCCCTGTAAATCATCCTTTTCTGGTAGCCTCAGCATTGTTCTCATAAACTGTATATTCAGAGTTATAGTGACTCCCCCTATTTCAGATACAAAATTGTTACCTTGTAACTCTAAATGCTTCCACCACTGTTGGATATACTGAACATGAACCGATTTCTTCATTATAAACCATTTCTTAAAAGGATGGTATTTCAGTAATTCTATGATTATCCTATGTTCTTTCTTGAACCTAGTTTCATCAAGTATTAACACACAGTTGTTTTCAATCAACTATAAATATTCACTCTCAGGAACAATCCTCTCACCAGTATTAGATCTTCCAGACATGACTGACCTAACTGCACTCTGTTCGTGTTGAATATTCTCATTTCCCTCATCTGCGTCTCCCTCTGATTCATCCATGTTTTCATCCCCTGCTTCTTCTTCAACATTTTCTAGTACAATGTTTTCTCCTATTGCTCCTTCTTCTACCGCTCTATTTTCGGGTCTCTGTACTTCATTATTCTCTGAATCGGACGAGGATTCCATCAATGATTTTTCAGAGTGTAAGGAAATAGGTTTACTTCTTCTCGAACCCGACATGATTTAAAATAGAAGATTGAAAGAAAACAAGAACAAAGAACTCTGGATTTGTGCGTATCTCACGTTTTCGCTCTTGGAATTCAAATAACTTTGAAAGAGGGATTTTAAGAACTATTTAAAATCCGCAAAGCCGAAGGGTTTAACGGAAAAACGTTGCTTTTGTCAGTGTTATAACGGAGTCAAACACTTTGAAATACCACAAAAGATATTAAATGACACGTGGTAATTTCAATTGAATAAGAAGCTGACACGTGTTACTAGATAGAAATTAACACAAGTTAAAAGTTCTGAATAACACGCTCAGAGTTCGGAGAAAGCATACTCAGAAGTTCTGAGTACACAGTTCAGAAGAAATTCCCTTAGAACCAAAATTCATTTAAAATCAACTTCTGATTCATATAAAACCTTTAATAATCCAAAAGTAGTTTGAACAGATAGAAACTTATTTTATCATCAAAGTTATGTCCTTTTTATGATTTGAAATTTCTGAAAGCATTTAAAATCTAACATCTGATCTTAAAAATATTTTAAGAATTCAGAAGTAGTTTGAACAAGTGAAAAAGATTTATCATTGAAAGCTT
Organism: Saussurea involucrata; assembly: GCA_033807775.1. NCBI lineage: Eukaryota > Viridiplantae > Streptophyta > Magnoliopsida > Asterales > Asteraceae > Saussurea > Saussurea involucrata. The sequence continues at coordinate 64,905,698 of CM066318.1, read as the reverse complement.
GTTCCCCTTAGAATGATCAGTGATGTGAAAAGAATATACAAACCATATAAGCACCTCAGAACGATATCTGAATGGTTTCATTGCTCCCCCTTGACTTTTGCATATACTCACACATATTACAAGGAATATAAAAGATAAAACAGAAAAAATCTTAACAACATATTGAAATATTTGTAATTTTCAGAAATGTGTTCTGAAAGGTAATCAGAAGTTCTGATTAACCTATTCAGAAGTAAAGAATTTGAAGTTAGAATTCCGAAGTTCTGAACTCAAGACTCAGAAGTTCTGAATTCAAGAGTCAGAATTCTGATTAAGAGAGTCAGAGTTCTGAGAACACTACTCAGAGAATCTCACTTAGAAAAATTTTCATTTCTGAAAATTAACAGATATGTTCAATTAGTCAAATTAAGCATTCCTATTTTACATATGAGAAAAGTGAACCTTTTGTGATCAAGAGGCTTTGTGAACAAGTCAGCCAATTGATACTTTGTATGCACAAAGGGCATTTCAATTGTTCCCTTTTCTACATAGTCCTTAATAAAATGGTATCTTACATCAATATGCTTGGTCTTTGAGTGCTGGACAAGATTCTGAGTTATTGCAATGGCACTTTCTGAATCACAATATATTCGAATTTTGTTGAGTTGATATCCATAGTCCATGACTTGTGTTCTCATCCACAGTGTTTGAGAGAAACAAGCAGCAGCAGCTACATATTCTGCTTCAGCAGTTGATGTGGAAACCCAGTTTTGCTTCTTTGAAGCCCAACTCACTATCTTATCTCCCGGAAAGTGGCAAGCACCAGAAGTACTTTTTCTGTCCAACTTGCACCCTGTATGATCAGCATCAGTAAAACCAGTCAATTTGAAATCAGTTTCTTTTGGATACCAAAGGCCTAATTCAGGTGAACCTTTAAGATATCTTAAGATCCTCTTAACCGCAAGCAAATGGGATTCTTTTGGGTTAGATTGAAATCTAGCACAATAGCATGTAGCAAACATGATATCTGGCCTACTTGCAGTTAGATTAAGCAAAGATCCAATCATGCCCCTATACAACTGATACGAGGTTTTCACACCCCGAGAATCTTACCGCAAGTGTACGGGTCGAAGTCAAGTAATAGTACTTAGAGAAGTACGAGTATCGAATCACGGGGAACTAGGAACTAAATATCACAATTACTATAATTGCTATTAACTGAACTATCGAATTTGGAAGATTGGTTTTAAACTACTTAATTGCAATAAGTAAACAAATCAAACACAAGACAAAACAGAAACATCTTTGGAAACTTTGATAGAGAGAAAAGTTGAGGGTTGGAAATCCTCAGGTTCTACACATGCAAACAATTGACTCAAAACAGTTACCAATTAATCCCCTTAATGATTCCCAAATCTTTTAAGATCACCGTCGTTCTCTTTCGAACAACAACGGGTTTTATTTTGAAAAGGATAAGTTCAATCTCTCGATCTCACCTATGGATTCCAAAACACATTAAGTACACGATTTAAATTTAAATTGGCTAGATTTTATCTCTCGACATCAACCTAACGGTTTAATTGGGACTAAAGCTTACTCGGTATATCTCTATCACCTTTCGGACTTTAGGTATGCAATTCCTAATTCTAAATAGCAATTAATTCTCCCGAACTCAGTTACTAACAACAAATCAATTGTAAATTGGCCAAATTCACAAAAGCATTAAGAACAAAATCACATACTCCATTAATTAGGGAAAACTGATAAAAGTTCAATTCAATTCGTCACATGCTTATAAACCGAATTCATTCCAACCCCCAACACGAACCGGTTAGTTCATGTCGGTGGTGGAGTCAAACACAAGAGAAAAAGATGCAAAAGTGTATGTAAACATGATTAATCGTGAAAGATGAAATCGTAATAAAAGTGATGATAACTCCCTCCTCTCGTGTTCGTCTCTACGTTCCGTGATGAATGTCTCCTTGATCGGCTCTCTACCGTGGCTTCGAGGACTCCGAAAAATCGCCCAGAATCGCCCCAAAATCGCCTCTGGCCGTCGTGTGAAAGTTTCATCCTCAATAATGACCTAAAACCCGAATTAAAATACTGAAAATCGCAAAACAGTGGGTTACGCCACTTGCCACGCGACTTGTAAGTCGCGTGGTAAGTCGCGCGTGTCATTTTGGCTGCGTGGGTCGTCGTTTGGTTCCCGGTTCGGGTCATGGGCTTGGCTCTTGGGCTTTCGTTGGCTTCATTTTGGACTCGATTTGGGCTCTTTTTAGCTTCTTTTCTCGATGATTGCCGCCTTTTAGATAACCTGTATAATTTACTAGATAAACCGTAAAATACACGCCTTTTTACTTGAACACAAGCCAATCTCATTGGTTTGAGAACTGAAAATAACTCGAAAAAGTGGCGTTATCAACAACCCCAAACCGAGCGTTGCTTGTCCCCAAGAAAATTAGCGATAAAAATAGAATAAAAGCACACAGTGAACTAATAATGACCCACAATTCCCAATCGGTACCAAGTGGTGCATCGGTGATTTCCCATACCCGTGAATATCTGTCTCACTCTCGCCTCATTCTTATTTCGTTTGATCTATGACCTTCCATTGGGAGTTGAACTCGTGACTGTTCCGATTACATTAAGGTTAGACTAGGGCCGAACATACTAGGGAAAACATTTCGCCTCGACCCTACCTCACGGGATACTCTCTTTGCACTCGAACCTAGGTTATCGCACATGTTGTCATATTATGGAGGTTATGTACAAGAATACGCAATAATTTCAGGACAACTAACATGAAAGACGCACCAGTGTCCAAAAGATTTATCTCAGAAGGAATCAAGTAGCAAGACAGGGAATATAGTAGAGGTATTCGTAGACTCTAATCACGTTTTCCAAAAGATCATCCAGGTCTTTACTAGGGTTATAACAAGCCTAAGGTTAAGGCTTAGAAACGAAGGGTAAGAGGATCAAAAATCCTTGGCGTGTCAATCATTGGCAGTTCTGAACTTTTCTACTTCAACCTCTATCATTTGGCCCTCTTTGTCACTATTGGAGTCGCTTTGACTCTCTTATTCAGCTGCTATAAATACTATCTGACTAACTGTATTTTTTTTGGGACTTCATTGGTCCTCTTTTCTATTTCTTGGGTTACATTGACCCGTTTTATTCTCATGACTGGCCTATTCTATTCTTTTCTGCTCTATCTTTCGTAGTTCATCACTGCCTCTATTTTACACACTTTCGGATAGGGGTTGGCTAAGGCCTTTGGCTAAAGGTTTAATGGTGGGTTTAGAAAGAATTAAGGTGTGTGTTTGGCTGCAAAGGGGGTTATGGATACACACAGAAGGGTGAAAGGGAACGATAGCTAAAAAATGGTTAACAATAAAACACATAATGCCTGGAATCATATCTTAAGGTCCACACGATATGGTCTACTATACCCTTACCTAATATCCTGATGTTCGTCTTTGCTACTCAATGCAATAATGTAGTGAGATCATTCTACATTCACGACAAAGAATTCAAAAAAGTGTATGTGACTTAAGTGTATGAATCCCTCAAAATGAAAAACGTCTTTAGGCTCAAAACTCACTATCGGGTGGTCTCCACTAATGTCCCTAGTCATGTCTTTTCCCGGTCCTTCCCTAACGATCACGTCACTATCCCACGATTCTTCCCACAATTGTTGGTCTCAATCATTCAAAACAAAAAATTTAGCTACTTTGATTTAGATACTCAGAGGTGAAGGAAATCTACGTGCATAACTTGGGCCCGATTGGGCAACCCCAAACCTTACCTACACATTGTCCCCAATGTGCAAGTAAAGTCGTAGGTGATGCGACTCGAATCATTGTGCAGTTATTACAGTTATCAAAAGGACGGGCAAGGCATTACATAGAAAGCAAAAGAAATCCCAAAGTTTCTAATATGGGCACCCCAAACCTAGGTCGTGGCCTAGGTTTGCCAAATAAAAGGCAACCCCAAACCTCGGTGAAACCGAGGTTTGCACAGGGTGAAAAAAAGTGAGTGTGTAGATGTTTAAAAGATGAGGCACTCCAAACCTAAGTGAAACTTAGGTTTGTTGCCTCTAATGAGACTAAAATAGACTAAAACATCATACACCACTCGTTTAGCAGAAAGAGTTAGAACATACCTGTTTGCCCGGACCGAGAGGATTTTCTTGACAGATTCGATCACTTAGAGAAGATGGAGAGAGCATGCAAAACAAAGGAAAATCAAAGCACAAGACACAAGACGAACAAAACATGAAAATGAAACACACAAAGCAAGAAAGGAATAAAAACTGCACGAAAAACGAACAGGGCACAAGGGACTCCCGCGGTTTAGCCCGCGACTTGCAAGTCGCGTGGCAAACCGCGTAACCTACTGTTTCAGAAAACAAACAGAGGATCCCGCGGCTTGCTACGCGGTATGCAAACTGCGTGGCAAGTCGCGTATGTCCCAGTTCCAACTATTTTTGATTTTTCAATTTTTCGATTTTTATGGTTTTTTCGGAAATAAAAATGCACTCAAACTAAAAATAATAAAAAAAACAAACTTTGGTGGGTTGCCTCCCACCCAGCGCCGTATTTATAGTCGTGGCACGACTATGTGGTTTCAGCTCGGCTCGGTATCCGCTGACTCGAATCGCCCACACTTGCGATTCCCCGCGGATTGTTCCTCCTTTGGCCTTCCATGACCAGCCCCGGATCCTTCTTCTCTTTCAACTCGCACTTTCTCAAACAATTTGAACATCACCTTCTCGCCTCCAACTCTGAAGGTCACCTCTCCTTCCTCCACATCAATCAAGGCTCTACTAGTGGCTAGGAAGGATCGTCCCAATATCAACGGGACCTCTTCATCTTCGTCTATGTCAATGACCACGAAGTCGACGGGGAAGTAGAACTTACCGACCTTGATGAGTACGTCCTCAATCACGCCGTACGGATATCTTATTGATCGTTCAGCAAGCTTGAGCGTCATGAACGTTGGACTCACCTCGCCCAATCCAAGTTTCCTGAAAATAGAAAGGGGCATCAAATTAATACTAGCCCCTAAATCACACAAAACTTTATTGAAAGAAAACTTCCCGATTTGGATAGGGATAGAAAAACTCCCTGGATCATTGAGCTTTTGGGGAAGCTTATTCTGAAAGATTGCGCTACACTCTTTAGTGAGTGCAACGGTGGATTGGTGATCAATTGCCCTCTTTTTGGAAAGGATCTCTTTCATGAATTTTATGTAAGAGGGCATTTGGGCGAGAGCATCTGCAAAAGGATTATTGATCGTTAGCTTTTTAAATACATCAATAAATTTTGAAAAGTTGACCTCATCCTTATTTGCTTTCAGCCTGCTCGGGTAAGGTACTCTCGGTATTTCTGGCTTGACCGGTGGTTGCTTTAGCTTGTTCTCTTCACTCTCCGAGTTCTCTTTGATTGCACACTCTTTATTAGCTTCTAGTTCAGTCACTTTAATGCTCTCGATCTCTTTCTCTTTCGGACCGGTCTCCCTTGATGACGACTCTCGTACTGGGTCTCCATTCAGCTCCTTAATGTCTCAGATAAATGGCATTGCATGTTTCCCGGTTAGTCCTTTCGGTTTGACTGGGAAAGGTTCCGGGAGGTCGGTTTTGTAGAGCTTCACTAATCTGCCCCACTTGCCTCTCGAGAATCTTAATTGAATCCGTATTCTGATCGGTTGCAGCTTTGACTGTACTCACCGTGCTCGCTAATCCCTCGACCGTGCTGTCCATTTTCGTCATGAACTTCATGAGCATATCTTCCAGCCCCGGTTTCTTCTCCATCGATGGTCCTTCATTCCTTTGGTGAAAACCTGGAGGACGATAAGCATTATTAGTATTGGAAGAATTTGAAGAGTTAGAAAAATTACCTGCCTGTTGGCCGGGTTGGCTCCACGAGAAATTTGGGTGCTTTTTCCACCCTTCGTTATATGTGTTGGAGAACGGGTCGTTCCTCGGCTGATGATTCCGGTTTTGGAGGAATTGAACTTGCTCGGGATCTTGTAAATTGCCTCCCTTCAGATGGTTCGTGATCATGGCTAATTGAGCCTTTATCTCTTTCAGCTCGTCCGTCTCTTGAACACTCGCGACTCGTCTAACGGCTGATCGTGGAGTGGAGAAACTGTGTTCGGCCAAGTTCTCGATCAGCTCGCATGCTTCCTCATAGGTTTTATCCATCAATGCTCCACCCGATGCGGCAGTGATATCGTTTTTAAACTGCGGGTGAAGCCCACTATAGAATGTCTGGATTATGACCCATCCGTGCAACCCGTGGTGAGGACATTTCTTCAACATATCCTTGTATCTCTCCCATGCCTCGTATAAAGTCTCTTGTTCCCACTGAGCGAAGTGGGTGATATCGGCCATCAATTGAGCAGTTCTTCCCGGTGGAAAGAATTTTTTAAGAAATGTGGCTTTCAATTGTGCCCAGGTAGTGATCTGATCTGACGGTAAACCTTTTATCCAAATTTCAGCTCGACCCTTTAATGAAAAGCTGAATAACCTTAGTTTGATTGCGTTCTCCTCCATCCCATTAATTTTGAAGGTGCTGCAAATCCTCTCGAATGCACGGAGGTGTGCATGAGGATCTTCGGTCGGTGCTCCTCCATATTGGTTTTGTTGTACCATGACGATGGTACTCGGCTTGATCTCGAAATAATTAGCCGCGGTGGTAGGAGGTTGGATCCCTATACGTGCCACTGCCACATTTGGGTCGGCAAACGACAGCATAAAACGCCTTTCCGGCGGTGGTGGTGGATTATTGCGAAGAGGTGGAGGATCGTTGCGCGGTGGTCTCTCGCCTACAGGTCTCTCGTCACCCATTTGTAACTGTCGCTTAGCTTTGGTCTCTTGACGTAGGCGACAAGCGGTTCTTTCAATCTCCGGATCGAATTCTTCAATCTCTTTCCTCGGGTCGTCCTTGGCATAAACCAAGTGGTACCTGAAACGAAAGAAAGCAAAGTCAGTAATCTAAAATTTGAAGGTGATAAGGTAAAGTAACAAAAAAAATGCTCAATCTAATAGCGTGTATAGCTGGTAGTGCTATTAGCTACAACTAGTTCCCCGGCAACGGCGCCAAAAACTTGATACGAGGTTTTCACACCCCGAGAATCTTACCGCAAGTGTACGGGTCGAAGTCAAGTAATAGTACTTAGAGAAGTACGAGTATCGAATCACGGGGAACTAGGAACTAAATATCACAATTACTATAATTGCTATTAACTGAACTATCGAATTTGGAAGATTGGTTTTAAACTACTTAATTGCAATAAGTAAACAAATCAAACACAAGACAAAACAGAAACAGCTTTGGAAACTTTGATAGAGAGAAAAGTCGAGGGTTGGAAATCCTCAGGTTCTACACATGCAAACAATTGACTCAAAACAGTTACCAATTAATCCCCTTAATGATTCCCAAATCTTTTAAGATCAACAACTAGTTCCTCAGCAACGGCAAAAACTTGATACGAGGTTTTCACACCCCGAGAATCTTACCGCAAGTGTACGGGTCGAAGTCAAGTAATAGTACTTAGAGAAGTACGAGTATCGAATCACGGGGAACTAGGAACTAAATATCACAATTACTATAATTGCTATTAACTAAACTATCGAATTTGGAAGATTGGTTTTAAACTACTTAATTGCAATAAGTAAACAAATCAAACACAAGACAAAACAGAAACAGCTTTGGAAACTTTGATAGAGAGAAAAGTTGAGGGTTGGAAATCCTCAGGTTCTACACATGCAAACAATTGACTCAAAACAGTTACCAATTAATCCCCTTAATGATTCCCAAATCTTTTAAGATCACCGTCGTTCTCTTTCGAACAACAACGGGTTTTATTTTGAAAAGGATAAGTTCAATCTCTCGATCTCACCTATGGATTCCAAAACACATTAAGTACACGATTTAAATTTAAATTGGCTAGATTTTATCTCTCGACATCAACCTAACGGTTTAATTTTGACTAAAACTTACTCGGTATATCTCTATCACCTTTCGGACTTTAGGTATGCAATTCCTAAGTCTAAATAGCAATTAATTCTCCCGAACTCAGTTACTAACAACAAATCAATCGTAAATTGGCCAAATTCACAAAAGCATTAAGAACAAAATCACATACTCCATTAATTAGGGAAAACTGATAAAAGTTCAATTCAATTCGTCACATGCTTATAAACCGACTTCATTCCAACCCCCAAGACGAACCGGTTAGTTCATGTCGGTGGTGGAGTCAAACACAAGAGAAAAAGATGCAAAAGTGTATGTAAACATGATTAATCGTGAAAGATGAAATCGTAATAAAAGTGATGATAACTCCCTCCTCTCGTGTTCGTCTCTACGTTTCGTGATGAATGTCTCCTTGATCGGCTCTCTACCGTGTCTTCTAGGACTCCGAAAAATCGCCCAGAATCGCCCCAAAATCGCCCCTGGCCGTCGTGTGAAAGTTTCGTCTTAAAAAATGACCTAAAACCCGAATTAAAATACTGAAAATCGCGAAACAGTGGGTTACACCACTTGCCACGCGACTTGTAAGTCGCGTGGTAAGTCGCGCGTGTCATTTTGGTTGCGTGGGTCGTCGTTTGGTTCGCGGTTCGGGTCCTGGGCCTGGCTCTTGGGCTTTCGTTGGCTTCGTTTTGGACTCGATTTGGGCTCTTTTTAGCTTCTTTTCTCGATGATTGCCGCCTCTTAGATAACCTGTATAATTTACTAGATAAACTGTAAAATACACGCCTTTTTACTTGAACACAAGCCAATCTCATTGGTTTGAGAACTGAAAATAACGCCAAAAAGTGGCGTTATCAACAACTTGTTATCTACTGAAACTCCAGAGAGATCAGTATCTAACTTGACATTTGTAGCCATTGGTGTTCTCATAGCAGCACAATCAGACATCTTAAACTTTTTCAGAATATCTTTAACATATTTTCCTTGATTTATGAAAATTCCATTTGACAATTGTTTTACTTGAAGACCAAGGAAAAAGTTCAATTCTCCCATCATGCTCATTTCAAATTCTGATTTCATGACTTCAGAGAATTCATCACACATTTCTGCATTAGTAGAACCAAATATGATGTCGTCTACATATATTTGAATTAAGATCAAATCATCACCTTGCATCTTTAAAAATACAGTTGTATCAATCTTACCTTTCTTGAAGCCAAAATTTAATAAATCTTGAGTTAGAGTGTCATACCAGGCCCTTGGTGCTTGTTTCAGACCATATAGTGCTATATCTAAAACATAAACATGATCTGGAAACTCAGGATCAACAAAACCTTCTGGTTGATAGACATAGACCTCTTCATTTAGTATACCATTCAGAAAAGCTTATTTAACATCCATTTGATATACTTTGAAGTTCTTATGTGCAGCATAGGCCAAGAATATTCTGATTGTTTAATTTCTTGCCACTGGTGCAAATGTCTCATCATACTCTATTCCTTCTTGTTGAGCATATCCCTTTGCAACCAATCTAGCTCTATTTCTGACAATAACACCTGACTCATCTTTCTTATTTCTGAATACCCACTTTGTTCCAATTATTGACTTTCCTTCAGGCTTTGGAATGAGTCTCCAGACTTTGTTTCTTTCAAACTGTAGCAATTCATCTTGCATTGCTAAAATCTAGTCTGGATCCTCTAGGGCTTCATTGGCTTTCTTTGGTTCAATCACACTCAAAAATCCTGCAAACATTGCCTCATTTGCTGTTGCTGATCTGGTTTGTACTCCCACTGATGGATCTCCTATCACTTGATGAATAGGAAGGTCTTTAGTCCATTTATTTGAACTAGGAAGTACATCAATCTCTGAAAAATTGTTGTTTGCATCATTCTCATCAATAATAGCTTGTAATTCTGAACTGTCCCCTTGTTCTGGTACTTGTTGAGGTGAAACATCCAAGTTTGAATTCTGAGTACTCTGACCAGAAGTCTGTGTACCTTGACCATAAGTCTGATTAACTTGTCCAGAATTCTGAGTTCTAGGCTCAGAAGTTTCATTACTTGTGTTGATCAAAGTTGGACATTCCTCAGATGGACCCGTATCAGAAATTATTGTTGTTTGAACCACTTCTGAAGTTCCCTTTTTCACTCCTTGAACCATTTTAGGATTTTCAAAATCTGCATAAAATTCAGAAGTTAGTTCTAGAAATGCATCCTTAAACAATATATTGAGTTCTGAACAGTTAGGATTAGAAACTGTTTCAGAAGTCAATTTTGTCTTATCCTGTTCGAGTTCTGAACTGTTTTGTTCAGAAGTCTTCATTCTTGACTCATCAAATGTTACATTTATGCTCTCCATTATCCTCTTGGTTCTTCTGTTGTAGATTCTGAATGCTTTGGAAGTTAGTGAATAACCAACAAATTATCCTTCATCTGCCTTTTTATCAAATTTACCAAGGTTCTCTTTGTCTTTGAGAACATAGCATCTGCATCCAAAAACATGAAAAAATTTAATCAGTGGTTTTCTCTTGTTAATCAGTTCATAAGCAGTTTTATCTAGTCTCTTATTTATCAAAGTTCTGTTTTGTGTAAAACAAGCAGTGGTTATTGCTTCAGCCCATAGGAAAGTTGGAAGATTTGAATAAGCCAACATGGTTCTTGCAGCTTCAACTAGAGTTCTGTTCTTTCTTTCAACAACACCATTTTGTTGAGGAGTTTTGACAGCTGAAAAGTTATGAGAAATCCCCAGGCTTTGCAAAAAGTTCTGAAGAGTCTCATTTTCTGAACTCTGTCCCATTGTCACTTCTGATTTTCTGGACTGGAAGTTGTAAGAATACTTGAATTCTTTTGATGAAATTAATCAGTGTTGTAGCAGCCTCTGACTTTGCTCTTTATAAATCAACCCATGTGTACCTGGAATATTCATCTACAATAACAAGCATATATTTCTTTCCTCCCATTGATTGAACTGAAATAGGACCACACAAATCAGTATGTAGCATCTCTAATGGTGATTTGCATGAAGAATCCATTTTTATTTTGTGAGAACTTTTCTTCATCTTGCCCATTTTGCATGCTGAGTATAAGGATTCCTTTTCATACTTGATCTTTGGTAAACCGTTGACCAGATGTTTGCAAACCAGATTGTTCAGATCCTTGAAATTTAAATGAGAACATATTATGTGCCAAAGCCAACATTCATTAACAACTGCATTTGATAATAGACAAACAGGGGTTAAAGCTTGTATTTTTGAAAAATTTACCACAAATAGGTCCATATGTCTTTTGGCCCAGATGACTTTTATGTCATTCTCAGTTAAACTCAAGCAGAATTTAATCTGACAAAAACTGTCCAAAAACTGACTTATGCTGAATAGATTGTGTTGTAATCCTTCAACATAGAAAACCTTCAACTGCCCCGGCGACAAACCAAAGCATCGCATCAAATTCTTAGTCAAAGTCGAAAACGGCCATTCGAAGCCATTCTCGAAAGGATATTCGTATATCACGAAATACCCCTCGGGGCAATCCTTAGGGCGAACAGTCCCCGGACTTGTTAGCTCTACTTCTAAAGGAATCTTCGCTAGACGGCTAAAGTCGTTTAAATCTTCCTGGCTAACGATGGAACTCTCTGGGGCAGTCGACATTTCTTACCAGGGAAAAGAAGGCAGTGAAAGGTGAAAGGAAGAAGCAGTGCGTTATATAAACGCCCTAAATCCCAAACAATCTCCGCTAAATCAAAGGGATTCCGGAGAAGAATGGCAAGAAGAGCAAGGCGGAATTCTTTCCAAAATAAACTCAGCGTAAGAAAAGAAAGGATCCGTCGTAATCTTTATTTATGCAATCGATCATGTTAGGTCGAATGCCTGGATAACCGTTGCGCGCCCCCGTCCTTCCGTGTGACCGCAGGGATCGTCGCCACCTGTCCTTAAAAGATGGTAAGCATCATCGTGTGTCAGAATGACGTCACGACCCCGTTCCCTTTTCAACTTCTCGTTCAGTTAGAAACGAACCAGTCTAGCTCCAAGGCGATTGAGGTAATTTCTAACTCTTGTCTTATCTCGTACGCGTCTGATTGACAAAATTTAAAACTTAAATTTGACATTCAATTTTCAAATTTTGGGGGCAAACTGTTTGGGCAAAAAACCACGTCGTACGACCACGACCAGGACAGGTAAGACGCACGATTGTGAACTAAATCTTGTGTTAAGATAAGGTCTCGACAAGAACCTATAAAACATCCGTCGTCACCCGTAAAAGGTAAGTCGTACGTCTCCCATGACGCTCGACCATAGCATCGCCCGTCCCGTACGACCATCGCGTAAGATCATTGTACCTTCGACTAAAGCTAACGTTAACCTTGACTGTTACGTTTTTAAGTGTTTAATGCAGGAGTCAAAGTCATTAAAGCGCAACGGACATAACCGACGCAACCATTAACGATCGATGGCCGTAACGGACGAAGAGTATTATGAACATTCATCTCGGCGACCGTTTCCAGCCGTTGTAGCCGTTTATCAAATCATTAATGGAACTAATTAATGACGCAAAGACTATAAAAGAAAAGTAAAGCGTCATTTCAGGATACATCGGTTAACATCCAATACACTCCAGCGAACATCATCAAACAGCAGAGAAAATCATCCAAACTCATAGTAAAGAACATTCAAACTCTGGAGATTGAGTACTGAAAGCCAGAATCTTACAGCGAACTCAAGAACACTCGAAGGAAAGCTCAAGTATCGCTCTCGACGCACGATATCAGCCCTCGACCAACAGTTTACACTTTGTATTCACACACGACAAACACCTGTTTTCACATTTAAACACTTGTACTTTACATTTCGAAGTATTTCCTTCATTTGAATTGTAATCATCGTACGACCGACGCCAGTACCAAGGACGTCGCCCCTGATTGGCGATCATAGTGTAGCGACGACATCCCTTGTCGTCCGCAGGTTTTTTCCTCGTTTGAGGTTTTTCCTGCGTCATCAAATCCCTTGTCTCGGTTATTTTTTCCCTCATCGCACGTCTCGTCGAAAGATCCTTTCTTTAGTTGATTAAGTCCACATCGACCTTAAGTTGTCCCTTTGGTGCGATTTTTGGCATTAACAACCACCACCTTGAACAACGGATCCCAACCATTGCAAGGTGGCGCCCAACCGTTTCAAAATGGATCCCAGCCGTTTACTCAGCCGTTCCAAAGTGGTTCGCAACCTTTCCAGCAAGGATCGCAATCTTTCCAGCATAGATCGCAGCCATTTCAGCAGGGACCACAATCGTTTCAAAATGGACCGCAGCAATTCCACTATGGGTCGCAGCCATATTTTGTCCCGTTCAACGGTTCATCGCACGGTAATGGCACTAGTCCAGGGACCAATCCCACAACAGGGGCAAATCCTGATCTTAACGATCCCGTCGCCCAGCGTTTGAAGATGTTAGAAGACAAAAATGAGCGCTTACTGTCCTTGCTCGCCAAGTTGCCTGGGGCAGCCGTGCCTGTTGACGTCGAGCCTCGCTCAGGGTATCAGGCGTCGCCCTTCATCGACGAGATCGCCACCGTCGAGGTCCTAAAGAAGTATAACATTCCTGCCTTCACTCCCAAGTATTCGGGTGTGACCGATCCAACCGAGCATGTCGCGCAGTATAAGCAGCTCATGTGGACAATCTCGATTCCACACATGTACCAGGAAGTATGCATGTGGAAGAGTTTTGGGGCGACTCTCACTGGTCCAGCTCTACAGTGGTTGATCAATCTCAAACCCAAATCTATCGGGTCGTTCGCCGAATTGGTCAACCAATTCTCCTGGCAATTCGCCAGCAGTCGTAAGATGGAAAAGCAGACTAGTGATCTGTACTATGTCGTGCAGAATACCAATGAGTCTATTCCAAGTTATTTCAATAGATTCAATGCCGAAATGATCAGTATCCGCAATTGTGACATCAAAACTGCGATCGAAGCTTATAAGCGTGGTCTAGACGATAGTTCAGGTCTATATATCGATCTGACCAAGTATCCCCCAGAGACTTTCGAAGACGTCCGAGCTTGAACCTTAGCATATATGAGAGTCGAAGATGATGCCGCCTTTCGTCGCAAGCACACTGACGACAAGAAGTCGTTAGGCGTCAGAAAGCCAGAGTTCAAGACAAAGGTTGTTTCCAGAATAGAGCCAGCGCACCAAATTTCAAATGTTCGTTTCAAGATGAAAGCAGAGGCCAAGACCGCGACTAAGTTCACTCAGTACCCCAAGATATCCTCTTACGGATTTAAAGGATCTGCAAAGGACTTAGTCGGAGCTCTGAAGACCGCTCAAGCTACCATTCGATGGCCAAAGAAGTCCGACCTGGACGATGCTAAGAAAGACAAATCGAAGTGGTGCGACTTCCATGCCGATAATGGTCATGCGACAGATGACTGTATCGCATTGAAGAAGGAACTAGCATATCATTTTCCGAAAGGAAATCTCAAAGACATCATCGACGATGTCGCTATTTCAGCTAACGGACATCGAACGACGACCCCCGAGCATGCGAAGGTCGTCAATTGCATCACCGGTGGTTCAGATGTGTGTGGTCTGACGTATTCAGCGACCAAGCGTCATGCCAGTCAGGCGCCCGATGATCGGCCTATTCCTCTCTCGTCTAGACCCAAAGGAGATTTGGAGCTAGAAGCCATGAAGATTGTGTTCGACCACGTCGACCTTGGCGACTCGTATCAGAAGCATCACGACGGGTTGATCATTCAGATCACGGTCGGTAACTGTCTAACGCGTCGAGTCTTGATCGACAGGGGCAGCTCAGCAAATGTTATTTTTCTCAACACCATCAAAGCTATGGGAATCGATCGCTCGGAAATCACCCGACGTTCGACGACTTTGGTCTGTTTCAATGGAGAAGCGACGAGCACCTTTAGAGAGATAATCTTGCCCGTCTACGCCGGAGGAGTCAACAAGCAGACCAAGTTCAGTGTCATCGATTGTGCGTCGGCCTATAACATCATCTTAGGACGACCGTGGATCCATGATATGAAAGTCGTTCCCTCGACGTATCATCAAATGTTGAAATTACCTACGCCATAGGGAATCCAGGAGATTAAGAGTGAGCCAAAAGTCGCTCGTGAGTGCTACAAGTCTACCTTGAAGCCGCGAAAATAAACCAAAGTCACAAGATCAGGCTCTCGACAGGTTCGTTCCTCTATCCCTAAATTAATATCTTTTTCACAGAGATAAGTCTACTATGGTGCCCGGTCGCACGACAACATAGTCAACGCAGGACAATATTTCTCCGTGTCATTCTGTCATTTAAAACCTATCTTTTCCTCCCAAAAAGAATAAGGTAATAAATGACAGGGGGCAAATAGAGAGAGTCTGAAATGGTACGTTCTCTAACTCTTTTTAATACGATTTTTTCTCACAAAACGTTTACTAAGTTAAGCATCGGAGGGTCGTTGGTTAACCAACGACCAACCCCCGACATCATTTTATCGCAGGATCGCACGACAATAATCACTAAGTCTACTATATGACTTTAAATTCGCAGGGTCGCACGACATACATGATCAGGTCTGTGACTTGATCATCCCTCCATAGGGGCATACGACACAAACTCATTATACGATCTAATCGTACGATCGCAAAGTCTAAACGATTTTACCCCTAAGTCTCTTAACTTAGAAAATGCTTTAATCGCGTGTTCACATATTTGTTTTACTCATCGTATTACAATGTATGCCTTAGTCGCATGATTTCCTATGTGTCCTATGTTCAAATTCATAATTAAACATGGTTTGGATAAAGCATAAAGTTGAAACAAAAGTTGCGTTCATTATATAAACCATCGAGTACATAATCGACCACTAACGGTCGAGCAGCACAAACAAACAAATACATTTTTTCTAAGGTTGTGGAGGAGCATCGATCAAAACCTTGTCCGATACCTCATCCTGAAAACCCTCGCTAGCCACCTCCTCCTCGACCTTCTTCTCGTCATCCAAGTTGAGATCTCTCTCGGTCCCGACTCTCTAATAAAAGAGACGCAGCTCATCTGACGCTGAAGCCAAAGGATCCTTGCCCTGCAGGTGACGTCGCATAACTGCCGCACGCGTAGTAAGTCGAGCATAAGGAAAGAAAGACTTATTTTCGTCCTTCAACTCATCAGACTCCTTCTTCAAATTTATCACCTTAGCCTTGATTCCCTCGACTTCCTTCCTCTTCGCGGTTACGGATTCCTTCATCCCCTCCAGCTCCTCTCTCTGGTCGCGCATCAAAGTCAGGGGTTCCTTTAAACGCGAGTTTATCTCGTCTCTTGTATGACCGAGGGCATCCAATTCGTCCAGAGCATGGTCAAGGCGCACCGACATCGCTTTTTCATGCTCCAAAGCAGCTTTCTCTTTAGCTAACGTTGCATCTTCATCTTTGGTAACAGAAGCCGTTGAAACCTCTATATTCGTCGTTTCGGCCTGCAATGCCAGGGAAGCTTGGAACGCCTGAAGAATCATCATATGAGCGACATTAGTAAACAACGACAAACGACAAGTCTTGAAAGAAAGACTTACCAAGAATAAGAGTCCAGCTGCATGGAACTCTTTCTTCTCGAAAGAAAACCCGTCAAAACGCTCCCTGAAAGACGGAAGCAAATATTTTTCCAAATGGGGGAACAACTTCGTCTCGTCCAAGACATTGTCGTCCAGAAAACCCGATGGCAACGTAAAGTTGACCGTCGTTTCCCCCACAGGTCCCTACTGCGCGCCTTTGCCCCTGTCGACCGATGAAGGGCCGGATAGGACGACGGGAGACATCGTCGCCAGTTGCGTAGTATCCACAGATTTTGCGCCGGTCATGTCAAACGCAACCGACGCCTTCGCCTTCCTGGACAAGGCAACCCTCGATGGGTTACCCGTCTTCAAAGACGGTTCCCTCAGAACGGACACCTTTGTCCTCTTTAAGAGGCCCGACCCGGCTATCGGGACCTCTTTTCTTTTCCAGACTCCCGACCCAGTTGTCGAAACGTCCTTCTCCCTCGCCTCGCGAGCTACTTCGACTTGGGCCATCTTCCTAGCAACAGAAGATGTCGCCTGCGTTTGAGATTCACCTGTACGGTAAAAGAAAGAAATTAGACGATTCAGAACAGAGAAAGACCAGGTCAAGCGAAAAGAAGTGTTGATCCAAACCCTCAGTGATTTGATAATGACCCTCTCTTTTATACTTAGCAAAAATTGTAAGTAATCAATATGTATCAGAGTTTCACTATCGCTGATAAGTACTAAGATCTTATAGTACCGCTGATAGGAACTCTCACTCTTTAGATTAAACATTCAGCGAACACTGTTCACCATAAT
Source organism: Saussurea involucrata (assembly GCA_033807775.1). Lineage (NCBI taxonomy): Eukaryota > Viridiplantae > Streptophyta > Magnoliopsida > Asterales > Asteraceae > Saussurea > Saussurea involucrata. Next base: position 64,888,404 of record CM066318.1, on the reverse strand, counting down.
ACTCTGAGTCTGTTCAGTACTTATGGTGATCGCTGATAAGTTAGTTGTTTACTTATGATCCCTGAAGACAAGTTTCACGTTATCATAGGTTCTACGCTGAAGTCGAAGATCAAGCTCAAGAACCAGCGACAAGTCTCCTAATGAACTGATGCGGATCAGCGAAGACTCAGATTTGTCCACTCAACGTGAAAGTACAAGACTTTAGCTATCGCTGAATTCTATCATTCGCTGATAAAGAATGATAGATCGCTGAATCAACGAAAAGCTGATACTACACTGTTCAAACATGCGGCTACTAAGGTTGTCAACAAAGGTCAATGACATGCAACCAATCAGCTGCTGCCACGTGTAAAGTGTAAACTGCAATGCATTAAATGCATGCAGTATATAAGAAGATGAACTCACTTCATTTTGAAGTAACTTGCTAACTCTGGACAACTTCATCTTTCTTATCTTGAGATAGGTTATTATTAGTAATTTCCTTCTCTTTCTTAGTGCAAGAAACTTAGTGTTCCAACTTGTTTAGATTTAGGTTTATCCTTAATCTTGTTTTCGCAACAAGCTGTAAACTGTTAATGATTTATCAATAAACAATTTAGAAAAGTAAAATTTGTGTGTTTGTATTCGACCCCCCCCTTCTACAAACTTGTATAGCCTTTCGGGACCAACAAGTGGTATCAGAGCATATTTGTTTAATCTCATAAACAAGATCTAATCTATACTAAGATTTCTCTTCCTTGCTATTTCTGAAAATGACTACCAACACAAACACAAATTATATCGACAATGGTTCTCTTGCAAAACCCCCTACATTCTCCAGATATAATTTTAATCTATGGAAAAATAGGATGACTCTCTTCCTAGAAGGTGTAGACCCTACTATGCCTTATTATCTTGAAAACGGCCCATTTATTCCTGTAAGAATTGATGCCGCAGTACCAGCCGCTGAGAATAGACCTGCTATTCCAGAAAGACTAGTACCCAAAGAATTTCATACATGGACTGACGAAGATAAGAAGAAAGTGGCTATCGACACCAAAGCCAGATCCATACTATCCATGTGTCTTCCTGACGAAGTCTACCATTCCGTCATGAACCTGAAAACCTCAAAAGCCATGTGGGACACAATATGTGTTCAGTATGAAGGTACTGCTAAAGTCCAGGACTCTCGAAAGATCAACCTGGTAAGACAGTATGAAAGTTTCATTTGTGGTAAGAATGAGACTCTCTCTGAAGTTCACCAACGTTTTAATTGCTTACCAATATATCTGAAAACTGTTGGTAAGGAATATTCTAACTTTGAAGTGCTGACAAAGTTTCTAGAATGTTTACCTGAAAGCTGGGACAGTTATTCTATGTGTCTCAAGCTGTCAAAGGATCTAAGATCAATGACCCTTGCTACCTTATATGGCACGATGTTGAATCATGAGCAATCAAGCCATCTTAAGAAGAATCTTGTAAAAGATTCCAAAAGCACCCCTGTTACTTTAATCTCAGAGGAACCCTCTACTCAGCGACCCTCGGTCACTATCACTGAGTTAGAGAGTAACTCTGAAAGGTCATCAGACTCTGACTCTTCAGATGATGATGAATCTTTGGCTCTCCTAAATAAAAAGTTCAGGAGATTCGCTAAAAAGAAAATGTTCAGAAAGAACAAACCTCTTTCTATAACTGATAAGCCAAGATCATTAGCTCCTGTTGATAAGGCTACTGCTACTTGTTTTAACTGCGAAAAGATTGGACATTTCGCTAACGAGTGCAGGTCTAAGAAAGTATCGAGAAACTCAGCGTTTCCCAATAAATCCTTTATTCCTAGGAATAAAGATGACAAATATGCTAAGCTGAAAGAAAAATATGCGAAGCTGAAAAGCTTCAAGAAGAAAGGGAAAGGCCTGATGGTTTACGATTGGGCTGCCTCTGAAGAAAAAGAATCATCATCTGACTCTAAAGATGACGAAGCCAATCTATGTCTTATGGCAAAGATTGAAGATGAGGAAGAAAGTTCAGACATTCCCTCTACTTCAACCTCTGCTATTCAGGTATCACCTTCCTTCTTTACAAATATTGCAAATATTGATGAAGCTGATAGTCTACGTAAAATCGATCTCTTGACTAGAAGTTTATATGAAGCCATGAATGGCAAAACAATAGTTGAAAATCAAAACCTTGATCTCGCTGAACAGCTTAAAAACTGTCACCTTCAAATAGAAAAGCATTCTAAAATTGAAGAAGATTTTAATGATCAAGTGCATTTAAATCAGCTAGTCAAAATCGAACGAGCGGAAGCTATAGCTGCATTGAAAGCTGAAAAAGCTACTGTTGAAGGATGGTGTAATTCTTCAACAAAGATCACTGAGATAATTAAGTCTCAGATACCCCTGAGTGATAAACGTGGTCTCGGTTACAAATATGAAACTCAAGAATCAACCACTGATCGTTCCATGCTCTTATTTGGAACTTTCGTATCCTCAGTCGCTGACACTTCATCCTCTCAGTGTTCCTCGTCCAGACCACCTATTCCTGAGGAAATCTCTAACTCTTCAAAAGGTAAATAGAAAATGGTTTATCCAAAACCTACCTCTGTCTTTAAAGATAAAGGTAAAGGAATTGCTTTTAACCAAAATCCTCAGAAGGGTAATTTAGTACCAAAGTTGAATGCTTCTAAAGCTTTAGTGATTTATTCCTCTGGATCAAGGAATCAGATCTATGGATCTACTCAGCGTGGGTCTATTCAGCGATCTACTCCTAGACTCAGAGTGGATGTCCTTGGTAAGAAATCTGAAGAACTAAATGTTCCTCCCATTTCAAAAGCCAAAAGCTTATTTGGTGTTGGTCCTTCAAATTCAAAATCAAAAGCTCAGCATTCAAATAGTCCTAGAACTACTTTTAGTTATAGGAAATGTTATCACTGTGGACTTACTGATCATATTGCTAGTAAGTGTCCCTCAGCCACTAAAGCTGAAAAGATAGCTAAGGTGAAGATTGCCCCCAAGGCAAAGAAGACCACTGAGGTTAAGAAATTAACCAAAGTGAAGACTGACAAAGCTGAATCTTCAAATGCTGCAAAGATTGCTGAACCTTCCATTCCAACTACTTCCACTGACAAACGTGTACACATGGTTAAGTGGGTACCCAAGAAAAACTAATCTTCCTTTGTGATGCAAGTTAAGAAGGGTATCTGGTATCTCGATAGCGGATGCTCTAGACACATGACTTGAAAGAAAAGCCTGCTCGCTGAATACAAGGAAGAGAAGGGTCCCTCTGTGACTTTCGGTGAAAATGGAAAAGGACATACCCGAGGGTTTGGTGTACTCTCTAATGGTACAACCACCTTCAGAAGAGTCGCATATGTAGAAGGGCTGAAGCATAATCTGTTAAGCATCAGTCAGCTTTGCGACAAGGATAACAAGGTAATCTTTACCAAGGAATCCTGCTTTGTCACTGACAAAAAGGAGAAGATAGCTCTCAGCGGTTATCGTTTGGAAAATTTTTATGTAATAAACATGGACTCAACAACCGCTGAGAACTCATGTTTATTCTCAAAAGCCTCATCTAATGTCAACTGGCTATGGCATTAGAGGCTCTCTCATATGAATTTCAAGACACTGAACACTCTTTCTTCAAAAGAATTAGTCACTGGTCTACCTCAACACTCATACGCCAAAGAGTCTTTATGTTCAGCGTGTGAAAAAGGGAAGCAGGCCAAAGAAAGCTTTAAGTCAAAGCAAGTCTCCTCAGTGTCATCTCCTCTACAACTACTCCATATGGATTTGTTTGGCCCTGTTAACAAACAATCCATCTCTGGAAAGAAATATACACTGGTCATAGTTGATGAATTCTCTCGCTATACATGGGTTATGTTTCTCCGTTCCAAGAGTGAGACCCCTGAAGAACTCATCACCTTTGTTCGGAAGATGGAAACCCTGAACAATTTGACCATTCTCTCAATAAGGAGTGATCATGGGACTGAATTCAAAAACAGTTCTCTTGATTCCTTCTTTGAGAGTAAGGGTATTTCTCACAACTTTTCTTCTGTTTGAACACCGCAACAAAACGGAGTCGCTGACACACATTTTCACATTTCGTTTACTCGCCAATCAAATGCAAACACGTGTCCGTGTCATGATGAAAATCTCTTCCCGCTCAAGATTTTCTCTCTCTAATCTCTCTATATAAACTCATTCTGGGTTTATATTTTTCTTTTACGCGAACTTCTTCTCCAAGCTAAGAAATAAGAATTTACTGTTGCATTTGTGCTCTTGAATTTTTCAAGAACTTCATCTTTTCAACGAACCAGGTTAATAATTCTTTTATTTTACCTGTTTCTTCAAACTTGTTAATGATCTTCTCTTTGTTTTCACAAGATCAAACAAAAGAACTTTTTAAAATAAAATCATTTCTTTCATGGTTTTATGAACACAACCTTTCATGGTTGTTCTTCAAGTTTAAAACGCAAAATCTTAAACTTGTTCTTCATACGTTTTTCCAGAATCCCAGTATCTAAAGGAAACTGGAAAACAATTTTTTTTTTTGGGTTTGCATTTCGTTTTTCAAAAACAAGAAAAACCCTAATCTTCATTAAGACATTTTGTCTTAATGAAATGGACAAAATTCGAACCATCTTATTGGAAAACTCTTTCCACATTAAGATTATTCTTATTTGTTAATCTTTGGTTGATCTGATAATACAGAAAATGGCATCTTCTGACATTTCCAAGAACACCATCGCTGAGAACACTGCTGTTGATAACACTGCTGAGGAAGTGGAAATCCTCAAGGCTCCTCAGGTCAAGTTCCCTCTTGACAAACTGGATTGGACTAAGGTAAATAACCTCTATGCGCTTCTCGAGTTTCCTCCCCGAAAGCAAGTCACACATCTAGATGATGCTGTGAAATTCCTGAAGAACTGTTCCATCTCCACATTCCTGACCATAACACCTCCCGCACATCAGCTACTGCTATCCCAATTCTGGTACTCTGCCAGACACTCTCAGCTACCTTCAGCCAAAGACCCCTCAAAATCAATTGACTGCATCCTCTGCGACACTGACTATGGCACAATGAAGATTACACCTGCCATCATTCGCAAAGCCCTCAGCCTTCCCATCGCAACCAAAGAAAAACCCTTCGTTCCCCTCCCTGGCCACAAGAAAAACTCAGACAGGGAAGCCATCATTGCATTATTCGATGCAATGGGCTATGTATAGGAAACTGGGTGAGATAAGAAGCCCGAGAAGAAGCTGAACCTCATCAAGAAATCCAAAATGCCCAGCGAGATGAATTTCATCTTCGCTCATTTAATCAGCTGCATGACTACCAAGTCCGGCTCCTCTGAACAAGCCGTTCAGGCTCAGCAAGCAATGGGATATGCATTGCTGAAAGGTCTACATATAGACTGGGCATCGATTATCTATGATGACCTGGTACTCAGAGTGGACTCCGTCGCTGACAGATCTCCATGGGTTCCCTATCCTCGATTCATCTGCGCTGTATTCCAAAAAGGCCTGAAGGACAGCTACCCAACAGAGGGTGACCTGAAACTCTCTCAGGTTGGCCCTAAGGTACTCGACTTCAAACCGGTGGAAAACGAGGTACGTCTTTCTACTCTTTTAACTCTTCTAAACCCTACTTCTTCTACTTCTGCAGCTCCTTCAGCGGACAAACCCACCGCTGATACCCCAGCTGCAATCTCCATTCCTTCTCTAAAAAGGAAACACTCTGAAACCCAACTTGGTTCCAAAAGAACTAAGAAAACCAAGGAGCAACCCCAGCTCCTCTTGATGGGCTGAAGGAAAGTTCAGTGGTACGCTCTGCCACAGCTGAACAAGCCACCCATTCTATTCCAACCTCAGCGTCTCTAAATGCTGAGGTTACAAACTTGGAATCTACCCAACCTCCTTCAGTCTCTCAAAAGACTGACGAAGCGATTCTCAGCGAATCCAACGCTGAACTCCACACCCAACCTCCATTCTTATCCTTCGCTTCTCCCTCCACTCATTTGGACTCTACTCCAGTTATCACTGAAGCACCTGTCATTCCTCCAGAAGCTAAAGAAAATACTCTTCAAGAAGTGATGGGCATAAGACCTACAGAGATGACCATACGTCCACGCACTTTAGCTGACGACATGGAACTTTTCTCAGGAACCCGAGATTTTGATGAATTCACCAATCCTCCTGCAGGTACACACCAACCCATATACACTGTAACTGAACCCCAAACTTCTGAGCTTTCCTCTGTTCACAAGTTCTTATATGTTACAGGTCCTAATTTGAGAGACATCAACGCCTCTCTGAAGACAATAGAGACGACGCTGACAGGTCTCACTACTACTCTTTCCGACAACTCTTCAGCTGTAACAAACGCTGGAGAGAATCTTACAAAGCTGACAACTGTCGTCGAAAAGAATGCCTCCAAAGCTGACTTGGAGAAGGTTGGTAAATCACTCACCGACTATGCCAAAGTTCTCTCTGATATCTACACAGACTCCCTCGACATCAAGAAATCAGTTGACACCATGTACAGCGAAGTCACAACGCTGAAGACATCGATTGGCACACTCGAAGGTGATATGTCTGCTGTAAAGGCTGATGTCAGTTCAGTAAAAACTGACATGAGTTCTGTGAAGACCGATGTCAATACGATGATCACTTTAATTCAGACATTGTTACAGCAGATCCTGACCAACACGACCGCCCCTGCACCTCCATCTTTTACTACGACGGATCGTGCTGAACTCGTGAAGACCAATCCTGGTATTTCTGGCATAGAAAACATATTATCAGCGATTGAAATCTGTGTGGGAATCCCTGGCCAAGAAGACAAGGATACAACACAAGCTGCTGAATCATCACATTACCTCAGGGAGATGAACACCCTGAGGGAACCGAGAAGCTTACCTCTGTATCTGAGGGGGAGCAACTCGAAGAAGAAGCTGAAGAAACTGAGTCTGAAGCTGAAGATGAAGAAGCCATCGACTTGTCTGATGATGAACCATCCTCTTCTCCAAAGAATGATGATGATGAAGATGACGATGATGATGACTCTTTTATCGTCAAGCCTGCTCAGAGAACTAAAGCTCTTAAAGGGATTCTGATAAATGAACCTACAGGGGAGCGGACAAAGACAAAGCCATCAGCATCTGAAGCTGACAAGGGCAAAGGAAAAAGTGTCGCTGAAGATGAAAATCTGATGATCTTGCTTAAAAAGCCGGTTTGTCAGGTACATTAACCTCTTCCTTACTCCACATCCCTCCTCTATACACTTTATCAGTTCTACACTCCACAAACCTCCATACACTATCCCACTCTTTCTCTATCTCTGTTCTACCCATGTTCTTACTTGTAAGATCATTGTGTTTCAGCTAGTCCTCTCCCCTGTTTGAGGATATCGCTGAAGTTCCTACAGCTGCGACTTCATCAATAATCCCAGCTCCCAACGCTGAAGAAATAATCCCGGTCTTAGATTTGATCTCTGAGACTGATGAACCTGTAGAACAGATGCTCTCTCACAAAAACAGACCTTCCTTGGCTCCTCAAAAGCTAAGTGAAGAGGAACACGAAAAGAGAGATGAAATGATCAAGAGACTCGAAGATCAGCGAATTATTCTGAAGCGTGATCAACTTCCTTCGGTTCCTCCAAAGTTTAGAATTTCCCAAAAGGAATACAAGGAACATCTCAGAGCTGAACGCTAATCGCTGAAAGAAGGGAAGCTGAAGAAAAAGATAGAGAATACGCCATCCAGCTTACTCAACGATCAGTAAAAGACCCCAAGCTGAAAAGAGCTCCCATTGATGTTCAACGTCAGCTATGGGATGATGCTCAAAAGATCGTTAGAGAAAAGACTAAGGTCTATGATACGACTTTGGAATGGTCTAAAGAAATGCTGAACTATCGATCTCGACCATCCAAAATCATCAAAGTAAACATCAGAGGAAGACTGTACAAAGACGTTCCTATTGTTGAAGTGGATGTCTACAGAGAAGACAAAACCAAGCAAACCTTCTATGTTGCTACCTTAGAAAAGCTTGGTCTCTCTGAATGGTTAGAAACGAAATTAGCCATTCAGGGATCGCGCTTAAAGTTCAAAAGCCATGTCGAGAAGATCTTAAACAAACAGATCGACCTGGTTTCTTCTGCTGTGGATATTCCTCCATCTACTCTTCTTCCTCCTCAACAAAGAAAAGTCTCTGCTAAGGAAAAGAAAGTCTCAGACTCAGGTCCTCCTATACGAAATGAAACAGGTATTGGTTTCTCTCTTGCTGAAGTTCTTGGCCCTGATGCTGATCTCTCAGCGCTTGACACCTCCCTACCACCTGGAGAAACTTTAATTCCTGGCACAGATGTAAGTGATCCCTATGGTATATTCTTTCTAGACTACTATGGAAATCATCACTTTCAACGTATCTCTGAGCTCCACATCGCTCCCATCGAACAACTCAGAGATCTCATATACTGGTGTGAATTCAGACGCGACATTAAAGCTAGACACCTGAAGCCCTTGATTTTTGAAGAAGCTCTAAAGAAAAAGAATCAAGGAGTAGATGTCCCTGAATGGATGATTCCCACATCAAAGACCCTCGAAGAACTTCTCATCAAGGAAGAACCATTTGACGGATAGGATCGCCTTGTAATTCTTTCTATCCTTATCTGTCTACATCTTTTGTACTTGTAATTTTATTCGATGTACTTGTAATTTTTCCACTTCCCTCTGTAATCTTTACAAAGTTTAAAGAAAAATTTCAGCGAACGTACTTTACTCCATCAGTACAGAAAAGATCCCAGAAAACAGTAAAAGGGACAAATATTTTATGAGTTCTTTTTATCCTTATGTTTTCATTAAATAGCAATTTTCTCTGTTGCTATGTCATAATCAAATAGGGGGAGATTGTTGATCCAAACCCTCAGTGATTTGATAATGACCCTCTCTTTTATACTTAGTGAAAATTGTAAGTAAACAATATGTATTAGAGTTTCACTATCGCTGATAAGTACTAAGATCTTACAGTACCGCTGATAGGAACTCTCACTCTTTAGATTAAACATTCAGCGAACACTGTTCACCATAATACTCTGAGTCTGTTCAGTACTTATGGTGATCACTGATAAGTTAGTTGTTTACTTATGATCCATGAAGACAAGTTTCACGTTAACATAGGTTCTACGTTGAAGTTGAAGATCAAGCTCAAGAACCACCGACAAGTCTCCTAATGAACTGATGCGGATCAGCGAAGACTCGGATTTGTCCACTCAACGTGAAGTATCAAGTACAAGACTTTAGCTATCGCTGAATTCTATCATTCGCTGATAAAGAATGATAGATCGCTGAATCAACGAAAAGCTGATCATAAAGTCCTTTGTACAAAGTACTTTTTGTCTTATCCACCCTTGCACGTCTCCGTACGATATGTCAGAAAAAAGAACCTCCTTATTGTCTGAAATCGTACAACCACTCTGATACTACACTGTTCAAACATGCGGCTACTAAGGTTGTCAACAAAGGTCAATGACATGCAACCAATCAGCTGCTGCCACGTGTAAAGTGTAAACTGCAATGCATTAAATGTATGCAGTATATAAGAAGATGAACTCACTTCATTTTGAAGTAACTTGCTAACTCTGGACAAGTTCATCTTTCTTATCTTTAGATAGGTTATTATTAGTAATTTCCTTCTCTTTCTTAGTGCAAGAAACTTAGTGTTCCAGCTTGTTTTTATTTAGGTTTATCCTTAATCTTGTTTCCGCAACAAGCTGTAAATTGTTAATGATTTATCAATAAACAATTTAGAAAAGTAAAATATGTGTGTTTGTACTCAACCCCCCCCCCCCCCCCTTTCTACAAACTTGTATAGCCCTTCGGGACCAACAAGAAGACAAAAAATACCTCTGGTTCTTCACTCTACTCTTCCTCCTCAGTCTTCTCAGAGTCCTCCTCTTCTTCTTTCTCCTCTCGACCCATCCTCAATCTGTCGCTCAAGAAAACGGTGTCATCATCCTCGTGTATCAAATTACGCGTGACGTACGACCGGTCTTAAGTACTAAATTCCAAGAACTTTTCGATCTTCCGGCTCTACCTTATCGAAATCAATATCTACGCATAAAAAAGAAGATCAGTCGAAAAAAACAACCGAGCAACAGAATAACATGAAAACGTACAATCAAAGGCTCTCCCGTCATATTCCAACCCTCCCTAATCCAGTCACTATCAGTGTCCAGCGTCGACACCCGTACGAATACGTACCTCTTCTTCCATCCACGGTCGTTGACCGCAGTATTTAAAACCAGGGTACGATCACCCTTGAACCTTGAAAACAAACTATAGCGACGGTACCGGTCATTCTTGACCTTATACGCCGTCAGAAGGTCCCTCACATTCATCGGTGGATTCCAGTTGGAGGTAAGTCGTTCGATGATCAAGATAACTGGCCAGAACTGGGGCATCAATTTCCCCGACGAAAGATCAAATTCACACATGAACTCTTTGACTAAAGGCGAATATGGCCAATGAAAGCCTATTTTGAACGGGTATTCGTATATAACAACGTACCCCTCAGGGCACATTTCCGGTCGAACCATGCCAACCTTGCTTACGGTAATCCCCATGGGAATCCTCGCTAGACTTATAAAGTCGTCGAGATCTTCTTCGTTTTTAATGGTGCTTCTAGGCTCTGTCGACATTGCCAGCCCCGTTAAATTGATTTGCACTTCTGAAAGGCCCCAGATATCCCAATTTTTTCTAGGCTTTCTAGCGATAGACTTGCGCCGCATACGCAAACTGGAGAGTCGTATCTTATATGATCTCAGAAAAACTTAAATTAGGTCAAAGATTCTTGCAAGTTTTAATCGAACGGAAATCGCCAAGAAAAGATCCATCATAATCTTTATTTATGCAGTCGATCATGTCAGGTCGAGCCCTTTGATGATCACCGCGTGCTCTCGTCCCTTCGTATGGCCGCATGGATCGTCGACACTTGTCATCCAGCTGGTAAGCACAATCGTGTGTCATCATGATGTCACGACCTCGTTCCCTTTTCAACTTCTCGTTCAGTTAGAAACGGACCAGTCTAGTCCCAAGGCGATTGAGGTAATTTCTAACTCTTGTCTTATTTCCTATGCTTCTGATTGACAAAATTTAAAACTTAAATTTGACATTAAATTTTCAAATTTTGGGGGCAAACTGTTTGGGCAAAAAATCACGTCGTTCGACCACGACCAAAACAGGTAAGACGCATGTCCTAAGATATATCTTGTATTAAGATAAGGTCTCAACAAGACCCTAGAAAACATACGTCGTCTCCCGTAAAAGGTAAGTCGTACGTCCCCCATGACTCTCGACCATAGCATCGCCCGTCCCGTACGACCATCGCGTAATATCACTGCACCTTCGACCAAAGCTAACATTAACCATGACTGTTACGTTTGTTAAGTATTTAATGCAGGAGTCAAAGCCATTAACAGCAAGCAGCCGTAATGAACGAAGAACATTATGGATAATCACTCCGGCAACCGTTTCCAGCCGTTGTAGCCGTTGATCAAAGCATTAATGGAGATAATGAATGACGCGAAGACTATAAATACCAAGCTAAGTCTTCACAACAAGGATCATCAGTTAACATCCGATACACATCAGCAATCATCAGCGAACATCACCGAACAGCAGAGAAAAACATTCAAGCTCATAGCTAAGAACCCTCAAACTCTGGAAATCAAGTATTGAAAGCCAGAACCCTACAGCGAACTCAAGAACACTCGAAGAAAAGCTCAAGTCATCGCTCTCGACGCACGCCAACAGCTTTCGACCAACAGTTGTTTACACTTGTATTCACACGACAAACACCTGTTTTATACTTTAAACATTTGTACTTTACATTTCGAAGCATTTTCTTCATTTGTATTGTAATCATCGTACGACCGACGCCAGTACCAAGGACATCGCCCCTGATTAGCGACCATAGTGCAGCGACGACACCCCCTGTCGTCTGCAGGTTTTTTCCTCGATTGAGGTTTTTCCTGCGTCATCAAATCCCTTGTTTCTTTATTTTATTTATCGTCGCACGTTTCGTCGAAAGATTCTTTCTTTAGTTGTTTAAGTCCACATCGACCTTAAGTTGTCCCTTTGGTGCAATTTTTGGCATTAACAATGGCCAACGAAGTCCGGTCAGGACGACGCTAAGAAAGATAAATCTAAGTGGTGTGACTTTCACGTCGACCATGGTCACGCGACAGATGATTGCGTAGCTCTCAAAAAGGAGCTGGCGTATCACGTCCCAAAGTGCAATCTCGAAGACATCATCGACGAAGTCGTTACCCTAGCTAATGATGTTCGACCGTCAACCCCCGAGCATGCAAAAGTCGTTAATTGTATCACTGGTGGTTTTGACGTATGCGGTCTAACGTATTCCGCAGCCAAACGTCACGCCAGTCAAGCGCCTGACGATCGGCCTTTCCCGCGTTCATCAAGGCCTAAAAGAGATTTGGAATTGGAAGCCATGAAAATCGTATTCGACCATGACGACCTCGGCGACTCGTACCAGAAACTCCACGACGGGTTGATCATTCAACTCATGGTGGGTAATTGTTTAACTCGACGAGTCTTGGTCGATGGGGGCAGTTCAGCGAACGTCATCTGCCTTGACACCATCAAGGCCATGGGAATCAATCGCTCGGAAATCACCCGACGTTCGACAACTTTGGTCGTTTTCAATGGAGAAGCGACGAGCACATATGGAGATATCATCTTGCCAGTCTACGTCGGATGAATCAACAAGCATACCAAGTTCAGCGTCATCGACTGTGCGTCGGCCTATAACATCATCTTAGGTCGACCATGGATCCACGAAATGAAAGTCGTTCCCTCGACATATCATCAGACCCTGAAGTTCCCTACGCCGTGGGGCATCCAGGAAATCAAGAGTGAGTCGGAAGTCACTCGTAACTGCTATAAATCCACTCTGAAACCGCGAAAGTAAATCACTTAGCAGATGCGGCACGACAGGTTCGTCCTTCTATCCCTAGAAACAAACACCTATGTTTCGTCTACAGGAACAAAACGACCGTATGGCCCTGTCGCGCGAAAACACAGTCAATGTACACCTAGATGGCATTTCCCAAGATCTCTGTGTCGATCCGTCATTTAAAACATATCCTCTCCTAGAAAGAATAGGATATTAAATGACAGGGGGCAAATACTCCGTTAATTAAACAGGAATCTAAGAAGGTACGTTTCCTAATTTCTTTTTCTTCTTTCATACGATTTTTTCATGACGACGATTACTGACTTGAGCATCGGAGGGTCGTTGGTTAGCCAACGACTAACCTCTGACATTGTTTATTCCGCAGAATCGCACGACAATAATCAAACGACTCTAGTTTCGCCTGGTCGCACGACATAAATGACCAAGTCTATGACATGAAAATCCTTTACAGGGACACGCGATTCAAATTCATCGCACGACTTGCAAAGTCTAACGATTTCATGATCTAAATCTCTTGACTTAGAAAAATTTTATACTCTGAATATATGCTTTAGTCGCATGTGCTTATGTTTATACACGCGATTTAAAAGTCTTATGGCTTACGTTCCAGTTATTGTGTTACAATAGATGCCTAAGTCGCACGATTCCTTGTACTTTATAGAATTTAACAGTCGATGTGATGTTTGTCTGCCAAATATATAAATCGCAAATTCAAAAGAAGACCGAATTTCAATTATCAAAAAACTGTCAATTACAACGGTCGATCAATAAAAACAAAATTTTTTTAAACTTGAGGAGGAGCATTAGTCGCATCCTAGCCTGAGGTCCCGCCCTGAAGACCTCCATCCACCACCTCCTCCTCGATCTCCTTCTCATCGTCCGAATCAAGGTCTCTCACCGACCCGACGCCCTTCAAGTAAATGTCGAGCTCTTCCGACGCCGAAGCAAGAGGGTCCTTCCCCGCTAGATGTCGCCTCATAATCACTGCCCTAGCAGTCAGACGAGCTATGGCAAAAACAGACTTACCCTCGTCCTTAGCAGCTTGTACATCTATCTCCAAACCCTCTACCTTGGATTTGGAATCCTCAGCTTCCTTTGTAGCTGCAGCCAAAGATCCTTTAATCCTCTCTATCTCCCCCCTCTGACATCATCCTTCGCACGACCGACGACCTCTAAATGGTTTCGAGCGTCATCTAGACGTTTTAATAGAGCCTCTTCGCGCTCTGCGGCAACCTTCGCCCTATCCAACGCCGCGTTCTCCCTCTCTTGCGCAGCAGACGTTAGATCCTTTATCTTCATCGTCTCACCCCGCAAAGCCAAGGAAGCCTGGAACGCCTACAAAATCATAAAACAAACATTGTTAGTATACATACGACAACGAACACCGATCAACGACAACGACAACGACAACGAAACAACGACAAAAATAAGTCATGAAAGAGAGACTTACCATGAATGCTATCCCGGCGACATAAGCCCCCGTCTCCTCGATAGGAAATCCCACGAAACGCTCCTTGAAAGAAGGGAGCAGATATTTCCCCAGATGAGGAAATAAATTCGTCCCGTCTAGGACACTACTGACCATAAAGTCCGACGGTAATGTGAAATTGACCGTCGTGACCTTGGCCCCTCCCGTCACCTGATCCTTGCCCTTGCCGGCTGACGAAGGATCTGACGTGGCTGACGAGGACATCGCTGTTTTTGCCAGAGGCGCAGAACTAATTGGTATCGCAGCAATCGCATCAGAAGTCTATTTCTTGGGCGATGCGACCTTCGCCTTCTCAGGCGTAACGACTCTAGACAAGTCGTGAACCCCCAAAGACGGTTCCCTCGGGATCGTCATCCTCGTCTTCTTCGAAACCTCTAAACCAGCGGATAAGCCCTTTAACCTCTTTTCCCTACCCTTGCAGGCAAGCTCAAGCTCAGCCGCCCTTTTAGCAGAGACGGTCAGCACCTTGGGTTGTGATTCTCCTGGAAACCAGGAAATAAGGAGGTATAAAATAAGAAAGTTCAGGATTAGCGGCAGAAGTCAAGAGGGTACACTTACCAGTCATCTCTCTTTCTTCTCTTTCCTCACGACTTTTCCCCTGATTTTCTCCTAAGAATACCAAATCTTCGTCGTCTGCCAATTGTCGTACGACAAACGACCGTTCCTCAGTGCTGAACTCTAAGAATGCGTCGATCTTTGCCTGGGAATTAGCGTAAGGCTTCACGTCCTCAAACTTTATGGCTGTCGACAAATAAAAAAAACAAGTTAAAAACCAAAAAACGCCGATGACAGACAACAAAAAAGTATGAAGCTCACCCGATGTATTCCAGCTGCCCCTAATCCACTCACTCTCAGAGTCAAGGGTCGGCTTACGCACAAATGCGTATCGAGTCTTCCACCCGCGATCGTTTACAACGGTCTTGAGGACCAGAGCACGATCACCTTTAAGTCTAGAGTATAGACTACAGCGATGACATCCGTCCTTCTTGGCTTGATAAGCCAAAAGGAGGTCGCGCACATTCATGGGAGACTCCCAACTTTTAGTGACACGCTCGATCACTTGCACCACTCGCCAAAACTGGGGCATTAATTGACCCGTTGCTATGTCAAATTCTAGCATAAAAGCCTTAGCTAGAGGCGAGTAGGGCCATTCAAAACTTATCTTAAAGGGATATTCGTACATCACGATACACCCCTCAGGACATTCGTTCGATCGAATTTGACCTGAGCTGATCAATTCAACCCACGCAGGGAGCTTAAATAACCTCCTAAAGTCATCAAGATCCGACTGATCTTGAATATTGCTCTCAGGGTCCGTCGACATCTCTAAACAGATTGGAGGGATCAAGGAAGTCGTACCTTATATATAAGCACTCTAAGACCTCGAAAAACCTAACTAAGTCGCAGATTCTCGCAGGATTTGTGAATAAGCAGGTAACGAGAAGCAGGAAGATCAAAGGGAAATCTTTGCTCAAAGACGCTTCGAAATCATAAACCAGAATAGACCCATTGAGGTCTCTATTTATGCAAACGATCGAATCCCTTAGATGATCGCCACGCGTCCCCATCTCTTCGTATGACCGTAGGGATCGTCGACACCTGTCAAAGACAGCTGGTAAGCACAATCGTGCGTCAGTATGACGTCACGACCTCGTTTTCTCTTCGACTTCTCGTTCAGTTAGAATTGAACCAATTCGGTTCCGAAACAACCAAGGTATTTTTTACACAAAACCCTGAACACCCGACGAGCAAAATTTAAAATTCGAATTTGCCATCCTACTTTCAAATTTTGGGGGCAAACTGTTTGGGCAAAATTTCACAGGTCTCGACCACGACCAGAGAAGGTAAGACGCATGTTATGAGCTATACCTTGTATTAAGATAAGGTCCCGACGAAGACCCAAAGAACCTCCACCGTGCCTCCTAAAAGGTAAGTCGAGAGTTCCTCACGACACTCGACCTCGACGTCGCCCGTTCCGCACGACCGTCGCATAAAACCGTACGACCTCGACCGATTGACGCGTTATACAACTGTTATGTTTGTTTAAGTGTTTAATGCAGGAGTCAAAGTCATTTATGGACAAACGGCTATAACCGACGAAATCAGTTATGAGCATCTAAACTCACATTGAAGATGACGACCGTTACAACAATCATCAAAGATCTTAATGATTCAATTAAAGTCATCCGAAGACTATAAAATGCCAGCTCAATCATCAGTTCAGGAGACCTGATCAACACCGAATAACACAGAGAGAGAGATAGAACAAGAGCATCGAACAACAGAAGCAAACACAAACACTCAAAAAATATTCATTCGAAGCAAAGAGATCACTCTCGACGCAAGACTTTCGCTCTCGACCAACAGTTTATACATAGTTTTCACACACAACGCATACTGTTTTTACATTCCAAACACTTGTACTTTACATTTCGAAGTCTTTCCTTCATTTGTATTGTAATATCTGTACGATCGACACCCGGAACACCAAGGACATCGCCCCTGATTGGCGACCATAGTACAGAGACGACATCCACTTTCGTCCGCAGGTTTTTTCCTCGTTGAGGTTTTTCCTGCGTCATCAAATTCTTTAGTTGTTAAAGTCCACATCGACCTTAAGTTGTCCCTTTGGTGCGAGTTTTGGCATTAATACAAACTTCCTGGTATTGGTAGGGGATCGACACCGTCCACATCAATTGTTTATACTGAGCGACGTGTTCTGTGGGATCCAAAATACCAGAATATTTAGGTCTGAAGGTTGGGATGCTATATTTCTTGGGGACGTCGACCAGAGCAATCTCGTCGATAAAAGGGGAGGCCTAAAACCCCGGGCGAGGCTCGACGTTGACAGGCATGGCTGCCCCCTACAATTTTGGGAGCAATGACAGGACACGTTTGTTCTGGTCTTCCAACATCTTCAGTCGCTGAGCGACGGGATCCACACCTGTTGGAGGGTTGATCCCTGAATTTGTGTCGTTTCCGTACGATGAACCATGGGCGTTGTTTGGGCAAAATTTTACCAGTCTCGACCACAACCAGAAAAGGTAAGACACATGTTATGAGCTATATCTTGTATTAAGACAAGGTCCCGACAAAGACCCAAAAAAACCTCCGTCATCCCTCCTAAAAAGGTATGTCGAGAGTTCCTCACAACACTCGACCTCGACGTCGCCCGTTTCGCACGACTGTCGCACAAGATCGTACGACCTTGACTAACTCAATATACGACTGTTATGTTTGTTCAATGATTAATGCAGGAGTCAAAGTCATTAATGGGCAACGGTCATAACCGACGAAGAGCAATTATGAAGAGTTACAACTGGCGACCGTTATGGTTGTTATCAAAGCAATCAATGAGCTAATCAAAGCACCCGAAGGTTATGAAAAATCAAGTTAAACTTCAGTTCTAGAGGACGAACACCGAATACCGAACACCGAACATCGAATAACAAAGGGAGAGAGACAGAACAAGAGCATCGAATAATAGAAGATAAGCATCCCAGCCCAGAAGAGCACTAAAAACAAAGAACTCTCATTCAAAGAATCGCTCCCAATGCACGACTTTCACTCTCGACCAACAGTTTATACATTGTTTTCACACACGACGCACACTGTTTTTACATTTCAAACACTTGTACTTTGTATTTTGAAGTCTTTCCCTTCATGTGTATTGTATTCTTTGTATGATCGACACCTGGAACACCAAGGACATCGCCCCTGATTGGCGACCATAGTGCAGCGACGACATCCACTATCGTCCGCAGGTTTTTTCCTTGTTGAGGTTTTTCCTGAGTCATCAAATCCTCTGTCTCATTTACATTTTTATCTTTGTCGCACGCCTTTGTCGAATGATTCCTTTCTTTAGTTGTTAAAGTCCACATCGACCTTAAGTTGTCCCTTTGGTGCGATTTTTGGCATTAACAGTTTGGCACCATCCGTGGGACACCATCTAGAGAAAATCTTCGACAAACGTGCGCCTTACTAACGGTTTCTTGGAGTTTTATTTGTTCTCTGTTTCAGGAAAATGACAGCCCCTGGAGATCAGCAGCATGTCATTGCCCAGATGTACCAGGAGCTTTAAGTCGCTCGAAATCAAATCAACGCCATGGCAGAGCAAAGCCGTAGAGCAGCTGAGGAGATCGCACGACTAAGGAATTCCTCTGGACCTCAGAATGGTCCTAGGCCATTCGTTCAGAATCCAGGCCAAGGATCGTTCGGTCAGAATGGTCCTCGACCATTCGCGCATAACCCAGGTCCAGGATCAGCTCCGTTCGCTCAGAACCAACATCCAGGTCCGTTCATGCAGAATCAGCAGTCGGGGTCGTACAACCCAAATCCCCAGTTCGGGACAGTTCCTCCTCAGCACATAAGGCCACCACCCATGCAAAATGGGTCGCAGTCATTTCAGAATGGGTCGCAGCCATTTCAGAATGGGTCGCAGCCATTTCAGAATGGGTCGCAAACGTTTCAGAATGGGTTGCAGCCGTTTCAGAATGGGTCGCAGCCATATTTTGTTCCTTTCAATGGAGACGCCAATGGCTCGTCGCATGGCAATGGCACCAGTTCAGGAATTAATCCGCAAACAGGGGTAAATCTCAACCCCAATGACCCCGTCGCTCAGCGATTGAAAATGCTAGAAGATCAGAACGAGCGTGTCCTATCTTTGCTTGCCAAGCTACTTGGGGCAGCCGTGCCCGTTGACGTCGAGCCTCGATCAGGATATCAGGCGTCGCCCTTCGTCGATGGGATCGCGACTGTTGAGGTCCCAAAGAAATACAACGTCCCCGCCTTTATGCCCAAGTATTCGGGAGTGACTGATCCGACAGAGCACGTCGCGCAGTGTAAGCAGATCATGTGGACAATCTCGATCCCACACGTGTATCAGGAGGTCTGTATGTGCAAAATCTTCGGTGCGACTCTCACCGGTTCTGCTCTCCAATGGTTGATCAATCTCAAACCCAAGTCCATCGGGTCGTTCGCTGAATTGGTCAACCAATTCTCCCAACAATTCGCCAGCAGTCGCAAGATGGAGAAGCAGACGAGTGACCTGTATTACGTCGTGCAGAAGACCAATGAGTCTATCCACAGTTATTTCAATCGATTCAATGTGGAGATGATCAGCATTCGCAATTGTGACGTCAAGACTGCAATTGAAGCCTATAAGCGTGGTCTGGACGACAACTCAGGTTTATACACTGACCTGACCAAGTATCCTCCGGAGAATTTTAAAGACGTCCGAGCTCGAACCCTAGCGTACATGAGAGCAGAGGACGACGCTGCCTTTCGTCGCAAGCATACCGACGACAAAAGGTCGTTAGGTGTGAAAAAGTCCGAGTTCAAAACGAAAGCAGAGGCTAAGACTGCGACCAAAATTCCTCAGTACCCCAAGATATCCTCTTATGGATTCAAAGGATCCACTAAGGATTTGGTCGAAGCTCTAAAGACCGCCCAGGGAGCTATTCGATGGCCAAAGAAGTCCGATCAGGACGACGCTAAGAAAGACAAATCTAAATGGTGCGACTTTCATGTCGACCATGGTCATGTGACGGATGATTGCATATCTCTCAAAAAAGAACTTGCGTATCATGTCCCGAAAGGAAATCTTAAAGATATTATCGATGACGTCGTTACTCCAACTAGCGACCATCGACCGTCAACCCCCGAGCATGCGAAAGTCGTCAATTGTATCACCGGTGGTTCCGACGTATGTGATCTGACGTACTCTGCGGCCAAGCGTCACGCCAGTCAAGCACCTGACGATCGGCCTGTCCCGCATTCATCAAGGCCTAAAGGAGATCTGGAGTTGGAAGCTATGAAGATCGTATTCGACAAAGACAACCTCGGCGACTCATACCAGAAACTTCATGACGGGTTGATCATTCAACTCACGGTTGGTAATTGTTTAACTCGACGAGTCTTGGTCGATGGGGGAAGTTCAGTAAACGTCATCTTCCTAGGCACCACCAAGGCCATGGGAATCGATCGTTCGGAAATCACCCGACGTTCGAAAACTTTGGTCGGTTTCAATGGAGAAGCGACGAGCACCTATGGAGATATCATCTTGCCAGTCTATGCCGGAGGAATCAACAAGCAGGCCAAGTTCAGCGTCATCGACTGTGCGTCGGCGTATAACATCATCTTAGGCCGACCATGGATCCATGAGATGAGGGCCGTTCCCTCGACGTATCATCAGACTCTGAAGTTCCCTACGCCGTGGGGAATCCAGGAGATAAAAAGTGAGCCGAAAGTCGCTCGTGATTGCTATAAAATCACCCTGAAGCCGCGAAAATAGACCTTCTATTGTGGCGATTCACGACGACATTTAGTGTATCGTCTTAAAATCGCCACAAGGGGGAAAGATGGTAGCAATAATCAAGACGTCCCACGTAGTTGGGGACGACGCGTCAGAAAAGGTATGTCTTCTAAACCCTTTTCTATTTTTTCATACGATTTTTTAACAACGACGGTTACTGACTTAAGCATCGGAGGGTCGTTGGTTAGCCAACGACCAGCCTCTGACATTGTTTATTCCGCAGAATCGCACGACAATAATCAAACGACTCTAGTTTCGCAAGGTCGCACGACATAAACGATCAGGTCTATGACTTGATCATCCTTCTACAGGGGCACACGATTCGAATTAATCGCACGACTTAGTCGTACGATCGCGAGGTCTAACGATCTCATGATCTAAGTTTTTAACTTAATTTAGAAAAATTTCATACTCCGAAAGTATGCTTTAGTCGCATGTGCTTATGTTGGTATACACGATTTAAAAGTCTCGCGTGCTAGTTATTGTGATACAATGATGCCTAAGTCGCACGATTTCTTGGTTATTGTAAGTTCAGGATCCACTCTTACAATCAATATAACAATGAATAGAATAGTAATCGAGAAGTAATTTGATCAAGAACACTTGTATTCAATGAAGAACAGATTTACAGATCTTAGAGAGAGCGTATCTCAAAGATTACAAAATATGAATACAAGAATATGCGGGAAAGTTATGCCAAAGATTAGCCAAAAGTTCTATTAGCATACAGTTGCTAATTCCTATATATACTGTTTAAGGAAAGACTAAAGCTACAGTACATAAAAGAAACAGACTAATAGAACAATTACACGTGTCCTAATTAGTAACTGAATATAACAGAGAATATCCCAAGATATAAATTCTGAACATACTTCTGAATAAGCGCTTCAGAACATTTGTCTTCATAGTCAGAAGTTCTGAGTCTCCTATTCAGAACTCTGAACCTTCTAGTCAGAATCCAACACTTAGAATATTTTTGAGATTTCTCACTCATAACTTCTGAGTCTTCTACTCAGAACTTCTGAGTCTTCTGAGTCTTCTGAGTCTTCTTTAGTCTTCTTACTCAGAACTCAACACTTGTGTTTTTGACAAAACTCTAGACCTAACAATCTCCCCCTTTTTCTCAAACACACTTGTACTTTTCATCATTAAATTCTTAGAGCAGGAACAATCTTCAGAAGGATCTCTTCTGAATGCTTTGACAACTTTTGCTCAGAACTTCTGAATAATCCGAGTTAACAACTTCTGGTCAGTCTTTAATCAGCAGCAGCAACGATTTCCAAATTGATTTCTGTTATATATTTTCTTTTTCTTTGCTCCCCCTTGAAATGACAATTCTCATCTTCATGTCAGGTTTCATAAGATTTCTTTATAAGAAACAACCGATTAGTTTTCTTTTCCTCTTCTCCTTCTTAAAATAACATTTCTCTCTTTTGTTATTTCTGTACAAAAACCATATCAATCTTCAAAATCTTTAGCTTTTCTCCCCCTAATGTTTTGGAAAGCAAAATCATCTTCAAAATCTTTAGCTTTTCTCCCCCTTGATTTTCAAAACTTTAGCGATGCTTTTTCTTCGAACGAATTCTAAGCTTTTTCTCCTCCTTAATGAATAACATTGCTCCCCCTCAAAATAAGAATTCTGGAGCAATTGGTTTTCTCTCCCTGAAAATATGCATATATTTCATTAAAATTATTCATTTCAAATACAGTGCATTAATGAAAACATTTATACAAGGAGAATAAGATTCACTGAACTACACTTGATAACTACTAACATTTGATAATTTGAAAACATTACAAAAGAAATCCAACTTAATGAAATTTAACAGATTTTTCAATCAAATGAAATCAAATGCATGTGTTTGGATTCAAATACAAGTCATCATTGCATATAAAGTTAAAAATGTTCAGTTTCAATCCCTTTATTAAATCTATTTGGTGTGCTTAGCATGCGAAATATGATTAGCTTCAAGCATATGCAATTCTAAAAACATATACGAATACTTTGCTCTACTCACACTATTTGTCCAAAATCAGGATTTTCACAAATTTACAAGTTTATTGCGACTTTGTATTTTCCCAAAGTTTCAAGAGATGTGTGCTCATTGGCATCTTTTAATTTTGTGCTCATTGACATCTTTTAATTTTGTGCACATTGGCATCTTTTAATCAAAAAATTTAGTAAGAATAAGATACATCGTTAAACATGACTTTCTATCTGGTTCTATAGTATGATTTGGGTCAGCCGATCCCAGACCAGTTGGTCTTAGGTGCTAGGTGTCGAACACCCCTTAGAACTTACTTTCCCAAACCAGAAAGGTCACATCGATATATTTTAAACTCATTTGCACCAGTAGAACATGGCTTTCTATCTGGTTCTATAGCAGGATTTGGGTCAGCCGATCCCAGACCAGTTGGTCTTAGGGACTAGGTGACTAGCACCCCTTAGGACTTACTCTCCCAAACCAGAAAGGCCACAGGTACAAACTTTCAAACTAAATGATTTTGTATATATATATTGCATCTCAATCACTTGGTTCTAAAACGTAGTACTTCCCCCATATTTTCGTTTCCATCCAACATTCTGACAAATTATGCTTTTTGAGCATTATATTCTATATAAGTCTAAATTTCATAACATTCAGCATTCAGCATAATTTCATTCATGATTTGCTAACCTTTCGATTTATTTCAGAAGTGAAAGTTGAAACAAATATAGCTCAGATAATACAAAAATACTTGTAAAATCGCCCTTGACACACATTTTATTCATTGAATGAAAAATAAAAAAAATTCATATCATTGAATTAAATTGTTAAGATTCAAACATTCAAAGCAATAGAAATAAAACATAATGCAATGTTACCTTTCACCACTTGTTCCTTGAAACAGAAAAATATGACAGTTAAGGATATCACCTGAGAAGAATGAGTTCTAAACTGATTTGTTTAGAAGTCTTAGTCTCTGAAGTACGGGAATTATTCAGAAGCCATAGTCATTTAAGTACGAGTTTTGAACTGGTATGTTCAAAACCTAAAACGTTGAAGCACGGGTTTTGAACTTTATCTTGAAACAATCAGATCAAATTTTGAGACAATATTCCCTCTCAAATCAAGATAATCCTGCAAAATCAAGAGATTTTGGTAATCATCTACGATGATTCCTCATTAGATATCAAAAATCCAAATTATGAGTAGTAGAGTCAGAATTCTGATTAGAAGAGTCAGAATTCTGAGTCACTTGCTCAAAAATTCTAAGTATCAGAGTCAGAATTCTGATTAGTTGAGTCAGAATTCTGAGTAACTTGTTCAAAATTCTGAGTAGTAGAGTCAGAACTTCTGAGTAACAGAGTCAGAATTCTGATAAAACTATCCAGAGAAATTACCTTAGAAAAATGTTTGGATTTTGTGATTTTTGAACATTCTGAACTTCAAATCACCATAACTTGCTCAAAAATCAGAATTTTTCAACCAAAATTTGCAGGGTTGCTCAAAATGTGATTCTAAACATATTCTCTGGGAATGTTTTCTACCAAAAATACCCACAACTATGTGTTCGATTACACCACCGTAAGCTGAACTTTTTTAAAAAAATGCTTCAAAATCAACAAATTGATCTGTATGAATCAGAAATCCATAGTCACATTCAGACCGAGTTTTGGACTGAATTATCCAAAAGTCAAAATTCTCAATTTAAGCACAACATCTATTTTCAGTCATGTGTCAATATATGATTATTCAGCTTTACACATGAATAACCTGCAAAACAGATTAAGTTGTCTTTGGTACCCATATGAACTTGGGTCCTGGTTTGTTAGGTGCAGTGGTATATGCAGATATTCTATAAGAACCATACCAGTGCGGAATAAACTTCTTGTTCACAAAATCATTAGTCCCACAATATGAACAACAAAGTTTCTTTTGTGCAACTCTGACTAATTGATTTACAGAATAAATCACATCAGGTTTAACAAAAGATTTTCTTTGAAATGTATTGTTCTTCTTGACATTTGAATTAGAAACTTTTGATTTTGGCACTTCTTTCTTGGAAGTAGTTCCTTTAACTCTCCATTCCATTTTTATCTTTTTAAAAGAACAATTATAAGATTTATCAATAGGAGAATCATAAAACAGATTAGAAGAACGAATCTGATCTTTTGAACTATGATTTGATTTGTCAACAACTTTCGTTTCAAATTCTTTAAACTTTTTAACATACAAATCAAACCTTGACTGCAAATCAGATTTAGACTTCCTCTCTATCATGATTTTAGTTGATAAATCAGATAATTTCTTAATAAGTCTCCTTATCTCCAAATGAAAAACTTTCTTTTCCTTCTCAAACTCATCTTTTAAGCATTTTTCTTTAAAGCCATTTACCTTCTTCTTTTCGGTCTCTTTCCTTCCATCTTCTAACTCTTTCTCCAACTCATTGATTTTTACAGAAAACTCATTTAACATTCCTGTTTTCTTTTTCTCAAAACCATTCTTTTCTTTTTGAAAAACATTTTTCTTGCATTCAAACTCTTTTCTTTCTTTTGCAAGAATTTTCTCCAAATCATAATTTTTAAGAGATAATTCAACAGACTTTGTTTCAAAACCTTTCCTCTCAGTTTGAAAGTCTCTTCTCTATTTCTCAAATTTCTCTCTTTCAAGTATAAGAACTTGTTCAAAATCATAGATTTGTTTCAAGAGTTGGCAATTTTTCATTTCACATGATTTGATTCTATTTTTAGAATCTATCAACATCTTTCTTTGAAAATTGATTTTCTCTTTCAAATCAACATTCTCTTTTTCTAACAACTTTATGTTTTCTTGAACCTTTTCAAAATCTTTTAGAAAATCAGATTTCTCTTTTTGCAAAATCTTTATAACTTTTGTATTTTCATCTTGTTTTGCTTGAAGATTAGCAATCTTGCTTAAATGAGCAATCTCATTTTTTGTTTCAGAAATTGTTTCTTTTGCTTTTACAGGACTGAAGTTTTTTAAATTGTCTGAGCTGGTTATAGAACTTGCAGGTCTCACAAAAACTTCAACAATCTCAGGCATGATGAAATGAAAAATTCAAATATCAACTATGAATTATGATCAAAACTGAGAATCAACACAGATCTAGAATATGCAAGAACTAATCAAATCTGTCACATGCATTTTATCAAACAGTTAGAGTACATGAATTAATGAAATCTTCTTTTCAACAAAAAATTTGAATACTAATCAACATGCAGCAGATATAATCACTTTGATCAAGAAACCAATCAAGAGTTTCGAAAACATACCTATGATCTCTGTTTAATTTCGAGAATTAATCAGCATAGAGAGAAAATCTTTGGATGACTTGATTGTAAAATTGAATTGAATCGATTCAACAGAAAGACAAATCGAATTTCTTGAACAAGTGTAGAATGAATTCAAGAATTACTAAGAATTCAAGAATTACTAGTAGCAGCGGAATCAATTGACGAATTGATCAAGAAATCTTCAAGAACACGAACATGATCTCGAATGAATTTATTTGTTGATTGGCTCTGATACCAATTGTAAGTTCAGGATCCACTCTTACAATCAATATAACAATGAATAGAATAGTAATCGAGAAGTAATTTGATCAAGAACACTTGTATTCAATGAAGAACAGGTTTACAGATCTTAGAGAGAGCGTATCTCAAAGATTACAAAATATGAATACAAGAATATGCGGGAAAGTTATGCCAAAGATTAGCCAAAAGTTCTATTAGCATACAGTTGCTAATTCCTATATATACTGTTTAAGGAAAGACTAAAGCTACAGTACATAAAAGAAACAGACTAATAGAACAATTACACGTGTCCTAATTAGTAACTGAATATAACAGAAAATATCCCAAGATATAAATTCTGAACATACTTCTGAATAAGCGCTTCAGAACATTTGTCTTCATAGTCAGAAGTTCTGAGTCTCCTATTCAGAACTCTGAACCTTCTAGTCAGAATCCAACACTTAGAATCTTTTTGAGATTTCTCACTCAGAACTTCTGAGTCTTCTACTCAGAACTTCTGAGTCTTCTGAGTCTTCTTTAGTCTTCTTACTCAGAACTCAACACTTGTGTTTTTGACAAAACTCTAGACCTAACAGTTATTTTTCACTCAGTAAATTCTACAATTGACATTATGTTTGTTCATGAAATATGTAAAGTTTCATTCAGTAAATAAACTGTTATTTACATCCACGAATTCGAACACAAACGGCCGATCGGTAAAAACAAAAGCAAGGAAAGGTTAAAAGTTTCCTAAAGCTTAGGAGAATCGCCCGCCTCTTCCGCGCGACTAACAGCCTTTAGCTCGTGCAAAGCGTCGTAAAGTTGAATGGTCAACTCGTCGGCGCGCGCCACGGCAGACTTCTCCCTGTCCAAAGACACCCTCTCCCTTTCTAGCGTCGCATCCTCTCTTTCAAGAGCAGACGCCAGCAGATCTTCGACTCTCGACATCTCAGCATATAACCCCAAAGAAGACTGAGATGTCTGTAAAAAGTAGGAAGTTCGTTAAATATCCAACGACAACAGCGACAAATGAACCAAGTCTTGAAAGAAAGACTTACCGAGAACGCCAAACCGGAAATCTGAGATCCCGTTTCCCTGATCGGAGCTCTCTGAAAACGCTCCCTAAAAGATGGGAGCAAATATTTCCCCAAGTGAGGAAACAAAGTCGTCCCGTCTAGGACACTATCCGCCATAAAGTTGGACGGTAACGTAAAGTTAACCGTCGTAGCTTCGGCCGACGACCCCTCTCCCTTGTCGGCAGACGATGGAGTCGACACCTTAGACACCGGTTTCATCACTGTCGCCGGAGGCGCCGAACTTGCCGGTGTCGCGTCCATCGCACCGCGAAGGATGGATGACGCCTTCGCCTTCTTAGGCGTGACAACTCTCGATGAGTCATCAGCCCTCGAAGACGGTTCTCTCAGGACTGTCTTCCTGGTTTTTTTTGGAATCCTCGATCCAGCTGTCGAGACATTCTCTCTTTCGCCTCGAAGGGCAAGCATAATCTGCACCCCTCTCTTCCTGGATACCGATCTCCTCTCAGTCGGCACTAGTAAGGAAACACACAAAGCATCAGACAGACAAAATAAACGGAGAAAATAAAAAAATTACGGTACGCTTACCAGTCGCCTCTTCCTGCTCATCTTCTTCTTCAGAATCTCTCGTGTCTCCCACCACGTCCTCGTCCTCGACCACCGATTGACGCACGACAAAAGATCGATCATCGACGCTGTGATTCATGAATTTGTCGATCTTGGCTTGGGAATCTTCGTTCGGCTTCACGACATCGAACTGGATCTCTGAAGGCGACAAAAGAAGAAGAATAAATCATAAATCAAACAATGGCATACGTTAAAAACAAAAGAAAAGTATATACCCGTCATATTACAATCGGGACGAATCCAATTGCTGTGGAGATCAAGTGAATCAATACATACGAATACGTATCTAGACTTCCACCAACGATCGTTAACCCCGGTTTTCAAAACCAGGGTACGATCGCCCTTGTACTTCAAAACCAGGGTACGATCGTTAACGCCAGTTCTTGTCTCTCTTGACTTGATCAGCCAACAAGAAATCATTCATGATCATAGGCAACTCCCACTCTGCGGACAATCGCTCAATGACTAGGAAAACTCGCCAAAGTTGGGGCATTAGCTGCCCTAGCGACAGACCGAAATCTCGCATGAAAGCCTTGGATAAAGCCGAATACGGTCATTCAAACCCTATTTTGAAGGGATACTCATATATTACAAAGTATCCTTCAGGACAACTCCCAGGACGTGTACTCCCTAGACATATCAGTTCTATCTCTGCAGGTATTTTCGCTAAACACCTAAAGGTATTTAAGTCTTCATGACTCGTGATAGAACTCTTTGGTTCAGACGACATTATTTGTCAGAAAAAGAGAGGAGCAATGAAGATGAAGGTGAGAAAGTAATGCCTTATATAGGCACTCTAAGCCTTGAATCGCTATAGTCTCTCGCAAATTTGGAAGGGATTCGAAGAAGAACAGCAAGAATATCAAGAGGAGATCTTTGCTTAAAACCCTCTGAAGTCGTAAACAAGAAAAGATCCATCGTAATCTTTATTTATGCAGTCGATCATGTCAGGTCGAATCCCTTGATGATCGCCACGCGTCCCCGTCTTTTCGTATGACCACACAGATCCTCGACACCTATCATCAATAGCTGGTAAGCACCATCGTGCGTCGGCATGACGTCACGACTTTATCCTCTTTTCGATTCCCCTCTCTAGTTTGATTTGAACCGATTCAGTTCCAAGACACCCAAGGTAATTTTCGACACAAGACCCTAAACACCCGACAAGCAAAATTTAAAATTCGAATTTGCCATCCTACTTTCAAATTATTGGGGAAAACTGTTTGGGAAAAATTTCACCAGTCTCGACCACGACCAGAAAAGGTAAGACACATGTTATGGGCTATATCTTGTATTAAGACAAGGTCCCGACAAAGACCCAAAAAACCTCCGTCGTCCCTCCTAAAAAGGTAAGTCGAGAGTTCCTCACGACACTCGACCTCGACGTCGCCCGTTCCGCACGACCGTCGCACAAGACCATACGACCTTGACTAACTCAATATACGACTGTTACGTTTGTTCAATGATTAATGCAGGAGTCAAAGTCATTAATGGGCAACGGTCATAACCGACGAAGAGCATTTATGAAGAGTTACAACTGGAGACCGTTATGGTTGTTATCAAAGCAATAAATGAGCTAATCAAAGCACCTGAAGGTTATAAAAAATCAAGTTAAACTTAAGTTGCATCGGACGAACACCGAATACCGGACACCGAACATCGAATAACAGAGGGAGAGAGACAGAACAAGAGCATCGAACAATAGAAGATAAGCATCCAGCCCAGAAGAGAACTAAAAACAAAGAACTCTCACTCGAAGAATTGCTCCCAACGCACGACTTTCACTCTCGACCAACAGTTTATACATTGTTTTCACACACGACGCACACTGTTTTTACATTTCAAACACTTGTACTTTACATTTCGAAGTCTTTCCATTCATTTGTATTGTAATCTCTGTACGATCGACACCTGGAACACCAAGGACATCGCCCCTGATTGGCGACCATAGGGCAGCGACGACATCCACTGTCGTTCACAGGTTTTTCCTCGTTGAGGTTTTTCCTGCGTCATCAAATCCTCTGTCTCATTTACATTTTTATCTTTGTCGCACGCCTTTGTCGAATGATTCCTTTCTTTAGTTGTTAAAGTCCACATCGACCTTAAGTTGTCCCTTTGGTGCGATTTTTGGCATTAACAGGCGTCCCCATTAAGAGCGACGAAGTACGGGTGGAACCCGTTATGTAGAGGCGGCGGCCTCAGATGTTGAGGAGGAATTGGCCCGTACTGAGGATTGTGGACGAACGGTCCCTGCTGCGGATTCTGGACGAATGGTCCCTACTGTGGATTCTGAACGAATGGTCCTGAACCTGGATTGCTGACAAATGGTCCTGGACCATTCTGTTGTCCGAATGATCCACTTAGATTTCGATTCTGCAATCGCGCGATTTCTTCAGCTGCCCTTCGACTTTGTTCAGCAAGGGCATCGATGCGATTGCGCGCAGCTTCCAACTCCCAATGCATCTGGCGATGATCTGCTCTTGATATCCCTGACCTGCCATTTTCCTGAAAGAGAAAAAAGAGAAAACTCGAAGAAACTGTTAGTCGGACGCACGTTTGTCGAAGACTTTCTCTAGATGGGGCCCTACGGTGGGCGCCAAACTGTTAATGCCGAAAATCGTCCAAAAATACAATTTAAGGTTGATGTGGAGCTTAACAACTAAACAATAGAGATCTTTTGACAAACTATGCGACAAAGATAAAAAGTAAAGGAGACGAGAGGATTTTGGTGACGCGGGAAAAACCTCAACGAGGAAAAAACTCGCGGACGATAGTGAACGTCGTCGCTGTACTATGGTCGCTAATCAGGGGTGACGTCCTTGTGTTTCAAACGTCGAGAGTACAAAAGATTACAGTACAAATATCTGAAATAGTTTAATTGTAAAGTAAATAAGTGTTTCGTGTGTAAAAACAGCGTGTCGTGTGTCGTCTGTTCGAGAGAGAACTTTGCTTCGAATGTCGTTGCTTTTGCCGTAGATGATACTGAACTCAGATGTCCGCGAATGAGGCTGAGGTCTTCGTTTATATAGCCTTCGTAGCCTTAGATGATCCCATAAAAGCAGGGTAACGGTCGTAACGGTTTCAGAGAGTTAATACCCATAATGATCTTTGTCGGTTATAGCCGTTGGTCATTAATGGCGTTGATCCTGCATTAAACAGAGAAAACATAACAGTCATGTCGTACGTTAGTTAATCGTGTTTGTCAGGTATCCTGCGACGGTCGTGTGAGTTGGACGACGTCATGGTCGAGTGTCGTGAGTAACCCTCGACCTGAAATTAGGTCTGACGATAGTGTTATCGAGTGTGTACGATTTTATCTTAACATAAGATGTGTCTTTTCCTTTTTCGATCGTGGTCGAGACTAATAAATTTTTACCCAAACAGATTTCTACGACAGTCATACCTCCGACCGACAGGGATAATACACACTATTGTCATACGCTAATAACCACGTGTTTGGGTAAAAAATCACACCCTCGACCGACCTGGGGAATTCCCTCGACATGACCCATGGACATTGATTACCCCCGACCGACAAGGATAATACCCATTATTATCATATCCCCGACATACGTTAAATAACCACGATAGTTGGTTATTGAAAGACCTCTTGTGTCAATAGTTATTCAAGATAGTATCTTTACATCTCGTGTCGCACATCATGTGTCGCACGACACTAGTCTTACTTGTCGCCAGTTACGACTCGTCGGTCTTACGTCGACAATCTCATGTCATCGGCCTTATATCGCTCTGGTCCTGCGACAGCATCGTCCTGACATCCTGGTCTTACGACCTAGTGGTCTTACGACCTGGTCTTACGACATTTCCTAGTCTAAAAGATATTTTCATAAGACCATTCTTATAATAAGACAAGGCCTTACAAGACATTTACACTCATAAACGTGGTCTTATATTTTGGCGATAGTCGTACGTTCCATAAGACCGACATCCGAGACTTAAGACGGTCGTGCGATTATACTAACCGTTAACAGTCAAACAATCATTTTCTTTTGTTCATTAAATGCAGGTCTACGGGCATTTACGACACAACGACCAATAACAAAACCAATCATCAATGACATTCAGAGCCCGACATCGGTTACGAAGTGTGCCATAAAGGCACCATTTATGGCCAACAGATGAAACCGGCGGAAGCAATTATGAGCATTAACCATTGCGACCGTTATTCCTGCATTCATAAGGGACATTTAAAGCCACGAAGACTATAAATATGAAGATCCCAGCTTCACTTTGGGACATCTACATCTGCTCTCAAAAACAAGAAACACACAGCTAAACATTCGAAGCACTTTCTCTCAAGTGATCGCTCTCGACGCACGACATTCGCTCTCGACCAACAGTTTACACATTGTTTTCACACACGACATACACTTGTTTTACATTTCAAACACTAGTACTTTACATTTCGAAGCATTTCCTTCATTTGTATTGTAACCACTGTACGATCAACACTAATAACAAAGGACATCGCCCCTGATTGGCGACCATAGTACATCGACGACATCCACTGTCGTCCGCAGGTTTTTTCCTCGTTGAGGTTTTTCCTGCGTCATCGAATTCTTTGTCTCCTTTATTTTTATCCTTGTCGCACGCTTCGTTGGCAGATTTCCTTCTTTAGTTGTTTAAGTCCACATCGACCTTATGTTGTACTTTGGTGCGATTTTTGGCATTAACAGTTTGGCGCCATCCGTGGGACGTCATCTAGAGAAAATCTCAATCCAACGCATATCACTCTAACGATCTTGTAAAGATTTTCAGTTATATGGCAAATTATCAAGTTCCCATGATTCAACTTCAATTGAAATTGAATGCAGCTCGAAGCCAGACTCTAGCCCCGATAAAAAAAATGCTACATCAAAGTATCGCATGTATCGCATCATCCAAAGGACTCGAGGGCTCGGAATGCTCGTCACAAAATGGAAAACACCATATTTTGATATCAAAAATCCTTGGAGAAAGGTGTTTATCGACTCCAAATTACGGTAACCGTGACGTCTTACTTGGATGGAATATGGTATAACAACTCTATATATATACTCTAAGTATATTTTCCTCGTTCAATTATTATGATCTAACGTATAAATGTTGATTTAAGCATCAAAGGATCATTGGTCAAATCAACGACCACCCCCGATTTTACATTGCAGTCTCGCAAGATCATATAAAGCGCAGGTCTTACGATTTATATCGTGAGAACCAAAGTCTATACGACTTATTACACAGATTGCAATTTATAATCGTCAATAAAAGACGACCCACGTTTTTAATCTTATAATCGCCACTCGTGGCAAACACAGGTTAAAATTCTCGGTCGCCATTAAAAGCGACTCGCATGTTGAAATCTCATGATCGCTAGTCATGACATATGTCGTCAATAAAGGCGACTTGTACATTGAATCTCGCAATCACCAGTCATGATTCCAAGGGACCAGAATACTCAAACCGACACTTTAGTAAACCTTGCGTATGCTTTGGTCGAACCAATACTCGACAGCATTCCAATAATCCATCTGGCGACGTCGTCCATCGAAAATGACGATGACGTCCAAATGGAAGACCAAGAAGATAATTGGTCGAGCGACATCCGAAATTGTCTACGACAATGGATCCCAGTTCGTAAGCAACAGGACTCGACAGTTCTGTGAAGACCGCGACATCAAGCTCACGGCCTCGACTCCCAGTGGCAAGCGGTCGAGCGATATTTCAACAAGAACGTCGAAGCTAAAAGTCTTTCAAGAAGGAGACTACGTCCTCCGTCGAGTGCTCCAAAGCACTCAAGAGCTCAATGCAGGTAAAAGGTCCTTATTGTATCGCATAAGTCGTAGGTAAGAGTGCCTATCGGCTACAAACCCTCGACAATCGAGATATCCCACGTAGCTGGAATGCAACACATCTAAAAAGGTATTTCTTCTAAACCTTTTTTCTCATACACTTTTTAATCATCATGACGATTACTGACTTAAGCATCGGAGGGTCGTTGGTTAGCCAACGACCAACCTCTGACCTTGTTTATCGCAGGATCGCACGTCACAAGTCACTAAGTCTATTACACGATTTCAGTACAATTTCGCAGGATTGCACGACATAAGGAACTAAGTCTACTATATGACTTGACCATGTAATCGCAGGGACGCATGGCTCGAATTTATCGCACGATTTATTAGTGCGATCATAAAGTCTAACGACTTCACGATCTAAGTTCCTTAACTTAGAAGAACTTTCACATTTTGGACAAGTGCCTAAGTCGCACGTACCTATGTTTGCTTAGCACGACTCAAAGATCTCAAAGATCCCGCAGTCTGCATCTTAACCCTGAAAAGTTGATGTGTTGCAATGAATGCCTATGTCGCAAGTCTTGTATTCATTTTTTACACGATGTGTATTTACTTGGTGAATCTCACAACTGATATCATATCTATTCACGAAATGTATAAGACAAAGTGATATGCAAGTTCGAAAGAAAGATAGATTTCGTTTATCAATCATCGGTCACATGAAACGACTCGACCACCAACGGTCGATTGACAAAAAAACAAATCATAGGTTTTTAACGACCGAATCGGCTCGAAACGCCAGATCAAAGGTTTTTAACGACCGAATCGGCTCGAAACGCCAGATCAAAGGTTTTTAACGACCGTATCGGCTCGAGCGCCAGACCATAGGTCTCTAACGACCGTATCGGCTCGAGCGCCAGACCATAGGTCTCTAACGACCATATCGGCTCGAGCGCCAGATCAAAGGTCTTTAACGACCGTATCGGCTCAAGCGCCAGATCATAGGTCTGTAACGACCGTATCAGCTCAAGCGCCAGATCATAGGTCTATATCGACCATATCGACTCGAACGCCAAATCAAAAGTCTATAATGACCGTTTTGGCTCGGAACGCCAGAACATAAGTCTTTAACGACTGTATCACAAAATCCTTAAATTTTATCTTGGTTCGATCATCTTATGATGGCCGCCAAGCTTTATTTCAGACCAATCGTCTTGCGATTGACTCCCGACCCACACGTCTCATTTTAACAAAGATCGTCTTACGATCACCGTCGGTTCCTTACGTTTTAAAGTCGTCTTATGACCGTCAGATGAACACCACGCGTATCCTACGCATTAAAGGTCATCTTTCGATCGTCGTAACCTACTTAACACTATCGATTGGTCTCACGATTTTAGTTGACCAAAGTCGACTTTCTTCTAAATGAACCAATTAGCAAAAGTGACACGTCTCCGTAGAAACACATTTCACTTTGGTCCGAGATCTGAAATTCAAATGGCTTTGAAATTCAAATCTCGGGGGGCTAACTGTTTAGGTAAAAAATCACACCCTCGACCGACCTGGGAAATTCCCTCGACATGACCCACGGACATTGATTACCCCCGACCGACAAGGATAATACCCATTATTATCATATCCCCAACATACGTTAAATAACCACGATAGTTGGTTATTGAAAGACCTCTTGTGTCAATAGTTATTCAAGATAGTGTCTTTACAACTCGTGCCGTACATCATGTGTCGCACGACACTAGCCTTATGTCACTAGTCTTACTTGTCGCAAGTTACGACTCGTCGGTCTTACGTCGACAATCTCATGTCATCGGCCTTATATCGCTCTGGTCCTGCGACAGCATTGTCCTGACATCCTGGTCTTACGACCTAGTGGTCTTAAGACCTGGTCTTACGACTTTTCCTAGTCTAAAAGATATTTTCATAAGACCATTCTTATATTAAGACAAGGTCTTACAAGACATTTACACTCATAAACGTGGTCTTATATTTTGGCGATAGTCGTACGTTCCATAAGACCGACATCCGAGACTTAAGACGATCGTGCGATTATACTAACCGTTAACAGTCAAACAATCATTTTCTTTTGTTCATTAAATGCAGGTCTACGGGCATTTACGACACAACGACCAATAACAAAACCAATCATCAATGACATTCAGAGCCCGACAGCGGTTACGAAGTGTGCCATAAGGGACATTTAAAGCCACGAAGACTATAAATATGAAGATCCCAGCTTCACTTTGGGACATCTACATCTACTCTAAAAAACAAGAAACACACAACTAAACATTCGAAGCACTTTCTCTCAAGTGATCGCTCTCGACGCACGACATTCGCTCTCGACCAGCAGTTTACACATTGTTTTCACACACGACATACACTTGTTTTACATTTCAAACACTTGTACTTTACATTTCGAAACATTTCCTTCATTTGTATTGTAACCACTGTACGATCGACACCAGTAACAAAGGACATCGCCCCTGATTGGCGACCATAGTGCTGCGACGACATCCACTGTCGTCCGTAGGTTTTTTCCTCGTTGAGGTTTTTCCTGTGTCATCAAATTCTTTGTCTCCTTTATTTTTATCCTTGTCGCACGCTTCGTTCGGAGATTTCCTTCTTTAGTTGTTTAAGTCCACATCGACCTTAAGTTGTACTTTGGTGCGATTTTTGGCATTAACACCACGATAGTATGTTATTGAAAGACATCTTATGTCGCCAGTCTTACGTCATTGGTCTTATGTCGCCAGTCCTACGTCTCTAATGACCTGGTTACTAGTCCTACCTTACTAGTCTTACGTCTTACGTTACTAGTCTTACGTCTTACGTCACTAGTCTTACGTTACTAGTCTTACGTCTTACGTTACTAGTCTTACGTCACTAGTCTTATGTCACTAGTCTTACGTCATTGGTCCTATGTCGCCAATTACGTGTCGCCAGTTACGAATCGTCGGTCCTGCGACGGCATCGTCCTGACATCCTGGTCCTACGACAGCATCTTCCTGACGACCTGGTCTTACGACATCATCATCCTGGTTCTACGACCTGGTCTTATGACATCATCATCCTGGTCCTGCGACAGTATCGTCCTGACGACCGGGTCTTACGACATTTTCACCCTGGTCTTACGACAGTTTCATAAGACCATTCTTATATTAAGATAAGGTCTTACAAGACGTTTACAGTAATATACATGGTCTTATATTTCGGAGACGGTCGTGTGCTCCATAAGACCGACGTCCAGAACTCAAGACGGTTGTGTGATCCATAAGACCGACGTCCAGAACTCAAGACGGTCGTGTGCTCCATAAGACCGACGTCCAGAACCCAAGACGGTCTTACGATTACACTAACCATTAATGGTCAACAACCGTTTCCTTTGTTCATTAATGCATGTCTACAAGCAATTATGGTACAACGGTCAGTAACGGACGAGTTCTTAATGACATTAAAGGCCCAACAGTGGTTACAAAACCAATCATCAAAGCGCATTTAGTGCCGGCAGCGGTTACAAAAGCAAGTCATCAAAGCACATTTAAGGACCAGCGAAAGCTATATAAAGGCTGCTCCACCTTCGAGCAAGGGGAGGACAAACAGAGCTACTTACACTCATTTCTACATTTTTCTCTTAATACAGCAAGACATTCGAACACGCAAGTATCGCACGACGACAATTCAAAACCGCACTACAACAGCTTATTTCGCACGTTTTACGGACGACACACGACTTTTACACACGATTAAGTTTACTTTTTCTATAATTGTAACTTATTGTACACAAAAACACCTGTTACAAAAGGACTTTCACCCCTGTTTGGCGATTATAGTGCACCGTCGACCCTTACAGGTTGACCGCGGTTTTTCCCTGGTTTTGGGGTTTTCCGCGTCACCAATCCCTTGTCATGCTTATTTTTTTCTTGCGATTGTGTTGCTTGGTCTTGAGATACGTTTCTTTAGTTGTTAAAAGTCCACATCAACTATAAGTTGTGCTTTTGTGCGATTTTTGGCATTGACAATAGATAACAATGCTTATAAATCAAATACTTATTTTAATAGCTATATTTTTTTTATCTTTTTGTAGGCTAACAATGCTTATAAATTAAAAATATTTTTAATATTGTATGTTTTTATTTATTTACATTATGATGGATAACCTAACAATACTTATAAATTAAAACTTATTTAATAAAATATATTTTTTATTTATTTAATTTTTGTTTTTCTTAATAAGTTAACAACGATTATAAATCAAAACTTTTAAATTGTTTTATTTTTTTAGTAAAATTTATACCAATATTTATATTCTTTATTTTAGTAAGTTAACAATATTTATAAATCAATACTTATTTAATAAATTTTATTTTTTATATATATTCTTTTATTTTTTAGTAAGATAACAACGGCTTATAAATTAATAAAATTTTCTAATAAACTATAATGATTATTTAATAACAATGGTTATTTTATTATAATTGTTGAGTTTATTGATTTATTTTTCCTTCGTAAATTTATTTTATCTAAATATTATATGAACTTCTTTTATTAAAAAAAATAACAATGATTATAAAGCAATTACTTATTTTAATAGTGCATATTTTTTATTTTCTTTTTCTTTTTAGCAAGCTAAATATGTCTATAAATCAATTTTTTTAATATGTTTATTTTTATTTATTTACATTTTTTTGGACAAGTTAACAATACTTCTAAATCAAAACTTATTTAATAAAGTATATTTTTTATTTATTTAATTTTTTGTTTTTCTTAGAAAACTAACAATGATTATAAATTAAAACTTTTAAGTTGTTTTATTTTCTTAGTAAGATACCAGTGTTTGTATTATTTCTTTTAGTAAGCTAACAATACTTATTTTAATAAATTATGTTTTTAGTAAGATAACAACTGCTTATAAACCAATTTTTTTGGTAAAGTATATTAATCTTTATAATAATATTTATATTTACCGCACAAGGTGCGGTACTGTTACCTAATTATTAAATAATATATGGGATTAATGGAGTAGTATAGTATAAGAAAGTGATTTATAAGACAAAGAGAATGCCACGCCACGTAAAGAT
Source organism: Saussurea involucrata (assembly GCA_033807775.1). NCBI lineage: Eukaryota > Viridiplantae > Streptophyta > Magnoliopsida > Asterales > Asteraceae > Saussurea > Saussurea involucrata. The sequence goes on along the minus strand of CM066318.1, from coordinate 64,849,558 downwards.
GGGTATGAATAACACTAGTGCTATTACAAAGGGAAATTTAATCAAATAGTCATTTGGTCTTTTAATCATTTCTTTTTTGGTTTTATATAAACGTCACTTCTTTTACAATATATAGGTCTATAATTATAGACTTAGCTCAAAAACATAAAAGAATACGATTTTGATCGATTTTTCTTATAGAAAAAATTACGACTCAGATCCGCAACTGTGGACGACCCCAGTTCCCCAAATAATTTTTTTAAACAAAAATCGATCAGATTCGTTTTTTTCATTTGTGTCTTTCAGCTAGGTCGGCAATTACTGACTTGTATATTATGAAAGTTGTGACAAGGGACGGACCCAGAAATATTTTCATACGATGACACCATATTTTTTATACGCTTTTTATCGAAATGTCTTTCATCTTTATACCAACATTCAATATCGTCCGATGTGTTTTTAGCCAAATTCCGGCGTTTCGAGAGATTTTTAACGTTTTTTGCTTGATTTGGGAGAATTTTTAAGTTTTTTTTTATCGATTTGGAGATATTTTTTCGATATTTTTTGTTGATTTCAAGATATTTTTTCGATTTTTATGGTTGAATGGGTATAAGATTTGAGCATTTTTTTTAATTTAGGTGCACCCCTTGTACTTTTCAAAATAATACGGTAGCGCCGCCTAAATCGATACGGTTACACCTTCACAAAAACGAAAAAATTTACCCTCGGCGCAGAATTAATACTGTGGTACGTGCCACCACGTGCCCATCTACAGGTCTGTCCCGGGTTGTGACATTTTGTAAAAAATAATAAACGAATAGTTAAATGACGGATTTACTTAGGTAAAATGGTTATTTAAATCAAATTTCCTAATACAAATTGAAACAAAAGACACATAGTCACGGGAGTTGAATTCAAAGGACATTTGATAAGACATTTAATTGTTAGTATGTAATCATCACTTTTCCTCACTCATAAAAAACCAAATACACAACATAAGTTATATAACATGTAGGTACTTGAACTAGGAAAACAAAACGATGTCATCATTCTTAATTGTGTTATGTCATGTCATGTAGACAAATGATGATGACAAATATAAGAATAGATTTGGAGTATTGATCATTTTTAATTTTAAAACAATCTATGAATTGTTCTTTAGAAGAAAATTGATCCAGTGTATCTTATTAGTGTTGATTTT